>CM070725.1:9937443-10619917 GCA_036346275.1 Otatea glauca | reverse complement strand
ATTATACTTGGGAAAATATTACATTTCTGAGGTCCTATACTTCTACTGCGGCGCGGCGCGGCAAGGCGCCTCAACGAGCTTCCCTAGCCCTATAAAGGCGGAAATCTCGAGGAAGGTGTCAGCAACAGCGTGGTCGAGGACGACGGCTTTCTCTTAGCCCATTCGGCCACCAAGCAAGGTCGAGACGCCCATCTCCTCGTGACTCGAGGTCCGGCTGTCCATGAAGATCCCTCGGGAGAAGGTAGAGCTCGGAGCAGGAAGATGGAGAACTAAGCGTGAGGGAATAAAATCCAGAAGCATTGGTTCGCCTTTTATAGCTTATACAATAAGGTTGAAGTAAATGCGAGGATGTAAAGACATCAGAAGCCGAGGAGACTTGGAGTTAAGATGGTTCAGAAGCCAAAGAGGTTCTCGGAAAATGAATTGGAACGAAAAATCAAGACGACTTCGAAGACTGCCCGGAGTTGATCTTTGAAGAGGAAGAAATATCTAATCTTCATATGAGATATGGGTCAAATCCACGAAGTTGCCCATAATAAACCTGTCAGGCGAGGGATCATAATCGGTTAGGAGCAAAAAATCAAGGGTTATATTCGAGTCCTTCATAATCCCCTTACTGCAAGAAGAAGCATTCAAATCAAAGAAGAAACCAGTCAGAGGTTTATGCTAGAATCTGAGAACGTTGATCCAGAGTTGAGGTTCAGATGAAGATATGGCAACCGGATCATGAATCACTCGGGGGCTACTGTGGAATATAAGAACCCAGGTGTCTTCATAACCGGCCCAGAAGTGCCTAAGGGAGAGACAAGGCCGAGAGGAAGGCCCAAAGGATAAGCTCCGCGTCAAGCCTTGCTGCCGTGCGGAAGGGGATATGTCCCAGAGATAGTTGAACGTATAATTAGAAATAAGAGATATGATTGTAATCCGAGTTGTTAGCAGGGTAGATAAAGATGTAAACTCTATCTTGTAACCGATTAGAATCATATAACCGATCGAAATCTCTCAACCGATCGGGACTCTGTAAACCGCCCCACCCCCATTATATAAGGGAGAGGGCGGGCAACAGGGGAAGAGGACAGAAGCATAAGCAATATTAGAACCAAGAGATCCAGAGAATCCCAGCACACAGGATTAGGGTGTTACCTCCTCCGTCGAGGGCCTGAACCTGTCTAAACCCTTGTCTTGTGTGACCTTCGAGTTTGAGATCTAGTGCCTGCCCTATAAATTCATTGCCGACTACAAAAGTCGACAGGAATAGGAATAACCACTAGCCACTCTCTTTTCTGCGCACAATATCGAATCCAAGTTCAGCCTACAATATTGTTGGCGTCAAAAACTTTATGTAGGGTTTCTGACAGCAGCACACCAGACGAACACCGGGTTCAGAGCATGCCAGTCGATTTGACCTGGAATCGACAAGGTAAAGATATAAAATTCAATCAAAAGCCGATCGTCAAAATAAATCGGCTTAGACTTAATCAGCTTGAAGCCGATTAAGATCAAGGTAACAAGATAAATCTAATTAGCGATTAAGGTGATTAGAGAGATAAAGGCGGTCGATTACGAAGAAAGCGTCGCAAAAAATCAGAACAAATCGAACACGGGTGTAATTGGCGAAGATCAACAATCGGCGATCGCAACTTTATTGATCAAGATCGATTACAAAGGCTAAATTACGAAACTACTCTAGTCGACAAGAAAAGTAGATGAAAAGTAGTAGTTTGTATTGTGTTGATGATCCCGTGTAATTCGCTTTGGACCTTCTTTTATACCCTCGTACGATCGTGTCCTGTTTAATGTCCTTCAAGTCCGTGTCCGTATCGGCCTTATCTCGGACGGTTGTTTTCTTTAAAAATCTTGCGATTACCAAAATATCTCCAAACCTTTCCATCTGTTCGTTAATTAGTATCTTTGACTTTATTGCGATTTTGACCAAGTTTGCCAAATTTTGGTGCAAACATATGCCCCCTTTTTGAGAGATGACAGTCATCTTTCAAAATATCAATAATTGGCTTTTAAGCGGTGGCGTTTGAACTTCACCCATTAATCATTGCTTTATTACGTAGTAATTTTCTCGACATGCGGGTAGTGCGTTTTAATTACTATGTCCTTTGAAATTCGTTTCCGCCTCTTCAAAATTTCAACTGTGCTATAAATATATGGCCTTAGGGACCCATTCCTCACGCTGTACAAGCTCTCGATTTATCCACAATCGGCTTTTGTTCTTCAAGCCTCAATCGGCCGATCACTTCTTCCAATCGGTGTCGAATTGCTCCATGGATCCTTCGGGTATTCATCCAGATCCCAAGCAATAGCGACCAATTCTATCTAGGTCCGATGAGGAGTCTAGAGTGCGATTAAGTAATAAATGAAGAAATTCCTCGTCTCCTTTGGCCGACGGGATATAATATAGAGGGTTGGACTAAGAGTTTGAGCTTGGCGACATGACTCTTAAAGGGTGGAGATCATGGTATATTCTGCAGTAGCTCAAAAGAGGGTTGAATGGGAAAAAATGGGCATAGCTGAATGTCTCCCTCTTTCTTTAGCTTGATCGAAGCCAATGAGCCCTTGGTGGCCACGGCATTACTTTTGGTGGATACTTTTAATGCCTTCATGTTCCTGCCGGTCTTGTTGGCTAACTCTTTGGGATGTGGCCCGATTATGTTGCTTGAGACACGATGGAGACCGGATATCGCTACGATTGCTAAGCCCAAGTATAAGTTTATTAAATCCAAGGGTGAAGGATGGGTGAAATATATCAAAAATAACAATGAGGTCAATGGGATAGTGTCGGACGAAGAGCATGTTGCTTTTTAAATCTGGCTAGACCAATTTTTATTACGTAGCGCCTCTTTAGGACCAACTCAAGTATACCAAACTATAGCAGAACAATTAGTAGAGGCGTCGGTGGCACTTGGAAAGATGTTCTGGTAGATTTATCGAGATGATGCACATAATAAGGTGTCGGCTCTTTCTTGGATTCTCGAAATTCATTGTTAGGAATGTCGGAGGATCGCTCTAGTTTATTGATTTGGTTATATTGCATTTCAATGATTGTTTGAGTTAAATCCTTACGAAGACACGGCTTTCCCTCGAGAAGATACTCTAGAAAGCATGATACAGTTCATAGCTAGCCGATCGAATGCGAAAGGTTCATGATATGCTCAGGAATGAGACAAAGGTGACCCCATCGGCTCTAAGAAATATTTGTTATTTTTCACGGTGAATTGATAGCAATGAATTCAAACAAAATGATTTCTTGATTATACAAATGCACGATTTCCCATGACCTTCCTTTCTCCACCTAAAGCAAGCAGTTCTCGATGCCGCATGATACTGGATTTATTCAAGATTTTATCTCGCCAAACATTACCGCACGTCGATTCGCATACCGAGAATCGGACGTTTCAACCTTCATATGAGTTCTATAATCCGTCCGATTTATGCTAAGCGGTTAGGCTTTGGTCAAGTTATCCTAGTGCGCCCATGCTTGATCGGCTTCAACCACGAACCAGTCCGCAATGCCACATGACCAACCTTATTCTTGAGATAGCCGATGAACTTGGATCAAAGACATGCCTCATTTTATATTAAATACTCGTCGCTCAGAGCGCTTTTCTTTATGGTGGTTATCTATTGCAATGCGTTGTATTCGACAAGTCACTGTGTCGGCTATTGTCAATGAACTTCTTCCAAATCTTCCCGAATGACGGTAGATACTACTTGATTCAAGCGATGAAACTAACTCTTGGGTTACACTAATACAAGTTTACGTAGATATCGATAAGGTATCGGATCGACTAATATTCCTTTGCATATCAATTTCTTCAAGCACACTTTCTTATTCTTAGTTTCTTATTTTCAGACTAAAACTGCTGATAAGAAGCCGACTTCTGGCCAATCAAGCAGCGGCCAAGCAAAAAGGCCGCTCGGATGAGTAGCCTCCACGAGTATACCTCCGGTACCACAGGAATTCGATCCATCCTATCGGATATTGAAAAAGGCAACCAAGTAAGCAAAAATATAATGGTGATATTTTCTTTGTTTTTCCCAACTAACTTTTAGCTGATTATATTTGAAAGAAGAAAACAAAGTATACCAAAGCTCCAACAAAGAAAGGGCCAAAACCTCGAGAAGCAAGCGGTGAGAGTTCTCCTCATGCTTGATCTACGCATGTGAGTTTACTATTTTTCGATAGGCTATATATCATAGGCTACTATTTCTCTACCCATATTGACTAAGCTGTTCATTTATTTCTTACAGTGACGCATAATCTGCCCGGTAGCAAAAATCTTGGCTAACCTCCCAAACCTCGTTGCAGCGTCTGTCTCCCACCAAAGCCGACACACAGGCGTAATCACTCTATCTCGAGCCATCGGATCCGACCGACCTCTTGGGTTTTCTTTGGTGACCTCGATGACAGGAATCATGGCGCCCGACCATGATCTTGATTTGAAAAATTCTTCAAATCTCAAAGGAAGCATCGGTGGTGGTCACTTCAATTCTAGGCGTCAAGAAAAGCAACAAGCTTTTGACTTGGTTACAAGACCTCAATCGAAATACTAGCAAATAACCGTGATCCGAGATGCCATGGCATCCGTCGGCGTCGACTTGCCTCGAAGCTATGGCGGCTCTCTGAATGTTTGCCATCTAGATGATAGAAGATCTGAAGTAAGGCGACCAGCGAGGATCGATAACGTGAAGCCCAAAAGCGAGCAAAAACTCCTAGATGGGCGATCATGCAGATGAGCAAAAGAAACACAAGTTTGATGCCAGCGCGGCTGACTAAAGTCGATCAAGGATCCCTCTCCAAGCTTGAAACCACGAAGAAATTTCTTTTGGAAGAATTGGCCAAGGCAGAAAAACAAATCCAAGAAGGCCAACTCTCCATGGAAAAAACCACATCGGAGATAAAAGATCAAAAACTTGAAATTGCGATGGCTGTGGCAAGTGTGAAGAAACAGTCGGCGAAAGTGGTACCAGTCTCGGGGAGCGCCAAAGAAGATGAACGCATTCTTGATGAAATCTAAGGCGTGATTGCAAGGGCTGCGGGCGCGTTATCGGCTTTGGGAGCAACTCTCCCTGGATCGGGCATTCACTTATGTGAACTAGATGTAAAATTGGCTCTCCTTTTGGAACTCTGGCTTGAATACTATTATCTATGTTTCAGAATATTTTGTAACTTGTTACGTTTATGATCGGTATCCCTAACCGATTTTATTCCACATGTTGCGCCTTATAAGTGTAATCTTTCTGCGCCAATTAACTGACATCGTGTTAATCTTGGCCTTTAATCGTAGTCCTTAGTCGGTTAGGCTCCAATCCAAGCGCTAGGATAGTATTTCTTGAGATACTTCCCATTAATTGCCTTGGCAAGATGTACCCCTCTAACGTTTCCGATGAACTGAGTTTCCTCCGACTAAGCCGATTAATTTTGTATGGCCCTTCCCACGTAGGTGACCATTTTCCAATTCGGTTGTCTTTCAACCAACAGCAATATTGTTTTCCATACTACATCGGCTAGATCGAAAGACTTAGGCATGACTTTTTATTATATGCCCTTGCAACTCGATCTTATTCTTCTTAAGCCCAGTCGGCGTAAATAAGCGTAACTCTGCTAACTCATCCAAATTGTCGATCATTAAATCATTGTATTCTTGGCCGACAACCCGTTTTTTGGTGGCTGTCCATATCGATTCAATGTTGATCTCTCTGGGTAGAACGGCTTCTTGTCCGTACACCAATTGGTAAGGTGAAAGCTTTGTCGCTCAGTGATACGATGGCGATAGGCCCAAAGTGACTCGATAGAGTTGAATGCCAATTCCTTGGTTTTCATCAATTTTCTTTTGATCAACTTGATCGAGTGTCTTATTAGGCGACTCGGCTGTCCCATTAGCTTTGAGCGTAATATGGCGAAGAGTTTAACAATTTGATCCCTAGACTTGTTGCGTAACCACGAAAGTCGTTGGACATGAATACGTACCTTGATCGGTCGTGATTGTTTGCGGTATTCCAAGCCGATGGACGATATGTTCATTCACAAAGCGAATCGCCTCAACAGGTTACCTTTTTAAGTGGTATAGCCTCAACCCACTTTGAGAAGTAATCAGTTGCGGCCAAAATAAACTTGTGGCCTCTACTAAAGCGAAATATTTGGCGATTATATCTATTCCCCAACCTCTGAGCGGCCAAGGTTTGATGATTGGATGTAAAGCCGATCTTTGGTGCTAGTTGTACATTGCCAAACTTTTGACATATTTGACATCCTTTATAATACTTGAAACAATCTTCCAACATCGTCGGCCAAAAATAACTGCGTCCGTCGAGCATCCATTTCATCTTATGTGCGATTGATGAGAACCACAAATGCCTTCGATGTACTTCACCCATTGCCACCCGTGCTTCTTGGCCTCAAGACATCTTAACAACAAACCTTCCATGAGTCCGATAATATAGTATATACGTCCATAATAGCGTATTTCAACGCTTCTTGCCGTATCTTCCATTTAAATGGACTTGGATGGGTCAACTAGATAATCTTTTATCTGCGTTCTCCAATCGGCAATATCTGTGCACATGGCGCCTTGTCTACGATTCGATCTCGACCGTCCAAAATCTTTATATCGATGCTTGGCAGAGCCAAGCATTAGCTCTATCGTTCAATTCTCGAGAACATGACCAGATAGAAAATGATATAAAAAATAGATAATCTCTAAACATTGTTCTAAATATTTGATCAGAACTTCATCTCGACATTGGTATTCTCCTTTATTTCTTTACCACCAACAATAGATCACCATATGCCTCAACGGCGCTCACCCCAATATTTTCCGGCAATTGTAAGCCTTTGAGTAGCAACCGTACTCGGCTTGGTTGTTTGAGCATCGGCTATTTAGCCGAAATGCAAATTGAAGTTATGCCTGTCGGCGTTTTTATTGTGGCAAGTAAATTTGTAAGTCTAAGGGTTAGTGCGTTCCACTCCACTGAATGGTTAGACTCGTGAGTCCAGATGTATCTTGGTTTGGACGAAAGTCCCTACTCGGATTCGGATGGCGTATTGTATTGCTTTTTGCACTGCGTTTGCGAGATGAGGCGCTAAATTACCTAAGCTCCTCCGTTCTCGTCTGTTTTTCTTTTAGAATCGTTAGTCTGCCTCCTTTTATCTGAAGGAAGGCGGTTACATCGAAGTCGGGGAAGGGCGGCGACCTATGCTAGGAGCTCACGGTCGCCGTCTGTGGATCCCCAGTTGCCACGTCTTGCCCATCTTTGGTCGGTAGCTTTGGTGGTCGGGAGGTTAGGTATTCTTCGAAATAGCGTGCTTGCCCTCTGTGATCCTTACAGTCTTGGCGTGCGGTGTGTGGCGTTAAGCGCCGCCTCGGGAGCGGCGTCGCTCATCTTGTCGTGGTAGGTTGATGGGTGGAAGCTCGACTTGTGATCACCAAACCTTCTAGGGAAGGAGCCACCGCCTTGTATAGTCACTCGATTGACCTTGTTCGCGAGTGCGTGGCGGTAGGAGGTGATGAGGCATTGCCCACCACGCGGCCCTCGGCGTCTGTCACTTTGGTTCGGTCGGGTCGGAGATCCGCCGTCAAAGTCGGGGCGTTGTCCGTCGAGTCGGGAGATCCGCCCGTCAAAGGGTCGAAGCACTGTCGGTCGGATCGCTTCCTGACCGGTCGAGGCGGATGTCTTATTAATGGTCTCGCAGCGATTGGTCGATGGCGGGCGGGCTCGGCTCTGTTAAGTGGAGACATGCTTGAGGCGGCTGGCTCGTCGCCGGGCGTTAGGGTACCTGTTATTAGTATTCGTCAAGAGCCCCGAACTCCGGCGATTTACGACAAATTCGGTTGGGGTTGAACTTGGATGAGTGGGTGGCGGGGCAGTGGTCGGTCGGCCGATCCGATTAAGCGATTCCGTCGGTGTACCCGGCGGATCCGACGCCAGCCAGAGCTTGGCGGGGGCATTTGAGCTATGGGAGCTTTAATCGCCTCATTCGCATGCGAGCATGGCTTAGTGTGCCCGCCTGTTCGCCTTCTTAGTTGCCGGGTTACAGTGCGGGGCGCCGTTTTCTATGCTGGAATTTACTCAGGAGACCCTTGATCTCCTTCATCCAAGCCATATAAGGGCTTGCTAGAGCGATGGACCCTTATACCAAAATCCTCCTTTTGATCCTTGAAATGGAGGCATCCTTTAGTCTTGACTTTGGTGATGGCAGCGGTAGAAGAAGAAGATCCTTTAGCGAGCTTTGGGTTTGTCGGCAAGGCGATGGTCGAGCTCTGGGAAGAAGCTGCGGCTTGTGATGTAGTTGTTGTTGGCGTCTTTGCTTGAAGTCGTTCAGGGGCTTAAGGTGGTAAGGAGGCCCTTCTTGAGCGATGGTGCGAGGTGGCCGGCCGTTGTCGATCTTGGCCGCGTCGATGTCATTGAGCAGCAGCGGCGTGATGCCATTCCTTGGCTATGTCGGCGGCCTCGTCGAAGGGCAAGGGCTACCGAGTCGTCTCCAACGACCTCGGTCCGCCGATCCCAAAGGTCATCCCGTCGACCGGGCAAGGAAGGGCCTACCGGCAAGTCACTTCCAGCGACCTCGGGTCCACCGATCAAGATATCATCCGTCGACGAGCAGGGCTGCGGGGAAGTTTGATGCGGATATGTTCTGCCGTAGTGTAGGGTAGGTATCTTTTTTGAGCTACTTGGTACCTCATGTAATGTTGTGTAAAGTTTGAGTCTGGGCATATAATGAAATCTTCTTTTATGAAATGTCTTAGCGATGAGTTTGCTTTGATTTTAATCGTCGTGGATAGATCGGGCCTTGATCGGCGAGGGGCGACCGGATACCTCTGTGAGGTTCGGGTGTCAAAGTGCCTTAGTCGGAAGGATGACCGGATGCCTCACGAGAGGTTCGGTGTCCGGCGCCTTGGTCGGCGGGACGGCCGGATGCCTCTGTGAGGTTGGTGTCAGTGCCGTTTAACGTCGTAGCTAGACGGTGCCTTAGTCGGCAGGGCGACCCCATGCCTCTGTGAGGTTGGTGTCCGAGCGCCTTGAGTCGGCAGAGACGGCGGATGCCTCTGTGAGTTGGTGTCCAAAGTGCCGTTAACGTCGTAGCTAAACGGTGCCTTAGTCGGCGGGAGGGCCGGATGCCTCAGAGGGTCGGTGTCCATCGCCTTGGTCGGCGGGGCGGCCGGATGCCTCTGTGAGGTTGGTGTCCGAGTGCTTTCGTTTAACGTCGTAGCTAAACGATTGCCTTAGTCGGCGAGGGCGACCCCATGCCTCTGAGAGGTTGGTGTCGGCGCGCCTTGGTGGCGAGACGGCCGGATGCCTCTGTGAGGTTCGGGTGTCCAGCGCCTTAGTCGGCGGGGCGACCGAATGCCTCTGTGAGGTTCGGGTGTCAGAAGTGCTCGTTAACGTCGTAGCTAAGCGGTGCCTTAGTCGGCGAGGGCGACCCATGCCTCTGTGAGGTTGGTGTCCGATCGCCTTGGTGGCGGAGACGGCCGGATGCCTCTGTGAGGTTCGGGTGTTCGAGTGCTTCGTTTAACGTCGTAGCTAAACAGTGCCTTAGTCGGCGGGGGCGACCCATGCCTCTGTGAGGTTGGTGTCAGTGCCTTAGTCGGCAAGACGGCCGGATGCCTCTGTGAGGTTCGGGTGTCAGAGTGCTTCTTTTACTTGTCGTAGCTAAACGGTGCCTTAGTCGGCGACGCGACCCCATGCCTCTGTGAGGTTGGTGTCCGCGCGCTTGGTCGGCGGGACGGCCGGATGCCTCTGTGAGGTTGGTGTCAGAGTGCCGTTTAACGTCGTAGCTAAAGCGGTGCCTTAGTCGGGGGGCGACCCAATGCCTCTGTGAGGTTCGGTGTCGGCGCCTTGGTCGGCGAGACGGCCGGATGCCTCTGTGAGGTTGGGTGTCAGAGTGCCGTTAACGTCGTAGCTAAACGGTGCCTTAGTCGGCGAGGATGACCCCATGCCTCTGTGAGGTTGGTGTCCAGTGCCTTGGTCGGCGGGACGGCCGGATGCCTCTGTGAGTTGGTGTCAAAGTGCCGTTTAACGTCGTAGCTAAACGGTGCCTTAGTCGGCGAGGGCGACCAATGCCTCTGTGAGGTTCGGGTGTCCGGCGCCTTGTCGGCGAGACGGCCGGATGCCTCTGTGAGGTTGGGTGTCAGTGCTCGTTCGCGTCGTAGCTAAACGGTGCCTTAGTCGGCGAGGGCGACCCCATGCCTCTGTGAGGTTGGTGTCAAACCTCCTTGGTCGGCGGGGCGGCCGGATGCCTCTGTGAGGTTCGGTGTTCGAGTGCCGTTTAACGTCGTAGCTAGAGCAGTGCCTTAGTCGGCGAGGATGACCCAATGCCTCTATGAGGTTCGGGTGTCCGGCGCCTTGGTCGGCGGGGCGACCGGATGCCTCTGTGAGGTTGGTGTCAGTGCTCGCGTTGCGTCGTAGCTAAACGGTGCCTTGATCGGCGAGGGCGACCCAATGCCTCTGTGAGGTTCGGTGTCAAGTGCTCGTTTAACGTTGTAGCTAGGCGTGGCGCTCGTTCTGTCGTGGTGGGCGTGAGTGCTCATTTACCGTCGTAGCTGGACGTGGGGCATCCTTCCGAGACCTCGTCAGGCGAGGGCTAGCAAGAAGAATGGCCACCGTCTATCCCACATGTATACCCCATCCCGCGGTGTGGGACTGGAGGGTGGCGGCATGCGTTTACTGCGTTGGTTTGAGCGCCGTGCTCGTGGAGCAAATAGCGGGTAGTCAGAGTGGGTCTGGGAGGTCCGCCCAGGGGGACCCTTACGGCGGATGGTCCCAGTAGGGTGTCCCCGGCCTGCTGTGTGGGCGACCCATAAAAACCTTTCTTTACTCAATCCGTATGGACCACGGGGTCGTCGCCAACCCGAGCACGGTGGTGTCGCTCATTGATGAGCTCCGGGAGAGTGTGAAGTATGGTCTCGGACAGCGAGTAGAGGTGATTAGGCCGTCGGTAGACCTAGCAGGGCCAGTGGGGCTCACCTCATACACCCCTTGCTCAAGTTTTCTTTGGGCGGCCTTATACCCATCTGGTGGGGTAGGCCTTTTGAACCTGACTTCTCATTTGGGCCTGGCGCAAGCCACAAAGCTTTTTGTCTTGGGGCCGCAGCGGCCCGATGGGCTTCTCGCGCGTGCCGAACAGCCGTTCAGGCCTAAAAGCGAGACCAGAGGTTCTGGGACCACGTTGTTGGCGGCGTCTTTATGGCTCTTGTCGCTGACATGACGAGGATTAAAAGCGGAGTGGTATTGGAAGCCCAGGAGTTACCAGTGGCGCAATATAGCGAGGTAGGCTGGCCTTCATTTGAGGGTGCACCTTTCGTGGCGTTTGCTTGTCCTCTGTCATCGCTTGGTTAGGTGCTCCGGTAGTCACGCTTTCTTGCCTTCTTTGTCTGTCTACGAAACAAGAAAAGCACCGAGAGAGCCAAGGAAAGAAAACCCGACCTTTCTTTCTCACCTTCAGATCGCCTCTTACGTGAAGATGTCGTGGCAGTGAGTGCTCAGCGCAAGACAGGCCGTGCACTCGGCTTGGTGAAGAAGGGCTTCCTCATGCCGGGACCTTCCATTTGGAGGGTGCCGGCCAGGGCCGTCACCCAAGCGGCGCATGGCGGCGAGTCGTGGTGCCCGCCTCGTTCTTGGCCGCTGCTTTGGCTGCTGCACCCGTTCGTCCAGGAACTGCTTGTCTCACTACAAGGTGGAGGTGCACCATCTCAACCCCAATGGGGTCCTCCACATCGCCATCTTCATCCATGCTGTCGCGAGGCCTTCTGAGGATCGAGCCGCGGGCGTTGTGGAGGCACTTCTTCGGGCAAGCCTTTGGAAAGGCGAGCCGTCGGACGCCGTGGCGCCTGAGGTGGCACGGCCCTCCGGCCGCCGCCCGGTCGAACCGCGGAGTATCTGGAGGTAAAGCGCCCTCGTCCAACAAAGGTGGCGTTACGAATGGCTCGTTGAGCGTCGGCGGCGCCCTCGTTTCACGGCGAGCTTCCCATGGCGGAGGCGGTGGGCTGAAGCGCCAAAAGAGGAGAAGAACAAGTGGCCACGATCGTGGAGCGGTCGGGGCTCAAAGGCGAGGCTCACGGGGGCGTTGTTGTGCGCGCCTTTATGGGGATCTGCGTGCAACCCCTTGTGCCTGAGCCGCACCCCTTGTTCCGGTATGCGGGAGCCGTCCGGCCGGCGAGGATGGCGAACCAGAGTTAGCCGCGTCGAGTGGAGGCCGGGTGGCGGGTATTCAGGCGAGCGCCACGGTGGCTCTGGTGGCCACGGGAGCCATTCTCGCGCTCACCGCCAAATCAGTAAGTCGGTGAAATTTCTTTGTGCTTCTCTTTCTTTGTCCCTAGCACTTGGTCCGTGGCATTCTGCATCCTCTTAGGGGCTCACGGGGATGTCTTCGGCGCCGCTCGAGGATAAGGAGGCGCGAGCGGCCATCCGGCGAAGCAGCGGTGACTCCTCCGCAAGAAGCGGAAGGAGGAAAGGAGGAAGAAGAAGCATAAGGGCAGCGGCTTGGCCTAAGGCTGCGAGGATGTGTCGGAGACCACGGTGTGGGGACAACCTCCAGCAGTGGCGGGGCGCCTCAGACCATCCCTATGGTGGGTTTTCTCGACCCGTGGCGGAGGCCCGGCGTGGACCCGTGAGGCGGCACCACAGCCCGTGGCGCGGATCCCAGCGGGGGTGATCTTGCGCTCATGATGCGTCGCGGCGCCTCGGTGGGGCGGCCGAGGCGACAGTAGGCTGCCTTGGCGGGGCGCAAAGAGGCGCGCGTGCCACGTACCGCTCGGCCTTGTAAGTGTTTCTTTTATTGGAGCATTTTTGCGGCCAAGCCGGCGACTCTTGAATCTTTATAACGTGCGGCGCCTACGAGGCGTGACCGTGGGGCGTCTTGCAGCGGCTCTCAAAATGCCGGCCCGGTGATTTGGCGACTCCGTCGGTCGGTGGCGGTCGCGGTGTCGGCGTCCGGCGCGATGCGCCGAGGGCGGGGCGCACCCGGAGGTCGGGCGAAGAAGAACTTCCGCCACCTCCGGCGGGGACCGCCGAGACGGCGTGATCGTCCTTTCCGGAGGATGAGGCAGCCAGGTGTCGCGCGGCGTCGCGCCCGATCGGCGGGGCTGGTGGCGGAGGTGCTCGACCCTTTGTCACAGGGGGAGGTGCCAACCGATGCCCCTCAAGTGCAGGTCGCCAAGGGGGTTTCTGAAGGGTTGACCTCATCGTCCTTGCCCATGGTACTTTGGGCGAGGCGGCGTCCGCCCGAGCAGGCGAAGCGAGCGTGCGCGGTGTAGTCCCGGTCGGGCGTCATGGGTCGATCGGAGGAAGCGAGTGGGGCGCCCGCCGGCAAAGCCTTGCTGAGCCAGAAAGCGAGATAAGGCGGATCCGAAAAGGTCGGCTCTTGCTCTGGAGTCTTCCACCGAGCCAGAGCACGATGGTCGGGGAGTCGGCGATCGCCCAGTAAGTCGGAAAAGCTCGACTCGTTGCGTTTTGCGGCACTTGCGACTAACGAGTGTCCACGTTTTGCGGCCTTGCGGGCTCGCCGTGCGCGAGTTGAGCTCTGCGGCGCTCAGGCGGTCGTGGCGGTGCGGTGGAGAATGCGATCGAGCTGCGCCTTGAGCGCCCTAGTCCGAGAGCCATGGACATTAGGCGGTCGGGCCGGTGGAGATCCGCCGAGGGCTTGAAGAGGCCACGAAGGCCCTTTATGATGGCGCTGAGGCCAAGGTCTTGAGGCGAAAGTGGTGGGCTGGAGTCCTCGGCGGAGGTCACGAGGCCAAGGATGCCGCCGTTGCCACGGAGGGACAGCAGACCTTGAGCAACACGCTGCGGACCGAGCGAAACCGGGCTCGGGGATGCCGACCGAGTTCGTTCGGCGGCGATGCCTTTCGAAGAGCCCGGTGGTGAGGACTTCATATGGCGGCGAAGGCGGAAGGCGGCAATTTGACCAACTCTGCGGCGGTAAGTGTCTCAATTCTTCAATTAAGTGCAGGGTGCGACCCGCAGGGCGAACTTATCAAAATCGCCGCAATCTGCGAGCGCGAAGAATCTGGCGTCGCCGTGGAGGCGCGAAGAATGGCGGCAGATGCTCGCGACGTAGCGTCGTGGCCGAGGCGAGGCCGAGCGGCGTTGAAGGTTCGGCGAGGGCGGTCGGGCGAGATGGGCGCCGGCTGGAGGCCCTTAAAGCCCGGTCGGGAAATCTGCGGCCGCATCCTTGGGCCGGCGGGCCGAGTGCCCTTGCCCCGTCTTGTGAGTGCGGACCGTAGAGGCGGTGATCATCGGTAGCTGCGCTTGGAGCTTCGTCGGCCTGGTCAACACCGTCTCGCACTCTGACGGCATCGACCTCGCGGTGGTGAGCGTGGCGTGGCGGAACCGGACCGATGAGAGATCGGCGAGTTTGAGCTCTGGTCGAGCCGCGCGCCGGAGATCGCCGGACCACATCCCGCCATGTTGCCCTCGAGAAGCGAGGCGACCAACTCTCCGCCTCGCCACGGTCGCCCACAGGAAGAATAAAAATAGTTAGCTTTATCCTTTTTAGATTGTAAAGACGCTATGTAAACAATCTCGAATTTATCAAGTTCCAAAATCGCCTCTCGTCCTCTTTCGTATTTAGGGTGGCGTTTGACCGACCATAGCCTTAAGGACCGCGAGGTCACTTATGCATAGGTTGGGTCGTTTTGGGAGGCGAGGTGGATTGGAGACTTGGCTATCGTGATTAGAAGCGCACTTGTGAGGATAGGAGTGTTCTAGATCGGCCAGGATCTTTTCCTTGGGGCACTTCCTTCTTCCAGCGAAGTGCTACTTAGCAACCATAGCCTTTGGGGCGTAGGTCGTAACACTTGGGTTGAGAGGTTACTGCTCGGGATGGACCTCATGACCGGTCGGGTCACATACCCTCCTAATGCGCGTGGGATAGGCGAGCTCGTGCGGGGAGAGTGTTCCTGCCGACCCAAAGGTCCTCCACTCGGTACTTCCTTCTTCAGCGAAGTGTTAGCAACCATAGCATTTGAGGGGTTTGTAACACTTAGGTGAAGGGTTACTGCTCGGGAAGGACCTTGTGGTCGGTTGGGTCATCAACCCGCATAGCGCCGGCGAGGGAAGCGGCACAGAGCAGAGCCGAGAAGGGCGGCCCCGAGTCGTCGCATGGCGACAGTGTGCTCGGAAGGAAAAAGTAAAGAGCATGCTAGGAAGAGGAAAGAGTTTAGGGATAGAATCGCCTTAACTTTCTATATTCCATGCATTCGGAAGGATCGGCCGTCGTCGGCGTCTTTGGTCGAAAGGTGCGGTCGGAGGATCTGCCGCGGCGGTGAAGGGCCATCCGAGCGACGACTTGTGCTTATCCTTCTTTGGTTTGGACGTGCGAGGACGGTCGCCGACGCGAAAGACCGCCCTCGAACTGGCGGCTGTGATAACATCGCGAGCTTGTTGATACGGCGATCGCGGGATGGCCACGTCATGCGCCTCGTCGAGCTAGTCGGCGGCGTCTTGTTGTCGCGGCAAGCCCGAGCCTCCTCGAAGGCTTGTAATCTTGGGGCGCCATACTCCGGTGCAGTCGGCAAGGCGGCTTGACCGTATACCATGAAGAGCGGTGTGAACCCGGTCGCCCGGTCGGCGTGGTCCGCGGACTCTAGAGGGCGGAGGTAGCTCGGTCACCCGCCCATGAAGTGCTTGAGCCGGCGAAGATCCAGCGGCAGGCCCTTGAAGGATCATCTTGTTGCGCTTCGACACGGCCGTTGGTCAGCGGATGGGCCACGGCTGCCCAATCGTAGCGGATGTTGAAGTCATCGCGAACTTCGAGGAACTCCTTCCCGTGAAGCTGCGTTAGTTGTCGGTGATGATGGAGTTTGGGACTCGAACCGAAAGACTATATCGTGGAAGAAGATGGCGCTTGTGCGGCGTGGCGCTCCGCGACCGGCAGCCTCTATCCATTTGGTGAACTTGTCCACGCGACGAGCAAATGGGTAAAGCCCGGGCGCTTTCTTGAAGGCAGACGGATCGAGTCCCAAAGCGCAAAGGCCGCGTGATGGGGATGCGTCTGCAAAGGCTGGTGGCGGATGTATGCGCTGGCAAAGAATTGGCATCCTTCAGCGGTGTCTCGATGTGCTCGGCGCCGGACATGGCGGTCGACCAATAGAAACCTTGCGAAAGGCCTTTCCCTGAAGAGATCGGCGCGCGTGGTGATCGCAAATTCACTGTGTATGTCGTCGGCGATTGTTTCCCTTGGTGGCGGGATGCACTTTTGGAGGACCGGAGCTCCTTTTGTAAAGATGCAGGCGACCGGACGAAGACTTTGCCGCGGGCGGCGCCGGGCCTCGGTCGGGTCGGAGAAGTGACCCGTCGTCAAGCGATCTATGAAGGGCTTTCTCGGTCGGACTCGGTCGCTAACACGCTGCGGCTCGACCCGGCCAAATCTCGCCCGACCGCGGCGGTTGGGGCGGCCGTGCTAGGTAGGTCGAGGGACGTTCGGCCGCCGAGCCGGTGGATGGAAGGCGCGGGAGTCGCGGACAAAGATCCGGCGGGACCGGCTCTCTGTGGCGGCAGTTGGCTAGGTAGTCGGCGTCGCTATTGTAGCGTCGGTAGCTATGGTGAAGCTCAAAGCCCTTGAACCGCGCCGAGCCGCGCTTCGGCGATCTGCGGCCATACGGGCGTCTCGGGGCTCCGCGGCCTTCATGACTTGGTCGGCGACAAGCTTGGAGTCCCGTGGGCGTGAGTCGGCGAGCAGGGTCGGCGGCGATCCGAGACCGTTGGCGAGGGCCTGCGTGCTCGGCGGCGTTGTTGGTGGCGTCAGCGGCTGATGGCGTCGCGAAGCTTGTTCGGCGGGGAGATGATGGCGACTCCGCGCCGCGCCATTCTTGTTGTAAGACCCATCGAGTACATTGTCGGTGCTCGGGGTCTTGATCCTTTAGTGGTGCACGGTTTGATCCACTCGGCGAAAGTCGGCTAGAACTGCGACTTGATCGCCGTCAGGGGCGTATGTGATGTCGTGGCCGCGAGCTCGGCGCCCACTTGGCTATCCTTCGGCGTCGCGGTTGCGGGCGATCTCGCCGGCGGGGCGTGGTCACCACGGTGATGGTGTCTTGATCGAGTAGTGGGCGAGCTTTCTCTTCGCAATGAGCACGCGTGAGGTAACCTGCACTGTGGGTACGAGCCTTGGACTCGAAAGGACCTCGCTAATGAAGTAAAGCGGCGCGTTGTACCTTGAGTTCGCGGCCTTCTTCGCTTCGCTCCACCACGAGGCGCGGCGGCGGCTTGGGTAGTGGCGGCGATGTAGAAAGCAGTTCACAGTGCCGGGCGACTAGGGGCGAGGCGAGGCAGGGGAAGGCCTTGAGCGGTGAGGGCCTCTGAGCCTCTGGGGTCGGTGAAGCGGTCGGATCTCTTAAGTAGCACAGAGTGGCATTCCGCACTTTTCGTGGCGAGACAAAGCGGCTCAAAGCGCCGGGCATCCGTCGACCTCTGGACCCCCTTGAGGTTCTTGATTGGGCCCATCCTTGCGATTGCGATATCTTCTCTGGTTGGCCTCGATGCCTCGCTTTCGGAACAATGAAGCCAAGGAGCTTCCTTTGGGGACCCGAAGCGCATTTCTCGGGATTGAGCTTTATGCGGAATCGTCGAAGGTTCACGAAAGTCTCTTCGGTCGAGGATAAGGTCGTCGGCCTTCTTGGTCTTTACGACAATATCGTCGACGTACACCTCAGCGTTACGGTCGATCTGGTCATTGAAGCACGTTTGCATACATCGGGGTATGTAGCGCGCGCGTTCTTTAGGCGAGCGGCATTATAGCGTGTGAGAATGGGCGAGCGGGTAATGAAGGAAGTCGCGGTGGTCGGACTCCTTAGCGCAATCGGTGGTAGCCGAGTAGGCATCGAGAAAGAGAGGACTCGCACCTGCGGTGGAGTCGATGACTTGGTCGATCTGGGGCAAAGGAGCGGATCCTTGGGACACGCTTTGTTGAGACTCGTATAGTCAGCGCACATCCTCCATTGCCCATTTTCTTTTTACAAGTCTGAGGTTGGCTAGCCACTCGGGTGGCGCACCTCTTTCTGAACCTGCGGCGGAAGTTTGGCGATCTCCTCCCCTATGATCCTGCGCCTCTCCTCGTCGAGCGGCGCGGCGTTGGGCGGCCGGCTTTGAGCACAGTCGGATGCTCAAGGAGTGCTCGGCGACTTCCCTTGGATTCTGGCATGTCGGAGGACCTCCATGCGAAGGCGTCTTTGTTGGTGCGGAGGAGTCGGCGGCGCTTTCTATTTGGCGGGGCGTGGCTCCGATCCGCCGGTCTTAGTCGGATCACGGGGATCGACCGCGACCTCCTTCGTGTCCTCGGCGGACTTAAAGAATCCGCCCGACTTGCTGGACTCGGGGCGGTCGGAGGCTTCCCTCTTGAGGTTGTCGAGCTCGGCGACGCGATGGCTGCCGAGGCAAGCTCTGGCTACGCTGCGCTTCGCGATTGTAGGCAAGCTGGAAAGATTATGCCACGGTGATGACTCCTCGTGGCGGGCATCTTCGACGAGGTAGGCGTGGTGGGGCGCCATGAACTTGGCGTAACACGGCCTTCCCGAGGATGGCATGGTAGGCAAAAATCCACGACCTCAGCGAGGTCTCGGTGCGGAAGTTTCGGTTCCCGAAGGTAGCGGCGGTCGATCTGCCCGAGTGGATGGGCTGGCGGCGGGAATGGCGCCATGGAAAGCGCGCCTTCTTGGGTCGGAGGGTTGGCGCGGGACCCCATAGCGTCGGCGTCTCGACATAGAGGATGTTGAGGCGCGCCTCCGTCCATCGGCACCTTTGAAAGCGCTTCTTCCCACGGCGGGTGACCACGGGGTATCTCCCGGTGTGGAGCGTGGTAGGGTGATCGGTCCGATCAAAGGTGATTGGAACTCGACCACCGGAGGTATTGGGGGCGCATGGCGCGGCGGTGTGGACCTCGCGATAAGCGAGCTTGAGCGGCGCTTGTCGGCATAGCGGGCGGTCCTCCAAGATCATGAGGCGGCCGTCGGGTTCGGGGAACTTCGTCGTGCGCCTTTCTCTGCGACCGCGAGGCGCGTGAACTCTTCCCTTGCCATGCGGCGTTGCGGGGGCCCGGAGAGGTAACGCCTCGGGACCTCGCGATCTCGGTACTTGTGCTTGACGGAGAACCCGTGGTTTGGGCGCGGGCGTACATCAACTTCTCGAAGTGGTGGGCGCGACGATCGGTCGCACTGCTTGCCGCTGGCGAGGCGGTCGGCAGTGGCGACCACAGGTCTCGCGGATCGCTTCCGTGCCGCTTAGTTTGTCGGGCGGTCGAAGGGACCCGATGTGGGCCCGGATTCTAGTTGGGCCTTTCCTCCCTCAAAGATGGCCCCCGGCCTCCTCGCCGGGGCGTGGTTGATGGCGATGTCGAGGAGCTCCTTGGTAGTTACGGGCTTGAGGCAACCTAGTTTGTGTACCAAGGCCTTGCGGGAGGTGCCGTAGATGAATGCTCCCACGACATCGGTGTCGGAGATGTCGGGGAGCTTCGTTCTGTGGCGGAAAACCGCGGGATGTAGTCCGGAGGTTTCACAGGCTGCTTTGTTTGCGCCCTTAGTCGAGAGTTTCGAGCGCTTGTAAGTGCCACGGAAGTTGCCGACGAAGAGGGCCTTCAAGTCGGTCCAATTCGATGGTTTTGGCGGGCAAGTATTGAGCCGGGCTCGGGCGAGTTCGCGAGTAGATGGGAAAATCTTGGATGATGAAGAGGTCATCCGTTGCTCCTCCGCCCGACATGCGGCCGGTAATCTTGAGCAGACACACAGGTTTGTGGCCCGGTGTATTTAGCAATGTTGGTGGCGCCGGAATCTGGCGGGAGGTCGCTGGCGGATCCCTTGGCGAGCGCTCGCGATCCGGGACCGTCGGGGCTCGAGGCTGCGGTGGTGGTGTCCGCCGCCCACAATTGCGATGGGCGACCTCCTCGCCATCTTTCTTGGCGCCTCAAGGGTAGCGCGAATGTCGTAAACATCACCGAAGCGCTGCTGCCGGGCGCACGAGGCTGGTGTGCTTCATGATGCGGCGCGCTGCTGTCGGACCCAACCGGCTCCGTCTGTGATGCGGGCCGGTGGCTTTGAGTGGCTCCGGGCGATAGGAGGCGGAGGCGTGCATGTCTGCGCGTCGCGCTCTACCAGCCCCGAGGTTTTGGTAAGTGGCCTTGGCCTCCGGGTCGGTCGGCTCGGGAGGCCTCGAGCGGCGTTGCGGCGCGGCCACATTTTGGCTTGCGTGGGGAAGAAGCGAGGGCCGTCGGACTCTTCCGCTCTTTGGGGTGTGCTGGCCAGCGTCTTGTAGCGTCCTTGAGCACATCTGAGTCTCGAGCTCCTCCTACTCCGGGTTGGCTGGAGGTGGTCGGCTTCGGCTCTTCGTTCCTCAACTCTTTCTTGTTGTTGTTGGAGCTCGGCGCGGCGGGCTGGCGGCGTTCGATGCGCTTCCTTGGTACTCCTCCTCCTGCGCTGAGTCGCGGGATAGGAGGTCCAGTAGCCAGGAGGCCACGGTCAAATCGGCCGTGCCGCCATGTTACACTCGCGAGTGCACTTCTTGGCGGGGTACTCCGTGTCGGGCTGAGTCATGGTGGAAGAGTCTTCCAGCTGGCTCGTGGATGGAGCCGGCATGTAGCCGACCATCGCCACAAGTCGCGAGCCTACGGGGGTGACATGGTCACTGCCGGACCTCTGGGAGTTTCGCCCGGCCGTGGCGAGCACTCCTCGGGTTCGGCCGGGGCTGCGGGCGCCCAAGCCGGGGCTTAGAAATCGCCGGAGAGGGCGCCCGAGCTCTCGGTGGCGCTGTCCTCCGGGCGGCGAGGGCAGCGTGAGCCCTCTGCAGGGGTGTGGCGAAGTCGAGGAGCCGGCGGATCCGGCTCCCGGCGCGATCATGCCGTCGCGATGGGTGGATGCCATCGAGGAGACAAGCGGAATCGGAGATGGTAGCGAAGGCGCGAGCCCCTACCTGCGCGCCAAGCGTCGGCGTTTTGGCGCGGCAAGTAAATTTGTAAGTCTAAGTGGTCGCGCGTTCCACTCCACTGAATGGTTAGACTCGTGAGTCAAGATGTATCTTGGTTGGTGAAAGTCCCTACTCCGATTCGGATGGCGTATTATATTGCTTTGCACAACGTTTCTGAGATGAGGCGCTAAATTACCTAAGCTCCTCCGTTCTAAATCTGTTTTTTTCTTTTAGAATCGTTAGTCCTGCCTCCTTTTATCTGAAGGAAGGCGAGTTACATCGAAGTCGGGGAAGGCGAGGCGACCTATGCTAGGAGCTCGGTCGCCGTCACGTGGGCAGTCGCCACGTCTTGCCCATGTTGGGTCGGTAGCTTTGGTGGTCGGGGAGGTTAGGTATTCTTGAAATAGCGTGCTTGCCCTCTGTGATCCTTCGAGTCTTGGCGTGCGGTGTGTAGCGTTAGCGCCTCCTCGGGGAGGCGTGCGTTAAATCTTGTCTGCGGCCCGGTTGATGGAAATGGAAGCTCGACTTGTGATCACCAAACCTTCTAGGGAATGAGCCACGCCCTTATATAGTCACTCCGATTGACCTTGTTCGCGAGTGCGTGGTGGTAGGTGATGAGGGCCCGACCGCGCGACCCTCGGCGTCTGTCACTTTGGTTCGGTCGGTCGGAGATCCCGCCCGTCAAGAAGTCGGGAGTCTTGTCGGTCGGTCGGAGATCCGCCCGTCAAGGGTCGGGGCGCTTGTCGTCGGATCGCTTCCTGGCCGGTCGGGGCGGATGTCTTGTGTGGTCTCGCGAGCAAGTCGGTCGGTGGCGGGCGGGCGCGGCTGTTGGGTGGAGACATGCTTGAGGCGGCTCGTCGCCGGGCGTTGGGGTACCTGTTATTAGTATTCGTCATGCCCCTTAGGTGAGGTGAGTACAACACCGATGCCATCACCTTCCCATATCTTGATCAGTCAAAGAACAAGCGCCATGGTGCAACCAAGACTAAATTTGCCTTGATGTCATGTCTGTTATAAAATCGGCTAACACTTGTCCTTTGTTGCTTTGGCGATTCATATGATAAGTCAAACTCAACCAAGGCGTAAGCCCATTTGCCGTCGACCTCGCGGGATAGGAGGCGACAAAATATATTTTATAACATCGGTTTTGCATATTACTTTACTGGTAGATGCTAATATGTAATGCCTTAGCTTTGTGCATGAGAAGTACAAGGATAAACATAGTTTTTCGATAAAAGGGTACGACTTGCGTCTAGCAACCGTCGGCTTAAATAAAGATAACCCTTTCTTTACCATGCACCTCTTGTGCCAAAACAGCCCCAATACTATCTTCTTGACCAAGACATATAATCTGAAAGGAACCCTTTTGAGGTGCGACAAAAGCGGAGGATTGGACAAGTACCTCTTAACCGTCAAAAGCCCTTTGTTGATCGGCTCCCCATGTGAATTCTTCATCGTTTTTAATTTTAACAATGGAGTAAAAGCACGAATTCTACGGAGAGGTTCGATATGAACACTGCAGAGATAGTTAATTTTGCTTAGATCAACTTTTGCGGCTCGTTTTTGCATGTCGGTGGTTGGTTATCGGCTATAGCCTTGACCCTCGTTTGGTGACTTGATTCCTCTTTCACGCACCATGAAGCCTAAAAGCATCGGTAAACCGTAAGCGCACACTTGTAAGATTCATCTTCAAACCGTGCGATCTTATATTCTTAAACACTCTCTCTAAATCGGCGGTGTTGCAAATCGTCTGCAGATTTTACCACTACATCATCAATATAAATTTCGATAATGTGGCGATTAAATTGTGAAAGATCAGATTCATTGCCCGTCACGTTGCTCGGCGTTTTTCAAGCGAAAGTCATCCTTTGTCCACTCGAACAATCCTATCGCACGGGACATCGAAAGTTTGTCTTGGTATATAAACCGCCATGAGTATCTGGTTATACGGCATTACCATCTAGAAAACTTATGATCTTATTCACGATGCGGCATCGATAAGCATATCGGCTATCGGCATCGGATATTCATCTTTAGCGTTGCTTTGTTCAAATATCTAAAATCGGCGCATACTCGAAGTTTTCCATTTTCTTCATAATGGAGCGATGTTGGAAACCCACTCAGCGTATCGGCGGGGCTGTTAAATTTTGCTTCCAACAATCGTTCTATTTCTTCTTTTATAATTTGGTACAATCTGGGATTGAAGCGCCTCGGATATTGTTTAAGCGGCCGATAACCCGATTTTATAGGTAGCCGATGTTCCACAAGTGGCTTAATCCGGGCATTTCGTGATATTCCCAAGCAAAACAATCCTTATAATCCTTAAGGATTTTTATTAGTTTTTCTTTGTACTTTACACCTAAATTTGCACTAACAAAATTTGGTCTTTTTCTATCACCGCTACATATATCGACTTCTTCAAGTAAATCAGTGGATGTGAAACCTTGACCTAACTTCTCAATTTCTTCAAAATCTTCGATGGCTTCGTAGCTATCCGTTGTTTGCCGATAGCTTTGCATTTTATCCTGCAGGCGCTTTCAATGTTTTTCTTGTCCCCATCGTCGTAACGCCGTTTGCTCGATCAAAGGTGCGAGCTTGACAGCGATCGGCATGAGCCTGATTTGCTTACGCATATGAAATCGCAATCATCGGCGCATTGCGATATGCGGCCCGACTTCTTCGTGTTGCCAATTGGCGTCGGAGCTAGCAATGGTGATATGAGCGATGTGTGGTACAGCGACCTCAACTTCTTCTCCGTTCCATTGGACAAGCGCTTGATGCATAGTCGATGGGATCTGCGATTAGCATGAATCCAATCCCGACCAAGCAACCTGCTGTAGTTTCCTTTAGCGTCAATCACAAAAATCTTTGTCGGCAAAGTCTTGCTACCGACAGTCAGTTCTGTGACCATGACACCTTTTGCCTCTGTAGGGTCGCATGTGAAGTCATTCAGAACCATGTTAGTTTTGATTAAATCCTCATCGGACTTACAATTTCTTGCATGTTGTGTGCGGCATCGGGTTCACCGTGGCGCCTCGTCTACCAGCATCCTTGATATCGGCTTGCCATTTATATACCCTTTTAGATACAATGGTTTCGAATGCCGATGGTCATCTTTGGGCTTCTCAAAGATGGCGCTCTGAACAGCGAGCACAAGCGAGCAAGCGCCTCTTTGGCGATTGATTCGACTTTGAATTGGTGGCAATGTGAACACCATGTTAATATCCATGGGAGGGGTGTCATCCCGGATCATGGGAGAATCCAAGTCATCGGCCGATTCGAAATCTTCTTCGGCTTGTTCTTTTCTTCTCCACTCTTTCTTGACGTATTTGATTGGACGAAGTTCATTAAACGTTTTGTCTCTCTGTTTTTCGGCATCGGCTTCACGGATTTCTTGCGTTCTTAGCCTTTGAAGCCGTCGTCGTTGTGACCGGCTCAGGCCAGATGGACACCACCTGGGTTTGGGTTCCACCGGCTTTCGTATTTGACCAGCCAAATCTTCTTGATTAGAACTGGGCTTGTGTATCTTGATTTGGCTCGATTCTTGATCTGGTTTGGATATTCTCTCGTGGACAGGCCTTCTGTCACTTCTGCCTTGCTCTCTAATCGGCCCAGACAGCCTATCTCTGGCCGATTGCCTTGGCCCATGGTCTCGGGGATAATGTTCCATCGGGCAGGTGTATGGTGATGGCAACGCTACTCCTCTTTCCCAGCAAAACTGCCAAAAGGGACACCTTCTATGTGCCCTCTCCACATTCTTGGTGCGGTACAAGTTATCCAACCGGTGAGCCTTATACCGTGGTCGGCTATTCATCCTCTCGTATTTCTCCATTAATTGTAAAAATGTTGGTCCTGACCGTTTTGTTGGCTGCCTTAATGGAGATTTTTCTGCTTTGTACCATTTACCTACCTGAGGATTCCCTTTGGGTTTGATGGTTCTTGAATTTTTTCCTTCACGATCGGCTTCTATTTGTAAAGAGTCGATTGTAATCTTCAGTGTTTGATCGCCGTTCGAGCTTGATTGGATGTTGAGTTGTCAATCCTTTTTCTGCTCGTCGTGCATCGGCTCTTTTCCTTTAGTCGAACACTGTACCATGTTGATGGGAAACGGATCAACATCAACTTGCATGGTCGGCTCATCGACAAACTTCAACCGACCATCCTCAATAGCAGATTGGATCAGTTGACGAAAGATATTCAATCATTAGTGTTATGCGAATAAGAATGATGCCACTTGCAATACCTGCGTTTTTTGATCTCATCAGGCGACGGTATCACATGTCCCTCTGGCAATCGTATTATCTTTTCTTGCAGAAGTAAATCAAAAATACGATCGCACTTTGAAACATCGAAAGAGTACTTAACCTCCGACTTGTTCCTAGTCGGCTTAAGCTAAGAACAGACTAAGGACTTTTTGGATCCTTTTACCCATTCTGCTATATTTATTTCTGCTTCCTCATCTTCCGATGAGTCACTTGGACAATATTCAACCATATTGACTTTAGCCTTGTCCTTTTCTTTGTTATTGCTATTTTTAAATCTATCTTTGAACACTTTATTGTCAGTGAATCGGCTTTCCTGGGCCAATACGCGATGCAATAAGTGGCTAAGGTCGGTGAATTCTTGTCCTCCGAATTTCTCCCTAAGCGGCGGAATCAAACCTTGGAATGCTAAATCGGCAAGTTGGTTGTCAGGCAATGTGACGCTAAAACACCGATTCCTAATTTCTCTAAATCTCTTGATGTAATCCGTTACCGATTCCCCAAGCTTTTGCCGCACAGAACTCAGATCTGAAATCCTGAGCTCCAAACTGCCTGAAAATAAGTATTCATGAAATCGGCTTTCCAAATCGTTCCATAAATGGACCGAATTCGGAAGCAAGCAAGTAAACCAAATGTAACGCCCAGATGCGAGACAACGGGAATAGTCTAATTTTAAGCCGTCGGTGGGCGCTTCACGCATTGTGCGATAAAGCGTCCAACGTGTTCCAGGGTGGTGATAGAATCATCCCCAGAGAATTTGGCGAAATCTGGAACTCTGAAGTTATGAGGGTAGGGCATGCGATCTATGTAATCGGGATACGGCTTTCTATAGCCGATAACCTTACCTTTTGGTTGTATACCGAATTGGTCCCTCAAAACGGCAGATATCTGATCGGCCCAATTAGCATTATCGGCCATAGCAGGCCCTTGATAATATCTGTCATAATCGGCGTTCTGCCCCCCGAGTGCGAGCTCGGGTTGCCAATATCTTGTCTGCCGGTCGCGATCATCTTGCTCGTGCCGATTACGTCTCGATCGGAGGTTAAACCTTTGGTACAAATGGTTATGAGTATGTTACTACCTTATGTGGACCCGGATTTCTCAGCAGGGTGGGTTCTTGTGGGAATCTCTCGGAGCTAATCGGTTGTGAAACCGATTGGGGAAAAGCGTAGAACGGAGCCGACGGTGGCAAATTGATTGATGCATCCAACTTAGCAGCGTCGGTATAGGAGTGGTAATGGCTCACCCCACTTGACCGAGGGTCCCTAGGCAATATGACCGTGGGTTGTGTGGGCATCATGGTAGGGGGTGAGGTTATAGCCGATGGTTTAGGATCGGCCGGTGTGCTCTGCGTGCTTTGCGGTACTGAAAAAACAGGATAATTTGACAGAGCTTGCAATGGGTCGAGTAGACTTCCTGACGACACCAACTCCTGGGCTATAGATTTAACGCTATTTGCTATCATCAGCTTAAGCGTTGTTACAAGAGCCGATGATTGGTTTATCAAGCGTGGTGCCTGATCGATTAATCATAGCCGATAATTCGGCTTGAGCGGCGAATATCGGCACGTTACGTTACACTGCATCTCCTAGGCGTTGACCGTCGGCGGGCGGATTTTTGAGTGACACGCGTCTAGTTTTCGATAGCAACTTAGCATCACCTCTTCGGTAGCGGCCTTCCGAGCTTCAATCTCTTAACGTTGCTCTGCGATAAATCGTCCATTGTTGGGACGATTATAGCTTAACGTTGAGATCGATGGCGGAATCGACTTCGATGAAGACATTGCGTGTCCCACCGGCGTGCCAAGAGTGTTGGCGTCAAAAACTTGATGTAGGGTTTCGGCGAAGACACACGGACGAACACCGGGTTCAGAGCGTGCGAGTCGATTTGACCTGGAATCGACAAGGTAAAAATATAAAATTCAATCAAAAGCCGATCGTCAAAATCAATCAGCTTAGATTTAATCAGCTTGAAGCGATTAAGATCAAGGTAACAAGATAAATCTAATTAGCGATTAAGGTGATTAGAGATAAAGGCGGTCGATTACGAAGAAGGCGATGCGCAACAAAATCAGAACAAATCAAACCTGGGGTGTAATTGACGAAGATCAACAATCGGCGATGTGCAACTTTATTGATCAAGATCGATTACAAAGGCTAAATTACAGAAACTACTCCTAGTCGACAAGAAAAGTAGATGAAAAGTAGACTAGTTTGTATTGTGTTGATGATCCCCGTGTAATTCGCTTTGGACCTTCTTTTATACCCTCGGCCGATCGTGTCCTGTTACAATACGCTTCAAGTCCGTATCCGTATCGGCCTTATCTCGGACGGTTGTTTTTCTTTAGAAATCTTGCAATTACCAAAATATCTCCAAACCTTTCCATCCTGTTCGTTAATTCCGTATCTTTGACTTTATTGCCGATTTTGACCAAGTTTGCCAAATTTTGGTGCAAACAAATATAATAATCTCACAAGGGTAAACCGGCGCGAACGAGAGCTAGAGGCTATGCAGGACTGCAGGCCGAGCCACGCACATTGCATCTCGCGGGTCTGCATCGGAGAGAAGGACAAATGAGTGTTTCCGGTAGGCCTAAACGAGAGATGCAATTTTCATCCACTAAGCTGAGACTGATTAGGTATATAGGCAACAAAACATGCAGAGGAAAGACATATGTTGCATTCACTCATACCATATAGGCAACATGCAGTCAATCAAACACACCCTAAGAAATCCAGTGGTGCATGATGCTGCATGCATATGTCTATATGCCTCCACCTTAGGTAGTAGCTCTTGCTCATATTATATTTTGTCGCTATGCACGACATTAAGCATTCATAGATGCATCACTACGGGTTTGTTTGGTTTTTGCCCGAACCAAACCTGTCAAAATTTTGGCTACACAAAATTTGGTCAAATATTGATAAGGAATGCATGAGGTATGACCATACATCCATAGACTTCCCATAATTTTGGCAACATCCAACTAAGACTCAAAATATTGTTGGGGCTAGCCAAATTTTGGTAGGATTGATTTGGACATAACCAAACATATCGTACAACTCTACGTTGTTATACGTGATTGGCGTGTTCCCTATCGATATACACGCACACGCCCTGCTTCTTTCATTCTTTCTTTCTTTGGGAATGCATACAAAAAAATCTTGTGCGATGTATGTACCTTTGTCGGAATACAAATGCATCATGCGATGGCGCATCCATGGAGAGTCCTACGAGGTTAGAACTTGAGAAAAGAAATTAAGAAAGTATGAAAGACAAACAATCTTGAGATTCTTGAGTGTTAAGCAGGGTTACAAATTTCGACGAAATTTCGGATTTCGGACCACTCCGAAATCTAAAGCACCAGTCGAAAAAAGAAATTTAAAAAAAAATTGAAATTACTAAAGTAATCTCCTATGAAAATTTGTTAAAATAACGAATTTTTTAAATATTTTAAAATTTTGGCAGAAACACTGTCAAATTTTTATAAAATTGTACAAGCTTGATAATAAGCTGAATATTTTATGGTAGTATCCTTAGTAGTTTAGGATAATACATAAAAATTTTAAAAATAATTTAACTTAATTTGTTATCTTTAAAAAATAAAAAACAGAATGAACATAATTGGGACAGTTATATTGTCATAATTTTATAAATTTTCTTGTGTATGATTATGATCTAAAATTTTTGTGAGAGATTAATAATTGAATCAGTACCATTATATAAATTTTTCAAAAAATTTCAACATTTTTTGTTTGGTCAATCAAATCTATGTAAGCATTGAACTTCGTTTGTTATATTATATTTCAAATATCAAAAACAAAAGAACATAAATGGTACTTTGCCTTGTAAGAATTTTATAAATTCACTGGAGTGTGATCATGAATCACAATGTTTATGGGATATTAAGAACTTTCTTATCACTATTCTGTAAAATTTTCAAAAAAATTTATGGTTTACATAATTTTTCATTTTGTTCAAGTTTGCCGGTAAGCCTTTTAACAGGGCAGTAGTACTGTACGATTTTTTTTAAAAAAATTATGGGATATTAAGAACTTTCTTATCACCATTATGTAAAATTTTCAAAAAATTTTATGGTTTACATAATTTTTCATTTTGTTCAAGTTTGCCGGTAAGCCTTTTAAACAGGGCAGTAGTACTTTACGAATTTTTAAAAATTCATATAGTTTGATCATCATCTGAAAATTTTATGAGAGCATTATAGATCAAGGTTCAAAATTTCGGCGAAATTCGCCAAAATTTCCCCGAAATTCGCCGAAATTTCCCCGAAATTTCGGATTTCGGACCACCCCGAAATCTCAAGTACCGACCGGAAAAAAATTTAAAAAATTTGAAATTGCTACAGTAAAATCCGAAATTTCGTTTTTTTGGCCGGATTTGGTCCAATAACCCTTAGGAAAGTCATCTCCTATGAAAATTTGTTGAAAAACCTAATTTTTTAAATATTTTAAAATTTTGGCAGAAACACTGTCAGATTTTTATAAAATTGTACAAGCATGATAATAATCTGAAAATTTTATGATACTATCATTAGTAGATTATAATCATAAATAAAAAGTTTCAAAATAATTTAACTTCATTTGTTATCTTTAAAAAATCAAAAACAGAATGAACATAATTGGGACAGTTATATTGTCAGAATTTTATAAAAAAAAATTAGTGTGATTATGATCTAATTTTTTTTTAGAGATTAATAATTGACTCAGTAATATTATATAAATGTTTCAAAAAATTTCAAATTTTTTTGTTTGGTCAATCAAATCTATGTAAGCATTGAACTTCGTTTGTTATATTATATTTCAAAAATCAAAAAGAAAAGAACATAAATGGTACTGTGCCTTGTAAGAATTTTATAAATTCACTGGAGTGTGATCATGAATCACAATTTTTATGGGATATTAAGAACTTCATTATCACCATTTTTAAAAATTTTCAAAAAAATTTATGATTTACATAATTTTTCATTTTGTTCAAGTTTGCCGGTAAGCTTTTTAACATGGCAGTAGTACTGTTCGAATTTTTAAAACTTCATACAGTTTGATCATCATCTGAAAATTTTATGAGAGCATTATAGATACATCATAACCATGCACAAAAAATTTCAACAGTTTCTAACTTCATTTGTATCATTTTCCATTCGGATCAAACTTGTCGGTCAGTGTTCTATCAGGACAGCGTCACTCTATGAATTTTCAAAAATTCCTCACATGTGATAATCAGCTGAAATTTTGATGAGAACATTAGTTATGGATCATAACCATGCAAAAAAAATTCAACAGTTTATAACTTTATTTGTACCATTTTACATTCCGATCAAACTTGTCGGTAAATGTTTTATCAGGACAGTACCACTCTCCGAATTTTTAAAAATTCCTCGGATGCGATCATCAGCTGAAATTTTTGTGAGAACATCAGCATTGTGTCAAAAACCTCCAAAAAAATTATAAAATGTTTACATAACGTTTAGACCACTTTTCAGCCAGTGCAAAAACGGAAATTTACTTGAATTTGAAATTTCAGAAATTTCATAAATTTCGGTTTTTCATAAATTTCAGTTTTTTTTCGGTTTTCGGATAGGATTTGAATTTTCAAATTCAAATTTTGTCCGAAATAATTCCGAAATTTTTAAATTTCGCCGAAATTTCGTTATCCGGCCCGGGGCGAAATTTATTCCGAAACCGAAATTTGAAACCTTGTTATAGATACATCATAACCATGCACAAAAAATTTCAACAGTTTATAACTTTATTTGTACCATTTTCCATTCGGATCAAACTTGTCGATCAGTGTTCTATCAGGATAGTACCACTCTCCGAATTTTTAAAAATTCCTCACATGTGATAATCAGCTGAAATTTTTTTGAGAACATTAGTTATGGATCATAATCATGCACAAAAAATTTCAACAGTTTATAACTTGATTTGTACTATTTTCCATTCGGATCAAACTTATCGGTCAGTGTTTTATTAAGACAGTACCACTCTCCGAATTTTTAAAAATTCCTCAAATGTGATAATCAGCTGAAATTTTTGTGAGAACATCAGCAATGTGTCAGGAACCTCCAAAAAATATTTTCAAAATTTGTCGATAACGTTTAGACCACTTTTCAGCCAGTGCAAAAAAAACCCCAAAATTTCGTGTTTTTTCGCCGAATTTCGGATTTTTATTTCCGGAATGGACCGGATTTGAATTTTCAAATTCAAATTTCGTCCGAAATATTTCCGAAATTTCGAAATTTTGCCGAAATTTCGCGATCCGACCAAGGACAAAATTTATTCCGAAACCGAAATTTAAAACCTTGATGTTAAGAAAGTAGAACAAGAAGATCTTTGTCTTTGGCTTCTTGATTTGGGGATCAAAGATCACACAACACTCATCTGGCCTGACTGATCCGAATCATGAAAGCTGTGTACTTGGTGAGAGGCAGCTAGGGAGTGATGATCCCCTGCACTCGCTCGGTGTGCCCTCATGTACACGGCACATGATGAGATATTAGTGGTTCTCAGTAGTGTAGGTAGGATAAAAATATAGGTGTGCCTATAGACATATCTCTCGTTACGTCTTCCGGTGCTATGCTACATAGAACACTAAAAATTAACCAACGACTCTAAAATGAGTACTAAGAGCGATGCGTTCGAAGCCGGTGCGTTAGCCCCGGCAGTAACGGAGCTAAAAACTTTTGAGAGCCTAGACAAATTTAACTATGGCTAATAAACGTGAACAAGTCCATATACATATTACATAAAAAAATTGAGAACTGCAAAAAGTTTTCTTACTAAAAACATAGTCCAATACACATGTGAACATTCTATGGATGAAAACAAAGAAAGATGAGTCACGTACATCACTATGGCATAACCAACGCTCCGACTCACTAACAAAAGGAAGATTCACTTGCAAGGCTTCTCTTATCAACAAAAAATCTCCTAATTTCTGAAATTTCACAAATTAAATAATAAATGCTTAGTTTTTATCAATATTGCCTAATAGATAATACAATGAAATATCAACATCAATACAAATTGTTCTGATTATTCTACTTCAAATCTATTTTATATAAGAGATAATAGTATAATACCTAATAAATTAATAGTCTAATCTTTGCATCCATGATACAGTCTAATCCCATCAAATAGCAAAACATGGCCCGGAAAGGATAAGCAAAGAGTGGCTAGGCCTTGCAAATGGCTTGCTCTGTCGCTTGCTGACAAAGCCACAAACAGGGGCGAATCATGATATGAACTGTAACATCTTAAAAATTTTAATTTGATTTTTTATTTATTTTATTCAATTTGAAATTTATTTGAAATGTTACAGATTTTATTAAAACTCTTTTCGTAACTCTCAGTTTTACAAAATGAATTTTTGCAGAAAATTTAAAAGCTTAAAAAATTCCAAAAATAAATTTAATAGGTTACGAATATTCTAAAGTATTTTTGAGAATTTTTCCATAATTTTTAAAATCTTTTTACTATTTTTCCCAAACCTATTTAATTTTCAACATTTAAAAATTAATTATTTTGCTATAAATAGTAATTTTATATTATTTAAAAATATTTATTCATGTTTTTATTGCTGAAACCGGTATCTCTTCAAATTCTCATATTTAATAAAATTTATTTGCTAATTTTTGGATTTAATATGAATTATCAGTGGAAAATTAATTATTTTTGAATTAATAATTTTGGTTACGGTTCATTATGACCCGATCCGTTTATTCTTCCCCATCAGCTACTGTGCACCCGTGTGCTACAGTAACCGGCAGACCCGACCCGCATTTAATTCCCACCCGTTTCACTCATTTACTCCGACGAACCCGTTACTATTTCGGCCATAACTTCGGTGAGCGTTTTCCGACGATCCGTTGGTCCGATTGCCATATAAATTAAACCCCAGCTTTCCCTTCTCATCCTTTACATCCTCAGCTTTGGGTTAGTCCAATCCATCCACCGGATCTCCCTGCGCAAGTAATTCTTTCCAAACTTCGGCGAACTTTCGGCGAGCTCTCCCGGCCACTCCCGACCTCCATTCAGCCTCAAATTTTTACTGGAACTTCCTCTCATTGTCATTTACATCTGGTAAAATCAAATTTTGAAAATTCTCACCTGAGCTCTATCAGCATTTTTTGGATTCAAAAGGTCCGATCTCCTTCATCTTAAGTCCGATTGACCTCATTTTTCTTCCTAAATTCATATAACATTATAATATATCTATTTGTACTGGTTTTGTATTTTATTTGAATTTGTATACTTTTCGCGTATAATTTCCGAAGAGCCAAAAGGAGTTGCTACCGATGATCTTGATCACCTACCCTTCGATCCAAGCAAGTCTTCCTTGAACATGTTGAACCCAAATTTATAAAATACTTATGTTGTTTTAAATTATGCATGCTTACTTTTACGCAATGTACTTTAAATGTAGTTTTAAGGATTAGTTAAAGTCCAGATTTGTTATACCCTCATTGGTATTGATCATATCAAACATTTGTCACCCTAGATGATATTAGCTAATTTATCTGGTGATAACCAATAGTGTAGCATGGGACGGTAGAATTGCTTAGTCTGGCTTAAACGTTTCAGTATTATGTCGTTATGGAAATCATTTCAAACATTATTTAAACTTATTTGTGAAGATCGCATGTCGTGTTGTTCTTTGTTATTTAAATAAAATAAAATAAAATAGAAAATATGATTTAGACAAGGGCAGATGGATGTTTGGCGGGTGCAGATGCACGAGACCTGGAAAGTGAATGTTCTGCCCTGGTCAATTAAGGACCGAAGCATGTGTTATCATGGACCAAGCACTACCGTACAACCACAAGTCTATATGGGTATGACCTGGCTAATTAATTTGTGCGTCTCGATATTGACTTCGCCAGTCGGTGGAATGTGGGTGTCGGATGGAGACAGGTTTTCCCCACATGGCGCAAGAGGGGGCTTTTGATTGGGTGGATGTAACCATTCAGCAATGAAACCTTAGCGGGCGAGGTTAATAGCGGGTTTGTACATTGTAAAGGCTTTGTCATTATCTCTCTGCCGACACACCAAAGGAAGTGTGTTAATTGCATGGCAAAAAGAGTTGATCATGTCTTGTGGGTAAAGCTGTACACACTCTGCAGAGTTAAAACTACTTAAGTAGCCGAGCCCATAGTCAAAGGCAGGTGAGGTATGCTTGCACATTGTACATTTTATGGTTTTGTTTTAAATGAAAATAGTGGTTTGGGAATCTGTGAGTGGATGGAACTCTCGGGTTGTAATTTGGCGGTTGGAGCCAGTCAGGTGGTTGGAACCTGATTAGCTAATATTTCAAATTCAATTTATATTCAATTACATTTTGATCAAGTGATGCTTTGTGAAATTATATTGGTATTTAAAGTTAACATTGTTTTATGCCAAAAGAGCCGTATTATGCCTTTAATTGTTCAGCCATGCATATAGTTATCATGTATTATGTTTTCAAAACTTGCGTAGTACATTCTGTGCTCACCCTTGCAACACCCCCACTTTCCACAGAAGAGTGTGCAGAAGCTGAAGGTAACTACAATTTCTGCGCTTGTGGTTACGATGAAGGTGATCCAGATTGCTAGGACGCGAACCCCAGTCGATTGCCTGTGGGCAAATGGATGGGTTAATTCCGCTGCAGTTATTTCGTTTTCTCTGTGGCTACTTATTGAACTCAAGCTAAGAGGCTGTTTACTTGTAATATTTGGTCATAAGGCTGATACCTGTTTTGTTTAATTAATAATATTTGAATCGTGATATGGATATGTTATCATCACTGTTTTCACTGTGTGTGTTGGCTTTTTCTAGACTAGCACAGTTTATACACAGAAAGTTCAAATTTGAAAATCCAATCCCGACATGAACTAATAACGATACATATACTCTCCGGTCTCCACGAGGCATCAACTTCTCTATACTGTTTTAACCTTCAAAAAAACTTCTCTGCCCACAAAGGAGACAAAGCCCCCTGCAGCCCTGCTCCACCGAGCGTTGAGGGCTTGAGGCTCCACCGACTCACCGGCTTGCTCCGCCGCGAGGTATTGAGTGCACTCTAATGCAAGTCTTGTCTAGGTTAAGCTTTTGAAACTTTTACTGTTAATATTTTTTAAAATATTTAAATTATATATATGAAAATCATATGTATAGATTTATCTCAAAAAATATTTTCATAATATTAGAATTTTATTGGGTTTATAAATAAATTATAATAGAAATTAGTGGTGTCGATATCCAAAACGATAACTACCTGTGACTGAAGGGAGCACTTTTTTGGAGACCAAGTAGCATAGTTGTGTTGCAAATAGCCAAATAGAAAGCAGCATTGGACATGCTTTTATATGCTGAAGTGCCTCTGACTCTGGTCATAAGAGAAAAAAAGGCTCTTTTTTTATTGCAACTACAAAGAAGACCCATGCGTGTATGCACACCATACACACATGAATGCGCTCCTTTAGCACAGGTCTAAACAGACGAAGGTTGAGGATAAACTTGTGACCTTACAAAATTTCTATTGAAATGCACTCATACGTGTATAGTAGGTGCGCACCAGAATTTAAACCTTGATGAGTAAAGTCATACACCCGCAACTTAAAAAAAAGGAGAAGCTTTGTAACTTTCTGCCCCTAGCTGAAATGATACGAGTATACCATTTAAACCATCTCAATTGTCTACATGTCATCTAGCCGGTGCAGAAGATGCGCACACATATATGTTCATGTGGTGGTCTATGATGTGTGTGAATTGTGTGTCCCCCCTTATATCCCTTAAAGAAATTGTCCACATGTCCGCTCAGAACAGTTGAGGTGGACAAGAAATTGATGTGCACGGATTTTTCCTCACAAAATTTCGCATTTCTTGTTACTTTTACTACGAGATGACAAGACTACTAAGGGACTATTTGGAGGGGAAAACTTAATGGCCCTACAAGCAAAAAGAAAAAGTTTCCTCGTTTTGTCGAGAAAATGGACAGCTCAGCTACTAGCATCATAATACGATCATATAGTTTCGTACCGTAATACGGACATGCCAACTATGCAAAAGCGCTTGTCGATCGTATGACATCTCTCCGTCTAGTGTGTACTTCCACATACGAAGTCTTATAACAAACCCCTTCAGGACGAGCAATTTATAAGCATAAAACTTCAAGCCGTTAACACCTTCAAGTTTGAAATATAGTTATCCATGTTTATATGTTCACACTTCACATGACAACAACAATTCTCACAATTAGAAACTGGACACTGTATGCTCATATGTTACCGAATGTGCCACAATTTTAACCAAGATTGGAGACAGTTTAGCGCACAGTTTTATATAGAAACCATCCAAGATCGGAGATGGAAGAGGATGTTTTATCTCAGTTTTTTTTTTGGTTCGGCACAGTGGGCACAACGAGCCTTCCAGAGTCCTTGTTAAGAGTCCAGCTGCAGAGTTGTTCTTGATGACCGTTTTGAGACGCATCCATCCAGCTTCCCTCTCCATGCTTATTATTACAAAAGAAATTATGGCACAAGGGCTGGCTGATACAATAAATACTACAGCTTCAGAGTGAAATATACAGAATTGCAACCTACTTGTAGCGGTTTGCAATAGTTTATCTTCCAAGTGCGAAGGGTGGGGCAAGTAATCGGCGCTGGGGTCCTTGCCATCCATATGTACATGGGTCACAGCAGAGTCATGCAACTCTGAGTTGCCTTTCTTGTAGGAGCCTGCACACAAGAATTGTTGTGAGCCGAATTATGCTTTTGGTCGAGGAAACAAGAACAGATGCAAACCTCACTCAAGTCATGCAGACAAATTCCTGGAAGGAACAACAAATTATATGCGGGGAATAAATTATCATTCTATACACTACTGAATCAGCTTATTCACATGTAGATTCATTTTCTCAGGCCTATTAACATGTATCAGAAAGTCTTTTCCAATTGAGGAAAATAAGCCTTCAAGATGTTAAGAATCACACACAAAATATTAAAGATGTAAGGTAAGTTCACCAAATCCATCTCAAGCATGGCGGACAAGATCTTGTTAAGTGCTAGACCTCACATATAACAGTGACCCCATCAGCAGGTGTGACTACATGATCCGATAACCTTGCCACTGGTCAAGAGCTAACCAGCCCGGGCCTTGCCAACCATGGCCTTGTCAGCTGGAGGCTCACTTTTTTTTGCATTATTTTCATGTTTGTAGTGTGAAATGGTGGTTGTCGCCACATCTCCATGAAAGTAGGAGCAGCCATCCCATCATTGCTCCATCCTAGTTGCATGGTGAGGCAAGATGGGTACTGACATACTGCCATAGTTACCCGGAAAAAGTTGTATAGTTAGACTTTACCCTGCAAGAAAAAAATATATAACTACACGAGGCATATTCTCACCGGCCAACAGTTAACTACAATGTTAAAAAGCATCAAATCAGGGAAGTGGTGCAGGGAGCAACAACAGGATATGGCACCAGTAAGGGCATTAAAGCCATTGCCAGTCCGATATAAAAGACGGGACATTGCAGATATTAATGAGGGATTTAATTAATGAAATACACACTAGTAGAAAATCAATACATTGTCAATCACAAATGAAAATTTAGCTCAGTGCCGGAGAATTCATATTCTCTGTATTTACATTTGGTTTGGTCAAAGATGAGTATGAACCAAAAAGCACATTTGTCTATTTGTTATCTAGGTGTAACCCCAACCTGATCATTGCAACACAATCTCCATGGGTATAAGTGAATAGCTATGTATCACCGATACGCGATACTGGTATGGCGATACCGGTATGGAGATACGGCGATGCGCAATTTTCCAAAAACATGAATCCGGCGATACAACAAGTATATATGTATTAAAAATTTAAAAATGTAAATGGGCCAATAATTAGGCGATTTGTGGCACCGGTAGCTGGATGTTGTGCGAGAGTTTGCGCTGCGCGATGAGGAGAAGGGGTTTACGAGGGAGAGATGGATTTTTAGAGTTATGATTGATGAGCTAGAATGGGATTTTCCTTTGTTTGAGTTTTGTGTTATGAGCTTAGAGGTATCGGGGAGGATCGCAAAGTATCGGAGAAGGATCGGGATTTTTTTAATTAATTTTTTATACTCAATTTCACCAATCATTGTCGATCCAGGATCGGGGAGGATTGCGAAGGATCGGAGTATACGATAAGTATCCAATACCGGTACGGCACTTTCGTGAAGGATCGGTGATTCATAGGTGAATAGCATTAAATTTGGTATGACACATAAGTTCTCATGACATCTGTTCACACAAAGCAGCAAGAAGTGCATAGGAGAGACGTGCTCAAAGGGAGAAGGCGGCAGCGGCGGCCGGAAGGCTAGGTGGAGGGGTGGTGGCGGCAAGACTACAGAGGGAGAAGGGAGGGGAGGCGATGGCGGCAAGATAGCAAAGGGAGGCAACAGTGGCGGGCCGTAGGCTCGGTGGAGGTGGCGGCTAGTAGCAGTCGTTGGTCGGTTGGGTGGAGGGTAGTGGCTACTGGGCCTGAGGATTTTACAAAAGTCGGTAGGAGAGATGACTAGAGAGAGAGAGAGATTTAAGGGTTAGGAGAGATGATTTGGATTGAGCTTGGTTTTGTGTTTTTGGCCTAGAAGTATTGTGGAGTATCGGAGAAGGATCGGGATAATTTTTATTAATTTTAAATGCTGAATTTCACCGATCCTTCCTGATACCGTATCGCGAAGGATCACCATATCGGGTTAGTATCGGTATTGGTATGGCAATTTTGTTAAGGATCAATGATTCATAAATCAACAGTCTGTGCTCGATGGGTCAACCTATGGTGGTTTGAAGTTATTCACATCATAGCAGCTCAGACATTTAGCGGATTTGATGCCAGGTCTTATTATAACAGGCTAACCTATAAATGCTTGACACCAGATCATGAATATTATTTCAAGTAAAGTAGCAAATAATGGCCTATAAGAGGAAATTTCAACAGCAGTATATAAAATGTTAAACAGCACAATGATTATAAATTAGTTCCTAAAGAAATCTAAATCATCTTACCCCTAGCAATGGAGAAAAAACTAATCAGCTTTCTTCATCATCAGTTTGAATTGCACCTTTCCTTGATCTCTTCTTTGAATGTGGAGATTTCCCTTTGAACAGAACTTAATCAGATGTGTGAATTAGCTAAATCTCAAGTCAAAATGTGCAAGGAAATCACTACCATCAATAAGGACTTGAACTCTACACACATGGGAACTAAGAAAAAAATATTATTAATCCCTGTACCTTGTTTGTTCAGTGAAAGATATGATGTTAGTGTTTGTGTACGGAATAAGAAATATCATTAATGTTATACTGCCTCAAGAGTCAAGAGATAAACGAAACTGTTTATGCGAATGCAGAGTACTTTTTTTTATTCGCATTTAGAGCAGAACACATTAATACAAATAAATCAACTACCCGATTTAACATTTTCCTGTGAATTTCTGCATCCTTCTTTTAAATTTCATTTTTAGTTTTTTAGTTCATTAATAGATCAACATATTCCATTTCCTAGATGATTAATCTACACATATCTTAAAAAATTGCTAATTACATCAACCGCCAAATCAAGAAAATTACTTGCAAAATGCTGTTTCAACAATGGAATACAGTACTAACTTTTGTAAACTGTAAAGACATGGCAGCTTGTAGATAAAAAGTTTGATTCATGGCATCCAATTCCTTTTTTTTGTCTGGAATATGGAACTATCATCTGCACATGTAAAGCTATCTGGATATTAACTTCAACTCATGTTTTTCCCTGCCACTTTAAGTTGGTTATAAAGTTTTTATGCCATTTCTAGATTAATTGGCATATATTTGTTAATGAATAGGTGATGAAACTACAGAGATCTGATGAAGAGCAAATCAGCAACCTCAAGTCAAAGAATTAGGTGTAAAGCATTGTTTGAAGAGTGATTTTAATGTTGTAGGCCATTAAAACTAGAACAGCATACCACATATAACGTACAGATAGAGCAACATGATGCCATAAGTCGTGAAGTTGTAATGGTGTATAAAAGTACAAAAGCATTGATCTTAAATTCCGAGGATAGAAATAAATAATGAGCTAAGCACTAATGTAAATGGAATGAGGTGACAGACAAATAGAACAAAAACATGGGCATAACACGCAAAGAAAATAAATCAAGTGTCGAATGCCCTTTCCCTTTTGTACTCTACAAACTCGGAATATCCTCCAGATATCAAACATAATAAAACTTCTCCATGTCACTTATGTAGGTATCATCAATACTAGACTAGTGTAGGTGGTAATAACAACTAACAAGTAACAACCATATACAGCGTGAGGTGAATAACAATCCCATATATCTGGAAAAGAAACTAAACACTATTCAAAAACGCTATTAGAGATGCGCAATGATCCGATTGTATTGCTGTACGTTTCACCAGGGCTATAGCCTAAACGTGACAATTAAAAAATAAATATGATAGTCCTTCATTAATTCCCTAAGAAATAGATGGATTATGTCAAATGAACGTAAGTGTATGGATATATATCCACTAGGCCACTACTCAAAATTCACACATCCAGAGCTGGATACCCTAATCACGAGATCTCGTCTCGGCCACTTGTCCCGCTCACCTTCAACGAAGTACGCGGCCGAAGGCCACCCCCGCACGGTGGAGAACGAGAGTGCCTCCTCCTCCGTCATGGGCGCGTTGGCCACCGCCCCGAACGCCAGGACGCCAGCGTCCCCGACCCCCTCGGTCCCGGACGCCGCGATCCGCCCGACGAGTTCGGCGATCCCGTGCGGGCGCCGCAACGGGGGCACCCAGAACGACCCCCCAGGAACGAAGGGGAGCCAGTCGGGCGTGGCCCGGCGCACCATCACCCCGTGAATTGCCTCCTCCAGGCGCCGGATCCCCACGACCTCCACCGAGGGGGATCCTCCGGAGGTGGCGGCGGGGGCGGATGCGTCGTCGTCGGTGAGGTCGATCTCAATGACATCGACCTTGGTGGCGAGCCCGCGGAACGGGAGAAGGGAGGTCGAGGTATTGGTGGCGGTCGCCGGGGAGTGGCGGGCTAGGGTTAGGGTTTGCGCGAGGAAGCGAGCCATCGGAGACAAGGAGGAGGTGGAGATGGGGAACGACGGAGACGAAGGCCGAAGAGATACGGACGGAGAGAGTCGCCGCAGCCGTAGTTGGTTCACGTGATAGATGCGTGCCGTCGTGGGGCCAGTGGGCCACCGTGTCAGTGAGGTAGTTCCTCACGTGGGTCCGAATGTCAGTGGCGGAGGATTACAGATATACAGGCGAGGTGAGCGTAGAGATGTCAGGAATGTGATCGGATGGTTGGGCTCACATGTCAGTGGGCATATGCTTCTCTAGGTCCAACTGTCAGTCCGAGAGGCGATGTTGTCGTGCATGCCGAGAGGACAGAGGTGCACGAGAGGGTTATGGCCTCCATTGGTTGTATTGGTTTGATGACAAATTTATCTTACAAAATCTTATAAAAAATTGATATTGTTAAAATTTAATTAGTAAATTGGTTATCAATCTTTCTACCAAGGATTGGTAATAAAATAAACTAAAGAGTAAACGACAAGAGAATTTTGTAAAATTTCATCAACACTACCAAAATTTAGTAAGGTAAACATGATACCTAATGGAAGTAAATCAAATAGACTCTTAGTATTTGACTAGAAAACATTGGCACATTGTCCCAGTGGCAGGCTACGTCGCGCATGTCACGTCTGCTCGGAGTGGGGACATAATCTGTCCTGACAATCGATTATCCGCGAGTAAAAACTCTAATATAGCTAAATATATTTCTATTTTTCTTGTCTATAAGTATATTTGTAAGTGTAAAGTTTCATCTGATTGGTAAATAGGTATGAACATGGGTAAACAAATGTTGTATTTTTAACTTTCTGAGATGTTGTTTCATACATGTGCTAGCGGGCAAGCTAATGTCCACTCACTATGCATATAGGTGAGGGTCTTTGTCTGTCACCCTCAGCGGGCATACATTAAGGAAAATAGTCTTATAGGCATGAGTATAGAAACACACTACTTGTATCAACCACACCCGATAGTTATTCTTAGCTCCGAGACAAATTTAAGGGCAACGCTTGTGTTTCTATTTCAGGTCAACTAGCAAGGGTTACACGCTACGCTATGCCGTGCAGATTTTGGGGAATTTGATTGCGCAACACTGCATTGCACAAAATTCGGTCCTAAGGATACTTCTAAAAGAAATACGTAACTTCAGTCTTCTGTTTTTTTTAAAAAAAAAAGGCTCATAGGAGCCGTCGGCGAATCTGTGGATTGCTAGAGACCGACGAATCTATGGTTTTTTTAGAGGAAACCGTAGAGAGATTTAAGCGCCCTTTTTGTGGACTACTATAAACTTTCAGCGAGCCTATGTTTTTTTAGAGGAAACCGCGCACGTAATTTATTTGTTTTTTTCGGGTTCATTCGATTGGCAGGAGACGCCGATAGATCTATAAAATTTTGTTCGAAAGAAAATCGCGGAGAAATTTAAATCAACGAGACGTCCTCTCGCGGCCACCTCGTTCGACCTTCGACTTGCTAACTGATGGATCGCATGGCAGTAGTCAAGTTGTCCAGGACAACAGCATGGAGGCTTGCCACCCCTTCAAACATGGGACACGTAACATGGGATAGAATGAGGTAGACTATAACTAAACTCACACACGCGTGTTTGCATATTCCTTTGTGTGAAAATCGTGTAACTTGTGATGTGATATAGCGTGGCTTCTAGCATATTAATTAACCTTTTTGTTTTTGTTGAATCATACATTATCTTTCTTTCATTATGTTTGAATGTGATTTACTCCCTCCGTTGATAAATATAAGACGTATTTTAACTTGGCACAAGGATTAAGGTTATGGTGAAATTGAGAAAAATATTAGAGGAAATGATTTACATATCCCTCTTAATTGTCTTGGAAAATGAGAGATAATGCTTTGTGTAGGTGGTAATGAATAAATGCATATGGTTGAGAGAGAATAAATAAGGGTATATATGGAAAGACTCATTAAATCTACATACACGTCTTATATTTTGCAACAAGATCATTCAAACTATAAACCTTATATTTATCAATGAAGGGAGTAAACATTAGATTGATTTAGTCTAATCGTGTTAATTACCTCAGTACTAGCGAGTAATTGACACATCCTTAAAAGGACATGGAGATGTCCCAGATTGACCATTGAATTTCCCCATTCCTCAGTCACATCGGCTTCTTTTCTTTGGTTAAGTGTGCTTAGGTCTCGAGCCAGCGAATCTCACCGGCTTTCGCTTTCGGTATGCGCCGGGAACGAGGGAGAGAAGATATCTCCCATCATTTGCCATAGAGAGTATCTACATAGAGTGATAATTTCGTCTTCTTTCTCGAAGTCAACTACTTCCATAACCACTTCTATGTTACTCCCTATTCTTCTGTTTGTCCCTACTGTAAATCGTTCGTACTAATGTTTGTCTAAATTACAATATTCTGTTCCTTATCATCATTTCGAAGTACAGTGTTGAATCGCTACGGTTATTTCTATGTAGTTCATCATCAGTAGTTTATGATATTTGCTTTCTCGTGAAATCTGGAATTAAAATACTACGAATAGTTCCAAGCAAGGATTCAAATTTCGTTTTCGGATAAAATATCGCCCGGGACTGGAATCCGAAATTTCGCCGAAATCCGGGTATTTCGAATAAATCTCGTTTGAAATTCAAAAACAAAAATTCAAATCCGGTTCGTTTTCTACTGAGAAAAAAGAAATTTAGGGCGAAATTCCCGAAATTCTGGTAAATTTGCACTGGTTGAAAAGTGGGTCAAACAATGATGACAAATTTTGAATTTTTTTTGGAGGTTCCTGACATAGCAGTGATGTTCCCATAAACATTTCAGATGATTATCACATTCGAGGAATTTTTAAAAATTCAAACATTATTATTGTCCTGATAAAACAATGACCCGGAAGTTTGATCCGAATGAAAAATGGTACAAACCAAGTTAGAAAATTTTGAATTTGTTTTGCATGGTTATTATACATCGCTAATGTTCTCATAAAATTTTCAAATGATGATCAAGCTTCATGAATTTTTAAAAATTCGGACAGTGCTACTGTCCAGTTAAAAGGCTTACCGGCAAACTTGAAAAAAAATTGAAAAATGGTTCAAACCACGTTAGAAAATTTTGAAAATTTTTGTGAATGGTCCTGATATAAAATTAATGTTTATATAAAATTTTTTAGATCATTATCATGCTTAAATAATTTTTAAAAATTTTGACAGTGCTACGTCCTCATAAAAGCATGATGATAAATACATAGATTTGCTTTAGCAATCAAAAAAGGATTAAAGTTTTTGAAAATTTTACAGAAGGGTGATAAGGAAATTATTAAGATCTCATAAAAATTTTGAATCATGATCATACACCAGTTAATTTATAAAATTCTTACAAGGCACAATACCATTTATGTCTTTCTCTTTTTGAGTTTTGAAATATAATATAACAAATGAAGTTCAATGCTTACATAGATTTGATCGAGGAAAAACAAAATTTTGGATACTGTAGCAATTTCAAAAAAAATTCAACCTTTTTTTATCCGGTCGATAGTTTGGATTTCATGGTGGCCCGAAATCTGAAAATTCGTCGAATTTCGGCGAGATTTGTATCCCTGGTTCCAAGAGATGCCAGCAGAACATTGGCAAGCTTTTGGAGACGATGGATGGAGCGGAGTGACGTTTGTCATCGGTAGATCAAGGTTTTAAATTTCATTTTCGGACATCTTAGGGGGCGATCAAAATCTAAAATTTCGACGAGATTTCAGAATTTCGGCTAAAATTTGGCCGAAATTCAAAAATCAAATTTCAAATCTAGTATTTTTGAGGCTGGCAAAACCAAAATTTTGGTTATTTTCAATCTCATGTGAAATGGTCTCCTGAGGCTAGAAAAAATATGAAAAAAAATCATATAAACATTTATCTACATTTTCTATCTGTTTGAATGCAAAATACTAAGTATTTACATATAAACACCCTAGCTTGCTACTCGTTGCTTGTAGATTCTTAGAACTAGGCTAGTTAGGGTTTATGATTAGTAGTGCTACTAACTTAGGGTTTATAGTTACTACTACAAAGTTAGGGTTAGGGTTTATGGTTAAGTTCAAGTTAGGATTTAAGATCACGGTTATATAATTTGTATATATACCTTTTTTTGCAAAATTTTCATATGTATTCCTCAGAAAAGGCATTACAATTCGCTACAAAAAAATTTGGCGTTAAATGCGGTCTTACAAATATGAAAGCCTATCGAATTTATGATCATCTCAGTAAAAAAAAGAAATCTAGCTGAATCGAAATCTCGCTAAAAAAATCCCGAAATCCCAAAAAAATTCGACATATCAAATCCATCTAAAAATTATAGTTAACATGAATTGTAGTTAATATGTTTGCATAATTTAAGTTAGGGTTTAGAATTAAGGTTTATGGTTAGGTTCAAGTTAGGGTTTAGGGTTACATAATTTGTATATGTATTTTTTTGCAAAATTTTCACGTGTATTCCTCAAAAGAGGCATTATAATTCTTCATAAAAAAATTGGTGCTAATTAATCCGGTCCTAAAAATATAAAAACCGGTCAAATTTGTGATTATCTCAGTAAAAAAACCGAAATCTCAACGAAAAATCCTGAAATTACTATAGCAATTTAAAAATTTTCATAAAAATTATATCCCAAATCTTGGGTTCAAAATCTCGGCGAGATTTTAAACCCTGGGGTGGATAGGTTTTCGACTCCCACAAGATCATACTCGCGATGCAGTCGCCAGTCTTTCAAAGCGGGGATGTAGGGAGAAACGAAGGACAGTGGAATGAAACCTGTTGAAATCAAGGACATAGCGACCTAGCGTATTCAAGGCTCTGCTCCGTTACCTCTTCACCGATTCTTTGCGAGCGAGAGAGATGATAGCGATGAGATGATTTGAAATTTTAGAGTTTTATCAATCCTCGGAAAGTATTACAAGGTACCGTCAAATTACCTTTAAACTCTTGTATTTCATGGTATCTCAATTGTTTAATTTTTTCTTTACATTTTAGTATTAGTTTAAGAGGAGTGCTTCAATGCTTTCCTTCTAATACAAGTTGTACAAATCTTAAAGCAAGCGAAGGGATAAGTAATCTCCATCTACCTTTCATTCATACTTTAATATTTATGTAACTGTAAAAAAAGAAAAGTATTGAAGCACCTCTCTTAGTTTAATGTATATTTTAATACCTCCTAAAAATAATAAAAAGTTTCTTGAAATTTACTCGCGACCGCGGATCTATGCGGTGTGGAGATGCTGAAGCTGGTATGCGAGCGCATCTTCTGCAAGAGCCTTCACATCGAGGACGTGGCAAATATGCTATAATTAGCCGATCAATACCTCTGCGACAAAGCTTAAATATGCTTGCATCGAGTTCATGAATGCTTCGTGGAGAATGGACGAAGTGGTGGTGATCAAAGGGTATGCCTCCGTAGTACTCGCTCTTCTCTTTTGGTAGAGGTGTTCGAGAAATCAAATAACTTCCCCAAAGTATGGATTAAGGAGTATTAGTTGTTTGCATGGTGTTGAATATGTACTTCTAATATGTTAGAGATAACTCAATATCTATTATCCAAATAGGAAGTTGTTAGTCTAAGGGCCTGTTTGTTTCAGCTTTGGATTCTCTAAAAGCTGATTCTGGATTGTGGTTGTAGAGAAGCTGATTCTCTAAAAGCTGGAATCCAAAAGCACATATGAAGTGGATTGTGGATTCTAGTGTATATAGGTGGACTGGATTGTGAGAATCGAATTCTAGAATCAGTCTGTTTGTTTCTGATTCTGCTTTTGGGGCCAGAATCCAGAATCAAAAGCTAAAACAAACAGACCCTAAATCTTCAATAACCCAGACTCTCATCTGGCTATATAAGCAACCCCTATATATGCAAACTGAACAATTATAGTTGATTGTCTCCTGTAGTTTTTTCTTACCTCCTTAAGATTTTTCTAGGTTAAATTTTGTGAAAGATCGAAAAGGCGACTAGAGGGGGTGAATAGGAGCCAAATAAAATTTTCGAATAAATTCTCCCCTAGAATTCAATCCACCAAAAGACCGTAAAGAAAGAATCGAACCATCGATCGAGCAATTTCAAAACAGAGGCTCACCCGCTTAAGATAGGGTGAACAATAAAAGCGCCCGGTCGAGTAGCTCGGTCGGATGAACAAGATCGCGAATCGGTCGTTAGTATCGGTCGGATGAGCAGTACTCCGACCAAAGTGGTTTGGATGAACAAAGACTCCCGGCCGGTGATCGGGTGAATGTAACTCCCGACCGGGTGGTCGGATGAATGATGTTCGGGTGAACAAGACTCCGACCAGATGAACAAGACTCCGATCGCGGAGGTCGGTTAAGCGAGACTCCGACCGCAGAGGTCGGATGAACGATGATCGGGTGAAATAGTGTTCGGATGAACAAGACTCCCGACCGATGAACGAGACGCCCGACCTACGAGGTCGGATGAACAGTACTCGGGTGAATAGTGTTCGGATGAACAGTACTCCCGACCGATGAACAGTACGCCCGACCTACAGAGGTCGGATGAACAGTACTCGGGTGAATAGTATTCGGATGAACAAGACTCCCGACCGATGAGCGAGACGCCCGACCCACGAGGTCGGATGAACGAGATCGGCGAATAGTGTTCCCGACCGATGAACAAGACGCCCGACCTACGAGGTCGGATGAACAAGCAGAAGTCTGATGAACGATAAAATCAGCACGATCTTAAAAATGTAAATCGATGTAACTTTTGATCTACCGATCCAAAAACAGGGAAATTGGTGTGCACCTCCTAAGGATGTCGAGAACCTATTTCAATCATCAATCGAAGGAATTGATACCAAGGTTCCGTCCCTTTCGCTTAAACAAATGCAACACCAAAAACAGAGTCACGAACACGCACTTCACCCCCTAACTTGTCGGTGAGAGTTGATGATCGTAATATCCTTGGATGACTCTACACAAATCACAAAGCAAGTAAGTACACGAAGAAACAACCCTTCAAACAAATAGAAACACTATCCAAAACTAGTCACGTAAATTGGTTTCTTGCAAAACCGAATAGAAGAGGTTGTAGATTGCCTAGATAATTGGGATATGATCTATAGAAGATTCATCCAAAGAATCTTTCATCCTTGGCAACAAGAACCGTAAGCCAATCAGACTAAAGAATCGCAAGTCACACGCTTACGCACTTCAAGAACACACAGATTTACAAACTTGCAACAAGAACGCAATGATTGCCTAGATGATTGAAAGCACCAATCTAGAGAAGAGTTCATCAATCATGAATTTCAACAAAGACTCGTAGCATGTAGAAGGAGATGAGGCAAATCCAAATTACGTAAAGAAAATTGCAAGTAAGTAAATGCGAATTTAGATAATGTAATTTAAGTGCGTAATGTAAATACGTAAGGAAATGAAACAAGAACATAGATGAAGAACATTTCATTTACGGAAGGGAGGTTTACAAAGCCTCACAACAAAGTGGGCAAAACTCAAATGAGCAAAGAAAACCTCGGAACCTTCAGAGAGGGAAGGCTGCCCTACCCTCTATTTATAGTGACTGATCAATTCCGCCCTTGGATGTCTTGCTTCAATCCTAAGCCAACATCCAAGAGCCGAGATTTGATCCTTACACTGCCACTCTCAACAACTCTCAACTACTCACGTAGACTTTCCTCACCGCCACCACGCCCCGGTGGAGACACCCTCTCCTGCCTAGTAGCAAAGTAGGAACACCTACCACCCTTGGATGAGCCTCTAAACCCTAGAGCACTCCATCAAGGGTCGAGATTTTACCCACTCACACAGCTATGCATGGTGACCCAAACCCAACAACACAACGGGTTTTGCACTGCTCAAAGCATACCAACTTGACCCGCTACTCTATCTTCCCGATCGCGATCCAACGGTCCTCCTCGATCGAGCAGCTCCAAGTTAGCATCTCATCCATTCCTTTGTCTTCTTGGCTTGCGGCTACTCCTCGGCCTCGCCATCTTTGGCGACACCACGATCATCCGGACCTCGGCTCTCGGCCTAGTCCCGATCTCCTTCGCCTCACCATGACCTAGCTCCAAAGTCCCGCAACCATCATAGACAAGGAAACCACATCACATAGCAATGTCCAACAACACATATCCATCTCAACAGAAGATATACACTTCATCGCCAAGAAAACCTCGACCACACATGGTCCGACCACCGGTCTCCATCCCGACCACGGACTGACCACCGGTCTCCATCCCGACCACTCGAGGTCCGACCATCGGTCTTCGCCCGACCACTCGAGGTCCGACCACCGGTCTTCGTCCCGACCACTTGGGGTCCGACCACCGGTCTTCATCCCGACCACTCGGTCTCGACCACCGGTCTCCATCCCGACCACTCGAGGTCGACCACTAGTCTTCGCCCCGACCACTTGGGGTCGACCATCGGTCTTCATCCCGACCACTCGAGGTCCGACCACTGGTCTTCGTCCCGACCACTGAGGTTCGATCACCGGTCTCCACCAAGCAAAGCCTGCACCACTGGTCGGACAACCGGTCTCCGACCAACCAAAGACTCGACTCACTCGGTCGGATGACTGGTCTTCAACCAACCAAAGCTCGACCACTGGTCGGATAACCGGTCTCCGACCAACCAAAGACTGACCACTCGGATCAAACTCAAATTCAAGCACAACAGCTAAACCACGATCAATTACTCATCACCATCGGGATAGACCTCCACATGGTCTTTCAATCTCCCCTTGATGAGTATATTGACAAACACTCGAAAAGGCATAAATTTGAGTTTGTAAAGCAATTTGATTGCAAAACCAAACTTGGTCCAGAGAAAGATATAAAATCATGACCAAGTTGGCGTAAGATTTTAGAGCAAGATCATGAAAAGAGCAAGTTTTCTACAAAAGCTCTAAAATCAATCATAAGTGCCAAATGTGATATGATCCATAAGAGATAGCAAAGATTTACAAAGATCATAAGAGATAGCAAGCTTTCACATTTTATCTCCTCTTTCTACATTTTAAATGATGCCTTTTCTACATTTTCTCCCTTTGGCAATATAGGCATCAAAATGGAATTTTCTCTCTTTTTTTTGTTTGTTTTCTCTCCTTTATATATGTATGCATGAAATGCATCCTAAGTGAGCTTTGAGAATTATCCAAGTGATCACAATGACAAGATATGACACCAAGCTAGTCAATTTAGAAAATGACCGAACTAGGATGTCTGCAAGAACAAATTCATTTTGCTCACAAGCTTGGTTTACAAGATTTTATTTTAGCAAGATTTGAACAAGTGCAAAACTTAGCAAAAGTTTCAAAGCTAGAAGCCAGCACCACTCATAGGATCAAATGGAAAACCTAGAGTTCAACCTACTCAACACTTTGGGGAATCTTGAAGTACATATAGAGTCCTTCGAGTTCATTTTTCAATTCATGCAAATTCTTCTTCTTTGATATTTTGAAAGACATAGCGGGTGCAAATGTTTGACATTATTTGCATTCTTTACCCACTTATGTTTTTGTTATTTGCATTTCTTAATGGTTGACTCAAGCCATGTTCGATCACCCCAAGAGTAACTCTTAAGAGAATGATCTTGGTCATACACTATATATTCCAAGTTCATCCCAAGTGCAATGGGAGGCGCCTAGAATATATAGTGTTGAGTTCAATTTTGCACAAAAAGAGTCAAGTTTTTCTTATTTTAGCATATATGAGCAATTTTGAAGGACTAAAATATGGATCAAGCAAGTTTCACCTAAGTTGCTATAGGGACTCTAGAGAACTCCATAAATTCACAATTCATGGTAAAAACCTCTAGAGAAGAAACTTTAACAAGAAAAAGCAACATGTTTTCATTTAAGATTTTCAATTTTCAGATTTTAACAAGCTTAGTATCATAGATGAACTTGGATAGACCTAAGCTAGTGATTTTCTTCAAAGATGTAGCAAGGTGCATTACATGAAAGATTGAATCAATTGCATAATAGACAAAGCTCATAAAATGTAAAAATGCAGTCTAAATGCAATGCATGAACAGATTCCCAAACTCCCTCAACAGTTGAATCAATTTTAGGCTCAAATCTGTTAAAGTTGAGTTATTATCAAGATTAGGCATAAAGAAGACCCAAATGAACTCAATAAAACCGGAAAAAAACAGAATGGGAGAAGAAGTCGAAACCGCAAGACTGGATGGCTATTGAGCATAGATAAGATAGAAGAGACTCACTATCGCTCAGATGGCTCTTATCTTCCCTAGAGACTAACATAGGAAGCTGACTCTAGATCCCAACTAAGGAGTGCACACAGCACTCGTCTACCGGAGGCCCAAACCCGCTAGACTTATAAGACGTGAGGGAACTCAACCTAGAGAGAAGAGAGAACAACTAATCACGCATGATAGCAACCTAAAGCATAAGATAAGAGGTCCATGGAAGACATGCTAAGTGAGTGAACTCAACTTAAGAAAACAAGCCCAAAGTCACCCGTAAGAAGAAAGGAAAAGTGAAAGAAAATATATAGTACATAATATACAAACCACTCCCCTCAAGATAAGCCGATGGGCTCACGACTCCAAGCTCACTCCTCAAGGCAACAAACCTGGAGCTATCCAAAGGCTTGGTAAAGATATCGGCTAACGGTGGTCACCATCTATGAATCAAGCACGATATCACCCTTCTCCACATGGTCTCTAAGGAAGTGATATCTAATATCAATGTGTTTGGTCCGGAATGTTGCAATCGGGTTTTAGCAATGCAAATAGTGAAGTGTTGTCACGTAAGAGTGGCACACTCTCTATTTCTAACCCATAGTCCTGCAAGGTCGATCTCATCCAGAGCACTGACTACAAAGAATCGGTCAGCAACAACATACTCGGCCTCGGTGGTGGGGCAACCCTGCATCGCTTCCTAGATGACCAAGAAATAAGAGAAGTGCCAATGAATTGGCAAGTGCCGTGCTTTTCCTATCTATCCTACAACCAACAAAGTCGGCATCGGAAAAGGCTCTAAGAGATAGACAAGAAGAAGAAGAGTACCAAATACCATAATCGGTGGTACGAAGGTACCAAGATGCGCTTGACCGCTTTGGCGGTGAGAGGCGCGAGGAGAAGCTTGAAATCGAGCGCACGCACACACAAAGAAAATGTATGTCCCTCCAAGCGGTGAGGTACAAGAGGGAGCCGATCATGCTCAAACTCCTTTTGATCGCCAGGCTCACCATCCTCATCGGGCTCGAGGACAAGCATGGTGGCCATAGGAGTCATCACCGGCTTCCCATCGACATGTCGAGCGCCTCAGAGGTCACGGGTATATTTGCCTTGATGCAAGAAAGTACCTCCCGAGTCCGCTTGATTTGGAAGCCAAGAAAGTAGCTCAACTCGCCCATCATACTCATCTCAAACTCAGACTCATCACATCGTAAAACCGAGAGACAAGAGAATGAGAGGAGCCACCAAAATGATATCGCCCACATAAATGCGACAAGAAGAAAATGAGACTCATGGTGTTTGATGAACGAGTTTTGTCTACTATGCCCATTTTAAAGTCATGGTGAGAAGATAAGACTTGAGCCTCTCATACCATGCTCTGGGGCCTGCTTGAGTCCATACAGAGCTTTGGAAAGCTTGAAAACATGACTCTGAAACTTGGGGTTCTCAAACTCGGAGGTTGTTTGACATAAACCTCTTCCTCAATATAGCCATTGAGGAATGCACTCTTGACATCCATTTGATAGAGCTTGAAGCCCTGGATGCGTAAAATGCAAGCGGATCCTAATAGCCTCTAGCCTAGCTACGAGGGCAAAGGTCTCCTCAAAGTCAAGACCCTCAACCTGAGAAAAGCCCCTGCAACTAGTCTAGCCTTGTTGCGAATGACAACCCCATCCTCACTGCTTGTTTTGAACACCCACTTGGTCCCAATGACATTATGACTAGATGGGCGCTCTACAAGTCGCGGACTTTGTTCCTCTCAAAGTTCTCAAGTTCTCATGCATGGCATTAATCCACGACTCATCTGATAATGCATGAGAAACATCCTTTGGCTCAAAAGAGGCAACGAAGGCAGAGTGAAGACAGAAGAAGATGACCCGTTCTTGAGCGTGTGACACGCTCGAACAAATCGCCGATCATTTGATCGGAAGGATGACGCCTCCGAATATGACGGGAGGACCGAAGCGAGTGGCCTCTACCTCTTGAATGTAAGAGATAGGAGCAGAGCCACTCATTGAGGAGAGTCTCAAGGCAGGGTGGTCTCCCCGAGGTGCGAGAAATGGAAACAGAGGCACCTCGGTGTAGAGGGACTGGATCGGATGGAACACCATCATCTCCATTATCCTCATCCTCTACAAAAATGGTCTCGAAGGAAGAAGAAGAGCTCAAACATCGTGTCTAGCTCTGGCTAGCCTCATCAAAGGTCACATCACGTGTCTCTATGATCCTATGCGCATCAACACCTGCACTTATAGCTACGAGAAGAAGACGAGTAACCTAGAAAGATACCATCGGAAGAGCGAGACTCAAACTTATCTAGGTTACGGACTTCAAGATAAAACACTTGCAACCGAAACGAAAATGGGACACACCGGGCTTTCGCCCATACCTCAACTCATAAGAAGTGCGATGCAAATGTGCTCTCAAAACACGCGATTAGTCACATGGCAAGCAAGAGCTATAGCCTCACCCAAAACTTCCTAGGAGTACTATACTCATCTAGCATCGTCTCGCCATCTCAACGAGGTCCTGTTCTTCCTTTCCACTACGCCATTCTGGCGAGGCGCGAGGGAGAAGAGAACGATGCTCTAAACCGGACTCCACACAAAAGCTCTCAAAGTAGGAATTCTTGAACTCCGTGCCATTATCATCACAGATAGCTCAGAATGCACCGGGAGCTCAATAGATAACCTACTAACCAAACCCCTGAAGTGAGAAAAGTCTCATCCTTTGAGGCCATGAAGAATACCCAAGAGTATCTAGAAAAATCATCAACGATGACAAGAACATACCACTTCCCTCCCGCCGATCGCACTCTAGCCGACCAACAAGTGTCCATATGTAAAAGCTGTCTGGTGCATCACCATCACTACGGATCGGAGGATGAGAAGCGATAACCATCTTGCCATGTCGGCAAGGAGAGCAAACTAAGTCTTTGACCATCTTGAGTTTAGCGGACCCGAATGAGATCGTGGTCGCTAACTCGGATCAAATGATCAAAACCAATGTGGCCAAGTCTCCTATGCCGAAGGAGAGATCACGGGACTCGAATAATCAAACATCGAAGAGAGTCTCGGAAGAAGCGAAAAATCAGCACGAAAGACTCTCCCAAATCTAGAAATCCCGCAAACTAACCCTCACGATGAATCAAGGATTCTGCAGACATTACTCTTGAAGCTTACCTCGAAAGAGTCATCGATAAGTGAGAAAGAGAGCGATTGTATTGCGACTTACTTACTAAGGCAACATCTTTAAGAATGAAATTTTGGTTAATGCAGATGGTACCTTTAGCAATGACTCTACTCAAGATGCATCCCCAAAAGTGATTAACTCATCACCGGGGCTCGGACTAGAAAGAGAACCATCGAGAATCTCCGGTCATATGGCGAGAACAACCGAGTCAACAATCCAAACATCTCCTTCCCATCCGACCAACCCGATCAAGACATAAGAGAGAAAGATGACTCAAGATCGGGATAGAGTGAAGACTTGGGAACCCAATATCAACCACATGACGCCGTCAGTACCATCCACGAGCGGTCGACTCGAGTGTCTCTCTGCCGTTTAACTATCACACGATCGAAGCGGCTCGTAGATGATCTAGGAGTCAAATCGGGTTGGCTCGCCGTGGTGCAAAAGCCGAACCACCCAAAGAAGGCTGCTCAATCTCCTACCGAAAACACCTCACGCCACGATATCTACCTCGATGGGAAGAACGAGGAATATCAAGAGGACGGCGGAAAAGACGACTACGAACAGCTCCAAGACTAAAATTCAAGAACCAAAGATGAAAACCAAGTCCCGGACGCCCCAAAACAAAGCGACTTTCTAACTCGCTTAGAAGCGGTGTGTCTTAGGAGCACTCAAAGTCCGGGATGACCTCAATACCCCTAAGAGCGACAACACGATCACGCCGAGTGATCTTGGCGCGCTAAAGCAAAAATCTACTAGGTGACCATCCTTCATTACGGAAGGTGCATGTATACTTCGCCTTGCTAGAGCGTAGCAATAGGAGAAGCATCCTTCTCGTCAAGTCCCATGGACCACACCGGCAGACTGAACACAGTGGTGCTCACCACGGAGCTACCACAATCTCACCACTCTTGGATGCACGCACAATGGTAGGAGGATGTGCCTAGCGTGCTCCAAGTAGTCAAATCCTAGACCTCGATTAAATCTGCGATCTTAGATTGGTCTAGAATGAGATTAAGCTTCTTCTTGCCTCCAACAAACTTCTCGAGAGTGCTCATAAGATACCGGCAATCTCGGAAGAAAGAAGCACAAGAAGAGCGGGGAAGAAGAAGAAGAACCGAAAGATGAGCTCTCTCAAAGACGTGCATTTTCTCCTCAAAGACAGCTGCCTCAATCTTGAGGGCCTCACAAGAAACGCAAGACGCATTTCTAATTCTATGGGCTTGGTCTTCTAATTTCTTCCTAAGCTCGACATGGATTTTATCTAAGTCCCCACAATCTCAATTACATCGCAAGCAATATTTTTGTGACTTATCTAGTAAGTCCTTAGCAAGTTTAGCACACTTGACATTCGTGGTTTCATTGTCAAGTTTTAATTGCTTATAGCCCTCACATGAGTATTGGATCCTTAGAAGCATGTGATTCAAGTTCATTGTTTCTAGTGAAAGCTTTCTAAGGTGTTCGCTCATGGCATCAATTTCGTAAAGCAATTTAGGCAATTAGCACAAGAGGGAGTAGAGTGAGCATTAAGAAAACTAGCTTCTACGTAAATATCATCAATAGAACTAGTGCTAGCATTCTTCATCCTAAGACCATCAAGTTCAAAGCACACTATCATGTATGGTCCTTAGGTTCTCCAACTCCACAAGAACAAAGATCACAGAGAACACAACATCGCTGACTCGGAGGAGAAGATCTAAGTGAAGCTAACTCCCGAGTCAAGGTACCTACTTCCTTCTCTAACTCGTAACACCTCGACCTAGCCTTAGCATGAAACTTGCCTAATTTACGTATGCGACATTTAACTCGTCGTAGGTGGGTACCTCATCCGTGTCAGACAAATGGAGTCGCCATTACTTCAATGGCGCCGCCATGAAGCACATGCCGGAGAAGTCATCGTTGTTCTTCACCTTCTCTTGCGGATCGTCCTCGCTTGCATCGCTCCAGCCTCCGTGTCGAGAGCTCGATGTCGCCCAAAGGCTGGCGAGGACCCGTGAAAGAGCTTGTTCTTGGCAAAGTTGCGGTACTTCTTCTTCACGGCCACGAGTAGGGCCTTCTTGTTGCGGTTCTTGTCGGTGTAGTCGTTCTTGCCCGAACCGCCTTGTTCGCTTTTTGCCCTTCTCCACTTGGGATGCTTTGCTCGAATGTGGTTGGGGCCACCACACTCGAAACAGGTGATCATCCCACCTCTCTTCCTCTCTCTCACTCTCTTGTATGCATATGAAAATTTGCGAGCAAGAAGAGCAAGCTCATTTTCTGGAAATTTTTCCAGTTGGTCATCGCTTAGCTCACAAAGGGCGGAGAGAGAGAAACCAACAGAAGAATCAGAAAGAGAGGATCCAATGGGATCGGTGACCAAAGCCATCGACTGAGACTTCGTCTTCCGCGAGACGACGCCGATCTCATGAGTCTTGAGGCGGAATAAAGCCCGCCAAGAGTCAAAGTCGATAAGTCGGTGGTGTCCTTGATGGTGGTCACCTTCATCTCCTGCACCGAAGGTCGAGTGCGGTCAAGAAATGCCGAGCATTGTCCGAGTCGGGGTATATGCAACCGATCGCTCGAGGTCGCCGTAATCTTTGTAAACCGACCAAAGCACTCGTCAAGACTCTCACCGGCGTGTTGTTCAAACTTGTTGAACTCACGCTTGAATTGGTCCTGTCGAACCGCCTTGATTTGGGTAGTGCCTCATGGTAAGCATCAAGGGTCACCCAAATCTCATGAGCGTAACGAAGGTGAGAAATCCTATCGCACTCATCGCGACTAAGGCCTGTATGAGGATGTTCCTTGCCTTAGCATTTGCCTCAACGTCGACCATATTGCCACCGTGACGTTCTCATCGGCAGAACCTCATACGGAGCTTCACCTTCCGCCATATCGAAGCCACAGGCGTGATGTACGACTCCATCCGAGATTTCCAAAAGGAAAATCAACTCCAGAGAAAATAGGAGGCTTGGTGGAATACTTGCCCATCGCCATGGCTCTTGAGACCGGTCAAGATCTAGAAAGAGCGAGAACCGCTCGATACCAATTGAAAGATCGAAAAGGCGACTAGAGGGGTGAATAGGAGCCAAATAAAATTTTCGAATAAATTCTCCCCTAGAATTCAATCCACCAAAAGACCGTAAAGAAAGAAGCAACCATCGATCGGCAATTTCAAAACAGAGGCTCGACCGCTAAGATAGGGTGAACAAAGAAAATGCGACCGGTCGAGTAGCTCTGTCGGATGAACAAGATCGCGAATCGTCGTTAGTACTGGTCGGATGAACATACTCCCGACCGAAGTGGTTTGATGAATAGTACTCCCGACCGAAGTGGTCGGGTGAATGTAACTCCCGACCGAAGTGGTCGGATGAACGATGTTCGGGTGAACAAGACTTCACCGGATGAACAAGACTCCGATCGCGGAGGTCGGTTAAACAAGACTCCGATCGCAGAGGTCGGATGAACAATACTCGGGTGAAATAGTGTTCGGATGAACAAGATTCCGACCGATGAACGAAGACGCCCGACCTACAGAGGCGGATGAACGAGACTCGGGTGAATAGTGTTCGGATGAACAAGATTCTCGACCGATGAGCGATCGCCCGACCTACAGAGGTCGGATGAACGATACTTCGGCGAATAGTGTTCCCGACCGATGAACGATGACGCCCGACCTACGAGGCCGGATGAACGATCGGGTCGGATGAACGATAAAATCAGCACGATCTTAAAAATGCAAATCGATGTAACTTTTGATCTACCGATCCAAAAACAGGGAAATTGGTGTGCACCTCCTAAGGATGTCGAACCTATTTCAATCATCAATCGAAGGAATTGATACCAAGGTTCCGTCCCTTTTCGCTTAAACAAATGCAACACCAAAAACAGAGTCACGAACACGGATTTCACCCCTAACTTGTCGGTGAGAGTTGATGATCAGAATATCCTTGGATGACTCTACACAAATCACAGCAAGTAAGTACACGAAGAAACAACCCTTCAAACAAATAGAAACACTATCCGAAAACTAGTCACAGAAATTGGTTTCTTGCAAAACTGAATAGAAGAGGTTGTAGATTGCCTAGATAATTGGGATATGATCTATAGAAGATTCATCCAGCAATCTTTCATCCTTGGCAACAAGAACCAGAAGCCAATCAGGACTAAAGAACTGCAAGTCACACGTTTACGCACTTCAAGAACACACAGATTTACAAACTTGCAACAAGAACGCAATGATTGCCTAGATGATTGAAAGCACCGAATCTAGAGAAGAGTTCATCAATCATGAATTTCAACAAAGACTCAGAAGCATGTAGAAGGAGATGAGGCAAATCCAAATTACGTAAAGAAAATTGCAAGTAAGTAAATGCGGAATTTAGATAATGTAATTTAAGTGCGTAATGTAAATACGTAAGGAAATGAAACAAGAACATAGATGAAGAACATTTCATTTACGGAAGGAGGTTTACAAAGCCTCACAACAAAGTGGGCAAAACTCAAATGAGCAAAGAAACCTCGGAACCTTCAGAGAGGAAGGCTGCCCTACCCTCTATTTATAGTGACTGGGATCAATTCCACCCTTGGATGTCTTGCTTCAATCCTAAGCCAACATCCAAGAGCCGGATTTGATCCTTACATCGCCACTCTCAACAACTCTCAACTACTCACGTGACTTTCCTCACCGCTCACCACGCCCCGGTGAGACACCCTCTCCCCTGCCTAGTAGCAGCTAGGAACACCTACCACCCTTGGATGAGCCTCTAAACCCTAGAGCACTCCATCAAGGTGAGATTTTACCCACTCACACAGCTATGCATGGGTGACCCAAACCCAACAACACAACGGGTTTTGCACGCTGCTCAAAGCATACCAACTTGACCCGCTACTCTATCTTCCCGATCACGATCCAACGGTCCTCCTCGATCGAGCAGCTCCAAGTTAGCATCTCATCCATTCCTTTGTCTTCTTGGCTTGCGGCTACTCCCGGCCTCGGTCATCTTTGGCGACACCACGATCATCCGGACCTCGGCTCTCCCGGCCTAGTCCCGATCTCCTTCGCCTCACCATGACCTAGCTCCAAAGTCCCGCAACCATCATAGACAAGGAAACCACATCACATAGCAATGTCCAACAACACATATCCATCTCAACAGAAAGATATACACTTCATCGCCCAAGAAAACCACGACCACACATGGTCCGACCATCGGTCTCCATCCCGACCACGCACCGACCACCGGTCTCCATCCCGACCACTCGAGGTCCGACCATCGGTCTTCGTCCCGACCACTCGGGTCCGACCACCGGTCTTCGCCCCGACCACTCGGGTCCGACCATCGGTCTTCGCCCCGACCACTCGGGTCCGACCATCGGTCTTCGCCCCGACCACTCGGTCCGACCATCGGGTCTTCGCCCCGACCACTCGGGTCCGACCATCGGTCTTCGTCCCGACCACTCGGGTCCGACCAGCGGTCTCGTCCCACCACTGAGTTCGATCACCGGTCTCCGACCAAAAAAGCCTGCACCACTGGTCGGACAACCGGTCTCCGACCAACCAAAGACTCGACTGATCGGTCGGATGATCGGTCTTCAACCAACCAAAGCTCGGACCACTCGAGTCGGATAACCGTCTCCGACCAACCAAAGACCGACCACTCGGATCAAACTCAAATTCAAGACAACAGCAATAAACCACGCCAATTACTCATCACCATCGAGATGTAACCTCCACATGGTCTTTCATTTTGTCTTATATTTTGCCATTCCAACGCTAATAAATGGTATCAGAACCAAGTCGCTGTCCTCGGAAGGAGACGACTCCCGTTGTTGGCACCGGCAACATAGCACACACATACCTGGGGTTCCCAATCGTGGCTCGACGCCGTCTTTATCCGGCCTGTCTTCCTCGGTGACAGCTTTGCACCTTGGTAGGCGACCACCTCGGACGTCGCCGTCACCGTTGCACCCTCAGCAGGTGCATCATCGTCGGTGCCATCTCCACGTCTGCCACCCCGGCTCCCACGGCCACTTGCCGCTTCAGCCGCCTGATGCCGCCTTCACAACCACCGCGGCGGCCCGCATCCTCAGCCTCAGCGACCACCTCTGCCTCAGTTGCCGCTGTCCTCCACATGGACCGACCACCTTCCGAGCCGTCGGCGCTCCCCGCGCCAGCCTCCGCAGGCCACCTCCACCTCGCCTGCCGCCTCGGCCAGCCCCGCCTCCGCGCGCGACGTCTGCCAGTCGCCGCTCCAGTCAGCCCCGCCTTTGGCCAGCCCCTCCTCCGCACGCCGGCCTTCGTGTCACTGCCACGCCCTCCGGCACCCTCTGAGCCGTGGCTGCCTCCGCTCCCGGCCCTGCATGTCGCTGCCAAATCTACAGGCGCCGCCGCCCGGCCTCCAGCACCGAACGTGCCACTGTCCGCTGGCATGTTGGCTCGCCCGACCGGCCAACCCCCCGATCGCTCCTGCACGAGACAGCCAGCACGAGTCGAACAACAGACCCCAATCGGCTTGAAGTATCCAGAATCCAAAGAGATCTAACGCTCAATTTAAATCCGATTTGGGTTCTATCAGCTCCGGCTTCTCGTTTAAGATTTTTTGGCCTCAGCTCTTGCTTTTCGAGATTAGTCATCCGGATTGATATTTACCGTGACTGTTTCAGTACTAAAAAAAAAGATTTCATTGTAATTCAGACTGTTATGCCTATTATTAGTAAATTTCATTGTAATTCAAGTCATTATGCCCATTATTTGCAGTATTCATGTGAGATTAATATATCATAGACAATTTCTTTGACGTTTCATCATCTATTAATCATTGACGGTTTCTTCGATATTTCATTGCCTATTAATCATTGATAGTTTCTGCGACGATTCATCGTCTATAAAAAAATAAACAATGTTAGTTGAGGAGACAACTGAGTTTGGTGTTTATTCACCGTTTGAATATGTTGCAATTTTGGATCACTTGCGCGGCCATTATAGAGATTTTAATTCTCAGGAATTTGATAACACCCTGCTGGTAGTATTATACTCTTTGGAATTTTACTAGTGAAGGTTTTGCTCCAATATCAGTTTGAGACGAAGCACTAAAGTGCAAGGAGTTTATTTCTACGTGAATACTACAATGTTATTTAGTTGTCATTGCTCAATATGAGGGATCTACTATAATTTATACTTCATTGATAGCATGAGAGCTTTTCTTCATCTTGACATTTTTGCAGGAGTAGTTTCAACCATGTCATGAATTTTCAATAGGCAATTTGATGTACGTGATGACCACATATAAGTTGCTCTTTCTATGAGCATTGTGTGTTGAATTTTATGTTTTAGGTGGAGCATGATAAAAATCTATAATATGAGTTTTTCACTATCTATCAAGCCCCGCAGGTAATATCGCGGCTTATGTCGTTTGATGTTTGAGCATTTGTTTCAGAATGTCAGTTGCACAGACTCAGATTTTACTGGAGTTATAAATCATTGAAGACCCAGATATCTTTGTCTGCTTTGTTAATAGTTATATATTTAGATTGACTGTTTCGGTCTTTCTTTCAACCACTTGTTGTTTGCTCAATTTGCTTCATAAGGAGTGTTTGGATTATACTGCTGTAGTCTTTCTTACCCTTCGTGGTTTTCAAGAGATAATTTTATTATCGATTTTAAATTAAAAGGAGGTTTATTAGAGATAACATAATATCCATTATCTAAATAGAAGATTGTTAGTCTGAATCTTCAACAATCTGGACTCTCATCTATCTATGCGTCCTTCGGCATGATTTGTTGGAATGTAATTGCTTGTGCCTTTAACCTCTCTTTTCTGCCAACTGATATTCAACGCTTACGTGGGGGTTGTATGAATCAGTCTGCAAGAAAGGTGAGGAAACCGGTAATGGTTGGTTTTGCAGCTTTCTGTTTGGCCATTTGGAAGACACGAAACGCTGCTTCTTTTTTTCTTTTTTTTACTACTAATACTTGATCCTACTAACATTATGAGTAAATTTTACAAAACTACATGTAAAACATGCAAATTATCAGAAAACTACATGTTTTATCTTTTGTTTTACAAAACTACAGATTTTAGGAGAACTTACATAACAAAAGTACATATTTTACAATTGACAGTTTTTTTTGTAACAGGTCTGATAGTGTGGACTCGCATGACAATCTCACGCGTGAGCGAAATGAAAAATAGGGGCGCGTAAAGCTGCTATGTGTGCCCACACTGTCTTACCCGTTGAGTTATGATCAATTCTAAATATATAGTTTTTCGATATAAATTTTCTTAAAATATGTAGTTTTGTGAAATGTGAGCTAAAACCTATAGATTTTTTAATAGTTTATGCAAAGAACTTATGGTTTTGTGAAATTTACTCAAACATTACTCACTATATGTCTATTGGATTGGCTCGTGGGCTAGTTTTGCAGTAGAAGTAGGGTCAAGAGGTATTACCTCAAACTTTCAAAGTGCTAGGAGGCTGCAGCAGATCGCGGAACAGGTCTTTCAGAGGTCAAGCACTGGAGGCTGGGTGCCGGTGACCAGAAGGTTGATGTAGAAGGCACGGTGCCACGGACAGCAGGAACGAATTTGGGTTAAATTTTAGAGAAATTTTACATTACCTTATACCGATAGTATATAATGGTAGTAGAAATAAGATCTAACTATTAATTTGTTATAGGTATTACTACTACTCTATCACCGAAGGAAGTATAAATAAATACTACGTAATTTGATCTATTGAATAAAAAATAATAAACAGTCTATATTAAATTTAGTACACCGTAAATGAGCTCACATTTTATACATTTTAATGATAGTAGAATCAAATCTAGCTATTGAATTTTTAAAGTATAATATATCTTTCTTTGTAATTATAATTTTTTTTGCAAGAGTATTATATTATGTACTTTTGACTAGATCTACCGTTACCCCTTGCACAGCCCATTCCTGGCACCGCCGTCTCCCTAACGTACGAGCGCTGCCGCCTCCATCTCCTGTGCGTAGCACGGCTGCACCTTGGTGACGTCACCGCCGAGCAAGTTGCGCCCACGTCCGTCACGTACAAGGGGCCTCCGTGCCCTACGCGCTGCTGCGGCGCCGCTGCACCACCGTGTGTGGCCCCGGCGCGGACGTGGCCATTCCAGTGAGGGTCACTAAACAGGCGTAGGTTGGCGGCGGACGCCCACGCCCGGGTGTGCGCGTCGAGGACAAGGCACCATTGCTGAAGCTCCCGGGGCCGTGCGCGCCGCTGCATGCACAGCCACCGGTGAACGTGACGTCGGTGGCGAGTAGACGACCGAAGAAGGCGAGATCCTGACACGGAGTCACATATGTTGCCTATATTAGATTTGCTTAGAGTTCTTATTAAGATGTGTCCCGTCTGAAATTGGTATCATCTGTTTGCAGGAAGAGCCGAAGAGGTAGTAGCTGCAATTTTAGATCACATTGTAGCATCATACACATGAACGGATTTTGGTGGGGGTGCCGGGTATGCACTGCAGCCCCCAAATATTTGAAAAATGTCAAAAGATTACTTCTTCAATAGACTAAATTTGTTAATTGATTTGATTCTAATTTTGGAGGTTTGTAATTTGTAAGACCTTAAAATTATTTTATTGTACTTTTAGCAGGGTTTTATTCATGATTTTCGCGGCTTTGCTGCAAGGTTCTAAAAAGCTACAACAACTATCATGGAAGTTATCATTCGTCGTGTTTTTAATATTAGAAAATTTAGAAAATTAAATATGTATATAATATAAGTCACCTCCAAACAAATCATAAAGCCGTGGTAGTTTAGAAGGTATTAAAATTTTTATAATAAGAATATTAGTCATGTCCGGAATCAACAAACAAGCTAATACATGTTAAAAGCCAAACACTACTACACAAATATACATCACAATCGGTTCTTTTTTATCATCACAGTCGGTTCTGGTGGCGACACAAAGTTATGAGACAAAGATGAGGCGGCATTATTACAGTCGGTTCTCGCCCGATAGAGATGATTCACTCATCTCTATCGGTTCTTTATAAGAAGCGATAGAGATGAGGGTATTATCTCTATCGGTTCTTTGTAAGAAACGATAAAGATAATACCCTCATCTCTATCGCTTCTTATAAAGAACCGATAGAGATGAGTGAATCATCTCGATCGCTTCTTACAAAAGAACCGATAGAGATAATACCCTCATCTCTATCGCTTCTTATAAAGAACCGATAGAGATGAGTGAATCATCTCTATCGCTTCTTAAAAAGAATCGATAGAGATAATATACTCATCTCTATCGCTTCTTATAAAGAACCGATAGAGATGAGTTCGTCATCCCTATCGCTTCTTACAAAGAACCGATAGAGATGATCTCACATCTCTATCATTTTCTTGTGAGAACCGACAGAGATGAAGTGGTGTGATCTACTATTTTCTAATTCACCCTCCAATCAGCACATATTCCACACAATATGCACTTATCACATTCACACAGAAATTACAGACAACATATCACATTCAAAGAACATGAACACTTTGTTACAACAAACACATATCACATTCGTTAACAAAATAGAACGTAAACATGCTTAACCATAAGTACACATGCAATCGCATTCAGATATGTAATATTGTTCACATCTGATCTAGTAGGAGCTTTCGGGATCTCTAAACCGTCCGTCCTCCGACAAGCATTCTATCCAGTACCACTGGCATAAGTGGTCTCGTATCTTGTTGAGTGCAGTGCTGTCTATACTCTTCTGGGGATATTGGTATGTTGCAAAATAGAAACGAGTGCTCTAATTTAAGTTTTTAAATTTCTATGTGAAAGACTAATTGTATAATAATGCATGTACTACCTTAGGGAAACGGTCTGAGCCGGCAATCAAGATCAACATGTGTTGCATGACATACAAACCACAGCGGTTGTCGCTGCCCTGTTGATGACACTGTGAAGAAAAAAAAATTAAGAGATGAAGAAAATATGTCAGAAAATCTAAATCTTATATATGATAGCCACTTGTACCATGAAGCGGACATACTCCAGCTTGGAGCCCTTTTTGTCGTCGTGTGTCCCTCCTGCTTCGACGTATTGCTTGAAACCCCTATATACATTGGAGAGACGCCGTTGAGTAAAAAAATAATGAACGTAGTTAAATTATGAAAATGTTAGATAAGAGTGGTGCACTTACTGCTCCAAAGGAGGCTTGATCGCATAGGCCATCGGTCTCTTATCAACCGAATTAAAAGTGTACACTTTGTTGTCACTCGGACGGAGCACGAGTAGAACCCAGTGGTTGCTTATTAAATGGTATGTAGCGAAGAAAATAAGTTCACATACGGTTTCAGTGCGTAGAAGTAATTGAACGGTGAAGTAGCACTTACTCCTCGTGGTACGGAGTAGAATGAAGTCCTTCCTCGACTCGACTTGCAATGCCCTCTTGATGTAGGAGGCAACCCATTCCGTTGAAGCCTAGCCATCGTCATGGACACAAGCTCGTGGTCGATTTAACCCAACTAGTTGTCGATTCGTCACGACTCGCGCCTTATCGCCTGCAACTCGCATTGAATGTTAAAAAGCGTAATGCAAAATCCTATGGAAGTCATAAGGTCGCAACGTGGTGCGATACTCACGGCCCGTGATCATACAAGAGAAATATCGATGGCTATCGGTTGAGTACATTTTAACAGATCCTCAAAACTAATCGGGAATGTCCCATCCTCCTCACGTGGAAATGTCCCTTTCAGATCTAACATTGAAGTCGATACGCCGCTCTCTTTCACTTTGTCAACGCATTCATCCATGGAGTGCCGAGTCCATATGCCTAGAGCATTCAATTTCTTTGGAGGCGTAAATGGCTTTCCATGTCACGTAGGCCTTAAATTCATAAGGCTTCTCTGTGGCCTGTGCCAGTCCTCCTTTCTGGGCCGAAGGAGTCTCCGAGGCCGGGGCAGTGGGCTTTTCATGTACCTGAGAGGGCGCTGTGGATTTTGTGAGCCTAACCTTTTTAGCAGAGGCCTCCAGTGGTTCTGTGGTTGTCGTGCTAGTCCTTTTATGCACCAGCTCTGTACTTTGTGCAGGGCTCATCACGGTCGTGGGAGCAGGCGCAGGTACGGTAGGAACCTACAAAGCACGCACATAATTAAGTAACTTGTTGCAATACTACTGGAATGGTACAGAAGACGTGAGGGATGTTTACCTTGACCAGTACGACGCCTGTCGTGGGCCACTTGATGAACGACATCCACGCTAGCTTGAGAGTGGTGATGTCTTCGTTGGGCGGGAACTCGAGCACATGTGATAAGAAGGCCGTGGGCGTAGTCCACCGACCTCATGTAGCCCTTCCCAAAGGTGACCATGCACCGTATCGGTCTCCTTGCATGGAAATGCAACCCCGCGTGCAGCCTCAACAGGAAATCCATCTTCCGTCAGGGTGAGCTAGCACTTGGTAGGCGCCTGCAAAAAGTGCGCAACTTGAGAGAAAACATATGAAGAATTACCCTCGCACCATTAATTAAGGCAAAATTAATTATTACCTTCAGCTGGGGACCGGACTTATCATTTTTGGAACCGCAGCTACTTGGTGGGGGCACAGGTTTCTCTACAGTAGGCGGGGGCATTTGGCTATGACTCTGTGAGATCATCGCCATCATCTCGGCCCTTAGGCGCTCCTCATGTGCCATCATCTCCACCCTCATCTCCTCCTCACGTGCCATCATCTGCAACCTCATCTCCCCCCTCATCTCCTCCGAGATCTCCTCCCTCAGCTGCTCCCTAAGCGTGTCCTTTAGCAGCTCCGCACGTGTCTCCCATGTTCTTGATCTGGTACTCGCAGCAGCATCTTGGAAGTAGGACTTCTTCGTATGCCCCGACCCTGCGGCAAGCACCCGGCCCTTATGGTCGGGCTTCCCGATCGCAGAGGATAGGATGTCATTTGACCCTTGGCTAAGAAAGGTCCCCTGCTCTTTCCTCTGACTTACCTCCTCCTGCAAGAAGCGAGTACGAATTAGATCTGAAATACAATAGGAATGGTCTACTGCAATGTAGTAAGTTTGATATCTTACGATGGTGGAAACGACTTGCGCGGTAGTGGGGTTTGGTACTACCGGCTGCCTGTTCGCGGTTTTTTTTGTCCTCGCTAATACCCAGTCACGTGCCCGCTCCTCACATATGTGCGAGTAAGGCATCGCTGTCCCGGAGTTGGCGCACTCCTCGGCTAGTCGTGCCCATTCTGCTTTCTTCCCTTCGTAGCTGCCTGAACCGAGGTGGTGCGCGTGCGTGTTCAGCCTCTGGGTAGCAACGTTCCTCTGTCTCAGCTCCTCCGCCTCGGGCGTACTCTTGATCCTCGTGAACTCCTCCCAAACATCGGTAGTCATGAACGGATACCACTCGAATGGTGTACGGCCTTTCAGCACGTACTCACTGTGCATGTAGACCCTGAAGTGCCTCAGAGCCACACCCATCCTCTTCAAGGCGCATCACTTTGGCATTGTTTTCATCCTCCTCTTCTATAATCCATTTTCCCTTAACCTCGCCCCACACCGGTTCTTCCGCTCGACGACCTCCTTTCTCCAATCCTTAACCGTTATGGGAACTCTCTCCTCACCAGCTTGCAGGAATGAGCGGTATCGCCCCTTACACTTGGGAGGACCTGCAAACGCCCGTCGCATTGAAGTGGAGAATTTGCGGCGTTCTCCCTATGGCCCCTTTGCTCGGTCCTCGAGCCTTCCTCACCTTACTCGGCCCCTCGACATTTCGAACTTGGCTCGGCCCCTTGACACTTGGAAGTTGGCTGCGCCCCTCAGGAGCACCTTCTACTCTTTCTGGCGATGAGCCGATGCTCTCTAATTGCGACATTTTGAGTTTTCCTATCTAACATGGACATATATTTGACATGAGAGAAAGCAATTCGTAGCTATTATGCAAACTTGATAATAAATCATCCGAAGCAACAGGTCAATGGATAATTCATAGCATGTCATTGTTCTACCATATTGTAGTAGAGTAACAGGTGAGCGAATGATCTTCAAGAAAAGTCTATATGTTGACCAACTAAATACGTACGAATGATAACTCCTAATCTCTAAATAGGTTTGGTCCTAATCCCATTCGAGGATATGTGGTTCGGACAAGTTCCTGAGCCGTTGTACTACTCCAGAGAAAATTTCGGCAACATCTCCCCGCTGTTCTCCAGATACACGTCTCGACAACCTGTCGAGAGGGGTGTGTATCCGGAGAACACCAGGGAGACACTACCGAAACCTACTCTGTGAGTTGTACAACAGCTCAGGAACTTGCCCGAACCACATATCCTCGAACTGTCCAAAAAACGTGGACAATTCGAGACTGCTTGCTTATAAATATGCCATTCCGGCATATTTATAAATAAGCACTCTCGAACGGGAGACGTAGGTTACGCAAACTAAACTCTAACACATGCTGAGATAAAAACAAAATAATATGCTGAAAGTAAACACATGTCTAAACAAAACCTTTATGCTAAAAGTAAACACATGTGTAAACAAAAGTAATATGCTAAAAGTAAACACATGTACTAGTAAGTAGTCCTGCTAGTAACTCAACCTTTCAATCTAATGGACTCAAAATTATTGTTTGGAAATATATCACATGGACTAATTTCGATAATCGATTACAATAGATCAACTCATCAGAACATATGTTGAGGTAAAATACAAAAGTAATATGTAAAAAATGAACACATGTAATATGCATGTTCAAGCATAAGTATATGTCAGTACGTCGAACTCATATATGTCAATAGGAAATGATCTCATGGCTGTAACCAACATTGATGCATTACTTGAAATTTACTCATAAACTTATAATTGGGACAGTCCTCACCATGTAATTAAAGGATTAATATATAACCATCCAACTAAGACTTTCAAATCGATCAGACAACAAATGAGAATACCGCTTGCTTTTGAAACTTAAAACAAATGAATGAATGAGGTCTGTTGCTAGAGGAAGCTACTCATATAGAGGAAGCTGAAGCATTGTTTAAAGATATGAATGAATGTGGTCTGTTGCTAGACCATAAATTATACAACTTTGCTCGCACTTGTTTTCTATAATGTGTTTGTCAATTGCCTTTGCATGCTTGGGAAATCTGTGGAAGCGAAATCATTTTGAGAGAGATGACAAATACAGCTTAAAACCCGATCAAGTGACATATAACACTATGATCGCTGCAAGCTTGCTCTCAAAGCAGAGATTGGATGTAGTTTTGGAAACCTTTAAATTGTTTGGTAGAAGCCGCAAACAAGACAAAGTCCTTAGGTCAAGTGCACGTAATCCAGCTTGTTAAGGGAGAGCAACTCAATGATTCTTCCAGTAGTACATATGCTGACAAAACAAAGGGTAGGGAGCATCTGCAGAAGTCCATAATTTACGATGACAAGAAGGATGTTCCTGTGCCACCAGTGATGCCAAAAAGGAAAGTTGTTCAAGGGACTGTACGAAAAAGGAGAGAACTTTGAGCTCCAGCCGATGGAAAGCCTGAGGCTACAACTTTGTAGAATGAAAAGAAGTTTATCACCATATGGTTTTCGTTGGTTGCCTCATTTGAACAGTAAGCATCGTCAATTCATATAGTATCATTTTGTCTTAAAATTCTGAAAAAGCAATAGCTACCATAAGCTTTTATCTTATCTTCTTCTTGTGCTCTGATTTTTTTCAGGAAAGGAGACCCACCTTTACCACAGATACCTTCCCAATATTTGCGAATAAAGTGAGCTCATATTTTACTCAGCGTTTGCTTGAGACTCAAAAATAGTCTAATCTAATAAATGTTTCTAGATCGACCACGCACAAGTTCTTGTTCAATTTATTACATCTGGGCTGTTAGTAGATAGGTTTATGATAAAAAGACAAGAAAGAAAAATTAAGAATGTTCATTAGTAAGGAACAAAAAAAGCAGGGATACTTCCATAATGGCATAATTTTTATGATGAATAGGTGCAAGCTGACGAAACAAAAGAAAATGCATAGCATTGATTACCTTCACAGTGTACTTTCAAGGAAAGTGGGGGAAATTTTGCTCCGAGCAGGGGAGGCGCGGGTGGAGGGAGCTCCGAGCGGGTCGGCGCCGGTGGGGGGTGCTCCGAGCGGGTCGGTGCCGGTGGGGGGTGCTCCGAGTGGGTCGGCGCCGGTGGGGGAGCTCCGAGCGGGGAGACGCGGCGAAGGGGGAGCCGTGGGCAGGGAGGCACCGATGGGGGAGCTCCGAGCAGGGAGACGCCGCTGAGGGGAAGCCATCGGGGAGAGGGAGAGCGGCGGCAGTGGGGAAATCGCCACGCTCGTGACCTCGCGGGAGCTAGGGCAGACCAGAACGCGTGAGAGTTCACCCAAAAAACCTGCTCACTATAAATGGCGAAGGTATTCATTGTGTCGGTTCCTTGATCAAAACCGACACTAATAAAGCAATTAATTGTGTCGGTTCCTTGAACAAAACCGACACTAATAAAGGAATTAATTGTGTCGGTTCCTTGAACAAAACCGACACTAATAATGTAATTAGTTGTGTCGGTTCCTTGAACAAAACCGACACTAATAATGTAATTAATTGTGTCGGTTCCTTAAACAAAACCGACACTAATAATGTTGGGCATAATTGTGTCAGTTCGTTGAACAAAACCGACACTAATAAGGTAGGGAATTAATTGTGTCGGTTTGGAACAAAAAAGCGACATAATTAAAGAATGCCAACAAATATTCTCACTTCACTTCACTGTCGGTTTAACAAAAAAAACCGACACAAAAAATGTAAACTTCATTGTCGGTTTAACAAAAAAACTGACACAAATGGAACCTTCACTGTCGGTTTTACAAAAAACCGATACAAAAGCATATGGCAGTACAAGAAAACCAATATTAGACATTACTATCGGTTTTCTAAACAAAACCGACACAGATATATTCTAGGACATCACTATCGGTTTTTTAGAGGAACCGACACAAATGAGTAGGATATCACCATCGGTTTTTTTAGTGAACCGACATAGATATATGGCATGCGCAAGTCCATTTCTAGGAATCACCGCCGGTTTTTCAAAGGAACCGACACGATGAAAGTGAACTATAATTCTAAATTGTCGATCAGTCCTGTTTGATCAAAGAGAGAAAGTGACATAACTTTTAGAAATATAGTTGGAATTATTTCAAATTCTGCAGAAATATACTTTGAGATACTACAAATATTTTCCAAATAGTATTTTTTGGAAAAAGAGTTAGGACTGACAAAATGTGCCAACATTCACTTTGAAGGAATGATTTTTGCTAGTAAGAGTAGAAAAGTCAAAACTTCTAAAAATGAAATCCAACCTTTTTGAAATTTTTTAGAAATGAACGTTGCACTATTTACAAGCTAGCTTTATCGGTTTTTACTGATAAACCGACACAAATAATGTACATATCTCCTTTTTCCTGTGATAGGTAGCTACATATATACCAGCATGCAGAGAGGTAAAAATTGTGAAAGTTTCTTACGGAGGCAACATAATGCTATTAGCTTAGCCTCATTTATGTGTCTCGGAATTATGTAGATAACATCATATGGAGGACAACAGCACATGAACACTGCAAATATTTCAAGCACATAGCAAGTGATACAACGACGCACTCCCTTTATTTACAATACAACCTTTCTTGATGATCTACACGCATGTAATTTCTTCCATGTGTCTCGTCGTCCCCGCTAAGACAGGCCCCATCTGCAAACGGAGGTATTTCATCGAATTGGTTGTATTCTTCTTCATCTACAACATTTTCAACACCAACAATTCGCCGCTTGCTGTAAAGGACGACATGCAACCTCGGATTGGCCGGATCACGCACGTAGAATACTTGGTTTGCTTGCTTTGAAAGGATGAACGGGTCATCTTTGTAGGCAAGTCTATTGAGATCCACAGGCGTAAACCCTCTATTATCGACCTTAACTCCCTATGGAAGTCGCACCCACTTACATCGAAACAATGGAACTTGGTATATTCCGTAATCGAGTTCCCAAATTTCTTCGATCATCCCATAATACGAGTTCATTGCCATTGAGGATCCTCCTTTCGAGTGATGTTCATCGGACAGAGCATCTATGCTTACACCATTGTTTTGAATAGTACTCTTCGCATCCTGACTTTCAGTGTAAAAGGTGTACCCATTAATATCGTACCCCTATCATGTCTGTACATTAAATCTAGGTCCGTCAGCCAACCATTTGATGTCCTCACTAACAGAGGCCTTCGCCCTTTCTTTGAATCATGTAACAAATCTATCGTTGTGTTCTCGCATGATGGAAAGCTCATCAATATGTGGATTTTCTTCCCGTAATATCAACTTGTGCTGCTCTATGTACCCCGCAACTTCTGCGTTGTGCTGCAAGACTGTCAAATGCGCTTTGCAATACATATCAAACCGTGGCCTTGTTAGTTTCGACCCCACGGTTCCTTTGATAGCAAGTCTGCCCTCGTGGCGAGATACAGGAACACCGATTGCTTGTCTTTTTCCGAGATAGTCCACACAGAACTCAATAACCTCTTCAGTCCTATAACCTTCAACGATACTACCCTCAGGCTTCGACCGATTCCTCACATACGACTTTAATATACCCATGTACCTCTCGAACGGATACATGTAACGTAAGAAAGCAGGTCCACATATCTTAATCTCTCTTACAAGGTGAACAACAAGATGGACCATGACGTCGAAGAACGACGGTGGGAAATGCATCTCAAGCTGACATAGAGTCTGCACCACCTCACTCTGCAAGTTGTCTAGCACATCAGGGTCAATGACTTTGCAGGAGATCGTATTGAAGAAGTAACATAGCTTCGTGATTGCCAACCTGACATCCTCAGGGAAAATATTTCGGATTGCAACTGGGAGCATTTGGGTCATCAAGACATGGCAGTCGTGGGACTTCATGCCCAACAACTTCAAATCATCCAAGGACACAAGCTTCTTAATGTTCATGAGTAGCGGATGGAACTTTAATACCTTGGAGACATTTGCAGAGGTCCTCTTTCTCCTTCTTGGACAGGGTGTAGCATGCAGCGGGGATGTACGGACCTTTTCCATCCTCCTCTATCACCGCAAGCCTGGGCCTGATTCCCATGTAGGCCATGTCGCGACGAGCATTCACACCATCCTTTGTCTTTCGGTATGTTCAAGCAGATGCCAACCAAATTGTCGCAGACATTCTTCTCAACGTGCATGACATCAATACAATGTCGGACATCTAACTCCTTCCAGTACGGTAAATCCCAAAATATGGACCTCTTCTTCCAAATGGTCCTAGGACGAACAGATTTACGGCTCTTTCCATACTGAAGTTCGATATCCTGCACACGTGAATATACTCGCCTTCCACTCATAGGTTGTGGGGCCGAACGGACTTCCCTCTTCCCATCAAATTTATCATCCATCTTACGGTATCGATGATTTCTAGGTAGAAACCTACGGTGACCCATAAACACAGTTTTCTTGGAATTCGGCAGCCATAGGCTCTCAGTCTCCTCTTCACAAATAGGACACGCTTTGGCTCCATTAGTACTGTAGCCAGCCAAATTACCAAGGGCCGGGAAATCATTTATGGTGCAAAATACCATAGCCCGTAGGGTGAAATGCTCTTTTTTGTACGCATCCCACACCACGACCCCCTCATTCCACAATTTTACCAAATCCTCGATCAGTGGTGCAAGGTACACATCAATATCATTTTTCGACTGTTTGGGTCCCGAGATTAGCAATGACATCATGACATACTTCCGCTTCATGCATAACCAAGGAGGGAGGTTGTAGATACACAACAGAACTGGCCACGTGCTGTGACGGCTGCTCATGTTACCAAACGGATTCATTCCATCGGTACTCAACCCAAATCTCATGTTCCTCATTTCGGCACCAAACTCCTCATGTTTCCAATCGATGTTTTCCACTGAGCCGAATCAGCAGGGTGTATCAGCTTGCCATCTTCCTTTCGAGACTCATAATGCCAACGCAACAATTTTGCCTCTCTGGGATTTGCAAACAACTGCTCCAGACGGGGAATGATGGGCAAGTACCACAATACCTTGGTCGGTGCACCTTTATTAGTGACCTCTTCACCGTCGTTGCCCCGGCTCCAACACGTGTTATTATAAGATGACAAAACATGTGCTGGAAAGGGCAGCACGAAAATACAGTTTGATGGTAGAGATGGTCCCTCGAGTAAATTGGAGTTCCACATGTCTGTCTGCGAAATACCTACTGTTTTGTCTGCCTTCTTGGCTTGAAGGAACCCCGCTACTCTTGATGCGGCTTTGTTCGATTCCACTGGAGGGTCAGGTAGACGTAAGCGCAAGAGAAAGTATGCATTACACATATGAAATCATATCTGGACTTGTCCAAAATTTAAAGGCTTATTAGATGTTTACATTATTGTTCTTTGATGCAGGAGCTCTCAGGCTTCGATGGATATGAAGGATAATTCAGTTGAAGAGACGTTTATGAAAGGCCCTGGTACATTTCCTCTTGAGAGGCTCCTGGCTATATTTCAGTGCATCACATCAGTGTCAGAAGATGTGCTCGATGAAGTTGAATGCCCTGACAATATGATGAGTGGAAGTGGAATGACTGGTTTGATGCCAGATGTTCTATTACAATTGTCAACACTGTGCAATTCTAATTTCCTCTCTAAAAGCCGGAGTTGCCCATTAGAAGGTTCAGCTAGATATCGATCCAACATTGATGAAGATTTAGCTCTCAAGGTGAACATCTTGTAACATTGAGCTGTAAGATCTAGTGTGTAGTGCTGCTATGTGGTTATGTACTCCAATATTTTGCTTTCCATCTATGAATGCTAACTTTATTATTTAACAGGTTGTCAGGAGTGTCAGTTTCCCTCTCTCGAAGTATATATACAGAAGATAGCCTTTGGATGCTTAGTCTAGATGGTAGGGACTACTGTTGATGATTCTAGATGCTAATATGATCCGCTGAGATCTATCTAGTTGCCTTGATTGTAGACTCTACTGAATATTAAAGTATAAATAAAGGGTAGATAGTGATTACTTACCCCTTCACTCGTGTTAAGATTTGTACAACTTGTATTAAGGGGTGATGCATAGAAACACCTCTCGTGATTTAATTATCAACAATTCACGGTTGCAACCTGAAATGTTTGGTTAGATTGATAAATTTTCTTTAGATTGATAAATTTTCTTTCTTCAAAATCTGAATGTAATGACCATCAATGTTATTGTGTAATACTATAATTACAACTTGACAGATCATTCACATTTCTGCATTGTCATTAAATTTATCTGTATCTGGTTCAGTATTTATTCCTATGGAGGAAGAGGAGAAACCAGAAGAGGAAAGTGATGGTCTTGAGGATCTTTGGAAGGACTTCTCGATGGTTGTGGAAAGCACTAAGGTGCAAGTTTCAATCACAGAATTTTGACTTTTATTGCTGTAGCATTCCAGAATCGGTTCTTTTGCCAGTTGACTGCTAGTTGTGCTTGTAAATACATGGTGTGCTGTTTTGTTAGTTTGTTTGAAGATTGAGCACTGCTTTGCAGAAAGCAATTTTCATGGCTAGTGCATTCTGTCTACTCTGCTGGAATGCTAAGAAAAGGGCATTTATTTGCAATTTGAAAGTTTCATATCTATCATTAGAAATTTGCATGCTTGCTTCTCGGTTCAAGATTTTCAACTGTCATTATCCACTTTGTGTTATTTGCGCTCACACATCTCTGTCACCAATTGTACACAACCAGCATGCTAAAAGCTATAGATCATACAACGAATATACAGGATATTTGAGCAGATGAAAATACATAAGTAAAAAAGCTGCATATATTTTAGTCACAAAGTAAATTCTTCATCTTATGGAAAATGCTTATTTTTGTGCAACTGTTTGGTATGGTTAGTATGTACAAATTTTGTTCAGATATACAGGTCAAGTGCAGCTTAGTTCTTAAATTTTTCACATAGCCATGTTGCCACAATACTGTTAAAGAATGTAATCTGTACACTAATACACTCCTTGTTCAGTGGATTTGGCCCTATAGAAGAAATATGCCAGCTCCAAGCCACAAGGTAACACATGGATGGTGCTAACAGAAACCTGATCTATGTCAATAACTGACTGAAACCAGGCTACACCACATGTATCACAAAGGGGAAAAACTCAATTTAAAACCCCCCAAGTTATAAACTAAATGTTTAATTGGATTACTTCTGCAGTAATTGGAACACGGGAAAGTGATAAACACGCTTGAGGCTCCTAAAGCAGAAAAATATGACATTGGGAACTTTAAAGATCTGCTGCGACACAAATCTGGGACTGGGAGCTTAATACACAAATCCCAGTACATGTTCTATGGGGAGTGGTGTATGTTTGCACTTAAAAGAAAACTCCGTTGCTCGTCCGAAACTACTGAATTACTGATCATATCATGTTTGCTTGCCCTATTGCAGATTTTGTTTGGTGTGTATAGAGATTCTTTTCTAGAGATGATTCCTACATAGTATTTGAATGTGCATGGTTCTTGTTTTGTGGCCACTGGTCATGAGAATATACCATGAAAGAATTCTTATTTGGTCGAATGGTAAATGACCAAACCAAGCAATTTTCAAGACTATGTATCACATCTGACCCTAAAACTTATCTATCTAAACCCATAAACTATGAGCCACATGAAAACTTAGACATGAGAGCATATGCTTCTTACCTTCATTCTCACCATAATAATTCAGTACACATTTCTAACATTCAGTAAAAAACTAAACACATTCAGCATAAGAATTCACCATAATAATATTTTACCCATAGACTATTGGCAGTATATGGTTGCTGGTATCGAGCCATCACTTGAATTGCTGGTATACGAAAGAACATAAGAACAAAAAAGCTAACTACTGGTAAGGTGAAAAATGATTGATACCTGGCTAAAGCAGATAAAGGGGATGCAAATGTTGCTGTGCTTTTCACTTCGTCTTCTCCACGCACTGAGTGAACAAACAGACTCTAGGGCACTCCACCGCGGCTGCCGCCCGAATTCCCAGTCCCTCAATAAGCATAAGCAGCAAGAAAAGGAAGCAACACGAAACATATGGGTTATGTACCAACCGGAAGAGAGCGATAAAAGGGAAAGACTCGAGAATCAGAGATTTGCTTCTTTACGAAGGGCATCAATCAATCAAACCAAGGGAAGAGAATAAACTCACATTGATGAAACGCAGATTTACTTCCTTTCGAATCGCGTCAATCAATCCAATCCAGATCAAAGGGAAGGTAATCTGGATCGGGTGTAGATCGGGCTGAGCGAGGGAAATCATTGCGCTCGCGCGCGTTCGGGGTGGGGGGTGCGCCGGTTGGTTTGAGGGCACTGGAGACCGGATCGGGAGGTGGGCGGATTGCCCGAACACACGCGGGGGGGCGCTGGAGATGGGATCCGGAGGGCGGCGGCATGCAGATCGGAGATGGAGCTCGCACGGGGGGCTTGTGTGTCGATGGAAACAAAACGGATGCGGACGCGTGGGTATGGAATGGGTATGGAATCGATGGAATGGAAGGGTTGGGAAGGAAACCAATTGGTTTCCATCCGGCCGAAGGAATACAACGCTTTTCGGTCGAACATTAGACACACTAAATATTAGTTTAATTATTATAATTATGGACTTAGTTTCCTTAATTCGACGAAGATTAGACACACTAAATATTGGCCATCGAATGTGGGTGAGTAAAACTGAGGAAAGATCTGAGATGTTCATTTTGATGAATGCAAGTTTCGGGAGACATTTTGTTGGGTGCACGAACGTTAAGCCATCTCTAGTGGGGTGCTTTATTTAGGGTGGACGTAGCAAAAATTGCTTACGTGTATTATAAAGGGGTATAGATGCTGGATTATGGAAAAAGGATGAGATGATGCTTTTTACTAGGTTTTCTCATAGTTCAGACTTACCAGAGATGCACTTGAGCCATCTAGTAATGTTGAATTTCAAATGGGCCCAATGTTTTGACCTCTAGGTATCATGTAGGATAGCGGAGCTATCGTTAGCTATAAGCTATGATATATAGTGGAGCTATTGCTAGCTATAGTGCTTGTAGCTAATATAGCGGAACATTGAGCCGTACCTTCATGTTTGGTGTCCAAAAAAGTTATAGCGCAATTATAGTGTAGCTATTTAGAACACTGACTTTTAGCAAAACTAAAGTTTTTAGGAACTTGTCACAAAACTACATATTTTAGAATTTGACCATTTCTTGTAACAAGTATAACATTGTGGGCCAACATGGTAGCCTCACGTGTAAGTTAAACGGGAAATAGTGGCATGTCAGACTGGCATGTGGGCTCATATTGTTAGACTTATTACAAGAAATTGTTTATTCTAAAACCAATAGTTTTATGACAAAAGTTTTTCTAAAATTTGTAGTTTTGTGAAATAAGTGCTAAAACCTGTAGTTTCTTTATAGTTTGTACAATAAACTTGTAGTTTTATAAAATTTAATTTTTTTAAAATAATAAAGTTATCAAATTATTTTCTAAGTTTATTGTGAACTTTAAGAGTTTTTCCGGATTTTCTTCGATTTTGGCAGTTAACGAAAATACTTTTCAATAACCTAGTTATTGTTTATGATTTTCAAACTTCAAATTCAAATTTGCTCAAAGTATAAAAATTTTTATTTAATGCTCAAATGGTAAGTTTCATAAATTTTTGAAGTGGTTTCCTATTTATAGGAAATAAAAAAAACTAGATACTTTATTAAAAGCTGAAACACTAAAAGATTTTTAAGAAAATCATGGGGCTGCTTATGCCCTGAAAATTTTATAGAGAAATTAGCCTTGCTTCAAGATCATCTACAATTTTTTTTATAAAATTTTATACTAGTTCATTTGCATTAAAAATCATAGAAAGCTCTAGTTGCAAATAAAATTCAGTGAATCCGAAGATGGAAAGTGTCCTCGACCGAAAGCTGGTTTCTCCGAGGAAAGACACATTTTGGGAAAGTACGCTTTCCCATAGTCGGTCTTTCTCTCTCTTCCCATCACTGACAAGCTGGGCCCGCTTGTTAGCTACTTGCCTAGCTGGTCCCACTCGTTAGCTGTCGTCCCTTACTAGAGAACGCTCTAGCCTCGCCCAAACCATGCCATGAGTGCATTGCGCAGCTGTAGCTGTGCTAGGCCTCACGTGCCTCTGCCACGGCACTACATGCGCATGGGAATTTGCTGCCATATTGACGCCTCTTCCTAACCGCTCGCCACTAGCCTTCCCCATGCCATCTCATGCTAGCCACCTCACACCAAGGCCTTGGAACTTGTGTCTCTGACCAGCTGTTGCCTCACTGCCTGCACAAGTCCTCCACCTAGTTGTCACACCCTTGGCCATGGTACCTTGCCCTCGGGCATAAGAGCCTCGCCTTGTGCCCTTAAATAGAGCTCCTCGACTCATCTTCCATCCGCGCGATTTCCCCTGTTGCCCCACTCCCAAGCACTTGGCGCCATTGTTCACCAAAGAACTCCATTAACGACGTGAGTAGGACACTGAGCGAAGCCAATTAACCTTTTCGGTGAGCAACTCCCCAATTTCTTTGGACTGAAGCATCTTCAATGTGCCATGAGATTGTTGCTCACCCTTTTTGTAGCACAAGTTGCCAAGGAAGCCGCTACCACAGTTGTCTTCTTCCCCAGCCACGGTCATTGCTGCCAGCACCCTCCGATGAGCTCTAGAAACCCCCAACCCCTAAAATGGAATCTTGGCATGCCCTAGACGTTTTCCCCTCTGATAATTTAGCACCATCACCCTTGCAACCCCTTCCTCCACTGTCCACCATTAACACCACCGCGGAGCTTAGCCACTAGCCCACTTCGACTGACTCTGGCCACCACCAACCGGTCTCCTGGACTCTTTTTTGCCCCCACTTGCCATTCCAATCATCCACTCCACCTAATTCTCTACCATTCACCGCCGGTGAGCTTTGCCCGAGCCTTGCCCTATTTTGAGTCACTAACCGGTGGTCCCTACTTGTCACCAACTGGAGGGCCCATCTTTTTTACGCTCTTCTGAGTGCCAACACATTAATTTTGCCTCCTTAGGATTTGCAAAGAAACGCTTCAAGTGAGGAATCATGGGCAAATACCACAACACTTTAGCAGGAGGTCCTTGCTTCACCTTAGAATCGTTATCATCATCTAAACCATCTTATGTTTGTATTGGGATGTGCAGCAAACAAGGCAAACATGCATATCCTTATACTCTTTACGATAACGGATACAATCTTTGGGACATCCATGTATTCTTTCTACTTCAATTTCTTTGGGACACAAAAGCTTTTTCTCTTGGTACGTGGTTTTGGGCAATAGGTTTCTCTCTGGAAGCATGTCCGCTAACAGATTTAATTGTTAGAAATATGCCCTAGAGGCAATTATAGAGATGATTATATTTCCATAAATGTTTATAAACAATGATATTGTTCTTTGAATAACATCATGGATATTGATTAATAAGTACGTGACTTGTTTGTGAAACTCTATATTCATCTTTATGATGTTCATTCTAAAAGTGATCCCTAGTCGATAATCATATGAGGATACATATGAGTAGACTAGCATATGTATTAGTCGATGACCATGTTTCACAGGTCATAGATATGGAGATATCAAACCAATAATATGAACACATGTTGGAGAACATGGAGTTGGATCGACCCACCTTGTGATACTGCGAGAACGTTGTATTATTTCATGTCATCAGTTCGTCTCATATACGATGTGTATGCTATATCCTTCGACTTGAGATTGTCGCATGTTCTCAAGATGCGTTATGGCTTACTTAGGGGTCATCAAACGCTATTCCATAACTGGGTAGTTATAAAGATGGCTTTCGAGTTTGTCATAAAACATTCTGCGAGGCGTGGTCGATCAATATAAGATTTGCCCCTCCATATATCGGGAGAGATATCTCTAGGCCTCTCGAGTGGTTGGATTCCGGGAAAATGCATGGCCATGCTACCCGAGTAGAAAGTTACTTGAGTCATCGAGTTAAAGAGTTAACTCGATGTATTTGGGGAATCCGAGTCACGGCATCGAGAAAGAGTGGTTGAGCTATCCAAACAAGGATAGCAACAACTCGCCCTGGGTTTGACCAATATCGTGAGGCAAAAGGAAATGCATATATGAAATTGTTGAGGTTCGTTCGATCTTTACATGTACTTGGGAATCGGCACATCCTACTAAGGGCCACTGCCGGTTATTGGTCGAGCAAGAGTATTCGAGCTATGTCTGGTCGAGTAGGAGTACTCGAGCCATGACTGGTCGAATAATACTTGAGTTATGTCTGGTCGAGTAGGAGTACTCAAGCCATGTCTAGTCGAGTAGGAGTACTCGGGCCATATCCAAGTGCACGTGAACCTATAGGGTCGCACACTTAAGGGGCTGTAACCAATCGGATAGGGATCCGAGTTGTAATGGGCTTAGAGTTCCTAATGGGCTTCAAAGGTTGAAACCATTATGGGATGTCTATATAAAGGGAGGAGGTTGTGGCTTTGCAAAAGAGAGACACACGAAAAACACAATAGGAATTCGAAATCCCTGAAACCCTAGCCACCACCCCTCCTTCGCCCAGAACCACGCTGTCTGCGCTAGCACTCCGGCACGTGTTGTTCCTGCCACGTTCGTGTGGATACTTTAGAGGCGTTGCTGTGAAGCTTCAACGCTAAGACGATCAGCAACTTGTGTCGCTCAAAAGAAGCTGTTGGAGGAGGAGCGAGGTTAGTACGACTACACCTGCACCACCGCGCTACATCGACTCTACTTTCGCTACAGGTCTGCGTGTCTAGTGGTAATTCTGTGATCTATAACTTGCAGTGGTTCCTTGATTACGTGGTAGAAAATTTTTAATTTTTCGCTAGAGTAGCCTACCCGTTCCCCAGCACTAATAGCCCCATGAAGGTCTTGTCAGTCCATCTTTATTTGCCTTCAATTTTAACAGTTCAAGCACAGAAACCAACCTTGTATATTTCGGCTTATAACCTATTAACAACAGTTTCTCCGAGTCCTCAATCAAGCATCTGAATTTACCTTGCTCAATTTTGCTATAATTTTGTTTTGCATCACGCAACATCTGATCTAAAATTTTCAACTTCGCTCATGCTTGCTTCATCCAATTGCTCCTTATCATGACTAGTCCAACACATACACCTCTTTTTGAAACCACGTCGAATCAAGTGGGCTTCAATCTGAGATGAGTTTGTAAACATCTTAAGATCTCGCAATGTATGCAAGGACATTACATATATGTTAAGCCCTTATTCTCCATATCTTGCTTGGCAACTCTTTTAAAAGTGGAGACGTCATCTATGTATTCCTTTGACATGCGGTTCTCAGTATACATCCAAATTCGGTCAATCTACAATTCAATTGATGAGGACGTAAACAAAATAATTTTATCTCACATAGCCAATTATCCAAATATCTAGGTTAAATTAAACAAGATATCTTTCTTCCTTCTTTTTTCTGCTCTTCTCCCTAATCGAAACATATGTATACTCTACTCCGTAATTAATATTTATTAATGGATCTTCATCTAGTACCTATTCTCTCTGCTAAGCTAGATCTAGGATTAAAAAAGGTATGCATGCTAATTAGAACCAAATACTAACCTCTTGGATCTTGAAACCATAAATCTTTAGTACCTTTTTTTAAAAAAATTCTCTTGGTCTTTTTTTTTACCAAATCGCCTCCAACCCGTGAGTATAAAGAGCTGAGCTCAAGTTAACTAGTGGGCTGAGCTCGAGAGAACCAGTGACCAGATCTAAATCTAAAGTCATCATATTACAAGCGGTTTCTAAAAAACAACAGTCTATGAAATATCGCATACAGTTCTACAAAATAAGCTTGCTGTGAAAGGTTTACACATCAAAGATGGCTACTGAAAAACTGTCTGTGATTCAAAACAAACTGTTGGGTAAACATACACATCTATGACAAGTTGACTAATCACAGACGGCTATGAGATATCAACTATTGGTGTCATATCATAGACGATTCATAAAATTAAGTCATTTGTAATTAATTTGCACATCACAGACGGCTTGTTAGTATTAACCATCTTTATTGTTTCACAGACAGTTATTCTCCACAAACAATCTGTCAAAATTATCTAGCAACATGTTGTACGCGGTTAACACAGACGACTGCTTTGTACTAACCTTCTGTGATAGTTCCAGCAGATTTTTTCTGTCCTTCACGAACGACTATTTAGGTGAAGTTAGCAACGTCCTAAGATGTGGCGTCAGTGATGCCTCTTTGTGTGGTAATATCAACTGAAAAAAAAATTAAATAAAAAATTCTCAAATTAGAAAGTTTAAACTTGGAAAGTTTCAACTAGAAAAAATTCAAACAGAAAAGTTTCAACTCTGAAAACTTTTAATTCAAAAACATTTGGTTCGAAAAGTTTCGATTCAAAAAACTTTTGAAATTGGTTAAAAAATACTATGCAAAAACTTGGAGAAACATTATGAAAAACAACAACTATTTTGAGTTGGAAGGGAAGGGAAGAGGGGAGGAAAGGGAATTGGGGGAGGGGGGGATGTTCCAATTGTCGTGACAAGAGAGCCTTATCAGAAACTAGTATAGTGTCCTATCTTCCGGTTTTCTTTTCCCAGCACGTAATATATGGTATTTTTCTTTTCTAGACCGATTGTTTCCTTTTCCTTAATTCCTGGATATTTGTTTCCTTTTCCTTGAGATGATGCTGGAGGTGGTGGGAGATCTGTTGTGGGCCACAGTGATGAGTTAGACACATTAAACAATGGCCATCGGATGTGGGTGAGTAAAGCTGAGGAAAGATCTGAGAGGTTAATTTTGATGGAGGCAAGTTTCTGGGGACGTTTCGCTGGGTGCATGAAAGTTAGGCCATCTCTAGTGGGGTGCATTATTTGGGGTGGACGTAGAAAAGAATCCTTAGGTGCATTATAAAGGGGTATAGATAGAGAAATAAAAGAGGTGTTACCATTTATCAAAACAAGAAATATCCTCATCAAAGATTCTGTGACGATGCCCACGAATTAGCAATTTTGGCAGACGAGACAAAACTGTTGAAAAACCCTAAAAGCCCATTGAAGGCCCATGTGGTCCCTTATGCCGAAACCCTAGAGAGCGCTATAAAAGGAGGAGGGGGGTCTCCCCCTATGTACACAGAATTCATTAGCAATAAAGAATTACTGCTTTCGCTCTCCCTAAACACGTGTCTCTCTCTCTTTCTGTTCTCCACTTCAGATCTGTTCGGGAACCCCGGACTATTCGATAGCGAGGTTCCTCAACACGTTATCAGCACGAATTGCTCTACGGAGATCAGAATTGAAAAGGTGAGAAAGGTGGGTTTCGGCAATTGAATGTAATCGCCGTTGATCCTATGCATGCATCTACTGTTCGCAGTTTTTATTTTTGCATCACGTGGCTCGAAGCTACAGGCAGCATCTATCCTATGTGGCACGAAGCTACACGAAGAACATCCGAAGCTATTCGGCATGACGCCACAAAGATCCGTAAAAAAAGCGACAACGCGTGCGCACGGCATCTGCGCCTCTGTCTCGGTCCGCGTGTCGTCGCATGAAGCCCGGCACTGCCACCACCGCAAGATTGGCCTCGCAGTGCCATCTCCCCACTTGGCCTCGCAACGCCGTCGCCCGTGCTCGAAGCACCGTCGCCGCGCAAGAAGCAAGCGCACCACCGACGCGCTCGTAGCCGCCACGGTTCGAGATGGTCGCCACGCTCTCGGACGCAGCCGCCGCGCCGACGCCGCGCCATACTTCGGTCGGCGCGCTCGGCGAGCGACGCCTTGCTCACCGGCTGCTCGGCCGGCGCCACCTCGGCCTCCGTCAAGACGCAGCCGCCGCGCCGACGCCGCCGCCGCTTGGTCGCGCGCGCCGAAGCGACGCCTCGCTTGCTCGCCATTGCTCGGTTGCCGCGCGCCTCGGCCTCAAGACGCGAACGCTGCGCGCCGACGCCGCCGCGCCCGCCCCTCGGTCGGCGCGCCGAAGCGACGCCTCGCTTTGATCCGCCATCGCTCGGCCACGACCCGCCAGAGCCTCCCGCCCGCCGGACGCTCAAGGCTTCCACCGCCGCCGCCGCCGCCTCGGCCGGCCCGGCTCATGGACGCCAGACCGCTGCGCCGCCGCCCTCCGGCCCCGCTCGGCCATGGACGACTGCCGCCGCTGCGCCGCCTCCCTCGGCTCGCTCAAAAAGCGCGCACGGCGCTCGGCACGCAGCGAGATTGCACGGAAACGAATGGGCGAAGCGCGCGAGGCGTGGAATAAGCGATCGGCAGACGAGGAAGCACATGGAGTCTTGCGCGAGGCGCTGGGGAAATCAGCGCAAAAGGAAAACCTAGCAGCCGGTTGGGGAAAACGGCGCTTGGCCAATTTTTTTTCTCTTTCTCGCCAAGCGAGCCAAGCGCCTAAGCGCCAAAGCGCCAACCGAGCTAGAGACGCGGCCCAATGGCCGTCTGACGAAAAAAAAATGGCAAGGCCAATGGGCGGTACCGAAAGAAGAAAAGAAAAAAAAAGGAAAAGAAAGAAAAGGGAAAGAAAAGAAAAAAAAGAGAAAAAATTGCGAAAATTTTGAAAATTGCCGTAAAATCAAGAAGATTTATTTGGCTCTGTTTTTAATTTTTCTTGCTCTATTTCTCTGTTTTATGAATTTTCTTTATGAATTTGAATCCGTTGCTTTATTTAATATACTGCAATGCATGGAAATTTATTTTCTGTTCTTTATGCTTATTGCAACCATTTTCTATTAGATTACACGCAGTAATCTAATGTCGAAATTTTGAAATCATGAATTGTGAATCGTGAGTTTGAAGAACGGCCCGCCTTGGCCGTAACTATCTCACTTGGGCATCGAACGTAAAGATCGTTCTTGGGGGCAAGAAGCTCCGCGCAGCAATCGGTCTAGGGTCCTCGCAGGACGCGAAACCTACCGTCGAGCAGAACGATCAAACCGTGCACTGCCATTTAAATGCATGAATCGCATTTTCTTTTAGATCATGGTTGTTAGCATTTTCTTTTGAATAATGAATAGTAAGCTCTAGAAGAGCATACTTCTCTCATGAATAAATATGCAATTTATTCTTTATTCCAAATTCTTTCATTTACAAGCAATATTTGAATTATTTTGCCTCTGTTTGATTAGAATTATATTTCTTTTATCTAGAAATCGTGTAGCGCCCAAATGGAAGAGGTATGCATTGTTGATAGTGGCACAACAAATACCATCTTAAGAGAGTCTAAGTATTTCCAGTCGATCACGAAGAACGCTGGAGAGATTACTACGATCGCAGGAAGCGACTCATATGTAATCGGCTCAGGAAGAGCCACTATTATATTGCCTATGGGTACAACTTTGGTAATTGAAGAAGCCCTTTGTACCTGAATCAACGCGCACTCTCTTAAGCTTTAAAGACATCCGCGCCAATGGTTTTCACGTAGAAACCAATGAAGAAAATGGCAAAGAATATTTGTGCATTGTGAAGCACGCGGTATGTGGAAAAATGGTATTAGAAAAAAGTCCCTCATATGAATCTGGGTTGTACTACACGAATATTCATGCACCAAGTGTATACTTCCTTGAAAACTGCTTTTAGAAGCTCAATTATTTTCTTTATGGCATGGTAGATTAGGTCATCCTGGTCTTAGAATGATGAGAAATATAGTGAACAACTCACGTGGTCATGGCATAAATGTTAAAAATTTCCGAATCATGAAGATTTTGTGTGCCTGCATGTGCCACGGAAATTAATAACTAGACCCTCTGTTATGAAAGTGCAAAGTGAAATCCTGCATTCCCGAACGCATCCGGGGGATATTTGCGGTCCGATTCAGCCCTGTCGGGCCGTTTCGATACTTTATGGTGCTCATCGATGCTTCCTCGAAATGGTCGCATGTATGCTTGTTGTCAACAAGAAACCATGCTTTTGCAAAGCCGATCTCGCAGATCATAAGAATTAAGAATGCTTTCCCGATCATCGCGTGAAGTCCATCGAATGGACAATGCCGAGAATTTACTTCAAAGGCATTTGATGATTATTGCACAAAGAACGGGGATAGCGATTGAGCACTCCGCATCGCACATCCATACGCAGAATGGACTAGCGTAAGCACTAATAAAGAGGATTAAGTTCATTGCCGACCGCTTTGCGAGTTGTAACTTGCCCAACACTTGTTGGGGACACGCAGCTCGCACGCAGCGGCACTTATCAATTTCGCACCATCGGCCTACAACACCCATTCTCCTATGCGGCTTGTGCACGGATCATCCCAAGATCTCCCATCTTAGAAAATTTGGGTGTATGGTATATGTACCTATACCACCCTCACGGATCGAAATGGGCCCTCTCCGCAAGTCCGGGATATACGTTGGTTATGGGAGTGCATCCATAATCGTATTTGGAACCCATGATCGAGACTTGCATACTGACCGATTCACGATTGCATCTTTGACGAGGATCGCTTCCGTCATTAGGGAGGAAATCAACCTTTGGATGAAAAATGCCGAAATCATATGGCATTCCACCGATCCCCGCACATGACCCCGAACTAATGAAGCAAATCAAGAAGTCTAGAAGATAATCGATTTGCGAATTTAGCAAATGAACCGCTGATCATTTTGTGATCCAAGGGCGTGGTTAAGTCGCATGTACCAGCAAGAAATGCACCGAGAGGGTGGAAATACCAAAGAAAATAGAAGGTATCCTCAACCTGCTCAGAGGCCTCAAAGAAAAGAACAGCAATCTGCTCCTCAAACCCAAAGTACCGGAGACGTCTGAGAAAATCAAGCGAGAGGACTTACCACAACCAATCACGAAAATGCCCCAAGGAAAGAAGGGAGCAGTTGAGACTGCACCGAAAGAAGCCAATGGAAAAGGCAATTCCAGGACTTGAATCTTCCATCGCAGAAGCACGGAAATAATGTGTGCGCACACATAGGCGATGAAAGCTAAAGGAACTTGCTCTGCGATAGGGAAAAGCAAATAAGAGCAAGTAGAAGTGCATGAAGCACCCCATGAAGAAATGGCCATAAACTTTGTAATAACAGAGAATCCTGAATAGAGCAACGACCAACGTTGATGCATACTTCAAAAGAAGATTGCCTCGATCATTGATCATGATCCCGAGCCTGCATCTCTCGCAGAGTGCAAGAAAAGGCTAGATTGGGAAGCATGGAAAAGGCAATCACGGCGAGTTAGTCTCTCCAACAAGAGAGAGGTGTTTGTCAGATGCCGCACACCTCCCCATATAAACCCCGTAGGTCACAAATGGGTCTTTGTTCTAAGAGAAATGAAAACAACGGTTGTAAGGTACAAAGCAAGGCTTGTAGCTCAAGGTTTTACTCAACGTCCGGAGTTGATTATGAAGAAACCTATTCTCCGGTCATGGGAGGAATTACCTTTAGATATTTGATCTCAATGGCGATCAACTTGAAGTTGAGAATGAAGCTAATGGATGTTGTCACAAAGATATTTGTATGGAAACTTGGATTCGAGATATACATGAAAGTACCTAAGGAATTCCTATCCCGAACCAAGATGGAGCAAATAGAAACCATGTATGTGTGAAATTGGAGAAATCACTGTATGGGTTTGAAGCGATCAGAAGAATGTGGTACAATCGCTGAGTGACTTTCTCTGCAAGAAAGGCTACACAAACAAATGAAGATTGTCCATGTGTGTTTATACAATGATCCCGAATGGATTCTCATAATCTCCGTCTATGTAGATGACTTGAACATCATTGGGACGGATGAAGAAATTGAAGTGGCATGCTCATACTTGAAGTCCGAGTTTGAAATGAAAGATTTGGGTAAAACCAAGTTTTGTTTAGGCTTGCGGCTTGAACATGTCCAAGGAGGAATCTTGGTACATCAATCAACCTACACGCAGAAAGTGTTGGAAAGATTTAGCTTTGAAAAAGTATATCCTGCAAAGACTCCAATGGTCAAGGTCACTCCAAGCGCACCTAGACCCATACTGCACCTAGAGAAGAGGGGAGGAAGTCCCGGGAGCAGATTCCCATATTTGAGTGCAGTTGGAGCGCTCATGTACCTTGCGAATAGCACTAGACCGGACATTGCGTTATTGTGAATTTGCTAGCACTGATGCAGTCGTAACCCACCAAAAGGCATTGGAAAGGGATCAAGGACATCTTCCGCTACCTCCAAGGAAGCAAAGACCTCGATCATTCTTTAGAAGAAATAATGAATTGAATTTGGTTGGCTATGCCGATGTTTGGTATTTATCGACCGCATACCGGCAAGTCCCAAACGCTATGTTTTCCTATGTGGAGGAACAAAGAATTTCTTGGAAGTCGTCTAAGCGCACTCTTGTCTCGACGTCGACAAACCACTCGGAAATCATCGCTTTGTATGAAGCATCTCGTGAATGTGCATGGCTCAGAAGAATGGTTCACCACATCCAGAAGTCATGTGGTTTGAACATTGAGCAAACTCCCACGATAATTTATGAAGATATTGCAGCTTGTGTTGCCCAAGCACAAATAGGTTATGTGAAGAGCAATCTCACGAAGCATATCAACCCCAAGTTCTTCTATGCTCATGAATTGCATAAGATGAACGAGATCAAGATATTGCATACTAAGTCATGTGAAAATCTTGCAGATTTGTTCACTAAATCACTCCCAAAGATCTACCTTTGAAAGGTGCGTGAAAGGAATTGGGATGATGAGACTTAGAGAAGTGCAGATTTCGGGGAGATATTTCATATACTCCCACATGAATCTCGAGCATGAATTATGAATACCCAACATGAATCTCGAAGATTAGCATTTGAAGTTGGGAGAATTGTACTCTTTTTCCTTAGCAAGTTTTTCATGAAGTTTTCTTGCATAAGGTTTTAACGAGGCAATTCGTGCAACATAGTAAGCGTATGCTATGTACTCTTTCTCCAAGTATTTTTCCCACTGGGTTTTTCTGGAGTTTTAACGAGGCATATGCATCTCGCGGCAAAGGGCCCAAGGGGGAGTGTTGAGAAACCCTAAAAGCCCATTGAAGGCCCATGTGGTCCCTTATGCCGAAACCCTAGAGAGCGCTATAAAAGGAGGAGGGGGGTCTCCCCCTATGTACACAGAATTCATTAGCAATAAAGAATTACTGCTTTCGCTCTCCCTAAACACGTGTCTCTCTCTCTTTCTGTTCTCCACTTCAGATCTGTTCGGGAACCCCGGACTATTCGATAGCGAGGTTCCTCAACAAAAACGAGACAGTTGCATCCCTAGAAGACCTTTATTATTGGCTGGCTACTGTGCAAATCTATGCACGTAATCATCTCTCCTTTTGTTCCCGTTTTGAGAGTAGCGATAATTGTATAATGGATTTGTTACCAAAATTACTTCTGTAATTACCTAGGATTCTTTCTAATTCTAGTCAAAAGTCAAAATAGAGCTGTTCAATAGCTAACGGGAGGCCAGGACAGACAAGGAATTTAAAACCTTTACCTTTTCTCTTTAAATATAGGCAGCCATCTACAAGCAAAGAATCCCATGATGACAATAGGCAGATGTGCTTTGTTTGTAGCTAGAGGTGGGCGGTCGGGTCTGCTCGGCACAGGTTCATCGAGTATCGTGTCTGAATCGTGCCGGGCCGCGATAGCCCGTCATCCCCACCGTGTCGGCCTGGCTCGCCTTCGGCGAGCTCAGGCACGTCCCATTTGCGTTTCGTGCCGTACTGGTCCAGATCCGACCCATTTGCACTATTACGATGAGAGGAAAGGAGCTAGAGACACATATAGTTGAGGCAGTGGACACAATTATTATGGAAAAAAGAACTAAAATTTATTTATTCTTGAACAGTTATAGAGAGCGAGGGGTTTGTGCTGAATACGGGTGAGAGAGGGGGCAATGGACCAGAAAGAGAGTGAGAGAGATAGTCAAGAGAGATTGAGAGAGACGGGTGAGAGAGAGGTGGGAGAGATTGAGAGATGATGCAAGAAGCACCGTTTATCAATCTCTCTCATCTCTCTCTCCCCTCTTGTCTGTCTCTCTCAGGTATCGGCGGCGGAGGTGACGTCCATGCTGCTGAGTGCGCCCATGGCGCTCATGCTCTGCTGGTCGGTGACCTTCATGTTTGGCTTTTTCCTCATGCCCAGCATGGCCCGTGCTACAGTGTCATGTCAAGCCGTGCCGCCCATTGTACCCGATTCTTGAGCCCAGAATGGTTCACTTCATGCAGGGCTAGGCTTTAGACTGGACCGTGCCCGTCATACCTTGGACCGGCCCAAAAAAGCTTGGCCCGAGTGCCCACCTCTATTTGTAGCTTAGGAGTGTCTAGATTTCATCCGGATGTTTTGTTTGTTACAAACATCCAAATTTTTGACCTTTAGATCAAAGTATCAAGTCATCCATCAAAATACAATCCCACCTCCTTTCACGTCTTACGGATCTCACCGCAGATCCAATGCTCCAATATTTGAATGTTTCTTTGCTAAGAAAACATCCTGATGATATTTATCAAAACCCATATAGCTTTACCCAAAGCAAAGCAATAGAAGTACCTGCGGCATAATATGTTCACATATCTGCCAATTTAAAAGCAAGATTACATATGTACGTGTGGTCGCACGCTTCTATTCTACCCGAGGCATGCATGCATTTAGACAAAGACACGCACAAAAAGAGAAAAAAACATTTAATTCATTGCAGCTAGCTTGTATAGATCTTTGCTCTCCAGCTTGTGATTTCCTTGGTTAATTGATATATCAGCTGCTTTCTTCTCCAAATGTAAGTAAGCTTATGTGATCTTTATTTATTTAGTTCGTAGGAAGACTAGTATAAAGTAGTATCCTACTTATGAATTAATTTATTCAACGATGTCGACCGATCGATCGAAGCGTCCAGTAATTAATGTAATGCTTGCATGTGTAGGAACGAAGGAATTGGTCGGCGGGCAGGAGAAATGTGGAGCTAGCCAGCTGCAAATCGATCCACGGGTTAGATGGGATCCATCGTAGTTTTCTGAGGAATCTGCAGTTGGATCAATCCGTCGAGAGTTATATGCATCCTGGCCTTCTAATCACCAAACACCTAGAGATCGATTCATCATGTCTGCTGTGGAAGAGGTAATCAATCATGCAACTTCAGTTCTGCTTGCATGTTATTAGTCACGAACTGTCTGGATTGTTAAGTAGGTATGTTATCCACTTATTGGGAAAAGAAAAATCATATACGCTGGGAGGGCTTACCAGCGGACGCTAGCTTAGCCTACACCGGCCGCCTCTGCACATCTTCTGTTGGGGGAACTGAGGAAGAACAATAACAGAGGAGAGCTAACTGAAAACTTCACACTACATTGATCTCACGTACATGTACATACAAGACCTCAGGTCCCTTTATAGACTTAAAGTTAAACTGGCTCTACGTATATACCCAATTAATTAATTTATAACTCACTTCAACAAATCGTTATAATATATATATATATATATATATATATATATATATATAAAACAACCGGTAATATTTAAGGCATCTTCTTCGTTTTAAGGGCAACAAAATCCCATAATAATCCTAAATTCTAGAAATTCTCATATTAATCGAAAGAAAAAGAGAAAGATCTTCACCACTTATTTTGGTGGGACCAAATTATAACGGTGCAGATTAATCATATATAACAAATATAATTATATTTCAATCATTGAAAGGATCTCCACCACTTATTTTGGTGGGGTCAGATTATAACGGTGCAGATTAATTATATATAAATAGAGTTATACAACAAATACAATTGTATTTCAACAATTGAAAGTTGAGTTGTATATCAAAGACAATTATATCATAATATCTAGACGCGCAGTTGTGCGGGTAAGTCTGTTAGTTCATACTAATGCGAAGTTTGACATGGCTGTTTCTGCCGACATTGAATGTGCTAGTCTTTAGCAGAGATCAAAGTAAAAGATTGACTTGCCGGCTTGTTAGGCCTGTTGGATCTAACGACAGTTTTCAGCCCGTTGGATACAACGATAATTTTTAAAATATAGTTTTGTGAAACGTTATGGTTCTGTAAAACTGATGGTTCAAAGTGTAATTTTGAGAAAGTTTTGCCAAAGATAGTGTAGTTATGTGAAATTTACTTTGTAAATGTAATAGGGGTTGTCTATTTGTACTACATCTTTGATCTACCTTTTTCTGAGTGTTTAAGTGCTTGTTTGTTGACAGCATGATCCAACAACAACAAAAGCAAGGATAAAAACCTCGTTCACTTTGAGGAGTAGAAATTCAAGCAATAATACGTAAAAAGGAAAACAAATTCTACAAATATAAAAAATTGGTAAGATTAAATGCAGAGCAATGCTTCAATGCTTTCCCTCTCAATACAAGTTACACAAATCTTGAAGCAGGCGAAAGGGTAAGTAATCACCATCTACCATTCATTCATGCTTTAATATTTGTGCAACTGTCAAAAAGAAAAACATGGAAGCACCTCTCTTAAATGCATCTCTTTCGCTTTGATAGCAAGAAATTCCTACAAAAATCTTAAAAGTCCAAGAAATCCCTTGTTAATCAAGAGAAAAAGAAAAGGATCTAAACAACATATTTTGATGGGGTTAGATTATCACGTTGTATATTAATCAGATATAGATTTTGTAGCTACTACAACTACACTAGAATCGTATAGTGCATACAACTATATTTTAAAATGGGTTAATAGAAATTTGGTCCCTCAACTATGGCCCATGGCACTTTTCGTCCCTAAAATATTGACTTGGCAAAACAGTCCACAAACTTTACATTTTGGTTATTTTTCGTCCCTATGCCAATTTGCCATCTCACATGTACATGACAGGGCATTGTCAACGCACAAGAAAAAACCAAATCACCCTTGTCTATGTTACATCTATAAAAATAAAAATAATTGGTGATATTCAAGGCAACGCTTTCGTTTTAAGAGCAAGAAAATGGGGCTATATTATAACAGTGTGGATTAATCATATATATAGATGTTAGAATTACATAACAAGTAGAATTATATTAGAGTTGGATATCATAAAGAATTGTATCGTAATATCTAGCCACACAATTACTTGGTTAAATTTACTAGTTATTATAGTTTCTTGTTGCTACAATGAATAGGCTATGTGTGTAATGATTTCAAGGGCCCAACTGAATTGGGCCTTCCCACTTGAAACTTTACTATACTGGTTTGGGATAGGCAATTTGGTCTATTCATATGTATTGACTCTGCATGTGCAATACCATGGGTGGAAATCGAGCTAAATCCTTATATTTTTGAGCTTTTTCGAAATTAACATAGTAGATTTAATATCATTTTATTTATAATTTGAAAGTATTTTTAGAATTGAGCTAACGAGCCCTAATATCATGTAAAGTGGGTGGAGGGACAAACACGAGCTAGAACGCATAGTATTGGGACCGATTTGGCAAATTTCATAGTAGAGGGATGAAAATGAACCATAAGGCAAAGCTGGGGGACCCATAGTACTGCTAACCATTTTAAAATCTAGTTGCGGGATTGTGCAAACAATTCGGTTTGTTTACAACAAGGGTATTAGAGTGATTTCCCCTTGATGTTCTCTTAATCTTATGAATCTGTCATTCTTTTTTATTCAGTAAATGAATGGACGGACCTCATTTAATGATAATTATTATTATTTCTGCAGGAGATCGAGGCAGACAACATCGATGAGGCTGCAGGGAAGTTACTCGGTTATCTGGAGGATACGAGCAAAGGAAACGTGATATACTTCCATGGCTGGCAGGGACTGGGGGCGTCCGCCGTTCTCAAACTTGTAGCCAGACGCTTCCAATCATCATCTACAACTGGAACGGCAGATCTGAATCCACGATTGAAGTTTGACAAGATCATCCACGTCGATTGCTCAATGTGGAAGAATAGGAGGGCCCTGCAGAAGACAATCGCGGAGGACCTAGAGCTTCCCAGTTGGGTGATGGCCATCTTTGATCAGCGTGACGAGGAGGATGATATCAACATGGTAGACGAAGCCTCTCGCGCTGAGATAGCAGAGGTCGGGAGCGTGATCTACCGACACGTGCAGGGTCGCAGAATCCTGGTGATTCTCCACAATGGAAGCGGCGACTATGTTGATCTAAAGGACTTTGTTATCCCCGTATACTGGTACCTGAGTAACAAGGTGCTGTGGACATTCGGTGGGAGGTTTCGGTTCCTTCTACAACCAGAAGAGAAGAACAAAGAAAAGATGGAGGAGCTGCTACAAAAGATGGAGCAGAGTGATGTTATTGTCAGTGCTACATACGCACATGAAGATGAATCAGATGAAGACGAAGATGAAGGCTATGATAAATGGTGGGATCTCGTGCGCGAAGAGGCTGAGGAGGTTGCACGGTACGCGGGTATCCCTGATCCTAGTATGAACCGCAAGATGGTCGAGGACTGCATCCTGTACATGTGGGCACTGAGAGGTGTTGACGGCATCGACTGGGAGGCCCATGCTTCCAACTATTGGGTATGCGATGGGATCATACAACAAGAATGCGGCGGCGACGATAGATCAGAATGGGAGGTTGCTGATGCCTTGCACAGAAACATGCGCATGGATTGGGAGATTGTCAGTGGTGCCATTAGTTATTACCAGTGGAGGCCTAATGACCGTTGGATTTCAGCCACTCCCCAATTCCTGCAGCAGTCATCATCTGGTCTGCCTCCAGAGGCGACGTCCTTCTTCCTAGCAGTTGAACCACTAATTGATACAGCATTATCAGCTGACATGTTCCAGCATCCAGACAGCATGCTGAGTGTGATACAACTCTCTTGCTGCAGCTTCAGTTTTGCGTCTCCTCCCTTCCTCTGCTGCAGAAACCTAAGATTCCTGCTGCTTGACCATTGCAGGGATGGCCCCAGTTGTAGTGCAGATATTATAAAGGGTAGTGCAGATGGAGGAGTGATTGAACACAGCCGCAATGGATCATGGAGGGCATGTTTCCAGAAGCTAGGGTGCTGGACCTGAGTTATACGGAATGGTACTGGTTGCTATCCGAAGAGATGATCAATCTAATGGCTGAGCTCAGAGAGTTGAATGTAAAGGGCGTCAAGCACTGGAGCCAAAGTCATTTCCATGGTGGTGGAACTAGGGACAGGACCTGGCTGCTTAACCTTGTGAAGCTCCGAGTAACAGCTGAGCCAACGGACGACATAACTCAAGCACCACCAATGGCTGATCAATCTAATGGCTGAGCTCCAAAAGGCTTGGAGATGTTGCGCAGAGTGGTAGTTGAATCACCAGGATTAATATCAAGATCAGGGGCTGCTGGAAGGGCGGTATTACAAGAAGCAGCAGCCCAGGTCAAGCACTGGAGCCAAAGTCATTTCCATGGTGGTGGAACTAGGGACAGGACCTGGCTGCTTAACCTTGTGAAGCGATGGATGGATGATAGTGCGTGTGTTGTGCAACAGTCATGCGGGAATACCCTCTTACCACTACGAGTAACAGCTGAGCCAACGGACGACATAACTCAAGCACCACCAATGGCTGAATTCCCAAACATGTCCAGCACAGTCGGCCTCAAGGAAGTCATCCTCAACGGTTGTGTTGGGCTGGAAAAAGTTAGCCACAATGCCCTGCCACCATCACTTGAATCATTCACATTCTCGGTTGGTTCAAAGGAAGCTTCTACATCTGCCAAGGTAAATTCCATCTCCTTCTGGGGTTGTGCTCAGCTAAAGAGTGCATTTCTGAAAGGATGACGTTGACGGCGATGTGGGCGGATGGTGTGCATCAACGTAGCAGTTGCCGATGAGGTTGCGATGTTTAGATCGACGAGCTCAAGGCGTGTATTCATCTTGGCCCCGGAAAACGGGAGGAAGTGAAAGAGGGGCGAACTCGATCAGGACCAACAGGTGGAGGAGTGGGCGTCGTCGCAGGTGGCGAAGAGGTTCGGTGAGAGGCACGAGACGATGGAGCCCGGACCGATGATGGATCTCGGTGGGATCAAGAAGGCGTGCACGGCATGAGGAAAGGCAATGTAGCTCGGGGAGGGCCATAGCGACCACGGTGGTGTACAACGGTACACAAGGTCGCACGGGGGCCCGGTCAAGGCGTTTCAGCATGGTGGTGGTGTGTTTTGTTGCAGGAGTCAGCAGTGCCAGTAGATCGGTGTCAAACCTCTAGGTAGCAGGTAGGGGTGGTGGTGTTTATGGCAGTGGTGCGTCCATGGGCGGTGCAACAGTCTATAGGTGTTTCGCCTAGGTGGTCTAGTTGCTGTAATTGGTATAATTTCCTCTCTGTAGGTTGTTATTTTCTCTTCTTCTAAAATAAATAGCAAAGTTCTTGCCCTTAATTTCGAAAAAAACTGAGATGGAAAATTTGGGCAAATTTAGACCGAAATTTCGGGTAACCAGCGGACAACGGTTGCTGGACCTCCGCTGGGCTAGCTGACAAATATAATTTGGCAACTTGTCCAAAGCACATAGACCCTAAAAATTAAACTTTCTCTGCTCCGTTTGTTTCTTCTGGGATCAGCCCTTGCCCTGGGTTCTTTGCTCGGCGAGGCGGCGAGAGCGGAGATATATTGCAACGTGGACTACTAGTGCTCCTTTCCCCATTTCGACATGTCCGGATTGAGTTCCTTTGTCTTATGGACGTCGTGGGGGAGTGGTTGGGCCATTATGGCTTGCGGTATGGATAGGAGACGGAGCTACCGAGGGCTGGCTTGCTGCGACCGCGTGGCTATCGTTCTCTGCCGCGACAGCACTCGGGCAGCGGCGTGGCATCTGTTCTCTGCGTGAGTTGGGACAGAGAGGAGGGAGAGTGGGAAGGAGAGGAGGAGATGGCTAGTGAGGCTGGGTGGCTGGCCGGTGAGCCCAGGCCGGGATGTGCCCCACTGCCAGCGTTCAGCCATATCTGCGTTGCGTCGAACCCAACGAAATGGCGTGCAGAAATCTTTATTTTCTGAAGGTTTGAAGTGACTCAACAGTGAAACTGACCGGCCCGAAAAATCATGATAGTAGCCCACTGAATGTAGTTTCCATTTTTTTAGTTTCATCTTATTCCCTACTGTGGTTTGCGAACGGTAAAGCCTCAAATTTGACTGTTTTCAAAAAGTGTTTAAAATTTTAAGCTATTAAAATGATGTGCAAAAATTCTAAAAAATTATATTTATTCATCTTTTGTGCTCTAGTATTTTAAAAAATTATTTTCTATAGCATGATGTTTGGGATTTATGTGAGTTTCTTTTATGTGTTAGGTTATGTGTTTAAATGTCATTAACACAAAATCATAAACCTGAGAAATACAGATAAAATTTCAGAAATAAATTCAAATAGAAAATTCAAATATGCAATAAGATTCACGATATGCCACTTTATTCAATTTCTCAAGCTTTGGGATGTTACATTATATAAGTAACTTATGTAATTATCTGGGATTCTTTCTAATTCTAGCCAAAAGTCAGAACAAAGCTGTTCTACTAACGGGAGGACGTATAAGGAATTTACAAACCTTACCTTTTGTTGTTAAATATAGCTAGCTAGATACAAGCTAAGAATCTGATGATGACAAGAGGCAGATGTGCTTTGTTTGTAGATTTACCCAAAGCAAAGCAAGGTATTTGTCAAAAAAAAAAAAAGCAAAGCAAAGGAATAGAACATACAAGCGGTATACTACGTTCATATACCATGCAAGTAGACAAAGACACGCACAAAAAGAAAAAAAAACATTTCATTCATTGCACCTAGCTGTATAGAGATCTTTTTGTTGTTCTCCAGCTTGTGATTTCCTTGGTTAATTGATATATCAGCTGCTTTCTTCTCCAAATGTAAGTAAGCTTATGTGATCTTTATTTATTTAGTTTGTAGGAAGACTAGTATAAAGTAGTATCCTACTGATGAATTAATTTATTCAACGATGTCGACCGATCGATCGAAGCGTCCAGTAATTAATTATGTAAGGCTTGCATTGCATTGCATGTGTAGGAACAAAGGAAGTGGCCGGCGAACAAAGGAAGTGGCCGGCGCCGCAGGAGAAATGTTGGGCTACATCCAGTAGAGTTGGGCCGATAGGACCGATTTTGAACATGAAGACATTTAAAGTATTCGATCAAAAATAGCAAGCCGTGACCTCTAAAGGCTCGTTCGCCTCTGGATAGGCTAAAGATAGCGGGAGGCATTCGGCTATACCCATCCTCTCCCAAATCTCTCTCTTTTGGGCTGCTACCCGATTGTGTCAATTTTTCCATCCTTCCAACGCCGTTGGCAAAATCCTAAAACTCTTAGTCCACCCCCGTATATTGTATCCAAAATCCGATAGGGGGAGACATGGAATTTCTTGATTAATGACTGTATCAGAGTCTAGGGTTCCTACTAGGCCTAGGTAGTTCTGATCATTGTTGTTAGGGATCGGGATAAGTACCTGTTGCGGATCTATTCAGCCGATCTGAAAACTGCTCAAGAAGCTGACTGAGGACGGGTGAGTTGAGAGTACTGGAACTTGTCAAATGTAGAACTTGAAGCCGATGTTAGGAGTTTGGAGAGCTCGTGCTCGTGAAAATGACAGTGTGGGGACCTCATATTTATAGGGGGTGAAAAAAGGTGAAACTGCGGGAAGAAATTTTGAGGGACGTGTGCAGTTAAAACGCATGATACGCATCACAAGATTTTACGGCGCTATAAATGGGACAGTTACTGGAGACGATATTGCATCAAGTCGATATCGACATAAGCCGATGGCCAAGATTTTTAGAAGATAACATGTTATCTCCCAAAAATGAGGGGTGTATAAACGCACCAAGATTTGGCAAAAGTATGGACACATTATCAGTCTAAGGATTAAGAGATATTTTAGCAGATATCGTATATGGAAAGAGATCCGAATTTGGGTTATGACCGATATTTTGGAAAGAACTATCCGAATTAAGGCCGATACGCATCATGCTCTACAACGTGTGGGAAAAGGGTATGATCGGCCGATAGTTATAAAAGATAGTCAGAAGCAAGCGAGACAACAACACAATCCAATCAACCAATTCACATTACTTTTATTTACTTTTTTCTGTCGACTAGGAGTAGCTACTGTAATTTAGACTTCTTGTAATGTGATTTGATCGATAAAGTTGAGTATCGCCGATTGTTGATCATCTTTGATTACACCAATCAAGTTTGATTTTTCTCCGATTTTGCTGCACATTGCCTTCTTAGCCTTAATCGGCTAATTAGACTTATCGTTACCCTTTGATTTGATCGGCTTTTTAGCTATTTAAATCAAAGCCGATTGTTTTCGCTATATCAGCTTTGATCGAAAATTCCGTTTATCTTACTGATTGCAGCATTAAATCGGTTGGCACGCCTTGATCAATTGAACCTGGTGTTCGTCAGATGTGCTGCAGCCGATAAACCCTACTTCAAGTTTTTTTTGCGCCAACATTTATATAAGTAACTTATGTAATTACCTGGGTTTCTTTCTAATTCTAGTTAAAAGTCAGCACAAAGCTGTTGAACTAACGGGAGGACGCATAAGGAATTTACAAACTTCACCTTTTGTTGTTAAATATTGCTAGCTAGATACAAGCTGAGAATCTGATGATGACGAGAGGCAGATGTGCTTTGTTTGTAGATTTACCCAAAGCAAAGCAAAGCATTTGTCAAAAAAAAAAGCAAAGCAAAGCAAAGGAATAGAACGTACCAGCGGCATACTACGTTCATATATCGGCCAGGCATCTACGTATGTATGTGTGATGCTTCTATTCTGCCTGAGGCATGCATGCAAGTAGACAAAGACACGCACAAAAAGAAAAGAAAAAACATTTCATTCATTGCATCTAGCTGTACAGAGATCTCTTTGTTGTTCTCCAGCTTCTGATTTCCTTGATTAATTGATGTATCAGCTGCTTGCTTCTCCAAATGTAAGTAAGCTTATGTGATCTTTATTTATTTAGTTTGTACGAAGACTAGTATAAAGTACTAGTATCCTACTGCTGAATTCATTTATTCAACGATGTCGACCGATCGATCGAAGCGTCCAGTAATTAATGTAAGGCTTGCATTGCATTGCATTGCATGTGTAGGAACGAAGGAAGTGGTCGGCGGGCAGGAGAAATGTGAAGCTACCAGCTGCAAATCGATCCACGGGTTAGATGGGATCCATCCATCGAGAGTTATATGCATCCTGGCCTTCTAATCACCAAACACCTTGAGATCGATTCATCATGCCTCCTGTGACAAAGGTACTCAATCATTCAACTTCAATTCTGCTTGCATGTTAGTATTAATCATCAACTGTCTAGATAGTTAAGTAGGTATGTTATCCATCAGCGCCTGAGCCGCCTCCACCGGCCGCCGCTGCCCACCTTCTGTTTGGGGAACAGAGGAAGAACAATAACAGAGTAGAGCTAACTGAAAACTTCACACTACATTGATCTCACGTACACGTACATACAAGACCTCAGGTCCTTTGATAGACTTTATAGTTAAACTGGCTCCGCGTATGTACCCAATTAATTAATTTACAATTCAATCGTTATAATTCATATACAAATGCGAAGTTTGACACAGCAGTTTTTGCCGACATTGAATGTGCTAGTCTCTAGCAGAGATCAAAGTAAAAGCTTGACTTGGCTTGTTAGGCCCGTTGGATACAACGACAGCTTTCAGCCCATTGGATACAATGATAATTTTTAAAAATATAGTTTTGTGAAACGTTACGGTTCTGTAAAACTGATGCTTACAGTGCAGTTTTCAGAAAGTTTTTCTCAGAGATAGTGTAGTTTTGTGAAATTTACTCTGTAAATGTAAATAGGGATGGGGTTGGCTATTTGTACATCCACATCTGATATCACCAGAGATGCTACTAGAACTACATCTTTGATCTACTTTTTTCTGAGTGTTTAAGTGCTTGATTGTTGACACCATGATCCAGAAACCAAAAAGCAAGGATAAAGACCTTGTTCACTTTGAGGGGTAGAAATTCAAGCAATAATACGTAAAAAGGAAAAAAATTCTACAAATATAAACAATTGGTAAGATTAAATGCATCTCTTTCACTTTGATAGCTAGAAATTCCAACAAATATCTTAAAAGTACAAGAAATCCTAAGAAATCCCTTGTTAATCAAGAGAAAAAGAAAATGATCTAAACAACTTATTTTAGTGGAATTAGATTATAACGATATATATTAATCAGATATAGATTCTACCGCTACTACAACTACACTGGAATCGTATAGTGCACACAACTGTATTTTAAAATGGGTTAATAGAAATTTGGTCCCTCAACTATGGCCCGTGGTTCATTTTCGTCCCTAAAATATTGACTTGGCAAAACAGTCCTCAAACTTTACATTGTAGTTATTTTTCGTCCCTATGCCAATTTGCCATCTCACGTGTACACGATGGGTCATTGTCAACGCACATGAAGAAACCAAATTACCCTTGTCTATGTTACGTCTATAAAAATAAAAATACATGGATGTCCCAAAGATTGTATCCTTCATCGTGAAGAGTATAAGGATATTCATGTTTTCCCCATTTGCGGCACATCCAGATACAAATGGTTTAGATGATGATGATGATTCTAAGGTGAAGCAAGGATCTCCAGCTAAAGTGTTGTGGTATTTGCGTGTGATTCCCCACTTGAAGCGTTTCTTTGCAAATTCCCCACTTGAAGCATTTCTTTGCAAATTCTAAGGTACCACAAGATGAAGAAAGAATTTGACGGCAACAAGGAGGACAGTTCAGACCCAAAACCTATAGACATGAAAGAAGTCTATAACCAGGTAAAGTATATCGATGTTGTGTTCGGAAGGGTCATAAATTGAGAACCCGTGAGAATACCATAATTAAGAAGAGGTCGATCTTTTGGGACTTACTGTACTGGGAGCATCTAGAGGTTCGGTATTGCATTGTTGTCATGCACGTGGAGAAGAATGTTTGCGATAGTTTGATCGGCCTATTGCTGAACATTCTAGGCAAGACAAAGGATGGGATAAATTCACATCTTGATATGGTCAAAATGAATATTAGGATAGAGTTGGTACCGAGGGAGGACACAAAAAACTGCACATAACTCCTTCCGCCTGCTATACTATGTCGAAGGTGGAGAGAAAAAAATTTTGTAAGTATTTGCATGATGTGAAAGTTCCATTTGGCTACTCTGCAAATATGAAGAAGCTCGTGAAATTGTTGATTTGAAATTGCTTTGCATGAAGTCTCACAACTGTTACGTGATGATGACACAGATGATTCCGTTGCCATTAGAAGTTTTTTGCCCCATAAGGTTAGAGAGATGATTATGAGGTTGTATTATTTCTTCAATGCAATCTCTCAAAAGATCATCGATCCCAAGGGACTCGATGCCCTACAGAGTGATGTGATATGGACTCTTTGTCACCTTGAGATCTAAAAAAGTTTTATTTATAATTACCACATGTACGAAAACTATGGCATAATATCAGATTCAGCCAAGTTACTGAAATTTTGTCTTTGTCAGTTTAAGTGTGAAAATAATATTATAGACAGCTAACCTGAAAAACTGTTTGTGATATAACACCAACACAGATGGTTTAACAGTTGTAGCCATCTGGGATATAACACAGATGGTTAAAATTATATAGGTGCCTGGGATATGACACAAGCGGTTTTTTATTCGTAGTCATCTGTGATTTATGACAATCGGTTTGTTTAAAATTGCCTTCTGTATCATAGACGGTTTTACGTATTTACCATCTATGATGCTCCATGATACTCACCCTATCGTTTCAGATAATCTCCCACACTATATAGTTGAACATCCCGCCCCGTCGTTTCAGATAATCACCCACACTTAGCACCTTCTTCTCAAATCTAAGGTTGCCATTGCTGTCGCCTCTGAACCACTTTTCATCATCCTTTCCGCGCCACCCCATCACCATCTCCATCCGTCGGCTCCACCCCATCACCTTCTCCTCCATCCCCACCGCCGTCCCTCTCTGCATGCTCCACCTTATCGCCCTCTTGCTCTACCGGCTCCCTCCGTCAGTTCCACCTTGTCCTGTCCTTTCCACACCACCCCGTCACTATCTCCCTTCGCTGGCTCCACCCTATCACCTTCTCCTTAAGTTATCAAATAGTATGATGTTAATTTGAGCCCCCTGTGTTTAGTTTTCTCTAAGCTCCACCAGTCGCCTTCTCCCTAAGTTATCCAACAAGGTGAACACACACAAAAGTGTATATGATTGACTGATTCAGCATGAAAATGTGTAAAATATATAATTTTTAGGTAGCTTAATAACAATGATCCTAGATATATCTAAGTCTTATATATCAAACATGGTAAACGCATGCACAAAATGACGGAAAAACATATATGCATCGATGTACACACTGAACTCAAGTTTTATTTATTGAACCATATATAGATAGTACGTACTAGATAGATATATAGACCAGCCGGCGGATGGAGGCCAAGTTTACTATAAGTGCATGTGCAATGACATAAATGATTGTTGCCTGCACCATATCATTTATAGATGAAAATCCCATATTATTAACAGATGAAACACAACTCGTACAATAGGTTGTCTCTAAATTATTTATGTAGTACCCTATAATTTATTTGCATCGTCGACAAAACGGGGTTACAAAATGTGTGGGATACAGACAGCATGGAAGAAAAAAACCTCCTATAACGGCCTTATAGACTGTCTTGTATGCCAGACAGCTTCTTACTCTCTCCTCATTCTCTTCAATTACATCAAAACTCTTACGTGAATAGCTGATGTCACCTTATTATACACAACAAGACATGAGGAGAGGTATCACTACAGCTCGATTTTGTACTTGACTGCTTGACTCAACAGCGGCCTCTTGCTGGGATGCATGTTATCTATATATATATATATCCGGTAAATCTATCCGGTCTCATTGCCTCAACAAACCCAGATGCTTTCATCACATTCACCGTGAAAAGCCTATCACGTTTTTGGATTGTTGGATAATTAGGCATATTACTGATGAATCTATTCCAAAAATAAGATATGACGATAATTGAAGCTAGAACAGATGAAACAAATAAACTAGATAGAAGTAATATGTCAATTGCAATGTCTATCTCATCCCTATTATTAGGTAAACAAAACATAGATTAGGTCCGTGTGCGTTACCGAGATGATGCGAAGAGGTGGCCGAACCGCTAGCAGATGCTGATGAAGATCAGAAGGCGATGTAGGCGGAGCTGACCATCAGTGAAGAAACCAGCGAGCAGTAGCGTGAATACGCTTCCCAAAAATGTGATTCGCCTCTCCCAAAGGCAGGATCTCAAGGATAGACGTTTCAGAGACCTGTTCTTCCAACAGTCCGTGCACACTGGTGAAGGAACAGGGAAGATGAGGAAGTGCACTACTTTGGGAAGGCAAAAGGTTCGAGAGATTGATATACCCGATCTCTGTTCTGTGAATATATATAACAGAGACACGATTCGAGTCGGTTACAGATTCCACATAAAATCTGTTCCACGATTCGAGTTGGTTACTGATTCATATGCATAATTAATTCCGCATAACGTGTCTGTGTTGATCACTTAGTCCCACGCTGCAAAAACTGCAAAAGAGAACTGCGCCTGCGCAAGCTGTCGAACTCGATTTCGCTGCACCATTCACGCGCATATTGCGTAAGCATGCCGCCTGGCGTGGCGTGGCATGGTGAGGCGAGCGAGCGAGCACGTGTGTTCTCTTCTTCCTCTTCTCATACTCTAGCATGGTGGAGAGAACCATTCCTTATATATTGGTCATCATCCACCTCCATTAGCAATGTGGGACTATTGTATTTTCATCTCTCTTCCACCTAATGGGCCTTTGGGATTTTCCAATAATTATTTGTGAACTATGGGCCTCTAGCCCAATAATTCCAACATATACCATTTGTTAGTGCTCTGATACCACTTGTTAGGACTCTGATACCACTTGTTAGGGATAGCAGCACGGTAAAATACTGGAGACAAGATATAACATGGAAAAAATCCTTGCGTGAAAAAAACAACGGGAAACAATACTCTACGATGCTTCAAGATTACAAGTACAGGGGGTGGCTTTATATAGCCAAAGAGTCCGAATTGTAGATGACTTAAACTAACAACTTATTTGGATAGAATCAAAAGATATGACAACTAGAGATATTTGAGTTATCTCCAACACTTCTTATGGCCTCTCGAGTGGTCGGATTCTAGAAATGCATGACCATGTTACTCATGTTAAAGAGTTAACCGTAGTTGGGGATTCCGAGTCATGTGATTGAGAAAGAGTGGTCGAGCTAACTACATAAGGATGCAATGTACTCGCCTTGAGTTTGACTGATATCATGAGGTAAAGAAAAATGCATATAACTAAGCATTAGGCTCGTTCGATGTGATATTTATATATACTCGGGAGTCAACACGTCCTACTAGGGACCGCTATCGATTAATGGTCGAGAAAGTGTACTCGGGCCATGTCTAAGTATACATGAACCTATAGGGTCACACGCTTAAAGGGTTAGGACTTAATTCGAATGGTGATCTGAATTTTGATGGTTTTAAATGCCTAATGGGTCTCTAATGTAGAGCCCATTATAGAGTGTCTATTTAAAGATAGGGGGTGCTGGCTTTAGGATTAAGAGATATAGTAGGAATTCGGAATTCTCGAACCCTAGCCACTACCCCTCCTCCGCCTGAACTGCAGATCCGCCGCTAGCACTCCAAAGGCGTGATGTTCTTGCCTTGTACGTGTGGATACCTTGGAGACGTTGGTGCAAAGCTTCAACGCTAGGACGATCCGCAAATTGCGATAGTTACAAGGAGCTGTTGGATTACATCCGCACCACCGTGCTATATCGACTCTACTTACGCTATGGGTCCATGTATCTAATGGTAATCCTGTGATTTATAACTTACAATGGTTCATTAGTTATACGGTAATTTTTTGATTTTACGCTAGAGTAGCCTACCCGTTCTCTAACAATACCTAGATTAGATTACTACATAAGAACGATCTCTAGCAACTCAAGAACACAAATGCACTAGAGGCTTCGTTGTAGGTGAATGCCGACTGATTCATGACCTAACACCTGAGAAACTGAGCATCGATTGGGAAATTTGAGGAGACAAGCATAAAACAAATTAGGAGTAATAATCGTAAATTTGAGGAGGCAGGCATAAAACAAATTAGGAGTAATAATCGTAAATTAGACTGCAAATATCGAGCGCAAGATGCACGTAATCGTGTCTCTGTTTTTTATTCTCTCTTGAGAGGAGTAATAATCGTATAATGGATTTGTTACAGAAGATAATGGGTTTGTTATAGAAGTAACTTATGTAATTACCTGGGATTCTTTCTAATTCTAGTCAAAAGTCAGAACAAAGCTGTTCAACTAACGGGAGGACGCATAAGGAATTTACAAACTTCACCTTTTGTTGTTAAATATAGCTATCTAGCTACAAGCTAAGAATCTGATGATGACAAGAGGCAGATGTGCTTTGTTTGTAGATTTACCCAAAGCAAAGCAAAGCATTTGTCAAAAAAAAAGCAAAGCAAAGCAAAGGAATAGAACGTACCAGCGGCATACTACGTTCATATATCGGCCAGGCATCTACGTATGTATGTGTGATGCTTCTATTCTGCCTGAGGCATGCATGCAAGTAGACAAAGACACGCACAAAAAGAAAAGAAAAAACATTTCATTCATTGCATCTAGCTGTACAGAGATCTCTTTGTTGTTCTCCAGCTTCTGATTTCCTTGATTAATTGATGTATCAGCTGCTTGCTTCTCCAAATGTAAGTAAGCTTATGTGATCTTTATTTATTTAGTTTGTACGAAGACTAGTATAAAGTACTAGTATCCTACTGCTGAATTCATTTATTCAACGATGTCGACCGATCGATCGAAGCGTCCAGTAATTAATGTAAGGCTTGCATTGCATTGCATTGCATGTGTAGGAACGAAGGAAGTGGTCGGCGGGCAGGAGAAATGTGAAGCTACCAGCTGCAAATCGATCCACGGGTTAGATGGGATCCATCCATCGAGAGTTATATGCATCCTGGCCTTCTAATCACCAAACACCTTGAGATCGATTCATCATGCCTCCTGTGACAAAGGTACTCAATCATTCAACTTCAATTCTGCTTGCATGTTAGTATTAATCATCAACTGTCTAGATAGTTAAGTAGGTATGTTATCCATCAGCGCCTGAGCCGCCTCCACCGGCCGCCGCTGCCCACCTTCTGTTTGGGGAACAGAGGAAGAACAATAACAGAGTAGAGCTAACTGAAAACTTCACACTACATTGATCTCACGTACACGTACATACAAGACCTCAGGTCCTTTGATAGACTTTATAGTTAAACTGGCTCCGCGTATGTACCCAATTAATTAATTTACAATTCAATCGTTATAATTCATATACAAATGCGAAGTTTGACACAGCAGTTTTTGCCGACATTGAATGTGCTAGTCTCTAGCAGAGATCAAAGTAAAAGCTTGACTTGGCTTGTTAGGCCCGTTGGATACAACGACAGCTTTCAGCCCATTGGATACAATGATAATTTTTAAAAATATAGTTTTGTGAAACGTTACGGTTCTGTAAAACTGATGCTTACAGTGCAGTTTTCAGAAAGTTTTTCTCAGAGATAGTGTAGTTTTGTGAAATTTACTCTGTAAATGTAAATAGGGATGGGGTTGGCTATTTGTACATCCACATCTGATATCACCAGAGATGCTACTAGAACTACATCTTTGATCTACTTTTTTCTGAGTGTTTAAGTGCTTGATTGTTGACACCATGATCCAGAAACCAAAAAGCAAGGATAAAGACCTTGTTCACTTTGAGGGGTAGAAATTCAAGCAATAATACGTAAAAGGAAAAAATTCTACAAATATAAACAATTGGTAAGATTAAATGCATCTCTTTCACTTTGATAGCTAGAAATTCCAACAAATATCTTAAAAGTACAAGAAATCCTAAGAAATCCCTTGTTAATCAAGAGAAAAAGAAAATGATCTAAACAACTTATTTTAGTGGAATTAGATTATAACGATATATATTAATCAGATATAGATTCTACCGCTACTACAACTACACTGGAATCGTATAGTGCACACAACTGTATTTTAAAATGGGTTAATAGAAATTTGGTCCCTCAACTATGGCCCGTGGTTCATTTTCGTCCCTAAAATATTGACTTGGCAAAACAGTCCTCAAACTTTACATTGTAGTTATTTTTCGTCCCTATGCCAATTTGCCATCTCACGTGTACACGATGGGTCATTGTCAACGCACATGAAGAAACCAAATTACCCTTGTCTATGTTACGTCTATAAAAATAAAAATACATGGATGTCCCAAAGATTGTATCCTTCATCGTGAAGAGTATAAGGATATTCATGTTTTCCCCATTTATGCACATCCAGATACAAATGGTTTAGATGATGATGATGATTCTAAGGTGAAGCAAGGATCTCCAGCTAAAGTGTTGTGGTATTTGCGTGTGATTCCCCACTTGAAGCGTTTCTTTGCAAATTCCCCACTTGAAGCATTTCTTTGCAAATTCTAAGGTACCACAAGATGAAGAAAGAATTTGACGGCAACAAGGAGGACAGTTCAGACCCAAAACCTATAGACATGAAAGAAGTCTATAACTAGGTAAAGTATATCGATGTTGTGTTCGGAAGGGTCATAAATTGAGAACCCGTGAGAATACCATAATTAAGAAGAGGTCGATCTTTTGGGACTTACTGTACTGGGAGCATCTAGAGGTTCGGTATTGCATTGTTGTCATGCACGTGGAGAAGAATGTTTGCGATAGTTTGATCGGCCTATTGCTGAACATTCTAGGCAAGACAAAGGATGGGATAAATTCACATCTTGATATGGTCAAAATGAATATTAGGATAGAGTTGGTACCGAGGGAGGACACAAAAAACTGCACATAACTCCTTCCGCCTGCTATACTATGTCGAAGGTGGAGAGAAAAAAATTTTGTAAGTATTTGCATGATGTGAAAGTTCCATTTGGCTACTCTGCAAATATGAAGAAGCTCGTGAAATTGTTGATTTGAAATTGCTTTGCATGAAGTCTCACAATCATTACGTGATGATGACACAGATGATTCCGTTGCCATTAGAAGTTTTTTGCCCCATAAGGTTAGAGAGATGATTATGAGGTTGTATTATTTCTTCAATGCAATCTCTCAAAAGATCATCGATCCCAAGGGACTCGATGCCCTACAGAGTGATGTGATATGGACTCTTTGTCACCTTGAGATCTAAAAAAGTTTTATTTATAATTACCACATGTACGAAAACTATGGCATAATATCAGATTCAGCCAAGTTACTGAAATTTTGTCTTTGTCAGTTTAAGTGTGAAAATAATATTATAGACAGCTAACCTGAAAAACTGTTTGTGATATAACACCAACACAGATGGTTTAACAGTTGTAGCCATCTGGGATATAACACAGATGGTTAAAATTATATAGGTGCCTGGGATATGACACAAGCGGTTTTTTATTCGTAGTCATCTGTGATTTATGACAATCGGTTTGTTTAAAATTGCCTTCTGTATCATAGACGGTTTTACGTATTTACCATCTATGATGCTCCATGATACTCACCCTATCGTTTCAGATAATCTCCCACACTATATAGTTGAACATCCCGCCCCGTCGTTTCAGATAATCACCCACACTTAGCACCTTCTTCTCGAAATCTAAGGTTGCCATTGCTGTCGTCTCTGAACCACTTTTCATCATCCTTTCCGCGCCACCCCATCACCATCTCCATCCGTCGGCTCCACCCCATCACCTTCTCCCTCCATCCCCACTGTCGTCCCTCTCTGCATGCTCCACCTTATCGCCCTCTTGCTCTACCGGCTCCCTCCGTCAGTTCCACCTTGTCCTGTCCTTTCCACACCACCCCGTCACTATCTCCCTTCGCTGGCTCCACCCTATCACCTTCTCCTTAAGTTATCAAATAGTATGATGTTAATTTGAGCCCCCTGTGTTTAGTTTTCTCTAAGCTCCACCAGTCGCCTTCTCCCTAAGTTATCCAACAAGGTGAACACACACAAAAGTGTATATGATTGACTGATTCAGCATGAAAATGTGTAAAATATATAATTTTTAGGTAGCTTAATAACAATGATCCTAGATATATCTAAGTCTTATATATCAAACATGGTAAACGCATGCACAAAATGACGGAAAAACATATATGCATCGATGTACACACTGAACTCAAGTTTTATTTATTGAACCATATATAGATAGTACGTACTAGATAGATATATAGACCAGCCGGCGGATGGAGGCCAAGTTTACTATAAGTGCATGTGCAATGACATAAATGATTGTTGCCTGCACCATATCATTTATAGATGAAAATCCCATATTATTAACAGATGAAACACAACTCGTACAATAGGTTGTCTCTAAATTATTTATGTAGTACCCTATAATTTATTTGCATCAATCGACAAAACGGGTTACAAAATGTGTGGGATACAGACAGCATGGAAGAAAAAACCTCCTATAACGGCCTTATAGACTGTCTTGTATGCCAGACAGCTTCTTACTCTCTCCTCATTCTCTTCAATTACATCAAAACTCTTACGTGAATAGCTGATGTCACCTTATTATACACAACAAGACATGAGGAGAGGTATCACTACAGCTCGATTTTGTACTTGACTGCTTGACTCAACAGCGGCCTCTTGCTGGGATGCATGTTATCTATATATATATATATCCGGTAAATCTATCCGGTCTCATTGCCTCAACAAACCCAGATGCTTTCATCACATTCACCGTGAAAAGCCTATCACGTTTTTGGATTGTTGGATAATTAGGCATATTACTGATGAATCTATTCCAAAAATAAGATATGACGATAATTGAAGCTAGAACAGATGAAACAAATAAACTAGATAGAAGTAATATGTCAATTGCAATGTCTATCTCATCCCTATTATTAGGTAAACAAAACATAGATTAGGTCCGTGTGCGTTACCGAGATGATGCGAAGAGGTGGCCGAACCGGTAGCAGATGCTGATGAAGATCAGAAGGCGATGTAGGCGAAGCTGACCATCAGTGAAGAAACCAGCGAGCAGTAGCGTGAATACGCTTCCCAAAAATGTGATTCGCCCTCTCCCAGTGCAGGATCTCAAGGACAGACGTTTCAGAGACCTGTTCTTCCAACAGTCCGTGCACACTGGTGAAGGAACAGGGAAGATGAGGAAGTGCACTACTTTGGGAAGGCAAAAGGTTCGAGAGATTGATATACCCGATCTCTGTTCTGTGAATATATATAACAGAGACACGATTCGAGTCGGTTACAGATTCCACATAAAATCTGTTCCACGATTCGAGTTGGTTACTGATTCATATGCATAATTAATTCCGCATAACGTGTCTGTGTTGATCACTTAGTCCCACGCTGCAAAAATCGCAAAGAGAATCGCTGCGCAAGTCGTGTCGAACTCGATTTCGCTGCACCATTCACGCGCATATTGCGTAAGCATGCCGCCTGGCGTGGCGTGGCATGGTGAGGCGAGCGAGCGAGCACGTGTGTTCTCTTCTTCCTCTTCTCATACTCTAGCATGGTGGAGAGAACCATTCCTTATATATTGGTCATCATCCACCTCCATTAGCAATGTGGGACTATTGTATTTTCATCTCTCTTCCACCTAATGGGCCTTTGGGATTTTCCAATAATTATTTGTGAACTATGGGCCTCTAGCCCAATAATTCCAACATATACCATTTGTTAGTGCTCTGATACCACTTGTTAGGACTCTGATACCACTTGTTAGGGATAGCAGCACGGTAAAATACTGGAGACAAGATATAACATGGAAAAAATCCTTGCGTGAAAAAAACAACGGGAAACAATACTCTACGATGCTTCAAGATTACAAGTACAGGGGGTGGCTTTATATAGCCAAAGAGTCCGAATTGTAGATGACTTAAACTAACAACTTATTTGGATAGAATCAAAAGATATGACAGCTAGAGATATTTGAGTTATCTCCAACACTTCTTATGGCCTCTCGAGTGGTCGGATTCTAGAAATGCATGACCATGTTACTCGCGGTTAAAGAGTTAACCGTAGTTGGGGATTCCGAGTCATGTGATTGAGAAAGAGTGGTCGAGCTAACTACATAAGGATGCAATGTACTCGCCTTGAGTTTGACTGATATCATGAGGTAAAGAAAAATGCATATAACTAAGCATTAGGCTCGTTCGATGTGATATTTATATATACTCGGGAGTCAACACGTCCTACTAGGGACCGCTATCGATTAATGGTCGAGAAAGTGTACTCGGGCCATGTCTAAGTATACATGAACCTATAGGGTCACACGCTTAAAGGGTTAGGACTTAATTCGAATGGTGATCTGAATTTTGATGGTTTTAAATGCCTAATGGGTCTCTAATGTAGAGCCCATTATAGAGTGTCTATTTAAAGATAGGGGGTGCTGGCTTTAGGATTAAGAGATATAGTAGGAATTCGGAATTCTCGAACCCTAGCCACTACCCCTCCTCCGCCCAGAACCGTGCAGTCGTCGCTAGCACTCCAGTGCGTGATGTTCTTGCCTTGTACGTGTGGATACCTTGGAGACGTTGGTGCAAAGCTTCAACGCTAGGACGATCTGCAAATTGCGATAGTTACAAGGAGCTGTTGGATTACATCTGCACCACCGTGCTATATCGACTCTACTTCTGCTATGGGTCTGTGTATCTAATGGTAATCCTGTGATTTATAACTTACAATGGTTCATTAGTTATACGGTAATTTTTTTGATTTTACGCTAGAGTAGCCTACCCGTTCTCTAACAATACCTAGATTAGATTACTACATAAGAACGATCTCTAGCAACTCAAGAACACAAATGCACTAGAGGCTTCGTTGTAGGTGAATGCCGACTGATTCATGACCTAACACCTGAGAAACTGAGCATCGATTGGGAAATTTGAGGAGACAAGCATAAAACAAATTAGGAGTAATAATCGTAAATTTGAGGAGGCAGGCATAAAACAAATTAGGAGTAATAATCGTAAATTAGACTGCAAATATCGAGCGCAAGATGCACGTAATCGTGTCTCTGTTTTTTATTCTCTCTTGAGAGGAGTAATAATCGTATAATGGATTTGTTACAGAAGATAATGGGTTTGTTATAGAAGTAACTTATGTAATTACCTGGGATTCTTTCTAATTCTAGTCAAAAGTCAGAACAAAGCTGTTCAACTAACGGGAGGACGCATAAGGAATTTACAAACTTCACCTTTTGTTGTTAAATATAGCTATCTAGCTACAAGCTAAGAATCTGATGATGACAAGAGGCAGATGTGCTTTGTTTGTAGATTTACCCAAAGCAAAGCAAAGTATTTGTCAAAAAAAAAAGCAAAGCAAAGCAAAGGAATAGAACGTACCAGCGGCATACTACGTTCATATATCGGCCAGGCATCTACGTATGTATGTGTGATGCTTCTATTCTGCCTGAGGCATGCATGCAAGTAGACAAAGACACGCACAAAAAGAAAAGAAAAAACATTTCATTCATTGCATCTAGCTGTACAGAGATCTCTTTGTTGTTCTCCAGCTTCTGATTTCCTTGATTAATTGATGTATCAGCTGCTTGCTTCTCCAAATGTAAGTAAGCTTATGTGATCTTTATTTATTTAGTTTGTACGAAGACTAGTATAAAGTACTAGTATCCTACTGCTGAATTCATTTATTCAACGATGTCGACCGATCGATCGAAGCGTCCAGTAATTAATGTAAGGCTTGCATTGCATTGCATTGCATGTGTAGGAACGAAGGAAGTGGTCGGCGGGCAGGAGAAATGTGAAGCTACCAGCTGCAAATCGATCCACGGGTTAGATGGGATCCATCCATCGAGAGTTATATGCATCCTGGCCTTCTAATCACCAAACACCTTGAGATCGATTCATCATGCCTCCTGTGACAAAGGTACTCAATCATTCAACTTCAATTCTGCTTGCATGTTAGTATTAATCATCAACTGTCTAGATAGTTAAGTAGGTATGTTATCCATCAGCGCCTGAGCCGCCTCCACCGGCCGCCGCTGCCCACCTTCTGTTTGGGGAACAGAGGAAGAACAATAACAGAGTAGAGCTAACTGAAAACTTCACACTACATTGATCTCACGTACACGTACATACAAGACCTCAGGTCCTTTGATAGACTTTATAGTTAAACTGGCTCCGCGTATGTACCCAATTAATTAATTTACAATTCAATCGTTATAATTCATATACAAATGCGAAGTTTGACACAGCAGTTTTTGCCGACATTGAATGTGCTAGTCTCTAGCAGAGATCAAAGTAAAAGCTTGACTTGGCTTGTTAGGCCCGTTGGATACAACGACAGCTTTCAGCCCATTGGATACAATGATAATTTTTAAAAATATAGTTTTGTGAAACGTTACGGTTCTGTAAAACTGATGCTTACAGTGCAGTTTTCAGAAAGTTTTTCTCAAAGATAGTGTAGTTTTGTGAAATTTACTCTGTAAATGTAAATAGGGATGGGTTGGCTATTTGTACATCCACATCTGATATCATCAATAAAATAGATGATACTAGAACTACATCTTTGATCTACTTTTTTCTGAGTGTTTAAGTGCTTGACTGTTGACAGCGTGATCCAGAAACAAAAAATGCAAGTTAAAGACCTTGTTCACTTTGAGGGGTAGAAATTCAAGCAATAATACATAAAAAGGAAAAAATTCTACAAATATAAACAATTGGTAAGATTAAATGCATCTCTTTCACTTTGATAGCTAGAAATTCCTACAAATATCTTAAAAGTACAAGAAATCGTATAGTGCATACAAATGTATTTTAAAATGGGTTAATAGAAATTTGGTCCCTCAACTATGGCCCGTGGCTCATTTTCGTCCCTAAAATATTGTGTTGGCAAAGCAGTCCTCAAACTTTACATTTTGGTTATTTTTTGTCCCTATGCCCATTTGCCATCTCACGTGTACACGATGGGTCATTGTCAACGCACATGAAGAAACCAAATTACCCTTGTCTATGTTACGTCTATAAAAATAAAAATAACTGATGATATTCAAGGCAACTCTTTTATTTTAAGGGTAAGAAAATCCCATAATAATTCTTAAAAAGAAAAAATACTAGAAATTCTCACATTAATCAAAAGAATAAGAGAAGGATCTCTACCACTTATTTTGGTGTATCTAGATTATAACGGTACAGATTAATCATATATATATATATATGAGTTATATAACAAATATAATTTTATTATAGTTGGAAATCAGAAACAATTGTATCATAATATCTAGCTACGCAATTACACTGGTAAATTTGGTACTTATTCTAATGTCTTGTTGCTACAATGAATAGACTATGTGTGTAATGATTTCAAGGGCCCAGCTAAATTGGACCATCCCACTTGAAACGTTACTATAGTGGTTTGGGATAGGCAATTTGGTCTTTTCATATGTGTTGACTATGCATGTGCAAATATTATGTGAAGTGGGGTGGAGCGACGACCACGAGATAGAATGCATAGTTTTTGAACCGATTTGGCAAATTTCATAGTTGAGCGATGAAAATGAGCCATAAGGCAAAGCTGGAAGATCAATAGTATTAGAGTGATTTTTCCGTGTTGTTCTGTTAATCTTAGAAAACTGTTATTCATGTTTACTCATTATACCAATGGATGGACCTCATTTAATAATAATTATTATTTCTGAAGGTGATCAAGGCAGACAACATCGATGAGGCAGCAGGGATGTTACTTGGTTATCTCGAGGATACGAGCAAAGGAAACGTGGTATATTTCGATGGCTGGCGTGGACTGGGGGCGTCCGCCGTTCTCAAACTCGTAGCCAGACGCCTGCAATCATCATCAACAACTCAAACTGCAGATCTGAATCCACGATTGAAGTTTGACAAGATCATCCACGTCGATTGCTCGGTGTGGAAGAGTAGGAGGGCACTGCAGAAGGCAATCGCGGAGGAGCTGCAGCTTCCTAGTTCGGTGATGGCCATCTTCGATCAGCGTGACGAAGAGGATGATATCAACATGGTAGACGAAGCCTCTCGCGCAGAGATAGCAGATGTCAGGAGCGTGATCTACGAACGCGTGAAGGATCGCAGAATCCTAGTGATTCTCCACAATGGAAGCACCGACTTTGTTGATCTAAGTGATTGTGGTATCCCCGTATTCCGGTACCTCAATAACAAGGTACTGTTGTGGACCTTACGCGGGAGGTTTCGGCTCCGTGTCCAACTAGAAGAGAAGAACATAGAAAAGATGAAGGAGCAGAGTGATGTTATTCTCGGTGCTACACACGCACATGAAGGCTATGATAAATGGTGGGATCTCGTGCGCGAAGAGGCTGAGGAGGTTGCATGGTACGCTGGTATCCCTCATCCTAGTATGAACCGCAAGATGGTCCAGGACTGCATCTTGTACATGTGGGCACTGAGAAGTGTTGACAGCATCGACTGGGAGGCCCATGCTTCCAACTATTGGGTATGCGATGGGATCGTACAACAAGAATGCGGCGGTGGCGATAGATCAGCATGGGAGGTTGCTGATGCCTTGCACAGAAACATGCGGTTGGATTGGGAGGATTGGGAGATTGTCAGTGGTGCCATTCTTTATTATCAATGGAATCCTAGTGACCGCTGGATTTTAGCCACTCCCCAATACCTGCAGCAATCATCATCTGGTCTGCCTCCTGAGGCGACGTCCTTCTTCCTAGCTGTTAAACCACCAATTGATACAGTATTATCAGCTGATATGTTCCAACATCCAGACAGTATGCTGCGTGTGATACAACTCTCTTGGTGCAGCTTCAGTTTTGCGTCTCCTCCCTTCCTCTGCTGCAGAAACCTAAGATTCCTGCTGCTTGACCATTGCAGCGATGGCCACATTGGTAGTGCAGATGGAGAAGTGATTGAACACAGCCGCAATGGATCATGGAGAACATGTTTCCAGAAGCTATGGGTGCTGGACCTGAGTTATACGGACTGGTGCTGGTTGCTGTCCGAAGAGATGATCAATTTAATGGCTGAGCTAAGAGAGTTGAATGTAAAGGGAGTCAAGCACTGGAGCCTAAGTCATTTCCATGGTGGTGGAACTAGGGACAGGAACTGGCTGCCTAACCTTGTGAAGCTCCGAGTAACAGCTGAGCCAACGGACGACACAACTCAAGCACAATCAATGGCAGAATTCCCAAACCTGTCCAGCGCTGTCGGCCTCAAGGAAGTCGTCCTCAATGGTTGTGTTGGGCTGGAAAAAGTTAGCCACAGTGCCCTGCCACCATCACTTGAATCATTCACATTCTCGGCTGGCTCAAAGGAAGCTTCTACATCTGCCAAGGTAAATTCCATCTCCTTCTGGGGTTGTGCTCAGCTAAAGAGTGCATTGCTGAGAGGATTGCTCAGGAGCCTCACGGAGCTGGACATGTCAGGCACAGCTATGAAAACCCTCGACCTCAGTGCAATGCAAGCCCCACAGCTCAAGCGGCTCATTCTGTTGGGCTGTGAGAAGCTTCGTGCAATACTATGGCCACCAGAAGACGAACGGCCAAAAGGCATGGAGATGTTGCACATTGACACCACCCGATCAGCATCACCTGACGCTGCTAGAGGATCATCAGTGGTGCACGGCGGTCGAGCATACTCTGATTTTAAATGGTATGTTTCTGTAAGAGATGCACGGCTTCTTCGGTCGTTTGTGCGTGCTGAATTTTTTTATTATACTGGGCCTGAAAAAGTAGAGGATGCACCGGAGGAGTTGCCAATCTTTGCTGTCACGAGGCAGGAACAAGCACAACCTAATAAAATAAGAAGGCCCCAATATGACAGAAGGTTCATACATATCGAGATTTCATCTCCTGGTACTGTTGTTTTTGCTGGTGGTAGCAAAGCCCAAGGAGTCATCAGGAGCAGCAGTAGTAGCGGCAACACCACCAATAATATTTTGAATACTACCTCCGGTTCCGGCTTAAGTGAAAAGCAAGTGCTTCTAAACCTGGAGCAGCCTGGTAATTTGTACGTAGATGTCATCACCTTTAAAGACCACCTGCAAGCTGCTAATGGTGGTCATGCCCCGGAGATCACGTGGCCTTTTCGTGGGATTGACGCATGCTACATGCACATACAAGATGAGATGAAGACCGAATTACAGAGGGGCAGCGAAGGAACTATTACTACTTTACCAGATTATGTATGTGGTAAGGCTGTCATCCTGCACATGCATGATAGCTTGTCTATCACTAGTGTCTCTGCACCTGCAGTCGGTTCAGGATGGACTCTGCTCTACTTATGCCGAATTGAGAGGTGCCCAGAGTTACAAGGCTCTGTCTTCACTGTGCCCCAAGGCAGTTATCGGCTCATCTTTTGGTTTCTGAGGACATTCTGGGCATCCCAACTCCTAAAGGTGCGCTACATCTGGAACTGGAGCACTCTGTTCCATCCTCATGCATGGTCATTTGGGGAGCTGGAATCCTTATACCTGGACCGATGCCCCAGGCTGATACATGTAGTCCCCTTGTCCACGTCAATGACCAGAGTCTTTCATCGCCTGGAGACCCTCGAGATCGTGTGGTGTGGTGATCTCAGGAAGGTCTTCCATTTGGACACCGAACGCCAAGAGCAGTCGTCCGCATGGATAGAGTTCCCTCGTCTGAAGCACATCCACCTGCACGAGCTCCCCATGCTGCAGCACATCTGCGGGCGCCGGATGTCCGCGCCCAAGCTCAAGACCGTCAAGGTCAGGGGCTGCTGGAGCCTCAGGAGACTGCCGACCGTTGGAAAGGAAGGGAAGTTTCCGAGAGTGGACTGCGAGAAGGAATGGTGGGATGGCCTCGAGTGGGACGGTCGGGAGGCCAGCCACCACCCTTCCCTCTACCAGCCGACTCACTCCAGGTATTACAAGAAGAAGCTGCGCAGGGGCTCCCTCCTCAGGTGAGCCTGCCTTTTTATTACATACATCGCTACTTTTCCCATTTTGCGAGGACACATCCATTCATTCTGTCTGAGGTACTGTAATATTAATCTAAATGCCCCGATTATGCATGACTTTAATTTGCATACATTATGATGCATTTCTAATTGTTCCTACCTGCATTGATTTACGTATTATTCCTAGTCCGTCCCGCTCATGACTTATTGGTCGTTTCTTCACTGACATTGGTTGGATCGGTACTGTAGGTAATTCCTGGCATTGCAGGTGGGTAGTTGGCTCTTCTGATCACGCGCCGGCATGCATGCGAAGAGGTTGGTGGTGTGTCGTGTTTGCAAGATTCAGTGCTTTGTGTGGTGTGCGCGCTGCCTGAGAGGCTGAGCCGGCTCTTCTTGCTCTGCTTCTCGGCTGCTGCTTCTGCTCTGTTCTCCTGCTTGCTGGGAGACGGACATGCTTGATTGATTTGTGTGTGATATGCATGCTTGTTTGTGCGTAAACTGCACCTGTACTGCCATGGTGTGGTGCTGTCGGTGCATGCGTCTTTCAGTTTTAGTCGGTTTGGTCGACTCATCAAATTCAGTATCATCATATTATCTTGTTCGATAGATGATACTATCTCTGTGTGTGTGAAAGAGAGAGACAAATAAATAGGGATTGCAGCATGAGGTGTCTGCTGTGCTCTTGTGTGTGCGTGTGAGCTTGTGATTTCTTTTGTCAACTATATATGAACTGTGTGTGTGGTTTGTGCAACAGTCATGCTTGATCCAAGTACAATAAAAAATTTCGTCCGAAATTTAGCAAAGCCAATCTAACAAGCGATGATTGACATGCGAGACATGATTCATAGCCGAAGCTGACGAAGACCATGTGCAACATAGGATGGAAGCTGACGTGAAACAAGGGATAGAAGACAACGTGAAACAAAGGATACGAAGTCGAGTTCAATGTGCCAAGGAATCAAATATCGATCAAATGAGTTCAGACCGCACACACACATATGCATGCTTGGGTCAGTTGGCTTCTAGATGGGTCGTATCTATTATTATAATATTAAAGCAGAAGCAAAATAAGCCACTCAAGGCTAAAAATTCCCACATTAATCGGAGAAAAAAAGAAAGATTTACACAGTTGATTATAGTTGGTCCTTATTATAATAGTCTAGATTAAAAGAAAGAGTTTGTGTTATATACAATACAAGAGTTTGTGTCACGTACAATACAAAAATAACTGAAATTCCGAATAAAAATAAAATAAAATTAGAAATTTGGTTTACATACTATTAAAAGAAAGAGTCCAAGTACAATAAAAAATTTTAAACAAAAAATAAAATATAACTAATAATCTAATTTCTATATGAACATCAAAATAAAATTAAAATTCAGAATAAAAAAAGAAAAGATAATTAGTAATCTAATTTCCATACAAACAATTAAAAGAAAGAGTCCAAGTATAATAAAAAAATTAGAAAAAATTAAAGATAATTAATAATATAATTTCCATACGAACATCAAAATAAAATTAAAATTCATAATAAAAATTTTAAAAAATTCAAAAAAAGATAATTAGTAATATGATTTCCAAACGAACATCAAAATAAAACTAAAATTTATAATAAAAATTAGTAGTTGGATTTGTATACGTATTCCAACATTTCGGAATGAAAAATAAAAAATAGAAATTTAATTTCCATACGATTAAAACAAAGAGTCTACATCAATTAGAATAAAAAATCAAAATTCCTTGTAAAAATAAAATAAAAGTAGCAATTTGATTTCTATACGAACATCAAAATAAAAATAAAATTTGAAACAAAAATCAATTAAAAATTAGTAAACAAAAATCAATTAAAAATTAGTGTTGGGATGGGGCAGCCTTAAACCAATTAAGTTATCTAGTTTAAATTTGTATTTATGGAAGACGGGAGATTGCATAGGCATTCCTTTTCCGGTCTGCTTGTAGGGGTTTCTACATACCAATGCAACGGTGTACGCCTTGCCATAAGTAGAAACGTGGTGTTGGGTGTGATGTGATTGGATCCAGGACTTGGGTGTGTGTTTCTGTTTCTATGGCGAGGGCTTAATGTCCCGGGCTGATGCAAAGTTAACCTAGGTAATGTAAAGGTTTTCGTCATGAACATTCTGGCCACACGCCAAAGGTGCGTGAAACATGCGGCAAAAAGAAAAGGTCATAACTTGTGGATAAAGTTGTACACCTCTGCAGAGTGTAAATCTAATCGATTAGCCATCCCCTCGGTCATGGGAAACTTAGTGAACTTGCACTAGTTAAATGTTTTGTAATTTCTAAAATGGGTTGGTTTGAGCTTGTTTAGCAGCTTTTGCTTTGTGTCAAAGGGCCGATATTGTTGGATTCCATTTCTGGATTATTTGATATTCACGAAGGGTTGTGAGTATTACTTATGTTTTACTTATTTCATAACAGTCAACTTGCTTTTACAAATTCCGTTTACAAATAACTTGATTTCTCAATATCAATTCTGCTTTATGCAAATTAACTGTAGTAACCTCCTTTGAAATGGCTGCATATATTATAGGTTTTGCTCAAGTCTTGCGGAGTACGAAAGTACTCACCCTTGCTTATATGTTGTTTTTAGGTGGATAAGTTAGCGAAGCTTCGAAGGTTTCTTTCGTCGCAGGTCGTGGGATTTTCTTCGACGTGATCTTTCTAGGGATTATGCCTTGTCAGTTGCCTATGGGTTGGATGGGCACACTACAAGACTTTGCTTCTTTTGCTGCTATATCTCTGAGTTGTAAAGTTTTCTTTATGTAATAGCTTCCGCTTAATAATATTTGTTGTATGGTTGTGGTTCCAATTGGTGTGTATGTGTGTACTAGCTACTGATCATGGGACTAGTACGGAATGCACATTAGATTTTCATTTTTGCATGTATGTAAAAATAGGGGTCGTTACACCCTATCACTCTGGCGTATGGTGTTCCTACCCTGTACGTGTGGATACCTTGGAGGAGTTGCTGCGAAGCTTTAACGCTATGACAATCCACAACCTGTGACGGTCATAAGGAGCTGTTGGATAATCCGTGAGGCTAGTACGACTACATCTGCGCCACCGCGCTACATTGACTCTACTTCCGCTACGGGTCTATGCGTCTAATGCTAATTCTGTGATCTATAACTTGCAGTGATTCATTAGTCACGTGGTACAAAATTTATATTTTACGCTAGAGTAGCCTACCCGTTTCTCAACAATACCTAGATTACATTACTACGTAAGAACGGTCTCTAGAAACGCAAGAAGAACACAAATGCACTAGAATGTCGACTGATTCGTGACCTGACACCTGAGAAACTGATCATCGATTGGGAAATTTGAGGAGGCATGCATAAAACAAATTAGGAGTAACGATCGTAAATATCAAGCGCAAATATCGAATTACGCATAAAATAAATTAGGAGTAATAATCGTAAATTTGACGAGGCAGGCATAAAACAAATTAGGAGTAATAATCGTAAATTAGACTGCAAGTATCGAGCGCAAGATGCACGTAATCGTGTCTCTGTCTCTTGAGAGGAGTAATAATCGTATAATGGATTTGTTACAGAAGACAATGGGTTTGTTATAGAAGTAATTTATGTAATTACCTGGGATTCTTCCTAATTCTAGTCAAAAGTCAGAACAAAGCTGTTCAACTAACGGGAGGACGCATAAGGAATTTATAAACTTTACTTTTTGTTGTTAAACATAGCTAGCTAGCTACAAGCTAAGAATCTGATGATGACAAGAGGCAGATGTGCTTTGTTTGTAGATTTACCCAAAGCAAAGCAAAGCATTTGTCAAAAGAAAAAAAAGAAGGAATAGAACGTACCAGCGGGGCGGCCTACTACGTTCATATATCGGCCAGGCTCAAGGCATCTACATATGTATGTGTGATGCTTCTATTCTACGTGAGGCACGCATACATGTAGACAAAGACACGCACAAAAAGAGAAAAAAAAACACTTCATTCATTGCAGCTAGCTTGTATAGATCTCTTTGTTACTCTCCAGCTTGTGATGTCCTTGGTTAATTGATCTATGAGCTGCTTGCTTCTCCAAATGTAAGTAAGCTTATTTGATCTTTATTTATTTAGTTTGTAGGAAGTCTAGCAAAAGTAGTATCCTACTGATGAATTAATTTATTCAACGATGTCGACAGAACGACCGAAGCGTCCAGTAATTAATGTAAGGCTTGCATTGCATTGCATTGCATTGCATTGCATTGCATTGCATGTGAAGGAACGAAGGAAGTGGCCGGCGCGCAGGAGAAATGTGGATCCACGCGTCAGATAGGATCCATCGTAGATTTCTGAGGAATCTGTAGCAGTATCCATCCATCGAGAGTTAACTGCATCCTGGCTTTCTAATTACTAAACAGCAAGAGATCGATTCATCATGCCTCCCGTGACAAAGGTAATCAATCATGCAACTTCAATTCTGCTTGCATGTTAGTAATAATCATCAGCTGTCTAGACAGCTAAGTAGGTATGTTATCCATCAGCGCCTGAACCGCCTCCACCGGCCACCGCTGCCCACCTTCTGTTTGGGGAACAGACGAAGAGCCATAACAGAGTAGAAATAACTGAAAACTTCACACTACATTGATCTCACGTACACGTATATACAAGACCTCAGGTCCTTTCATAGACTTTTCTGTAACTTGACTCTGAAACCTATAAAACATGCTCTGAAACCTCTGAAACCTGCTTCTGAAACCTATAAACCAGCTATACCATTGGTATAGAGTTGAGTAGTAGCTCTCTTTTAATTTACAACTCAATCGTTATAAATTCATACAAAGAAAAAGATTGACTTGCCGGCTTGTTAGGCCCGTTGGATACATCGGCAGTTTTCAGCCCATTGGATACAATGATAATTTTTAAAATATAGTTTTGTGAAACATTATGGTTCTGTAAAACTGATGCCTAAAAGTATAGTTTTCGGAAAGTTTTTGTCAAAGATAGTGTAGTTTTGTATAATTTACTCTATAAATGTACATAGGGATAGGAGTTGGCTATTTGTACATCCACATCTGATATCATCAATAAAAAAGAGATGCTACTAGAACTACATCTTTGATCTACTTTTTTCTGAGTGTTTAAGTGCTTGACTGTTGACAGCATGATCCAGAAACAAAAAAGCAAGGATAAAGACCTTGTTCACTTTGAGGGGTAGAAATTCGAGCAATAATACGTAAAAAGGAAAAAAAATTCTAGAAATATAAACAGTTGGTAAGATTAAATTCTTAAAAGTCCAAGAAATCGTATAGTGCATACAACTGTATTTTAAAACTGTTATTCAAATTTAGTCATTATACGAATGGATGGACCTCATTTAGTAATAATTATTATTTCCGAAGGTGATCAAGTCAGACAACATCGATGAGGCTGCAGGGATGTTACTTGGTTATCTGGAAAATACGAGCAAAGGAGACGTGATATGCTTCGATGGCTGGGAAGGACTGGGGGCATCCGCCGTTCTCAAACTGGTAGCCAGACGCCTCCAATCATCATCAACAACTGAAACAGCAGATCTAAATCCACGATTGAAGTTTGACAAGATCATCCACGTCGATTGCTCGATGTGGAAGAGTAGGAGGGCCCTGCAGAAGGCAATCGCGGAGGTGCTGCACCTTCCCAGTTCGGTGATGGCCATCTTCGATCAGTGTGACGAGGAGGACGATATCAACGTGGTAGACGAAGCCTCTCGCGCTGAGATCGCAGAAGTTGCGAGCTCGATCTACCAATGCGTACAGGGTCACAGAATCCTGGCGATTCTCCACAATGGAAGCAGCGACTATGTTGATCTAAATGAATGTGGTATCCCCGTACACTGGACCCTAAGAAACAAGGTGCTGTGGACCTTGCGCGGGAGGTTTCGGCTCCGTGTCCAACTAGAAGAGAAGAACATAGAAAAGATGAAGGAGCAGAGTGATGTTATTCTCAGCGCTACACACGCACATGAAGGCTATGATAAATGGTGGGATCTCGTGCGTGAAGAGGCTGAGGAGGTTGCACGGTACGCGGGTATCCCTGATCCTAGTATGAACCGCAAGATGGTCGAGGACTGCATCCTGTACATGTGGGCACTGAGACGTGTTGACAGCATCGACTGGAAGGCCCACGCTTCCAACTATTGGGTATGCGATGGGATTATACAACAAGGCGGCGGCGGCGGCGGGGATAGATCAGCATGGGAGGTTGCTGATGCCTTGCACAGAAACATGCGCTTGGATTGGGAGGATTGGATGATCGTCAGTTGTGCCGTTAGTTATTACCAGTGGATTCTTTATAATCGTTGGATTTCAGCCACTTCCAAAGACCTGCAGAAATCATCATCTGGTCTGCCTCCTGAGGCGACGTCCTTCTTCCTGGCAGTTAAACCACCAATTGATACAGTATTATCAGCTGACATGTTCCAACATCCAGACAGCATGCTGCGTGTGATACAACTCTCTTGGTGCACCTTCAGTTTTGCGTCCCCTCCCTTCCTCTGCTGCAGAAACCTAAGATTCCTGCTGCTTGACCATTGCAGGGATGGCCCCAGTGGTAGTGCAGATATTACAAAGGGTAGTGCAGACGGAGGAGTGATTGAACACAACCGCAATGGATCATGGAGGGCATGTTTCCAGAAGCTATGGGTGCTGGACCTGAGTTATACGGACTGGTACTGGTTGCTCTCCGAAGACATGATCAATCTAATGGCTGAGCTCAGAGAGTTGAATGTAAAGGGAGTCGAGCACTGGAGCCTAAGTAATTTCCATGGTGGTGGAACAAGGAACAGGACCAAGCTGCTTAACCTTGTGAAGCTCCGAGTAACAGCTGAGCCAACGGATGGCATAACTCAAGCACCATCAATGGCTGAATTCCCAAACATGTCCAGCGCAGTCGGCCTCAAGGAAGTCATCCTCAACGGTTGTGTTGGGCTGGAAAAAGTTAGCCACAATGCCCTGCCAACATCACTTGAATCATTTACATTCTCGTTTGATTCAAAGGAAGCCTCTACATCCGCCAAGGTAAATTCCATCTCGTTCTGGGGTTGTGCTGAGCTAAAGAATGCATTGCTGAGAGGATTGGTCAGGAGCCTCACGGAGCTGGACATGTCAGGCACAGCAGTGAAAACCCTCGACCTCAGTGCAATGCACGCCCCACTGCTCAAGCGGCTCATTCTGTTGGGCTGTGAGAAGCTTCGTGCAATACTATGGCCACCAAAAGATGAACGGCCAAAAGGCATGGAGATGTTGCGCATTGATACCACCCGATCAGTAACAGCTGTCGCTGCTAGAGAATCATCAGTGGCGCACGGCGGTCGAGCATACTCTGATTTTATGTGGTACGTTTCTGTAAGAGATGCACGGCTTCTTCGGTCGCTTGTGCTTGCTGAAAGTTTAGAGGGTACACCGGAGGAACAAGCACAACCTAATAAAACAGGAAGGCCCCAATATGACAGAAGGTTCATTCAAATCGAGATTTCATCTCCTGGTAATGCTGTTTTTCCTGGTGGTAGCAAAGCCCAAGGAGTCAGGAGCAGCAGTAGTAGCAACAACACCACCAATAATATTTTGAATACTACCTCCGGTTCCTGCTTCAGTGAAAAGCAAGTGCTTCTAAGCCCGCAGAAGGCTGGTAATTTGTACGCAGATGTCATCACCTTTAGAGACCACCTGCAAGCTGCTAATGGTGGACATGCCCCGGAGATCACGTGTTCACCTCACTACTGCTACATGCACATACAAGATGAGATGAAGACCGAATTACAGCGAGGCAGCGAAGGAACTATTACTACTTTACCGGATTATGTATGTGATGGGGCTGTCATCCTGCACATGCATGATAGCTTATCTATCACTAGTATCTCTGCACCTGCAGTCGGTTCAAGATGGAATGACCTGAAGGTGTGCCGAATCGAGAGGTGCCTAGAGTTACAAGGCTATGTCTTCACTATGCCCCAAGGCAGTGGTGTTATCTTTTTCAATCTGAGGACATTCTGGGCGTCCCAACTCCTAAAGGTGCGCTACATCTGGAACTGGAGAACGGTGCTGCAGCCTGGAAAATACTCATTTCTTTACCTGGAATCCTTATGCCTGGACCGATGCCCCAGGCTGATACATGTACTCCCTGTGTCCACGTCAATGATCACTAGAGTCTTTCGTCGCCTGGAGACCCTCGAGATCGTGTGGTGTGGTGATCTGACGAAGGTCTTCCGTTTGGACACCGAACACCAAGAGCAGTCGTCCGCATTGATATTCCCTCGTCTGAAGCACATCCACCTACACGAGCTCCCCATGCTGCAGCACATCTGCGGGCGCCGGATGTCCGCTCCCAAGCTCGAGACCTTCAAGATCAGGGGCTGCTGGAGCCTCAGGCGACTGCCGACCGTTGGAAAGGAAGGGAAGTTTCCGAGAGTGGACTGCGAGAAGGAATGGTGGGATGGCCTGGAGTGGGACGGCCTGGAGGCCAGCCACCACCCTTCCCTCTACCAGCCGACTCACTCCAGCTATTACAAGAAGAAGCTGCGCAGGGGCTCCCTCCTCAGGTGAGCCTGCCTGTCTGGTCAGGTGAACGCTCATTTTTTCTATTATATACATCGCTACTTTTTATATACATCGCTACTTTCTATTATATACATCGCTACTTTTTATTACATGCATGACTTTAATTTGCATACATTATGATGCATCTCTAATTGTTCCTACCTGCCTTGATTTACGTATTTGTCTGGTGGACATGCATAATTATTCCTCACCCGTCCCGCTCATGATTTATTGGTCGTTTCTTCACTGACATTGGTTGGATCGGTCCTGTAGGTAATTCCTGGCATTGCAGGTGAGCAGTTGGCTCTTCTGATCACGCGCCGGCATGTGTGCGAAGAGGTTGGTGGTGTGTCGTGTTTGCAAGATTCAGTGCTTTGTGTGGTGTGCGCGCTGCTTGAGAGGCTGAGCCGGCTCTGCTTGCTCTGCTTCTCGGCTGCTGCTTCTGCTTTGTTCTCCTGCTTGCCGGGAGACGCACATGCTTGATTGATTTGTGTGTGAACTGCACCTGTACTGCCGTGGTGTGGCGCTGCCGGTGCGTGCGTCTTTCAGTTTTAGTCGGTTTAGTCGACTCATCAAAGTCAGTATCATCATATTATCTTGTTCGATAGATGATATCATCTCTGTGTGTGTGTGCGTGAAAGAGATAGACAAATAAATAGGGAGTTCAGCATAAGGTGTCTGCTGTGCTCTTGTGTGTGTGTGTCTGCTGTGCTCTTGTGTGTGTGTGTAAGCTTGTGATTTCATTTGTCAACTATATACGAACTGTCATTGTTACTCAAATCTCTATTCAATATATTTGACGATGGTGCGTGTGCTGTGCAACAGTCATGCGGGAATACCCTATTACCACTACGACTTGTTCATGGCAATGGTTGCGGAAACCTGTAGTGTTAGTTTTAGACTAAAGGAAAGCTATAGCTCAGTCGGTAGAGTAACTTGCTGTTAACCCTGAGGTTTTGATCTGTCTGAAATTTACGGCACTGGACATCAAGAAACTCCTCCTAAGCCGCTCCCACAAGGCGACTCGGGAGGTGACTCCAGTACCTTCAAAAGCCCTCAACAACCGTTATCCTCCCATCGCCGCCGCCGCTGGTGACCATCGGCTGGCCGACGGCAGCAATGGGCTCTTCCATAGCTTCCTTAGCATCCTCTCCTTCCATCCTATTCCATCCCCTCTCTAGCTCTACGTAGTGCTGGTTGAGGAGGCGGTCGTTGTCTCCGCTGCCAAGCTCGGACATGGCGACGAGCGGTGGAGATGGCACGGCTAGTGATGAAGATCCACGAGGACCATCGCGTGTGCCAGCAAACTTGCCGTGCGTCGAGCAGCTGCAGATCAAGGTGATGCACTTCCATAGCTAGGGTGCCCCTCAAGATCCCTGCAAGCCTGCCTAGCGCGACGACAGTGACAAGGGATGGGAGCAGGTCGACAGCGCTATGGATGGTGCTCAAGACTAGTCAGAGCCGCGATGGCAATAGGTCCCTCGCCCGAAACAGACCTCAATCCTGCTGCCTCGGCCCGTGGCATGTCCAGAGCTAGGACTTGGTGGATCGGTGGTCGAAATAGGTGCCATGAGCTGAGAGCCGGAGAAAGGGTCGGTGGTGCTCCCCTTGGTCAGATCTATCTAGATCCACCAGAGTCCTGCCTCCTTCCGGCGTTAGGAGTGGTGGTCTCATGTGGGTGTAGAGGGTGGAGGGAGTTTTGGCCAACCGACGTGCTAGCTTCGAGAGCAGTGTGGGGATTGACATTGATGGCGATGTGGGCTGATGGTGTGCATCGACGCAACAGTTGCCGATGAGGTTGCGATGTTTGGATCGACGAGTTCAAGGTGTGTGTTCATCCTGGCTCCGGGCAGTGGGAGGAAGTGAAAGAGGGACGAGCCCGATTAGGATCAACAGGTGGAGGAGGGGGTGTCATCGGGGGTGGCGGAGAGGTTCGGCGAGAGGCACAAGACGATGGAGCCTAGACCAATGATGGAGCTTGGTGAGATCAAGAACGCGCACACGGCCTGAGGAAAGGCAATGTAGCTGGGGGAAGGCCATAGTGACCACGGTGGTGGGCGGTGCAGCATGGTGGTGGTGTGTTTTGTTGCAGGAGTCAGTGGCGCCGGTGGATCGACGTCAAACCTCCAAGTAGCAGGTAGGGGTGGTGGTGTTTGTGGCAATGGTGCGTCCATGGGTGTCGTAGCAGTCTATAGGTGTTTGGCCTAGTTGCTATAATTGGTATAATTTCCTCTCTGGAGGTTGTTATTTTCTCTTCTTCTGAAATGAATGGCAGAGCCCTTGCCCTTAGTTTCGAAAAAAATTGAGATGGAAAATTTGGGCAAATTTAGACCGAAATTTCGGGTAATCAGCGGACAACGGTTGCTGGACCTCAGCTGGCTAGCTGACAAATATAATTTGGCAACTTGTCCAAAGCACATAGACCCTGAAAATTAAACTTTCTCTGCTCCGTTTGTTTCTTCTGGGACAGTCCTTGCCCTGGATTCTTCGCTCGGAGAGGCGGCGTCGCCCTTGGTTCATGGTCGCCGGCCAGCGAGAGCGGAGATATATTGCGAGGCGGACTACTAGTGTTCCTTTCCCCATTTCGACATGTCCGGATTGAGTTCTGTCTGTGCAAATACGCGGTTCAGCAGGATGCATGCAAGAAAGGTGCACCACTTAGCTTTGATTCATTGCTATTTTATCTAGCAGTTGTCTGCACTGGCCTGATATCCATTATTGACCCTGTATTATTGTAGTTGCGTAGCTTTCGTTTACTTCCAACATGTAAGTTTTTGCTTTGTTTCTCCTTATCTTTTTATTGGCACCGTCTGTTTGTTTTAGGGAGATTATGGCTTGATGAGTTCACAGTTCTTAGACAAGGATCTGTGCAGGTGAATGAATATTTTGAGGTTTCCTCAAAAAAAAAGGGGGAAAAAAAGCAAACAGAGGGTTTGCCAATTTATGCGTATATCGCTGTACCATTTTTTGTGCTCCATCAACAAAACTGACATTCTAACAGGTAGAGTAACTGTTTTTCTGATTCCTTATGTATGATCTATGATGTATGTTTAGCTGGAGCAGTTTGTGTTTGCATAATACTTACCACCATTATTTCCTGCCATTTACTCCCTCCATTCTTTTTTACCTACATCCTATAATCCATGCTGTCAAACTTTCTAAAGTTTGCGAGCCAACAGGTTTAAAACTATCTAGATTGATTACATGAAAATTATATCGTTACATTTTCATTAAAAATACTATCACAATATTTCAATTTTATTATTAAATCTTAATGTAAAGCCATAAAAAGTAAGCTGCCTCTCAGTCTACTTAGAGCTTGTAAGCAAGAAAGCTTGAAAATTATCATCATATGAAGCCATTGCATTTGAAAAGTCATACTAATGAAGTTAATATTAAGGATGCTGGTTGATGGGGAAGCAACTGTCAACCTAATACCCTATACCATATGCAAAAAGTTGGGTAAGTCCAATAAAAACCATATTAATACTAACATGATTTTAAATGGCTTCACAGGCGATCCCACAGAAGCAAAAGGGGTCATGGTGACAGAGCTTACAGTCGGAACATTGCCGACCACCTTTTTTTGGCTAACGCCAAAGGCAATTACAACATTCTATTAGGATGAGATTGGATTCACGCCAACTGCTGCACCCCATTGACCATGTAGCAAATGCTCGTTCAATGGAAAGAGGATGAAGTCAAGGTGGTTCAAGCCGACACATCGACTCACATAGCCATGGCCAGTTCAGACGCGAATTAGCAACATGATGAGACTGAGTGCGTATCGGGTAAAGCCTGGGATGATTGCGATTTTATCTGCCTCAATAAAATAGGGCTCACTCCGATCAACGTAAGACTAAGCACGCTTGATGGGACAGGTGAAATTTTACGTCGATAGAGTCCAAATCAGCAATAAAGTCTTTAAAAAAGAAAAGAAAAGCTACCCACAAACAACGGATAATTATGAGGCTATCGAAGACTTTTAAGAAATCAAGAAATTAGGCTAGGGTTTCACGTTGACTAATTTACTAGACGAAGTCGATATAGATGATGGTGATAGAAGAAGACAGACCAACTTTTATTAGTTCAAAACTAGCAACAGATTATAAAGCAAAGTTGGTCATGATGTTAAGAAATTATAAAGATTATTTTACTTGGGAATATCATAATATGCTTGGTTTAAGCCGACATCTAGTTGAACATCGGCTGGCAATAAAATCGAGTTATAGGCCATTTAAAATTATCCATCGGTTTGGAATTCCTCAAACTGTTACGACTAATCAGGACACTGTGTTTATGTCCGATAAGTTTTAGGGTTTTGCTAGAAGTCTGGGTATAAAATTGTTGAATTCATCACCTTATTATGCCTGAGCCAATGGTTAAGCTGAGTCGTCAAATAAAACATCGATCAAGCTAATTAAAAGGAAAATTGAGGAAAAATCAAGAAATTCAATGTGGCATTGTCAGAGTCCTTATCGGCCTATCAGATGGCTTGCCATGGTGCAACGAAGCTATTGCCTTACCAATTGGTTTATGGACAAGAAACTATGTTGTCTGTGGAAATTAACATAGACTCAATAAGAATAGCAAGGCAAAATGGACTGTCGGCTTAGGATTATAAGGATTTAATGTCTGATAACCTAGATAACTTAGTACAATTATGTTTACATATGTTAGATCGGCTTACAAAGGATAAGGCAAGAGTTGCAAGGGCTTACATGTAATATCTCATAAGGAAAAAATAGAAAAATATATTATTTTAGAAAGAGAAAATAGGGGGATTTTTTTCCTTCGTGGGCTGGTTTTGGGCCTGGTGGGGAGGGCTAACCCTAGCCACCCCTCTCGGGACCCGAAATCACCAATTCGGACCCACTGTGTTTACCACACTAGTCCCTGGATCAACGCTAGTGCGCACAGCTCAACGTTAGCAAGTATCACATCATACACAACGATAATAATAATAAGACTCCATTTATTAATATAACTAGTGTATGATCTTACGACCAACTTACATTATTGAGCCACGCAGGGCTGAACTTGAAATAAAGACTAAGACAAATGCAACAAAAAAGAAAGATGACGATGACTCATTAGTTCACCACAAGCGACTCACAAGGCTTTGGCTTACTGACTTGCGTTCTCTTGGAACTCCTCCTCAAACAACGGCGGTGACACCTCAACTGTTGATTGTGGTTGTTTGTAAGGGTGAGTACATAGAGTACTCAACAAGTTGTGCACAGAATGCAATCCTAACATAGCTACATGCCAGGCTTATTCCAAGAGAAAGGCTATCATGGCTATTTTGTGATAAAGCAGCATTTATAAACAAATACAGTAAATAGATTGCAAAGATAGTAAAACAAATAACAATAAATAATAAAGTTTTAGATTTTCCATGTAAACCAAGTTTCCAATTCTAAGTCAAGTTTCCAACTTTCCACATGGCAACCTACCATCCTAACAAGTTTTCATTTTATTAATCTAACCCTTGACTATAATTCCTGAACAATGCTCAATACTGCGAGTACGGCTATCCGAATAGATTTACACTCTGCAGAGGTTATGCACTTTACCCACATGATACAATCATACACCACACAGGCGGACGATCATAACAAAGCCGTTACAATTCACCATCTTAATCCGATACTACCCGCTAAGGTTTCAACACTGGTGGGTCTAGTTACCACATCCAGGACCCCTCTCTTGCGCCATGTGAGTTGATCATAACTCAGGACTCACACCGACCACGATAGTACCAAAGTTAAGACGTTGCAAATTAATCGGCTAGACTGTTCCATACCAGACATGTGGTTGCATGATTAACTCGGATCAAAGGTTTGCAAGGTTAAGTCCTTAGGGTGAGTAGTGGTGGTGCAGTAGTGACTCATGTGTACTGCTTAACATATTTTTATACTTCCCTGACGATGCATGGTGAAACTGATATAGAAGTGGGTGATACCAGCGGTTTAGACTCAAACTGAGGGTCGAGATTCTGGAAGCTGTGGGCTGGCTGTAGGTGGCAAACATGCAACACTCCACATCCCTTCCACCTGGCAGTGCAACATGGGCAAGGGGATGGGCAAGGAAAGTGTTGGCAGTAGCTTGAGGGCTACGGAAAAGACATTAGGGGTTTTTTATTTGTAAGGACTAGATTGTATTGTAGTGCTCTGTACTTAATTGTAATATGAGGACTGTAATGAAACTTGTGTAATGGAGGTATGGAATTATGGTTTAAGATGTGATTGTTGTTGTATTATGGATTTGTCTTCATCCTTGGTGTATATATTATGAATGAAACTGATTGGATTTGATATTTTTTATTAGTGAGGTTAAGCTGGATGTTTAATTGCGTGGAGATTATATATATAATTACTGCTGAAATTTGAGTACGTATGTATGTATATAGTTGACCTTGTGTCTATGCTAGTATTTATGTATGCTGGAAATTTATGTGCTTATGTGTGCATAGATATATATAAGCCTTAAGTTGAGCATGCTAAAGAAATTCATTAGATAGATAAGTAAGGATTAGGGGTTTTGATTTTTGAGCTTTTTTTTCAGGATAGCGATGTAATTAAGAATTAACTGTATGTTTAATTGCTGTTTTTAGTATTTTGTTAATATGAAATGTATTCGTGAATGATTTTGTATTTGTTTGATTTTAGAACTTTGAATTCAGGACTTACTCCTTTTTACCATTAAAAGCTTTTCGTTAGAGTAAAAACCCAAGAAAATAAATAATGGTAGAAAATTTCTCAAGTAAATCATTTTTTTCACTTTATTCATTTTGTGATTTTGATTTTCATTATTTGGAAAAGAGAAGTTCAGTAAAGAAATTGACTTTTCCTTAAGTAAAATTCAGAGAAGCCAAAAATTCAAAATTAAGTCACATTTCAAACTCAAATTTTTATTTTAGTCATTTTTAAATTTTAACTTCTTATTTTATTTGTTTCTGATTTTTTCGGGATGTTACAACGACGAGGTTCGGTGGGCGGGGGCAAGGGCTGCGTGGGGAGTCGGGGGGTGGAGGAAAGGGGTGGTTTGGGGGTCGAGGGGCGGCGGCATGGGAGTGGAGCAGCAGAGTGGGGGGCTGGCGACGTGGGGCACTGGGCGATGTCGTGGGAGGGAGCGACGGGCTAAGTGAGGAAGAGTGATAAATGAAGGAGTGAGGAAGAGCTAGAGGCTTCAACTTGTAAGAGCACAATCACAGTCGGTTCGCAAAAGAAACCGACGGCAAAAAGAGATACATCATGTACCTGATGCTACATCACAATATGTTCTGATATGAGAACCGATTGTGATGATTTCCCACCATATTATTACACCCTCACCGAATCATCTATCACAATCGAGATTTTTCTGAAAAATTGGGAACCGACCCAGATAAAGCGATAGTGTTGTACCATTTTGTAGTAGTGCTACCAGATAAAGTTGTTTCTTCTTTAGTCTTAGGACAATTTAAGCTGGAACACCGTATATCAAAAGGATACTTTTTAGCTCCTAAATCATATTATATAACCACTAAAGATCATGATCATGTAATCAAATATAAGGGAGTAGGTAAAAACCTAGCAACTCCAGATGTATTCCTCACCATTTTTGAGTAAAAGAAAAAGCGGATTTAAGGAAACGAGTGCATAAGCACACGAGTACTTAGTAGATAGTATAATTGTATAGGGAGTGGGGCGACAATCAAGATATAGATCTAGTTCGAGCTCGATCTTCTATTCCTTCTTTTGTTTTCAGCTCTAGTTTTAGCTGGTAGATCTAATTTACAGTCTGTAGTTCGATGTTAATCAATATTGCTTCATATCGACATGTGGATCTTCATTAGTTTATGTCTATCTGAAAATTGTTTCTATCCAACAATGCTTTGCATTGTCATGTTGTTCAGGATCGATTTTCTCCTAGATTATCTTGCTACCGGTGACCCCAGCCGGTTCACATCTCTGTAACGATTTTGGTCAATCGGCTAGCACATTTATTCCACTGTGTGCTTGACATTTGCACCCTCTATAGGGACACGGTTGTTTGTCAAAAAATTTGTCGTCGCCAGCAAGGTGCCAGTGTGCCACCCTAAGACATGTTGGATAAGCTCGGCAAGTTGCTAGAGAGGACGTCCAATATATATATATTAAAAATGGATTTTTTTAAAAAAATTAATATATATATTTAAATAATTTTACAAAAATAATATGTTAAACTTTTATTTTAAAAATTATACATCTATTGCCATTTCAATTGGTGACAGAAATATCTGTCACCAAAATGAAATGGTGACAGACTTTCTATCGGCAATTGAAATGGCGACAGAAGCCTCAATCTTATCGACCAAATGAATCCAAGATAAAATAATTTGTTAGCTAATTCAATCCACGACAGAACGAAACTTTGTCGTCAAATGAATTGACGATAGAGGTATATTTTTGTAAAAAAAATTATGATTTATTTTTGTAAAATTATTTTAAAAATTATTATTTTTTAAAAAATTCAAGGTTAAAGGGAAAGTTTTCATGGTCCATAAGGTTATGGTCGCCATCAAGGTTCAAAATCCTAACGAAATTTCGGCCAAGATTTTCGATTTTGGCCAGGAACGAGATTTCAAATCCTGGCAAAAGAAAAAAATTGAAAAAAAAATCAAATTGCTACGGTGATCCCGGAAATTTCGTCAAATTTCACCAAAATTTCGATTATTTTGATCGGAATTCATGTTTTTTGGACTGGTTTACATTGTTTTTGGACCGAATTTAGCGTGATTTTTTTGCGGAGAATTGTAATGCCTTTTATAAGGAATATATGTGAAAATACCGGATAGCTCTTGTTGCTCAGTTGGTTAAGCACTACTTTAGTAAGTGTCAGGTCTTGAGTTCGAATCTCAGCGAGAGCATTTATCATTTTCCCCCCTTTTTTCCGAACTGAACTCAACTGAGCATACAAGCCAAAAAAGAAAGTGAAAAAAAATTTAATGTTGAGAGTGGGATTTGAACCCACATCCTCTTGGAGGACCAAAACTTAATCCGATGCCATAGACCAACTCAACCACCTCACCTTCATGCCATGGAACCATGGTACCAATTTTTTATAGCCTTGGGAGATCATTTTTCAATTGGTTGAAAATTACCAAAATTTCGATAATTTCAGTCGAAATCTCAGCAATTTCTGCTGAAATCTCGGTAATTTTGACTAGATTTCAAAATTTTTGGACCAGATTTGGGATAATACCTCTTAAGAATGTCATCTGCATTGAATTGTTTTTGAAAAATCGAATTCTTAAGATGTTTTATAAAATAACAAAAGTACTATCAGAGTTTTATGAAAATATACAAGCTTGATCATGTTCTAAAAAATTTATGGTACCATATTTAGGAGTCTAGGATCAAACAAAAAGATTTCCAAAATAATTGAGCTTTATTTGCTATCTTTGAAAAATAAAAAATAGAAGGAACATAAATGAGATAGTAACCTTGCCAAAAATTTATAAATTCGCTCAAGTGTGATCATGATCCAAAATTATTAGGAGAGCTTAATAATTGCCTCAGAACCCTTCTATAAAATTTTTAAAAATTTTAAACATGTTTTGGTTGCTCAATCAAATCTATGGATACAATACATATACTCAACCTTTATGAGGACAGTAGTACTGTTAGAATTTTTGAAAATTTGTCAGCATTGATCATCATCTGAAAATTTATGAGAAAATTAGTACCATCCACAAAAATATTAATATATTTTCTAACGTGGTTTGAATATTTTTCATTTGGTTGAAATTTGCTGAGATTTTGACAATTTCGGCTAAAATCTCGAAAATCCCGGTTCAAAAAATTTCGGATTTAAAATTTGCTTTTTAAATTTGATCTGAAATTTCTATAATCTCGTCGAATTTTGGATTTCAGTCGGTTCCGAGATATAGTCCGAAAATGAAATTTAAAACCTTGCTCGCCATGCGGTCACCGTTGTTCACAGTGGAGTTGTACGGTTTGGAAAGGCTAAAGTTGGCAAGCGAAAGTAGCCTTTGCAAAAGCCTTGTTGTCGACAACGCATTGACAACGTTGGGTCTAGCTGATCAACACCATTGCACAAAGTTAAAAGAGGCATGCATTACATTTATGGCCTCTTAAGATAAAATGGACGACGTGGTGGCAAGCCAAAGGGTACGAGAACCTCAAGAGAATACCTTACTGTCTTAGTAGATGCATTAGATAAGGCAATCAAGTCTCACTATAGCTCAACTGACTAATGTAGGCATGCATCAACTTCAACTGACTAATGTATCGAGCTACATGTGTGGCTTGTGCTCTTCGTTATTTATTTTTCTTTTGCATTAATCTCGTGATAAGTTTAATGTACATCGATATTAATCAGCAGATAATAGCAGGTCAAAGCACTGCATGCTTACTTTGAGCAGCATAGAATGCAGGAACCTCTGTTTTCTCGGTTCTTTTTCATCCAGAATTAAAATGCTATGGTGACTCCATACATATATTAGGTTTACTCCCGAAAGCCCTGCCAGTTTGATCGATCTGTCCAATCAAATATGATGCTTACTTGAGGTGCATTATTCGGACCAATACCTTGCTAGTTTTATTCAACAGTAATTTAATTTCATGTTACCAAAGGGTGGCATATATAATGTGTGTATGCATGCAAGTTGCAGAGGGAAAAATAGAGGCAAGGTGATGGATGAAGCCCACCTTTTCTTTTGAGAATCCTTTCCTCTGCTGCTTCAAACTACAACTTTGATTCTGCAAATGCAGCGGCTCTATTATATTCTTTTCAGCCTGGAATTCATAAGTAGACGAGGACAATGAAGAATTACTAAAATGTAAACTATAAATGCTAGAGCTTCTAGTCTTCAATTATTTTGTCAGTATGCTTTCGTGAGAAATTGCCAATGTACATTGGTATCAATCAGCAGAAAACACAGGTCAAGGTACTGCACACTTTTGAGTCATAATGTCAAATGAAGTCTTAATGTTTTAGTAGATGCATTAGCCAAGGCAATATGAAGTGTTAAAAAAATCTAGTATACTCATCGCGAGGCCCCATTTTTTTTAAGACAGCATGGCTGTGATTAAATTAGATAGAAGGAAATAGAGCAGTACAAAGTGCAGGATACTACACCAGAGCAGTTACTAGGAAAAATTACAAGAGGAAAATTACAAGATGGGTAGAAGAGGAAGTCTAACGGAAACACAGTTTTTTTAAGTGAGTTGCGCCAGCAGTAATCCAGATTGCAGCCTCGTCATTAATGACTTGGAGGATATCCTCGTTGGTTTTGCATTTGTTTCGAAAAACTCTGCTATTTCGCTCTTTCCACCATTGCCAACACGTTAAGATAATCAGAGTTTTAATGCCTTTACGAAACCCAGCGTGTCGGTTTATGAGATGCAGGTTCCAATCTTGGAAGGAGGTAGATTGCTCCCAATGGTCCGGAAGGAGAGATGGCAATTTTATCCATCTGGCAACAACTTTCCACAATTCTTGAACTTGGAGACAATCTATGAACAAGTGATGCATGGTTTCAAGATTTCGACAGCACATCGGACAATAGTATTGGTTTGGCCACCCCCTGCGTTGCAGTCGCTGTGCCGTCCATAGGCGATTCTGATGAGCGAGCCAAAAGAAGATTTTGCATCTCAATGGAGCTCATGCCGGCCATACCGCGGAATGGAAAGGTGAGTAGGTGCTTCCTGTGAACTGCATGCGGTATGCCGATGAGGCTGTGTAGAGTCCATTTGAAGTATGCGTCCAAATTATGTTGTCGGGAGTCTCCGGTTTCAATTCAACAGACTGTAATCTTAGCCATAGGTTGACACATTAGAGTAAGAGATTGGGTGATAAGTCGGTGCTCGGATGTCCGATGAGGCCGTAGAGTCCAAGCCAATTGTTATTTGACAGGCATCTTAGCCACCGGTCGTGACTTCCAGTAAGAGTGATTAAAGAGCTCGACGCATGCCACCGATCGTGAGAGGCTCGTGCCGCCCTCCGCTCCTGGAGCCATCTGTTAGTCCAGAAAGTAGCTGTTCGACCATTTTCAATGGTAATTTTGGTGGCCACGGAGAAGAGCTGTTGATCAATCCGATCACATGGTGTCCGTGTTCCAATCCATGGTCTATCCGGAGCCGTCCATCGGAGCCACAACCAGCGAAGTCGTAGAGCTCTAGCGAACCTGTCTAAATCAAGAATGCCGAGGCCCCATTTTTTGAACAGCAGCACCGCACCAATCGAACACGTCGGGGTTTTTTTTTTGAATGTGAGTAAATTTATGAAAACTATACAGCTCTTCCAAAACCATCCTTTTTTTCTTTTAAAAAAATAGAGCAGGAACTCTAGCAATCTGAAGAAAGTAGGCACATGTCCGGGTTTAAACTCAGGTGGGTGATTCTAACAATGTATGGCTCCTTCCATCTTTTGAAAAGATTTGTCCAATAGCTCTTCCATTCGCTAAAAAAGAAGATAGGCAACAGATATGAGACCGGTGGATGGGGCATTTGACGACATCCTCCACCAACAGAGTAAACACTTGGTCCCTTTTCATTTCAAAATTATCATAAATTACATTTTAAGAAACTATTTCAAAGAACCATACTTTTTCTCCAACATTGCACCAAATTACGCTTCTGCCATAACTAACGCACCTGACAAGTCGGTCCCAGTTGTTGCAGACACGACGCAAGGTCTGGCCATTAGAGGTACATGCCATGGAGGTGAAGTTTCGCGCCTTGCAAAGAAACCATCTCTCCGTGAGATGATAGACTTATGTGTGTATTCCTCTATCCAGCAGGGTTAAAATGTCAATGTCCACCTTTATTCACGAGTGAGTACGCTTCATGTACAATGGAAAAATAAATTTAATATGGCAAGGGTCCTGAACCAAGTAGTCAACTTCGTAGATATAGAAGCCGTTCGGTAAATAATCCACTTTTTATAAAGCCGAAGTTGCGTAGAAGCTGAAACAAAGAAGCTGAAACAAAGAGAGCCAAATGATTAAGCATGTGGCGCACTCGATGACATGGGGGCCGTGTGTCAGCCTAGCACGAAGGGGCTTATTTTTTGTTAACTGACCAGTGGGTCAATCTCTCATCTTTGTTGGGTCCCACTGATTATTTAATTTGGTTGACATATAGCTACTGAGATGAACTTGTCATGTCCTTTAGTTTTCAGAGATATTTTGGGGAAGGGTAGGTTTCGCCAAATATATTTATTGTATTTGATGATGTCTCGTCCTATATGTGAATCTATGCTACCTCACTAGTGCTCTCTAAGATATTTTGATCCTCTGACTAAACAATACATTTACTGTTACAATTTTTTTTCTTTGATGTGCTATTTTTGTTTCTCAAAGCGGCGAGTAGTGTCACCATGACCACATCCTTGTGACTTGTGATGAAACATTAGAAAATAGCAACATAATACAAATTTTTTATCAACATAATCGATCTATATTGAATTTTGTTGTTACTACAGTGCTAAACTGGTAATTATGCACTGTTTCAAATGGACAAAATATTTTGTTACAATGACAATATCTTGTTCACATCTTTGTTCCAATATGAATATCAAATTCACATCTTTGTTATCAAAGATGTGATCAGCACGTCATCAGCACGAAGCTCTACCGTGACCTATCATGATCGTCTACCTGCGACAATCGACACTGCGCTGATTTTCATCCTGCAACACGCGATCAACCTACATCGAGCCCTACGTAAGTTCAATCTTAGCTGGTTGATTGCACTTGAATAGATCAGTACATCCTGTAGATCGTTTCAATCTGTTCAAATCTAAAATTGCAAATTTGGGACTGCTGCTCATCCTCTAATAATGTGCATAAGCATAGCATCATGTAGTTTGATACATCACATTGTCTAGAAATTAGACACCATTGGTTGATGCTACTGTAGCGATGGCAACTGCGCCCTCTGCAGATCATCAGCCGTCCGCCTGAAGCTCGGACCGCCGCGCGTCGTTTGTGTGGCTGCGTCACCCTGTTGGCCACGCTATTCGTCCAACCGCGGTACACTGTCATCTGCGCCGCTGTCGCGCCCGCCTAGCCGCGTTACGCTTTGCACTTCTGTGCCCGAAGCACCGCATAAAACCCTCTGGGCTCCTACGCCGGTGGCCACGTCTTCTATCTCGCCGGCGGAAGCCCTTCGGTCCCGAAGACCACACGCCACTCGACGCACCGCCAGTCGGGCCGCCATCACGCCAGCAGACGCTCACGCCATGCGCGCTGCATCGACCGCGCCGCGCCGCCGCACCACTCGCTCGATGCACCGCCCGCCGCCGCGCCACTGCCGACTCTCCTTGGCTCTGCGCTCGGCCGCCGAGCGGAGCGCGCCGAGGCCGTCTTGGCGAGTCCCACGCCCAAATCGCCGAGGCCGCTGTGGCGAGTCCGCGCCCGGCCGCCGGCGAGCCGCGCCAAGATCGCCATGGCGAGTCCGCGCCGGCCGCCGGGCGAGCCGCGCCGAGGTCGTCGTGGCGGAGTCCGCGCCGCCACCGAGGTCGCCGTGGCGAGTCCGCGCCCTCGCCGCCGGCGAGCGAGCGCCCTCGCCGCCATGGCTGTCGTGGCGGAGTCCTGCGCATGAGGATGAGGCGGCCGCCGATTTTAAAGCAGTTTTTTTTGGCCCAAATGGCCCATCTTGTTGTGCGGTCCAAAATGGGCTGAACTGGCCAAATTACAGTTTAACCCCTAGAATTTCAATAAATTCAGAAATAGTTAATGAATTCTGAAATTGATAAATAAATCCTAGAAATTAGTATATCTAGGTTATGGGTTTCTGAAAATTCTTTGGTAAATTGATATTTAGCACATTGGAAGTTCCATACTCTGGGTTTATTTTCCAGTATGATGCCATATTTAATATGTTCTGAAATTTATATGCTGTTATTTATGTAATTCTAAAAATTGCTTGGAAATTAAAAGAAAATGCTAAAAAATTATGGAAAATTATGTATGACCCATTGAAGTGTGTCTTGATACTGTATTAATCTTCTCAGCATATTTTCATAATTATACATGCTGGTCATATTTTTCCCTATTATTCAGTAATTCTGAAAATTGCTTAATAATTAGTAGAAAATCATGAAAATTGCTAAGAAAATTCTAGGAAATTTTAGATAATTATGTACTGAATAGATATAGACCAAGCTTTACTGATTGAAGAGTGAGTATGCAATATAATGATTTTACCAGTAGTAAAAGTCATTTTGCATAAATAGAAATATGATATGTTGGGCATCGCAAAGAGGGAACCTATCAAGCTTGCCCTGAATGGCAACAATTACTTTACCTGGACAATGAATACTAAGATTAACCTGATAGCTCAATCTTTTGGGGCTACTATTTTCTCAGCTTGAAGCTGGTACCCCTGCTCTTCCCGAAGCCGCTAGATGTACGGCTCTGCACCTCCTGAGGCACCATCTTCATATGGACCTGAAGGGCAAATAGTTGATGGAAGATGATGAGCTGGTACTTTTGGATTCCCTGAAAGAAAATAGATATCCAGCAAAGATCCATTATGTTGTTAGAAGTACAACGCGAATGGATCCCCCTGTGCTTTCAGGATTCTAAAGGTTGTGGTAGCATACAATTTTTGTCATGCACAAGCTTATCATTGATCTAACATTATGTAACCAGAAAGTTACTAATGCTAAAAAGATCGACAATATATTGTGCATATTCCACCCCAATATGAGGATACTGCTGTAACAGTATCATCGCCAAGTACCAGAAGTACTTCGAGCTTATATGCATTTTGCTAGAAGCAGAAAAGCATGATGAACTCCTCGTGAAGAATCATCATGTACTTCCTAATGGAGTTTTGCAATGCCCGAAGCATATGCAAATGCTCAACAGGCTAGCAATAGCCAAAGCCGCAGAAAGGGCCAATGGAATATATGGGATAAGTGGAAGAATGACGAATCAAACAGGGGAAGATACAATTCATAGTGAAAAAGTAAAGGTAAAGGGCCAGGGGCTTCCAGAAGTAATGCTGTAAACCCTGAATAACCCTGTTTTATGTATTGATGCATTGGCCATTGGTCATGCAACTATTGCATCCCGAAGCATGTGGTAGACCTTTACATGCAATCCACTGGAAAACTAAATAAGACCCGGGGAAATAATATTAAGTCATACTTCATCGTTCAACCTGTTGTTGATATGGATGTTGAGAAGTGTGATGATATGATTCTTGAAATTATTGAGTTCGAGGAGTCCCAGGAGGGCACCTACATCTCATATGGAGACCTGGATTAGTCTCCTAAATATCCCTTCACTTTGCTAAGTGGATGTCACATATTCCTTATAAGTCTCCTTATCAGTTTAGCCCAATTTCCTGAATGAACATTTGGTCTACGCTCCTGTTGAGTGATTATCATTCAAAAAATTGAATATTGATATCTTCTAGATATTTGATTAATTGTGCTATGCTTGTTCTATATTTTACAATTTGTTCCTGATGCAACAATTATTTGATTGTTAAATCATACTTCCAATATAGAACAAAGTATAATCCGATGGCGGAAGAGAAAATCTGTCTAGAAGACGGTTGTACCACACTAAGTGAATTGAATATATTATGACTATTGCCAGAAGCGATACTCTCATAGTTGACACTAGAAGAATGCCATATTATACCCTGAGTCCAGTCACACTCCTTTAATTGTTTCCGTATGGAGATAGTGAATGAGGATGGTACGGAATACCTACTCATGACTAAGTTTAATGGGTATAATAAACGTATGGTTAAAAACTTCATTTTTTCTCCTCCGGATTATACTATGCACATATAAAACCTGAAGTTTGTGTTGCGATGCAAAACCTAGATATATTTAAGATCTGGCAGATCGACTGGGTTACCCTGAGTTGAATAGTATAAGAAGAATAATTAATAATTTTGCTAGCCATAGCATAAAGTCTTTCCTAGACCTAAAGTTTTTCTTATGCCCTGGTTGTGCTAAAAGGAAAGGTCATTGTTAGACCTTCTTACCTAAAAAGTTAGGGAAGAATCATTGAATTTCCTAGAGAAAATTCAAGGTGATATCTATGGACCTGTTCAGCCCTTGTTGGGCTCCTTTTAAGAAATCTTATGGTACTGATAGATGCCTCTACTAGATGATCCAATGTATATCTCTTATCTATTAGGAACCATGCTTCTGCCCAAATTATTAAATTAAGAGCCTACTTTCCAGAAGAAAGAATCAAGTCTATTCAAATAGACAATGCTAGCGAGTTTACCTCAAAAGCATTTAATGATTGTTGTATGGCTCTGAGAGTTAATGTAGAGCATCTCGTACCGTATGTCCATACTTAAAATGACCTTGCAGAGTCATTATATTAAAAGAATAAAAAACTTATTGCTTGGCCGCTCTTGCAGAATAGTAGGTTTTCCACCAGTTGTTGGGGCTACGCAGTACTGCATACTGCGGTATTAATTCAACTCAGATCAACTGCACATCATGGATTTTCCCCGTTGCAGATAGTGCGTGGAAAAGAATTAAGTATTTTCCATCTGCGAAAATTTGGTTGTACTGTATACATGACAAACTCTCCACCACAGCGTGCCACCATAAGACCTCACCAGAAGTTGAGGATCTATATAGGTTATGAATCTCCGTCATGTATGAAAATACCTAGAGCCTATGACAGGGGATCTGTACATGTCTCGGTACACTGATTGTACTAAGGATATTTTTCAGCATTAGGGGGAGATAAGGACCACATTAGAGAATGCCGAATCCTTAGATCCACACACTACAGAGGCCGAACTTGAAGTTTGGAGGATAATAAATCTGTAATAAATAAGCTTATAATATGCCAAATGCCTTCACTGTTCATAAGGGAGTGAAAAGATCTCATATACCTGCAGTATACGCACCTGAAAGAGTGGAAATACCCTAGAAGGATATTGAACCCACTCTTGACCCTCATGATAAAATGAAGGGGATGCCTCCAGGTGCACGGGACTCAATTTCACGGAGACGTCCGCAGAAGTAGAGAACCAAACAAATGAGAACACTACCTATGACAGTAGAAGAAGCTCAATCTGATGTTGAGAAATCCCTGAAGTGAGCCATCCTGGAGATGGTAACATCCCTGAAGTGATCCATCCTGAAGATGATAACCCCAGCGTATATTTGCACGCACAATCTAACGCTGGGAAATCGGAACACCCAGACTCCATCGTTGTGGGAAATCATGAGGAGCTGGAAGAAATTTATAAAGAGATATCGCTGAAGTGATGCAGGAGAATTGTATAAAGGAAAGACTACAATTGTCGACATATAATTGCCTCTAAAATTGCTAAAGTTGAATCCAGAACTAAAGTCCATGACGGAGTTCCAGAAGCACTCAGATAGGGTCAAACAAAAGAAGAAATTGAGGCAGCGCTCGCTTATTAAAAGGAAAGCTTTGGTCCCATTGACCAAACATCTCCTAAAGTAATCCCTGTAGGATCAAATGGGTTTTTTTATACCCAGGTGGTGATATATAAAGCGAGGCTTGTAGCACAAGGGTTCACGCAAAGACCCGACATCGATTACGATGAAATATATTCTCCTGTAAAGAGTAGAATAACGTTTTGAAAATTAATAGTAATGGCAGAAAGCTTAAACTTATCAAAGCAGTTGATGGATGAAGTGACCTCATATATATGAGTCACTGGATACGAATATTTACATAAGAATCCCTTAAGGAGTTACAATTCCGAATCCTAATAATCGCAACATGTATAGCATCAAACTGAAGAGATCGTTATACGGATTAAAACAGTCGGGGAGAATGTGGTATAACCGACTTAGTGAGTTCCTCCTGAAGAAGGAATATTGCCCCTGTGTGTTCATAAAGAAATCTCAGAATGGATTTTGTATCATCTCAGTTATATGTCGATGATCTGAATATCATCGGAACCACAGAGGAGATAGAGGAAGCAAGTGCTTACCTCATGACGGAGTTTTGAGATGAAAGATTTGGGTAAAACTAAATTTTGCTTAGGCCTGCATGTAGAGCATTTCCCAGAAGGAATCCTTGTACACCAGTCTTCCTATACCCAGAAGGTATTGGAAAGGTTTAATATGGATAAATCACATCCGTTAAAACACCCCATGGTTGTAAGATCCCTTGAAGTGGATAAAGACCCTTTCAGACAAAGGATGAAAAATGAGAAAGTCTTAGGACCTAAAGTCCCATACTGATGTATCTTGTGAATTGCACAAGGCCTGATATTGCATTCATAGTGAATTTGCTAACAAGACATAGTGCAACCCTAACCAGAAGACATTGGGCTGGTGTCAAGACTTTACTCAGAAACCTCCAAGGTACTCAAGATCTTGGATTATTTTTCCAAAAGAACCAAGACTTAACCATGGCAGGATACACGGATGCTGGCTACCTATCTGATCCCCACAATGGCAAATCACATAACGGTTTTGTCTTTCTCTGCGGTGGTGCAGCCATTTCTTGGCGATCTTGTAAACAGACTTTGGTGGCTACCTCTACAAACCACTCAGAGATCATAGCTTTGTATGAAGCCTCACGAGAATGTGTTTGGCTACAACGTGTGATTAACCACATCCAGAAGTCATGTGGCCTTAAAACCATCGATACCCCTACAATTATCTATGAAGATAATACTGTTTGTGTTGCACAAATGTAATTGGGTTATGTAAAGAGTAATATCACGAAGCATATTGCTCATAAGTTATTCTATCCTCACGAACTCCAGAAGAACGGTGAGATAAAGATCTTGCAAACTAAATCATATGAAAATCTTGCAGATTTATTCACTGAGTCCTTGCCTAAATCCACATTTCAAAGATGTGTTAAAGGCATTGGGATGAGAAGACTTATGTAACATCCCGTAAAATTCAAAAATATGAAAAATAAAATTTTAAATTTAAAAATGGAATTGAATAAAAATTTCAATTGGAATTGAGAATTTTATTTTAAACAATATCTTTTCCTCTTCTCTTGCATTCTAATCTTAAGAAAAGAAATACTTCAATATTAAAACTATTTCTTCCAAAACAAACAAAATATAAAAATAAGTTTGAGATGTAACCTTTAATTTGAATTTTAATTTCTGAGTTTTCTGAATTATTGATTTTCTTGAGTTTTTGTTTAAAAAGAAAAGTCTCATAAATTGAAATGGTAAAATGGTAAAAGTAAAAAGATAAAAAAATACAAAATCAATAAAATATGTAAAAGTATCAGATAAATCTCAGATATATCTATAATCATGATTATACAACTTGCACTGATCTGGAATAATTAAATAAAGTAAAAAGACAAAAATGACCCCATCTAGATACTCTGAACCGACCTTGCAAGATTTCTCCAGAATTCTGTCGACCTTAACCAGAGTTAAAACTTTAACCATGCCGACATGCTTATCTTATATATGTCTGGTAAAAATATCAAGAATTTATCCCATAGTTTAATAATTTTAAAAATTCATAAACCGACAATGAGGAAAGCTGAAAAGTTCAATGTCAGAATTATTAAAAATAAAATTTAAAATTTAAAAATCTGAAAATTTTATATCATGTAAATAATGCCATTTAAGATCTTCATAAAAAGTTTCATAAAATAATAAACTGGTTTTTATCTTAAATTAAATAAAAATAAGAATCAGCCAAAATCTACAACAGTGCATTGTCAGATTTTTATAAATATTTTTTCAATAATTTTTATCTAAAATTTTTACTAGACCCTTATCTTTACCTTTCTGACCTACAAAAAAATCTGTATAAAATCTTGAACTGATTTGCTAACCTAGACCTCGGTTCTTGCCTCAACCTGTCCAGAATCCTCCTGAGAATTTTCCTCTTCTTTCACTGACTCGTGGGCCCAACCTGACCCAGCTGCCCTTGCCGACTTCTTTTCTCTTTCACTGCCGGCCATGGCCCACTCGTCGGCTCGTCTTCTTCCTCTGTCTTCCTCTCGCACGCGCCTTGACTAAGCCAAAGACCGCCTTCCTTCTTGTCATTTTCGCGCGCAATTGTGCAAAGCCCGAGGCTACCTCATCACCGCCGTCCCTGCCAGCTTGCCCGTGCATTGCACCAAAGAAATTCCAAGCCGCAACCCGTTCATTGCCGCCTCTTGCCGATTCTTTATCGAGGCAGGATTTCGCTGCGAATTTCCTTGCCGTGGCACGTTCTGGGCAGGCAAGTGGTCGCCGACCTGCCCATCTTGTCAAAAGTCTGTCACGACAGCCATTCTTTCAAAAGAATTGCTGCCACGGCAAGAGAAAGCCTTCTTGCGCTGCTCCGCCGCCGCTTTCCTGCCTGCTCAAATCCTATACCTCACCGCCTTGGTCATCTATTTAAGCAACGCAAGTCTCGGCCAAACACTTCCGTTCTCCTCCTAGCCTACCTCTCAGCCAAAATCAACCGGATTTCCTCTGTCTTCTACAAATCCGGCGAAATCGGAGAATTGGGGAAAAACCTAGATTGGCCAACCCGATCAACAGCACTGCAAGAAACTCAACCCAGAGCTTCTACTCACCACCTAAAGTCCACCACCACCTGCAATTTGAGCTGTTATTCCCCGGAGCACCGCCGCACCGTGCTTCCTCCGCCACCTCTGTGCTCGCACGATGGCAGCCCTTCTCAGTGCTTCTCCAAATGATTCAACCACAAAAATGGATCTCTTGGGCCACCCTGATGCTCGAATCGTTACCCATTCGAGCTAAGCCGAGCTCATATTCTTCTCCGGCGAGCCGCGCTCTTCTCCGCCGCAAGCTCTCGGTGGCGCACCGACTCCGGTCTCCTCCGGCCAAACCGGTAGCACCCCTATATGCGCAAAGGCATGCTGATTCTCATCGTGCCACCGATTCCGTCGCTCCGGTGCTCCTCCGCCGTCGGCGAGTCTCGGCACCGCCTCCCCTGTTTCGGGTCACCGCCAAGCGGGCCACGCCTGTCATTCTCTCGAGTGCGCTGTGCCTCTGCCGAGCGGTCTCGCTTGTCAGCCACTCGAGCGCTTGTGAGTCACTGAACCGCGGTCCCGCGCGTCAGTCGCCTGTGCGCAGCCCAGTCGCTGCCAAGATGGGCCCATCCGCCAGCGATTCAACCCAGCCAAGCCCAAATCGGAAAGCGTATTCGGAGATCGAAGACGTACTTTCCAGTTTTGGTAATTTTTCTATTTTCTGAATTTTCTTAAACCGAATACATTCTTTGTTCATATCTTTTGAACTATCAATCCAAATGAAATGAAATAAATTTATAAATTCATGATAAATTCAGTACCTTCAGAATATGCAATAATATTTTGAAAATAATCTCTAGGTAAATTTGAAATTCAAATTTTAATAGAAGGCCTGGAGATGTGCCAAATATAAAAATGTTGCAAAAGAACTTAGAATTAAGTGAAACCAATTTTAATAGATTCCTTATGTTACCAGCAACTCAAATGTATAAAAAATATTTAGATTCTAACTTTGTTTGAATCATTTTCCATTAAAGATTGATTTCAATACTATAAATATTCAGAAACGCATAGTTTGTGCAAAAGGAATCTAAAGTAAGTCAAATTGATTTCTAAATCATTAAATATCAGTAGGCTACCTTATGATGCTAAAATAATTAAGGTATAAACTTGATTTAGACTTGTTTTATAAATAGTAAGCTATTCAAATGGAAAAGGGTATATATATGAATAAGTGCATACAATAATCCGTAGCAATAAATAGAGGTATATGCAAAGTATCTAATGAATTCACAAAGACAAGAATGAGTAATTTATCACCATTTAAATGTTTGAAATAAAATATCATATATGCATAAGTTTGAATTACATTAAGAGCATAGGCCTTGTGTATATAGGAAAATGTATACATGTAGAGATAATGAAAGGTATGATCATAATAAAGAACTAAATTTCCAAACATCTAATATAATCAAACTATTTTATTTAGCAAGAATCATTGTAATAAAGTCATAATCAATACTTAACCAAATAGTGTATCTTTCGCAAACTAAATTCAAATTTGATAAAACCAAGTCCTGGTAACCTAAAAAGTATGAAATTAACTTGGAAGTGTTCTTTAAAGTATAGACTATAATATTCTAAAGAAATAATCCTATTTCATCATGTTTTGCATATAAAATCCTAATAGCCAAATAACCCTAAGTATTATGTTTTATGAACTTCACAATAGGAATAAATGAACCTTGTATTAAAGAAATTGTAACTAATATATTTGTATCACCAGAACCTTCTTAAAAACTAGGAATAAATCCAATAACTTAGTTCAATGGATCTAACAAATTCAAAGTCACTTCTTATGCAAAATCAATTAAAAAGGATTAAGTGCTATTCATTTATGGCTTTTAGCTCAATTGTCAAATATGTTAAATCTTATTAATCCAAATAATTTTAGCATCTATAATTCAAGTTATAAATACAAGAATTCATAATTTTAGCCTCTTGAATTAAGTAAATCAAGAATAGATAATCTATCAAAGAAACCATGCTTTCTTTATCATAAGACATTAACAATATGTTTGTATAATTATCTAAATCAAAATATCTTGAAATCATTCAATCCGAACCCTAAAACATTCCTGTTTTCTTTAATGAATCTTTATTTGGTTTTATGTCTGTTTTCTTTTGCCCTTATTAAAGTTGGATATTTGCTATATTTCCGATTTAACGACGTGTAAAATCCGACGTCGCTACTTCGCCGATACCTCCGTCACCGTGGCTTTGTCTTCATCGTAAGCAATAAAAATAAGCAAGGCAAGCACCCCCTTTGATCATATTGATCCCAGTTTTATAAATGTTTTCATTAAATGTTTTACTGCATACTTTATTTTACTAAAGTCTGCTATATTATGGGTATTGGTAGTTTTACCTGTAGACTTATGGAACTTCCTTGATAAGTATGGATTTGTGAACCTTGATAACCCTAGAATAGCATAGGCAGTACTTAATGTCAATCTGGGTTACTCACACATAGTGTTATGCTTAGCCATGCTTAAATGAACATAAAACTTGACATAATTAAAAATGTTGGATATGACATCGGAAGGGTATGACCTTTTCTTATGGTTAGTATTTTTTGATCAAAAATGAAAATAAAACTATGATTTTGATACGGGCAATTATGGGCAATAGCCGGGTGTACAAGGGACTTGTACGTAGTGTAGGGTGGAGATTATTGCCCGTATCGGATTAAGGACCGAACTACGTGTTCGTTAAACCCAAGAATTTACCGTACAAACCACAAGTGCTGGTATGGGACAGCCTTAAACCAATTAAGTTATCCGGTTTAACTTTGCACATTGGTAGGCGGAGTAGTACGAGCTTCTTCAAGGATCGTTGCTCGAAGGCGCCACACCGAGGTGTTGGGAGTCACGCTTGTCGATACAACGGTGTACGCCATACTATGGATATGCTTATTCATTATTGTGCGTGGATCGACAAACATTTACACCATAGTACGGGTTTATCGACACCGGCCGGTGCAAAGTTGATCTAGGTAATGTAAAGGTTTCCGCCATGAACATTCGCCACTACGCCAAAGGTGCGTGAAATATGCGCAAAAGGAAAATGTCATGACTTGTGGGTAAAGATGTACAACTCTGCAGAGTGTCAAACTTTTCGAAAAACCGTTCCCGCGGTTATGGGAATCTTGGTGCGCCAGCACTAGTTAGCTGTTTTTATTTTCGTAAAACTCTGGATTTCTACCTGGGACTGGTAGGAATGGTTACTCGAGATTTCTACCTGAGACTGGTAGGAATGGTTCGTGAATATGGTCATGATACCCAGGTACATGAAATTTATTTATGCTTACATTCTGTTACTTTCAGTATTAAATTGCTTTTACTTAAATTCCGTCTTGCAATCTACTATTCTGTATTTACATTTCAAATCGGCTTTATGCAAACTAACCGTACTAGCCTTTCCTTTGAAATGACTTGCATATATCATAGGCTTTGCAAAAGTCTTGCGGAGTACGAAAGTACTCACCCTTGCTTAATTGTTGTTTTTAGGTGAAGAATCAGATTAGTCCGATGCAACATAATTGTCGCAGGACTCGGAAATGATAACGATGAAGTTTTTCTAGGGATTATGCCTTGTCAGTTGCCTGAGGGATTGGATGGGCACACTACAAGACTTAAATCTTTCCGCTGCTATAAACTCTGAATTGTAAGATTATTATGTAAATTAGCTTCCGCCTTAATAAAATGATGTATGGTTGTGATTCCAATGGTTGTAAATGTGCGTACTAGCTACTGATCATGGGACTAGTACTGTTTGCACATGAGATTTCCATTTTTGCATTTATGTGAAAATGGGGGTCATTACAACTTAGAGATATGCAAAGTTCAGGGGGAGTGAACCCTTGAACCATAACCCTTATGGTGATCCTGAAGATCCTAATATAAATCTAGAAGATTATAAGTTGTACTCTTTTCCCTTAGTGAGTTTTCCTGAAGTTTCTCACATAAAGGTTTTTAACGAGGCAACTAGTGCAACATAAAGTACGAGTGCAATGTACTCTTTTCTCCACCTCCTTTTTCCCACTGGGTTTTTAAGTGGAGTTTTTAACAAGACATGTGCATTACGTGGTATTCGCCCAAGGGGGAGTGTTATGAGATAAGATTCTGTAACCGATTCAGTTACCATCTATCTCTTATTTGTGGGTGAATCCGAATCTATCTCTTGCTATCTTCTACTATATATTGGGCACCCCCTTGTACAAGAGATTAATCTAATAAAGCGAGAGAGCTATGCCCATATATTGTGTGTGCTTCATGTTCTTATTCTTGTGATTTCGCTGACGTGTGATTGATTGATCGTGGGTGAACGACTACGTTTTACAACAGTTCTAACAATCTGAAGAAAGGAGGCACATGTCCAACACGTCAGATCCGTTTATTATGATTTATGATGGGAGCGTGGTTTTGTGCAACGTTGACAAAAACAAAGCGGTGGTTCTCGAAAAGAATGGTTTTTTTTACTTGTACATATGAGCACATGTACTATTATTTTCGCCAAATATGCTTATATATTGACATAAAATTTCAAAATTCAAACCAACTTATCATCTTTCTTATCATTATAATGGTCATTGCACAAATCTCGAAGCATTTTCAATTCGAAGAAATGGTTTCTTAAAAATGTGGTTTTCAAATGTTTTTCGAAAAGAGATGTGGATACATCTGATGCCATTTCAAAATTGAGACAGTTTGGAATGCAAGATTTTTAAATAAATTCTGTTTAACAAGAAAATAGTTCAATAATAGAGATTTTTAGGAAAGAAAATCCAATATTGCAAAGAAACCAACTCTCAGTGAGATGATAGACTTATGTGTGTATTCCTCTATCCACCAGCGTTAAAATGTCGACGCCCAATTTTATTCACAAATGAATACGCTTTATAGAAATTTTATGAGGTTGTAGATTTATCAATACTTTTCTATCTTTGCAGACTTATGCTAAACAATGCGTTGGCGAGCATGTGTGCACGTGTGTTTATCTTATAATGAAAAAATAAATTTAATATTCCAAAGGTCCCTAAACCAAGTAGCGGACTCGATGGACATGGGGCCGTGTGTCAGCCCAGCACGAAGGGGCTTATTTTTTGTTAACTGACCGGTGGGCCAATATCTCATCTTTGTTGGGTCCCGCTGTCAGCGAGTTCTGGCCAGTGCTTGCCGGGCGGCTTAAGCGTTGAGGGTCACAGGACCGAAGCTTCCAGCCCTCAATCGAAAACCCTCTTCGCCGCCTCAGCTCCCATCGCCGCCGCCTCCCAAAATTTGTCCCCACAAACTCCAGCAATGGCGGCATTCCTGGGGCCAAGAACGACGACGGCGTCGACGTGCACCCTCGAGACGGCGCGGGGCAAGCACGTGTTCAAGATCGCCGGCCACAGCATGCACAATGGCCTCGGCGTCGGCGAGTTCATCCGGTCCGCCACCTTCGACGTCGGTGGATACCAGTGGCGCATCCGCTACTACCCCGACGCAGACGACAGGGAGGGCAGCAGAGACTACGTGTCGGTTTATCTCGAGCTTGTGAGCAAGAATGCCGAGGTGAGGGCGCTCGTCGACTTCAGGCTGGTCGACCAGGCCACCGGGCTTTCGTCACCGGTGTTCTCCGTGAAGACGCCGAAGCTGTTCAACTCCCGCACTCAAGAAAATCCAACCTGGGGCACGGGCAAGTTCATGAAGAGGAGCCAATTGGAAGCATTAGCGTACTTGGTGGATGACAGCGTCGTGATTGTGTGTGATGTCACTGTTATCAAGCAAGTACAGGTCGTGGAGACCGTGATGACCTCCGAGATCCAGGTGCCACCTTCAGACTTGTTGGATAATCTTGGAAAATTGCTAGAGACGGATGACGAAGCGGATGTCACATTCAAGGTTCAAGGGGAGGTTTTCCCTGCGCATAAGATTGTGCTTGCAATGCGGTCGCCCGTCTTCAAGGCAGAGCTCTACGGATCGATGAGGGACAAGCCGAGTCGGAACATAACCATTCAAGATATGCAGCCCGCTGTTTTCAAAGCGTTGCTTCACTACATCTACACAGATGCGTTGCCTTCCATGGACGATGTTGATGATGGTGACAGTGACGAAATGGTTAAGCACTTACTCGTGGCTGGTGATAGGTATGCGATGGAAAGGATGAAGTTGATGTGCGAGCGCATCCTTTGCAAGAGTCTTGATGTCGAGAGTGTTGCGACCACACTAGCTTTGGCTGATAAGCATCACTGCAACGAACTCAAAGATGTTAGCGTTGAATTTATCCTCTCCACAAATAGAATAGATGACGTGTTGGCAAGCCAAGGGTATGAGCACCTGAAAAGAGCATGTCCTGCTGTCTTTGTGGATATATGGGAGAAAGCAGCCAAGTCTAGCAAATTTTATTGTGCTCATCCTGGGTCAACTACTGATTAGTTAGTTTGGTTGACATATAGCAACTTGAGATGAACTTGTCATGTCCTTTAGTTTCAGGGTTATTTTGGAGAAGGGTAGGTTTCGCCAAATATATTTATTGTATGTGATGATGTCTCAACCTATATGTGAATCTATGCTACCTCACTAGTATTCTCTTAAGATATTTTGATCCTCTAACTAAACAATGCATTTACTGTTACAATTGTTTTCTTTCATGTGCTATTTTTGTTTCTCAAAGCAGCAAGTAGTGTCACCATGACCAAATCCTTGTGACTTGTGATGAAACATTAGCAAATAGCAACATCATAAATTTTTTTGATCAACATAATCGATATATATTGAATTTTGTTGTTACTATAGTGCTAAACTGCTAATTATGCACTATTTCAAATGGACAAGATATTTTTGTTACAATGACAATATCTTGTTCACATCTTTGTTCCAATATGAATATCAAATTCACGATTTTGTTACCAAATGTTTCCTGTGTTTATCCAGAGGCAGGTAAACTTTGAATCCTATGGATTCACTTTGAGAAAACCTGACTTTTGGATAAAAACCTGTGGGATTTTCACAACTTTTTGTCCAGTGAGATTCCCATTGTTCCCCTCAGATTTTGCTTAGCGAATTATTTTACCTCTTCTACTGTTAGGGATAGCACGGCATAAACATCTGGACACAAAGGTTTAATGTGGTAAAACCATTGCGGGAAAAAATCACAGGAATCGATCCACTATAATGCTTCAAGATTACAAGTACAAGGGGTTGGCTTATATAGCCAAAAGAGTTCTAGTTGTAGACGACTTGGACTAACAACATATTTAGATAGAACCAAAAGATATGGTAAATCGAGATATTGAGTTATCTCCAACAAACCTCCCCTTAACTTAAAATCTATAACAAAATTATTTTCGAAAAACCTTAAGGTAATTAAACACATGAATACAAGTGCGTTAAAAGTTCAAAGGACTACTGAACGAGGAATACTGGAACAGTCAAGCCAAACACTTGTAGTGCAAAAAAACTACAATGGGTATGAAAGATTGGGACAGTCTTATCCAAACGTGAGACAAAACGCTTGTCACGAAGCAAGATTGAGCAAACCACCAGTAGATAGAGAGAAAGACGGGAACAGTCAATCCGAACACACAACTGTCAACAAAGCAGACGAAGAATTTGGGTCTTCAATGATTCATAACCCCAAGTAAAGTCTGAGTCTGTACAACTAACTTTCTGAAACAAACACTCAATCGTCAAATGGCATAAGCCAAGACATCACCTGCGGTGTTGGGTAGATAGTGAAGAACTCATATATGGATTTTTGTCATGCTCCATTGGAAACATAAAATTCAGCAAACTGCCTATTGAAAATCCACAACATGATTGAAATTGCTCAAAAAATGTCAATATGAAGAAAAAATGGTGTGCTGTCAGTGGAGTATAAATTGCAGTAGATCCCTCATATCGAGCAAAGACAACAAAAGAGAATGTTGTAGTATCCACGCAGAAACAAACTCCTTGTTGCACTTCAAACCTTTATTTCAAACTGACATTGGAGCAAAACCTTCACTAGAAAAACTCCGAAGAGTATAATGCTACCATCAGGGTGTCATCAAATTCCAAATGAACATTGCCAAAACCTCTATAATGGTCAACGTATCCAAACGGTGAATAAAACACCAAAATAATGATGATGAAACACCAAGTTCCAATTAATGGTGATGAAACACTAAATTCAGTTGTCTCCTCAACTGATATTTTTCTCTTTTCTCCAAAGACGACGATGAAACGTCATAAAATATTGCCTAATAAACTGCCAATGATAAATCGACAACGAAATATCGAATAAATCTCCAGTGATAAATTTCGCCTGAATAGCAATAAATCTTCCAATAATATGCATAAAATAATAAGCATGATAGCTTGAATTGCGCATAAAATATCTCTAATAATAGGCATGAAAGCCTAAATTTGCGCATGAGATCCTGAAGTGTGCATGAATATCAGCCAACAATAAGCACAAAATAATAGGCATAAAAACCTAAATTGTGCATTCATATCGCCAAATAATCATAATTGCAATAAAAACCCACTTTTGTTAGCACTGGAATAGTTGTCGGGGTAAAAAGCAATTTTTTCCTCACGCCTATTGGTACACTTTCGGATGGACTAGCAAATTCCGCTGAAAAAGCTGGAGCCGTGAAGTCTCTGGAAGCTGAAGCCGCTGAGAGCTTTGAAATGCTGCTGCTTGTTCTTCGGAGCCGAAGCCGATTCTGCTTCTGGAGTTGAAGCCGGACCCAAAAAAAATCAAAATCCCTTAGGGCATGTACAATAAGGCCATGTCAGCTGGCTCTTAACCTGTACACATCAGCTTTGGTCTATATGGAGGAGTGAGAAAAGAGGAAAGAGAAGAGAGCTGACTCTTATTTAGTAGCCAGCTTTACATGGGAGCATAGGTAGATCATTTATGTACAAGAGAGAAAAGATAATTATTCACTACAAGAAACAGGGAAAAGTTCATGGGCCAAAAACCCACGAATTTAGGCCAAAACCCACGAATTTAATTTAAATTCGTGAGCAAACCGTCGAATTTAGTGCACGAATTTAACTTGACGAAATTAAGTAATTAAATTCATGGGTACCATTTATTTAAGTTAAATTCGTGGGTTTCGCATCAAGCCACGAATTTAATCGAATTGAGTTTAATTAGTGGGTTTATTAAACCCACGATTTATCAGATTAAATTGCGCGCCAATGTGGCCCACAATTTAATCTAAATTTGTGGGGTACAAAACCCACGATTTAATTGTTAAATTCGTGGGCTTAATAAACCCACAATTTAATTTTTAAATTGTGGGCACAAGGAACCGATTTAATTTATTCGAGCGGCCGGATAAATTCGTGGGTTTTAATGGCTCACAATTTATCACTCATTTATACACAAATGTATATATATATATATATATATATATATATATATATATATATATCCATATGCATCGCACTCAATACATATAACAACTAAAGAAGAAAAGAAAAGGCAAAAAGAAAATTGAAACTAAAAATTGCTAAGCGAAGAATAAGAAGGATCATCTATTTTGTTCAAATCTGATCAGAAACACTAACACAAAAGAACTAACTCCACAATGAAGTTCAAGCGAACGAAGAATTAACAAACGAGACACCAAACCTATTACCTCTACTAAAATACTGAAACCAACCTTTTAACTCTTCAAAACCAGCTTAAAACTAAGTCACCGAAATGTACAAAATTTCGGCAGGACCTCTCTAGTAAATAGGACATCCCACTACTACAGAAAGGCTTATATTAGACGCCTCATTACAGACGGTTCCTCAAAACCGTCTGTGACGAATAATATCACTGACGGTTTTATATTGAAACCGTCAGTGACATTATCATAGACGGTACTCTACAAAAACCGTCAGTGATATACATCAATATCACCGACGGTTATTTTATAAAACTGTCTGTGATATCACTATTATCCCAGACGGTTTTGTAATAAAACCGTCTGTGATATATCCCCGTCTGTAATGCTATGTTTATCATTGACGGTTTTTTTATAAAACCGTCTGAGATTTCTATCAGCAATATAAAATACAGAGGCTCGAGCCACTTGGTGCATTTTAGGGTTTTGGGATCTATTTTCATTTGGCTGCGGCTGTGAGGCGATTTGGTAAAAGAAGACCGTTGATTTTGAAGGGTGATTGAGGATCCATTTGATTTTGGTGATCTAAGGTTAGTAACGGTGTCTAATTGCAGTATATTCAAGATCTTGCTTGGTAAGGATAGAATTTGATGATTTTCTAGATTTAGCTTGTAGATTCATGTGTTCTTTCTATGTAAGGGTAGTAATGGATTTTAATTGCATTAACACTAATTAATGATATATGCTTGGCGTAGATGGACCGAAGATGGATGTACACTAAGAACCGTGTGAGTGTCGAGTACATTAATGGCATCTCCGCTTTTAGAAGAGCTGCAGAAGAGGATATGTTTAATAAGGGGGGTAGTTTATGTCTTGTCCGTGCATTGACTGTGAGAATCTGAAGATGTTTCGAAACTTTGCGCAGATCGAAGCACACTTGATTATGAGGGGTTTCAAAACGGGGTATACATGTTGGACCAGTCACGGTGAAGAGCAGGAGATACAGGAAGCAGGTACTAACATGGTCGACGAAGTCAATGATATGTCGGATGGTCATATCGATTGTGGTTTTGATGAGGATAGGTTGCATGAAGATAATCAACTCGATGTCACGCGATGTAGAAGGAACTGTGATGATAGAGAATATGGTAAATTCGGGCTTGATGGAGGACTCGGAGAAACCTTTGTTCCCGTGGATGCAAGTCGAAATACACAAGGTTGTCATCCGTGCTTGAACCATCAAATTGAAAGCAAGCAACGGTTGGTTCGATAAGAGTTTCACAACACATATTACGTTTATTGGCGGACATGTTTCCCGAGGGAAACGAGTTGCCGACAACCACCTACAAAGCTAAGAAGGTTCTTTGTCCCTTGGTAATGGATGTAGAAAGAATACATGCATGTCCGAACGATCAGATCTGTCATCGCCAAGAGTACGCGAACTTGCACATATGTCCTGTGCAACGATCCCGCATAAGCGTAAGAGTAATTCAATGATGAAAGTGAGGGCATCCAGGTGATGAAAGGACCTCCTGCTAAGGTGGCATGGTATCTGCCTATAATTCCTCGTTTGAAGCGTTTGTTTGCGAACCCAAATAAGGCAAAACTGTTGCGTTGGCACTCGGAGGAGCGTAAGAACGATGGAATGCTAAGGCACCCTGCTGATTCCATCCAATGGAGAAACATCGATAGGAGGTTTCAAGAATTCGGTGAGGATCCGAGGAATATAAGGTTTGGATTGAGTATAGATGGAATGAATCCTTTCGGTAACATGAGTAGCCGGCATAGCACTTGGCCCGTGAATCTCGTATCTATAACCTTCCTCCTTGGTTGTGTATGAAGCGCAAGTACATTTTGTTGTCTCAGACTTATCCAAGGACCAAACAACACAGGAACGATATTGATGTGTACCTAGCACCATTGGTGAAAGATCTGAAAACACTATGGGTTCCCGGGGTACAGGTATGGGATGCGTACAAACGAGAGAACTTCACTTTGCACTGCCTTTTGTTCTGCACCATAAATGATTACCCTGCCCTTGGTAACCTATCAGGCCAGAGTACAAAAGGAACTAAAGCCTGCACTCACTTCTTAGACAATACCAAGAGTGTGTGGCTGAATCACTCGCGCAAAACTGTTTACATGCATCACCGTAGGTTCCTTCGGAGGAATCACCCATACCGCAAAATGAAAAAACAATTCGATGGAACGAACGAAGACGGTTTAGCTCCAAAGCCTTTAAGTGGGATAGATATCCATGATATGGTTAAGTACTTGGATGTTGCGTTCGGAAAGGGGCGTAAATCGAGGTCCCGTGAGAAGAGCACGTGGAAGAAGAGATCAATATTCTGGGACCTACCTTATTGGGAGCACCTAGAAGTTCGGCACTGCATCGACGTGATGCACGTGGAGAAGAATGTATGTGATAGCTTGATTGGTCTCTTATTGAATATTAAAGGCAAATCAAAGGACAGTATCAATGCACGCCTTGACTTGGTCAATATGGGCATAAGACCTGAGTTAGCACCGAAAGAGACAGATACATGCCGAACATACTGCGAACCTGCTTGTTACACTTTGTCTAAGGTCGAGAGAACTGAACTGTGCCAGTGCTTGCTTGGTGTGAAAGTTCCGTCCGGTTACTCCTCTAACATCAAGAGACTTGTTTCGATGCAAGATTTGAAATTAGTTGGCATGAAGTCTCATAATTGTCATGTGCTGGTGACACAAATGCTCCCTGTGGCAATTAGAAGTATTTTGCCAGTCAAGGTCCGGGAGACAATCACGAGGTTGTGTTATTTCTTTAACACAATTGCTTAGAAGGTCATCGATCCCGAAGCACTAGATGCACTGCAAGCTGAGGTGGTGATGACTCTATGTAATCTTGAGATGTATTTCCCTCCGTCGTTTTTCGATATCATGGTCCATCTCGTTATTCACCTTGTGATCGAGATAAAGATATGCTGGCCCGTGTTCCTACGTAGCATGTACCCATTCGAGAGGTATATGGGAATTCTCAAGTCCTACGTACGGAATCGATCTCACGAGGGTAGCATCGTCGAAGGTTATGCAACCGAAGAAGTCGTAGAGTTCTGCGTCGATTACATGGCTCAGGTCGAACCAATAAGTGTGCCTCGATCTCGCCATGAGGGGAGACTCCAGGGCATCGGGACCATCGGAAGGAAAGCAATCACGCCTGATCCGGCTTCCTATGCTCAAGCTCATTTCACGGTTTTGCAACACATGGCTGTAGTATCCCCGTACATCGACGAGCATAAGCATTGGCTACGGCAAGAGAATCTAACGCGGTAAGAGTCTTGGATCACGAGACAGCATAGCCTTCAGTTTAACAGATGGCTGAAGGAGCGACCCATCACTGGGACCTCTTTAGGTGATACGCTCATATGGTTGGCAAAAGGGCCAACATTTACAGTTGTAACATGGAAAGGATACGACTTAAATGGGTACACATTTTACACGAGAGATCAGGATACGAAGAGCACAAACCAGAACAGCGGTGTACGCATAGATGCGTTCAACACCGTTGGGTCAACGAGGAGCTCCTACTATGGGTTCATAGAGGAGATTTGGGAGCTCGACTATGTACTATTCAAGATCCCCTTATTTCGGTGTCGTTGGGTCCACCTCCAGCACGTGAAGGTTGACAAATCACGGTGTCACTCTTCGCCGACCTCGCACGCGTCGGATACCAAGATGAACCATTCATACTCGCTAACCAAGCTGTTCAAGTATTCTATGTAATCGACCCATCCAACAAGAAGAGACATGTAGTTCTTCAGGGAAAAAGAAGGATTGTCGGAGTAGAGAATGTAGTTGATGAGGAAGAATACAATCAATTCGAAGAGTTGCCTCCTATCGGAAAGAGCATCACAGTCCAGAAAGAACAACCCGAAGAATCTAGCTACACACGCGTCGATCATCATGAAGGGCTAATTTTTATACAAAAGAATAAGCAAGTAGAGTTATGATTTTAAGTGTACTCTTGAAGATAATATAGTTGTTTGTAATGAGATGCTCGAAATTAAAAACAACTTTGTGTATATATGCATCTGATTTATTTAATATAGTTTCCTTTCCTTTACTGATATTGCTCGCACAAACTGAAGTATACATTATGTCAAGAAGGCCAAACTTTGGTTTTACCTTAGCAATGAAGGTCTGTGTCAATCTTCATCACAGACGGTTCTATAATAGAACCGTCTAGTATATATAACCAGACGGTTCTAATATATAACCGTCTGTGATAAAATAACATCACAGACGGTTCTAATATAGAACCGTCTGGTATAGTTTATATCACAGACGGTTCTAATATAGAACCATCTGTGATACTTTTATCACAGACGGTTCTGGTATAGAACCGTCTGTGATATGGGAGACCTATAAAAAGGCCACTTTGGCAGATCATTCATTCTCTACTCTTCCACTCACGTGCTAAAAATCCTAAGTATTTTCGTCTCCGCCCCAGCTCATCGACGCCTCCCCTTCGCCGACGGCGCCCCCTCGTTGACCCCTCCCCATCGACGCCGCCGCCCCCTCCTCGACACCTCCCCATCGCCGACGCCGCCCCCTCGCCGACGCCTCCCCCTCGCCGACGCATCCCCATCGCCGACGCCGCACCCTCGCCAACGCCTCCCCTTCGATTTTCGCTCGGTAAGTGCCGATAAGGGATGGATTCTTAGATCTATAGATTAAGGGTATAAATTCCTAGGTAGTTCTGAGGTTGGTAAGAAAGCAAACATGAAAATAAGAAAAGATGGTAATTTGATTATTTGCCCCTGAGATTCTTGATGGATGAGCTCAGTGTAAATGTCTTATCTTTACATTGCAATTCTGTTTTTGTGCCATGCGCATTGTAAAATTGTAGGCCATTCCTGTAGAGTCTAGATTCAATTGTCAACTTTGTGCATTGGAGTAGTTACAGCTTTTGATGTGTGATTATGATTGATTGGTTGCAATCATTCGAGCTTAAGAGAAAAATATCAACGTACTTAGTGTAAATAGCCTATTTCGAAAAAAAATACTTAAGTAAAAGGTGGAGCTTTGTGTGTGTATATGATTGCCTAGTGCTCAATGCTCTAAAGTTGTTAATTTGTGTTGCGTTAAACCTTGACATTGTATTTGTGGTAGGTTAGGGTGAATGTAATTTTGTGATTGTAGTTTGATGGGATGTGTACTAGTATTGTTAATGAACTGCTATGCTACTATTTCCATTCTGATTTTTCTATTTTGGAACATGTACAACCCAGTATACTTTAGTAAGCACACTATGCTCTGAAAAGGCAAGAAATAAAAGCTATTTTCCTTGAGCTATCCTTATATCAAACAACTTTGAATTGACTAAAATGCGCCACATAATTTTTTTAATCACTGAAATTACTAAAGCACTTTTCCTACATGTATCAGCAAAAGCTTCTGAGGCATTTCATCAAATAGCAATAAAATCCTTAAATTCGTTCAAGTGTCTTTTTCTGTGATACTTGTTGTTAGATCTACTACCTTTTCTCCATCAAGTTTCATTTTGATTTGCTTTTTTGGGTGTCACGATGGGTGAAGAGCATATGCACTTGGTCCCATCTTGATCAAACATCCATGTAGCAAGTTTGGTTATGTTTGATTTGAGTCTTTGTTCTGTATGTGTAGCCATCAATTGGTAGCCTTCCATGTTTGTTTACTTTTCTTTCCTGTTGTTCCACGACAACCAGCCTAGATTGCAAGATGGTGTCCCCTCATTCGCCGTCTGAAGGATGTGATGAGTCACCGAAAAGAAAAACTCCTCGAGGTCCAAGAGGAGCAAATAAAAGACCCACGGAATGATATACCATCACAGCGGTTGATCGAAAGGATGGGCCCCCACCGAACCAAGAAAGGCGGTGAATGCATTTAGGACATTGTGCGGGATAGTCGCACGGCAACGGGTCCCCATCACATGTCCATCCTGGAAGTCGCTGACTGATGAGAACCGCAACGACTTGGTGACAGAAATTATGTCTTTGTTCGATATCCCAGAAGAGTCTGTGATCTTAGTGCGACGGTATGCACTGCTAGTGGCGGGAAAGGCGTGGAAGAATTTCAAGAGCACCCTTGTCAAGGAATATTTCAATAAGGACAGGACTCCCTTCTCTAAGTACGGGTTCATTACTGAGGATGTATGGCAAAATTTTGTTGAGGCGAAGACGACGGATGAATTCGTACGTCAAAGTGAAGCCCACAAGGCCCTGCAGGCAAGGAGCACCCACCCCCACAGACTTGGCACCGCTGGGTATGAGGGGAAGAGGGACCAATGGGAGAGGGAGGACGAGGAGGCCTGTGTGCCATTTGCATGTATCGTTGACCGACGCGCCAGAGACTGGCTGAGAGCAAGATCAAGTGCCACGTCTTTCGGCACCGTCTCCTTTACAAACCCCGCGGACGAGGAAGTCTGCCAACGACTGGTAAGATATCGGACTTCCAATTTTGTACGTAATTAGTCCGTAATTTCGTAAGTTTATTAACTTTTCGAGATCTTGCAGGTAGCGTTGAGTACACAATCTTCCGAGGGCACTTTTTTGCCAGACAGGGAGAAAGATGTACTCTCCACAACCTTGGGAAACAAGGAACACCCTGGTTGCACGTGAGGTGTTGGGGTTTTTGTTCCCTGTAAGTCAGAATTTCCAGGCGACTCAGACAAATACCGTAGTAGGAAGAGAACCAAAGCAGAGCGAGAGGAACGACTGGTACAAAGGATTGAGGAACGACTAAGAGAAGAATTCAACAATAAGATAAAAAGCCTCGAGGAAAGGCTCAATAATCAGCCTGCGCAAGTCCCAGATGTATGTGGGCAAATCAGCCCCACTACCAAAAAGAGCAGCTGTGCGTCCGCCACTCCCACAGCTGAACATGGGAAATCTCCTGTCTGTGACATCAAGGTACTTATATATATGTCTTGAATGCTTCATACAAATAGTCATTGGACGCAGAGCTAATTGTGTACCGCTATGTAGGTGGCCACGCGTGCACTCTCCAAGTGAGACTTGTCCATGGTGCCACCGTTATTCCGGCCGCCGGGGGTCGCGATCCGCTTATTCAAGGGCACGTGCACGGCACCCTTGTGGCACAGTGGATTCACGAAGGTTAGTATGGACGGTGTAAACGATAATTTTAAGACCGCCCCACTTCGATGCCCCCAAACGACGAGATTGTGACACCGAGAACGCCATTCACGCTTTATCTAGTGGCCCAAAGAATGACATCTCCCTAGACGCCCGCCCTCCATCACGGAGCTTCCCAACCGCTGAGCGATGATGCACCTCGTGAGCACCAAATCGGCTCCGTGCCCCTCGCATCAAAGGACATTCGTTGGATGATGCCCACTGCCTCTCCGTGCGCACTCCTTATGGCGTAAAAAAGTCAAGGGCAAAGCGGCGTATCACGAAGAAATTGACTATCCAATTGCCCCCGCCCGAGTATACCAACTAGGAGAGCCTTTTGTAATAGGAGAGCGCATGAAGAACCTTTCTATTGCTTGCGCTGTTGCAGAATTAGTGCATGCAACAGGCTAAAAAGCCAGTGCAAGACCGCATAACGAGTATATCGGTCAGTTTCAAGTATGAGCATCTATTCAATGAGTCATTAGGGGGATTCTTCACAGCCGACTTCAATGACCTTTTTGACATCTTCAACCTCGACGCCCTCGACGCCGCGCTCTTGAGATGCTGGACATTGTAAGTGTGTGCATTCACATTCTACATTCGTGTAATATCGATAAAAGTCATATATATATATATGACTCAATGCTTTCGTATATTTAGATACATGATCCAGGAAGCGAGGAAGAACGCACAACCGGTGGGTTTCCTGGACCCACACATAGTCTCCAAGCAAACAATGGATAGAGATTACGAATTTGTAGATAAATACGTCGGAGAGGCCTTGGCGGCTCAAAAAGATAAAGAATTCATACTTTTACCCCACAACCCAGGGTAAATACTAGTTTGATTTGCACTATGCTCGCAACTCTGTTCTGTTAATTGACCATGCCGACATACCTGTGTAGGTTTCATTGGGTTCTCATTGTAATTCATCCATCGACGAATCGGGTTATTTACCTTAATTCCTTACAGAGTGGCAGCCACGACTTACAACCTATCGCAAAATTAATCAGCAGGTAATTAATCACGTTTCCTCCAAAGATAACATGGTCATGTAGGTTGTTCAAACGTGTATGTTTCTCCTGGAATAGCTGACACTAACCTCTTGCAATCATGCATGTAGCGCGTTCAAAGTGTACAAATATTATGGAGGGCCTTCTAGCAAGGACAGTATAAGTCAATCACGATTTTAAGTTTCCGTAATCATTGTACACAATAATCCTATGTAAACTATGTAATAATGATTCGAACCGACCAAATCTATATTTGCAAAGCCACCAAAGAGGAAAGGAAATAACCGCTGTGGATTTTACGTTTGCCACAACATGGAACTCCTTGTCACTAAGAAAACGCCTAATCGGGTAACAAGCTGCGTTGGAAGAGGCCTTCTTGCTCACCAAGTTTTACACAAAAAGGCGAGTTCCATATTGCCGTATAACTTGAGGAGTCGATTTTTCTAAATTACCATTTGGGTTAATTGTCAAACTTGTGTTGTGGATTTGTAAATTGTAGTTGTGTATTCGATTAATTGGTTAATGCTATTGAGTTACATTTGGTTAATATATCTGAGTTCATTTCTGAAATGGTTGTAATGTTTTTGTAACATGAGTTTAGTTATTCTGTAATTTTCTTTTTTTCAGAGGGCGTGGCTAGCATTTCCTAAGGCTAGCCAATAAATAGAGAAATTGTTGCCTATTGGAAGTCTTATCACAGACGGTTTTTAATTAAAACCAGTCTGTGAAATAAAGATGCAACAGACGGTTTCAAATAAAAACCGTCTGTGATATCATCACATCACAGACGGTTTTCAACTAAAACCGTCTGTGATATCAGAACATCACAGACGGTTTTTAACTAAAACCGTCTGTGATATATTCTATCACAGACGGTTTAGAAACCGTCTGTGATATGCCGTAACATCACTCACACATGGTTACAGACGGTCCGGGAAACCGTCTGTGATGACAGTTCCGATCCGTCTGTGATAAGCTTTTTTGTAGTAGTGTCCACTCAGCAGACAAAAAAACATTTGCAGTTATAATATATATATCAATCTCTCAAACCAGAAGGAGACATTCTAGTAGATCCTTAGATAATCCAATCACACATCCAACGGCAATTTGTAAACTACGCAATGACATGCAATACATTACAACCGCAATAGATACAATCCACATTCTATTACAATAAGTCCATCACAATAAGTCGATCACAATGTATCCATCACAACAAGTCATAAAGTACAACAGTAATACACCAATCGAGCTTACAATGGAATTCATACCTCGGGGTTGTTGGAGTTGTGGGCACTACCACCACCGTCGGCACTATTGAAGATGTCTTCTATGATATCGTCGTTAGTACGTGCTGGAGGGCGTGACCTAGAAACCTGCAAGTTCAAGATTAACTTAGGTTGTGTTACAAGTAACATTATGCTAATTCACATGAAACAAGGTCAGAATAGTACTATTCAACCAAGACACAATATGAGAATATCAATATGACAGGTCAAGCTAAACAAGAATAGATACTATATATAAGAACTACACCTACGAGCTAGTCAAGATATGCTATAATAATCATATGAACATCAATCTAATATTCAATGAAGCATGAAAGTAATACTCTCTAGTATTAACAGAAGTTAACCATCTAGTTCAAGGCCAAGATTACAACTAAAATTATTTAATTCAACTTCCAAAGACCCTAATTGCATCACTGAGTATTCAAAAGATAACAAACAGTGAAAATAGTTCAAAGAAGCAATTAAGAGTTTTGGTAGTCATTTTAAGAGTTCAATATACAAAGTACAAATATAAAGCATTCTACAAGGATAAACAATCAGATTGTACATGGGCAAACAACACATTCTACAAGGATGCCATATAAAGCATTTAAAACATAAGTTTACAATTGAACAAGTTGTCTTAAGATAACTTTTCAATTCCAACAAGTCAAGACAATATAAGGTTCCAAATCAAAAGTTATTGTGAGAAAGAAAAATCAAATAACACGTAATGGGTTAATAATTTGGTAAACCATCACATATCTACAGAGCACAAAGAATGAACTTTCATAAGCACACAAGTATACCTTTTCAAGTATGAACATTGAGATGATTTGTGCAAGGTTTAAGAAAGAGTTGCCTAAATGTCCTAAAATCGACTAAGTTATGCATTTCAACTGAAATTATCACTATTACAACAGATTACTCAGATTGATATCTACTAAAAGAATGAACTAAATTTCCTCTGTACATCTGTCCATCCATTTGCACATCGACTAAATTGCAACTAATGTTCCTAAATTTGAGCAAGAGAAAGGAAGGGAGGGGCAGGTAGCTCACCAAGGTCATCAAACTCCACAACAAAGTTCAAGCGAACGAAGAATTAACAAACGAGACACCAAACCTATTACCTCTACTAAAAGACCGAAACCAACCTTTTAACTCTTTAAAACCGGCTTAAAACTAAGTCATTGAAATGTACAAAATTTTGGCATGACCTCTCTAGTAAATAGGACATCCACTCAGCAGACAAAAAAACATTTGCAATTATAATATATATATCAATCTCTCAAACCAGAAGGAGACATTCTAGCAGATCCTTAGATAATCAATCACACATCCAAAATGGCAATTTGTAAACTACGTACGCAATGACCACCACCGCCGCCGACGCTGTTGAAGATGTCTTCTATGATGTCGTCGTTAGTACGTGCTGGAGGGCGTGACCCAGAAACCTGTAAGTTCAAGAATTGACAAACTTAGCTCATGTCGCAAACTTAGAATGTTTTCGACATCCATACCTGTGGTGTCGTCTGAGGTGGCTGCAGGTGCCACGAGTTGAAGTACATAGGCATTCCTTGGCCTGGCATAGGTGGTGGGTACATGTAGAACAGGTTTGGAGGCTGGGAGCCCTGTAAGGCATAGACAGGTACATTATGCCACATATAAATCATTCATTCAAATTTTGAATAACGAATTGAACCGATCCGTCTTTACCTGGTGCCTCTCCTGCAGGTGGTGATCTGTGGAGTGAACATGTAGAAAGGAGGAGGAGGTTGGGAGCTCTGTGGATCATAGTTTGTGATATAAAGTATACATAATAGAGTTTTTTAAAAATAAAGAATGCATGAGAATATCATATAACCTGAGGTGCATCTCCTAGGGGTGGTGCCTGCATCCCAGTAGGGTTTATGAAGGACGCCGGGGGAGGCTGAGCACCCTGTGATGCTTCTCCTTGTGGTGGTGGCTGCATGTGCGGAGAAAACATGTAGAAGGGAGGTGGCTGGGAGCCCTATGACATAATAGTCAAGTTTGTGAATTCTTGATTTTACGAGCTAAGTGAATTAGAGAGTAATGAACTCAAGTATCTTTACCTGCGGAACAGGAGGGCGAAACACTGACACTCCTAGGGTCGCTTGCAAATGCAGGATCGAATCGGTCCAATGCCTGCCATGCCTCGCCATCAGACGGATGCACCATCATATCTGGGTCTTGGTCCTCACGTTTACCTTCTTTGTGCCACCGCATATGTTTCGCTGTTTCTTTTGACATGTAGAGCCGTTTAAGCCTATCCGTGATCGGCATGTACCGAAGCTGTTTAGTCGCGACCTTTGTAGTCACTGATACCCCTTCCTCATCTACCACCTCAACGAATCTACACTTACGGCAATGCATACAATGGGTATCCTTGTCATGATCCTTCCAGAACAGCATTCAATTATTCTCGCACACATCAATCTTCTAGTAATTCATCCCGAGGCCGGCCATCAACTTTTTCGATTGGTACAAATCCTTTGGCATCTTGTGGTTAGGCGGAAGGACATCATTCATAAGTTCAAGCAAAGCGTTGAAGTATTTGTTCGAAAAGTTGAACTTCGACTTCATCGACATAAGCCGTGCAACCGCCTGCAGGACGGTCACATTGGTCAAGTCATGCAGCTTCTCGTCCGAGGCGTCAAGTAGCCTATGGAATTCTTTAACCTCCTCCTACCGTGACCCCCCCGAGTCAAATTCACCCCCGCCAAGATCATCCAAAGATCTCTTCCATCCGGTCGTGATCCTCCCATGGTCCAAAGATCTCTTCTATCTCAATGGCTCGCCTCAGCCTCTCCATGACGGTGCCACACCAAATAGTTAGGCATGAACCCGTTTTTGCAAATGTGATATCGCACTATATTCTTGTCAGTAGTAGCTATTATTCTCGCAGAGGGTACACAGCAATACACATATTCACTCCTCCAATAATGCTTGCTTCAAGAAAGCATCTGTGATCTGCCCCCATTCCCTTGAGTGCCCCCCATCACTCCTCCATCCATCATACAACGCCTTCGATCGTCACCCATTATCAAAGCTAAACAAATGAAACGATGTCAACGCATTTGCGGGCTTAGGTGACAAAGACAACCCTATTAGGAAAGATGTGTTCTAAACCCACCCAAGAATGGAGGCTATGCAACAACCAACATTCTCGGGCTGTCCAAAATACGCTGGACAATTCCGGAATCGCGCACCTCTCAAGCAAATGTGAGATGCGCTGCTCTTCCCGACGGTGACGCCTAGGCTCTCTATCGCTCGACACAAACCATAAACTCTAACGTTATATACAACGACAATGAAAAATAAAATATATATATCATATTCAAATAATATAAAATGAGATGAAATAACTTCAAACGAATATAAAAGAGATGAAATATACCTTCTCCAACGTCGGTGGGGCGTCGCGAGGGTCCAGGAGGGCGGGTGGCGCCAGCGACGGTGAGCGCCGTCTGGCTGGGTGGCGTCAGCGATGGCGCGGCGGTGGCGCGGCGAGCGGCAAAGGCGGGGTGGGCGCCGGGCGGCGGCGGCGGGCGACGACGCGGCGGGCGGTGTCTCGGCGACGAGCGGGCGACGACGCGGCGGAGGGAGGGCGGGCGGCGGCGGGCGGTAGGGCTCAGTGGGCGGCGGGTGGTGGGTGGCGGCCGGGCGGCGGGCGGGCGGGCGGCGGCACGGCGGCCGGCGGCGGCGGGGCGACGAGATGGCGCAGGCGCGCGCGGGCGGCGCGGGCGGCGGGCGTGGTGGCGGGCGCGGCGCGACGCGCATGGGGATGCGCGGCATGAGCGCGAGCCGTAGCGGCGGGCCGGGCGGGCGGGCGTCTGGGCGGCGCGGCGCGGGGGAGAGGCGGCGAAGACAGAGAGGAAGCCCAATGGGCTTTTCAATTCGAGTAAATTCGTGGGTAATTTGTGGCCCACGAATTTAAATGAGTAAATTCGTGGGTGTAATCTTGCCCACGAATTTAAATAAACAAATTCGTGGGTATATCGTGGCCCATGAATTTAAATAAATAAATTCGTGGGTGTTATTGTGGCCCACGAATTTAATTAAAAACGTGGGTTTTATTGAAACCGACGAATTTAAATAAATAAATTCGTGGGTTTTTTTTGGCCCACTGTAACATTGCAAAAATTTAAGTTTTAGAATGTTTGAATTTCAAAATAAACCATTTTCATTTTTCTTGAATTAATTTCATCTTAATATAAATTTTCTATTTATGAAAGGATTTAATTTGACTAATCTATTCATCAAATAAAATATTTTCAGATTTAGTTGGGTTTATTATGCTGCAAGGAATGTTTCTGTATTTTTGGAGATTTTTCTGTATTTATTTGATATTTATTTGAATTTATTTCAATTTCTGGAATTTCTTAAATTCGAAAAATGTTTTATTTTCCTTCGCCGGCCCATTTCCCTTCGCTCGGCCCGCCTCGCTCTTCGCTTCGCGCCCAACCCGGCCCGCTCTGTCGCGGCCGCCCGACTTGCACCGCGTGGACGGTTGGGATGCGTGCGTCGCCTCCGTCTTCTCCGCCGGACTCACCGCCGCCGAATCCCGCGAATCCGCCACCACGCGATTTTCGGCCGTTGCCGCCAGATCCGCTGCGGACTCCTTCGGCGTCGCGCTTATTTAACGCGCCGCACCGCCTCTCTCTCGCTTCCCGAGATTCGCCGCTGCACCGCCCGAGCTCGTCTCTTCGCCGCTGCCCCATGCATCTCTTCGCCGCTGCTCGTCACCTCCGTGAGCCTCCGCTGTTTTTGGTCTCGCCAACTCCCGCGCCGCCCTCTTTCTTTTGCCTAACCCGCCGCCTCGTCGCGCTTCCCCTTGGCCGCGCCGTCTTCTCCGCCTCCGTCGTCTTGCGCCGCCGCCGTGCTTGCCGACGCGCGCGCGCGTCTCAACCGCTTGATCCGCCCGGCCGTCCGATGCCCGCCGCGTGGACGGCCCCGATCGCACCGCGTCGCCTCGTCTCCGCGTCGCGTCACCCGCTCATGTGGCCCAACCACGTGTGCCCTAGCACCGCGTGGCAGCCGCGTCAGTGCTGCGTCGATTGCCACGTCAGCCCTGGCCGTCGCGTGGCCCCACGTCAGCGTGGTCCGCCACGTCGGCATCTCTCCTCCTCGGTGAACCCGGTCCACCGTGAGTCGTGTCTCTGACGCGTGGGTCCCACGTGTCAGTCGACATTTCTTTTTCTTTTTACTCTTTTCCATAAAATCCAAAATTCCATCCAATCACGTGTTGCCACGTGTCAGCCTCTCTGTTTTTCTGATTTTTCTGATCTGGAATCTTCCAGGAGCCCGTTCTCCTTCGTTCGAGCTCCGATTCCAGTGATTTAAATTTCTAAATTCATCTAAATTCAAGATCTATCTTCCAGTACCATTATTTTTAATTTTTGAATTTTATTTGAATTTGTTTTATTTATTTGCTCTCGTTTCGCATGTAGACGACACAGTCGAAGCTCAAGCAAATCAACAGTCAGAGGTAGATCCAGCAGGAAGCAACGAAGGCAAGTCTTCCTTGAACATATTGATCCCAAATTTTACAAAATGCCTATATTGTTTTAAATTATGCATCCTTACTTTTATGCAATGTACTTTAAATATAGTTTTAGAATATAGTTAAATACCAGAATTTGTTATACCCTCATTGGTATTGATCATGTTAAACCTTTGTCACCCTAGTTAATATTAGCTATTTTATTTGGTGATATCCAGTAGATTAGCATGAAACGGTAGAATTGCTTAGTCCAGCTTAAACGTTTCGGTATTGTGCCTTTATGGGAATCATTTCAAATATTGTTTAAACTTGTTTGTGAAATTGTGGCAATTGGTGTTGCTGCTGTGATTTAAGTAAAATAAAGTGGAAATGGTTTAGACCGGGGCGGATGGATGTTTGGCGGGTGCAAAAAGCACGAGACCTTGGTATGTGAAAGTTCCGCCCTAGTCAATTAAGGACCGAAGCGTGTGTTACCATGGACCGAGCACTACCGTACAACCACAAGTCTATATGGGTACGACTGGCTAAATAATTTGTGCGTCTCATTATTAGCTTCGCCCGGTTGGTGAGTGCGGATGTTGGCAGCGCAAGAGGGGCTTCAGATCTTGGCGCCTAGAATCCTAACAAATGTGAAACCTTAGCGCGAGGTTAATAGTGGGGTTGTACATTGTAAAGGCCTTGTCGTGATCTCTCTGCCAACACACCAAAGGAAGTGTGTTAATTGCATGGCAACAAGAGTCGATCATGTCTTGTGGGTAAAGTGTACACACACTGCAGAGTTAAAACTACTTAAGTAGCCATGCCCACGGTCAAGGGCAGGCGAGGTACGCTTGCACATTGTAGATTTTACGGTTTTGTTTTAAAGGAAAATGTTGGTTTGGGAATCCGTGAGCAGATGGAACTCTCGGGTTATGGTTTGGCAGATGGAGCCAGTCAGGTAGATGGAACCTGCTTTAATTGTCATATCAAATTCAATTACTATGCTATTACCTTTTGATCAAATGATGCTTTAAGAAATTACTATTGGTATTTACAGTTAAACTTTGCTTTATGCTAAAAGAGCCATATTATGCCTTCAATTGTTTAGCCTTGCATATAGTTATCATGCATTATGTTTCCAAGACTTGCGGAGTACATTTTGTGCTCACCCTTGCAACATCCCCAACCTTCGATGTAAGAGTTCGCAAAAGTCAAGGTGACTACGATTTCTACGCTTGTGGTTACGATTTAAGGTGATCCGAATGCTAGTCGCTAACCCCAACGATTGCTGTTGGGCAAATGGATGGGCTTACTTTGCTTTTGTTATTTCGTTTCCGCTGTTTTTTATTGAATTCAAGCTATGATGTTGCTTATTTGTAATAATTGGCCATAAGGCTAATACTCTTTTACTTAATTAATATTATTTGATTCGTGATATGGATGTGTTGTCATCACTGTTTTCACTATGTGTGCTAGCTTTTCCTGGACTAGCACAAATTATACACAGAGGGTTCGGATTTGGAGATCCGGTCCCGACACCCACGAATTTAAAAAAAACCCACGAATTTTTCTCTGTTTCTTGTAGTGATTACACATTATCTAGAGACAACATTTAGAGACAGTTATTATACAAGCTAGCTTCTAGCTTACTATTAGCTGGTAGTTGGTTTTGCTATTTTACTCGCCCTTGAGGGTTCTGATTAGAGTCCAACCTGAGGCTTCTGTCTCCTTCTGTCCTTCACGTGTGAGCTCTTCTAGTCGGCAGACTGAATTCACGAGCAAACAGCAAGATGAGACCGAGCGACCGGGGTTTCGGGAGGAATGGCCGACGCGGGACGGTGAAGGCGGAGCCGTACCCACGAGGCGTCGGGCGGTGAAGGCGAGACGCTCGGCGCCGAGGACGCCGGGAGGCAGCGTTGATCCGGATGGAGCGGAGGCCGGCACAGGCGAGCCGGTGGCTAGTGTGCGGGCCCAGCAAAGCCGAAGGAGCGCTGGTTGGTGGGGATCCGGTCGGGCAAGCAGCGACGAGGTGGCCGAGCTGGCGCGGGATTCGTGCGGAACATGGCCCGCGCGGCGACGGCGACGGAAGCAGAGGAGCCGAGGCGACTTGATGTGCGCTCGTCACTCGCTGAAGCTATGGAAGACGAACCGGTCGGCGGGCCGGCGCGAAGCCAAGGCAGCGGACACGAGTAGATCGCGCGGATGCTGAGGAGGCAGACAGTCGCGACGGCCGGATCCGGGCGAACGACGGCGGTGACGGTAATGGCAGCTCTGTAGATCGGAACCAGGTGCGCGACGTGGATCCGAGCGGCAGGAGGCGCCGCTGCGCCTTGACGGAGCTGAAGGAGGACGGCGCGCGGATGGTGGCCACACGGAAGCCGAGACGGCTGATGGTCGTGACGGCGCGGAAGACAGCGGACGGCGCGATGCGCGATGAAGGCCGACGGCGCAGATCGAAAATCTTAGGGCTGGCACGGTGGGCGGCCGCATTATGGCCGGCCGATGCGTCACAGGCAGGCGCGTGGCCGAGGTGGCAAAGGCGGAGTCGACGCCGGAGTCACAAGCCGGCGTGGAGGGCGCGCTGGCATCGGTGGTCGCGCGAGGTTAGGGCAAAGCCGAGGTAGACGGACCGGCGGTGGGCGGTGCCATGCGGGTGCCGCCAGATTGATCTGACACCTGAGAACCCTAGGCTTTGATACCATCTGTTAGGACTCTGATACCACTTAGGGATAGCACGGCATAAACAATTGGAGATAAAGATTTAACGTGAAAAGACCTTTGGAGAAAAAATCACGGGAAACAATCCACTATAATGTTTTAAGATTACAAATACAAAGGGTTGATTTATATAGTTAAAAGAGTTCTAGTTATATACGACTTGGATTAACAATATATTTGGATAGAACCAAAAGATATAGTAAGTTGAGATATTGAGTTATCTTCAACATCTATAGTTCTACCTTTCAAGAGAAAAGACATCAATTTGACTTGTGAGCTGTAGATTGGTACTTTACTTGCCCTCGTAATCATGGAAAGTAGAGGTGGGCATCGTGCCATGGCACATGGGTCCATCAGATTGTGTTCCTCAATGGTGCCATGTCACCATGGCCCAGCTCGCCTTCAACGAGCTCAAGCGTGGTCCATTTGCAGTTCGTGTTAGTTTTGTGCTGTGCTAGTCTAGATCCGACCTATTTACACTATTATGACAGGGGAAAGGAGCTAGAGACCATGAAGTTGAGGTAGTGGACATAAATATTTAAGGAAAATGAACTAAATTTTATTAATTTATGAACCGATATAGAGTTACTATTTCATTAAAAACCTTACAGTCAGTGTAGGGTACCCAATGCGAAGTGACTCGATGCGTGTGCTTGATGTCAGTGAACATATACTCTCTTGCCCTCATTCTCCACCTTTTAGTATATCTGTTGTCTGCACTTTCTCCATATGAAAGGATTGTAAAAGGTGTCGACCATAGGGTGAACCATAGTATGACACAATATCGCAGCACAGCGTCCTGCCACGGGTTATGGCTCCTTCGGGGTCATCAGACCTGTTTCGTACCGTGCCGGTCCAAATATGGCCATGCTAGTGTGGCATACCGTGCTGCTCAACATGCTCGACCATGAGGTCTGGCACGACACTATCATTTGTGCCGTGCTGGCCCAACTAGTTCGCGTGCCATACTGTGCCACAATGCTCAGGTCTAATCGTAACACTACAATCCACTGTTACAGATTTAAAAAGCCTACACAAATAACCGCCTAACATTTTATTTGTAGGAATCAAACTAGTAATCAGTTAGAGAGAAGTTTGCGGATGGAGCTTTTTGTTTGGTTGCTAAGTTCGTTCTATGTAGTCTTAAAAGAAATCCGTTCAGAATTGCCATATAAAGAGAAATGAGAGAACGGCCGCTAGCTCAGTTCGCGGACTTCGCTCTCACTCGCTAGCATTTGCTCACGCTCACCAAATAATTGGAGCAAACATGTGCGACGAATGGGACAACGGGTTTGCAACTTTGCATGCTCCAGCTGGCCTTGTAGCTTTCAATAAATGGTTACCTAGACGCACTTCCTCCGGTCAGTAGTTATCAATTTAGATATAGTTATAGTTAAATTTTTAATTGTCAATATCTTTTAATATATATAAATTAGATACATAAAAATTATTTATTAGATTTGTCTTAAAAAGTATTTTCATAACATTATAGTTTTATTTATTTTATAGATACATTATAATAAAAAGTAATGATCAAAGTGATGTTTTAGAAACCGTATGATATCCAAAATAATAATTATTCATAACCAAAATATATCATAGACACGTGTGCCTGTAGGGTGTGTGCACGTGCGTTTTAAAAAAAAAAGAAAACGGGTTGACTTGATGAGCTTTCAGAATCCAAAGCACCACCAAACAGGGTTGCAAAAATCGTCGATAATCAACGAAAATTGTCGATAATCGCCTGTATCGCTACGGCACGGCAAGCAAAACCAAGACGAAAACCGATCGATTTGAAATTCAAATTCAAAAAATTTGTGAAATTTGCAAAAATTTATCCAATATAAACCTAAAATTAGTATTAATAATGTTTTGATATTTGGGATAAAATTTATATTAAATCACATAATTTTTAACGCGTTTTTGAGCCAAAACCGAAAGTAGAAAAAAGAAAAGGCAAATAAAAAATAAAAACAGTGAAGGCTGGCACTGTTGGCTCCAAGGCCCATTAGCCCATTGCGGCCAGCAAGAAACCCTAGCCATTCTAGAATTTTTTCTTTAATATTTATTTTTAATCTTTTTTTCAAAACTAGTCGTTAGGGAACGAAAATTGCAGTTTTGGGTGCCCGTCGCCCCATGTACTGGCGATCGGTGCCAGAGATGACGCCCAGTTAACGGTGGGGAAGTAATCGCCCCATACAGGGGCGACCGGTTCTTTTTTTTTAATGTTCATTTCTAATTTGTTTTCCAAGAATAATCAATAGGAAAAAATAACGAAAATGGCCATAGTACTTATTTCCTTTAATATTTTATATCTTTAAATACTTGATGGTTTGCATTGACCGATGGGTTATTTTGTCGTGGATGCATTTGATTGACCGTTACCAATTCAAAATGGTGAGAGGTGTGTTTTTATAAAAATTTTGGTTTGGTATATAATTTTTTAAATTTTTTTAAAAAATATATTATTTTTTCTGAAAAAAATCTGGCTTTCACAAGCTCTTGCAATTTGGGAATTTTTTCTTTAATATTTATTTTTAATCTTTTTGCAAAACTAGTCATTAGGGTATGAAAATTGCAAAAAAGGGTGCCGGGCGATCGGTGCGGATCTAACTACGAAATCACATACTTAACGGAGGAAGTAATCGCCCCATCTGAGGCGATCAATTTTTTTTTGTAATGTTCATTTGTAATTTGTTTTTCGAGAATAATCAATAGGGAAAAAATAATGAAAATGGCCATAGTACTGATTTCCTTTAATATTTTATATCTTTATGAAAGATCGAGATAGCAATCAGAGGGGGTGAATGATGCCAAATTAAAATATGTTCTCTAAGAAAGATCACAAATGCAGATTTTCACCTAAAGAAACCAAGCCAAAACCCTTAGATATCAAATGGAAACGAAAGGTTAATTTTCACAAAAAATCAGCCTGAGGCCAGTGCTACCGCATTCTGGGGTTGGAACTATCGTGTTACTGTAGCTACAGTAAAATCAGGCATATGAACAACGTTTTTAGCACGGGTTCAAAAGACAACCTATGAACCAAACCCCATAAAATGGGTAAAAGTCTCATCCTTCGAGGACATGAAAAACACCCAAGAGTACCTTGAAAAATCATCAACAATGACAAGAACATACCACTTCCCACCCACTGATTGCACTCTAGCTGCACCAACAGTGTCCATATGTAAAAGCTGTCCTGGTGCATCAGTCATCACAACAGTGACTAGGGATGAGAAGCAGCAACCATCTTGCCATGTCGGCAAGGAGAGCAAACTAAGTCTTTGACCATTTTTGAGTTTAGAAAAACCACGAATGAGGTCGTGACTGCTAACTCAGGTCAAATGATCAAATCCAATGTGACCAAGTCTCCTATGCCACAAGGAGAGATCACGGGACTCCGAAGCAATCAAACAACGGAGAGAGTCTCCAAAAGAAGCAGAAAAATCAGCACGAAAGACTCTCCCATATCTAGAAATCCCGCAAACTAACCCTCCTAAAGAATCGATGATTCTATAGACGCTACTCTTAAAACTCACCTCGAAAGAGTCATCAATAAGCTGAGAAACAGAAAGCAAATTGTATTGCAGCTTACTTACTAAGGCAACATCTTTAAGAATGAAATTGTCATTAATGCAAATGGTACCTATAGTAATGACTCTACCTGAAGAAGCATCCCCGAAAGTGATCAACTCATCACCGAGGGCTCGGACTAGGGAAGAGAACCATCGAGAATCTCCGGTCATATGATGAGAACAACCGGAGTCGACAATCCAAATATCTCCCTTCCCCATCCGACGAACCTGATCAAGACACAAGAGAGAAAGATGACTCAGTACTGGGATAGAGTGAAGACTTAGGAACCCAATACTGAACCATACGACACCTCAGAGTACTAGTCACAGAAGAAGACTGGACTCGAGTGTCTCTCTGACGTTTAACCCTAACAAGATCAGTAGCAACTCTAGTAGATGATCTAGGAGCTGTGTAACATCCCAAGTTTTGCTTTAATATCATTTTATTGATTTTTGTCCATTTTATGTTTTTCTGGAATATATTGGATTTTTCTGGATTTATTTGAATTTACTTTGAATTAAGTGTATTGGTCTTTTGTCGAAAACTATGTAAATTTGTGCAAAGCTAAAATAAAGTTTTGCCAAAAATATTTTATCTGAGTTCAAAATGTCTCAAAGTATTTTTGAGAATTTTCTTGGATTTTTCCTGATAATTTTATTGCCTGAAACAAATCAAATGATTTTCTGTAATTATTTTAAATGAGAAATCCTTTTAAAAACCAATGAACAGTATTGGGCCGGCCCACTACTGTGCGGCCCAGATAGCCCGCACAGCCTGTTTCAGCCAAAACCCTAAACCTAAAACCCGCCAGCCGTTGGATTGAGATCCAACGGCTCCGCCTTCGCCGCGTCAACCGAGGGCCCGGAGCCGTTGGATGGACGACGCGTGGACGCTTGTGATGAAGCCGCGTCGCCTCTCCGTATCGCCGTCGAAGTCCGCCGCCGCCACGAAACCGCCTTCGAAATCCGCGCTGTGCACGCCTCCCTGTGCGCCTTTTTAAAGCACCGATGCGGGCGCTGAAATCCCCACCTCGTGCCGCGTGTTTGCCGCAACTCCCGAAGCCCTGTGCCGCCGTCGTCTATGCTTGGGAGCTCGCCGGAGTTGAAGGAGGTAGCCGCTGCGGTTTTTACCCAAGAACGCCGCCGTTTCGCCGTCTCTGTCGTTCCAAGAGCCAGAGCCGAAGACCCCGCTCTGAGACGCGTTAGCGCTGCTGCTTTTGGTCGTCGGGGAGCATCGTTGCGCCGTCGTTGGAGTCATCGTCTTCAAGTCCGGTGAGAACACCGCCGTCGTGCCTTCATCGCCAGGTCCTGAAGTTCCGGGCCGTCAGATCTAGATCCTTCGGTCGACGCGCTGCCACGTCGCAAGTAATCGGTGGCCATCCGATCCATCTTCATCGGGCCAGATCGAGCCCCGTGTGTGAACCAATCGGGCGCCGCCGCTTGTCGGTCATTGAGGCCGAAGCGTCATGGACCAAGTCCACCGTGGTCCAGTGCCACGCCGTGGACCGAGTCTATGCGCCGAGACACGCGTCACGTTCTGGTTGGTTCCAGATCTTCGCTGACGTCATGCTTGCGTCATAATTGCGTTTTCAATTGGAAAATAATCCGATGGGAAATTCTGCAATGCTGACGTCATCATGAGGTCACACTGACGTCATAAATCTTTTTTTAATTTAAAAAAACTCGGTTAATTCTGATTTTCTAATTTCTGTAATTTCAGTATTTATTCAAACTTCAAAAGGCTATAACTTTTCCATCTTAACTCGGATTTGATTGATTCAAATTTCTAAAAATTTGTAAAATTGAGATCTATTTAATGGTGAATTTAAATTTATTTTTGGAGTTCATTTGCTTTCTGTTTTGGTATTTATTTGCTTTTCTCTTTCGGTACGCGTAGACGTTGAATTGTGCGACGCATCGGAGGAAGATCCAACAACTCAAGAGCAAGCTCCAGATCAAGATCAGGACCTATTCCAAGGCAAGTTGTGCTTTGATCATGTTGAACCCATGTTTATACAAATGCTATATTGTTTTACTTTATTGCATAGTATTTCAAGTATACGATTGTTTCAATCTAAATTGGGATCTAGTTAATCTACCCACTTGACTTATATACCCTACCTTGTCATTGTATGCCATGATCCATTGTCACCCTAGATTGGTTCATTATAGTTGGTTAGTAATGATAATCAACATGGGATGGTTAGACCGTATTAGTTGCTTAGCCATGCTTCGTCATCACGTGTGCTGGGATCATTGATAATTAATATTGATTAATGGAATATGGAACAACATTATGAACTTGTGTGTCATGTGGGATCACACGATGAGATTGAGTTGTTGTGGCGAGTCATGTCACGCAACGATGTTGAATTGTTGATGGCACGTGGTGCTTGGTAATCAGCCTGGGTGATAATCATTTAGATTGGAGCAAGTGACAAGGGGCGAGTATGCCAAGGGGGGCCTAATGGGCAGAGGGTATGAGGATGTCTTGCCTTGATCACCCTAAGGACTTAACCTTGCAAGCCTTTGACCTGAGTCAATCATGCAACCACATGTCTGGTATGGGCCAGCCTAGCTGATTAATTTGCAATGTCATAGCTTTGGTACTATCTTGGTCGGTGTGAGTTCCCGAGTTATGGAGTAATTCACATGGCGCAAGAGGGGGGCCCTGAATGTGGTAACCAGTCCCACCAGTGTTGAAACCTTAGCGGGTGGTACCGGGTTAAGCCAGCGCATTGTAAAGGCTTTGTTATAATCACTCGCCTTGGTGGTGTTTGGTTGTATCACGTGGGTAAAGTGCATAACCTCTGCAGAGTATGAAACTATTCGAATAGCCGTGCTCGCGGTATTGAGAAAACGCTCGGGAATTACAGTTAAGGGTTAGCTTAATTTAACTGGACAACTGTGTTGGGATGGCAGAATGCCACGTCGAAGATGGAATTTGATTTAGGATTGGAAACCTGGTTTACTTAAAGAATGCTGAATCTATCTATTATTGTTATTTGTTTCACAGTCTTTATAATCTATTTATTGTATTTGTTCAAAAATGCTGCTTATTGCAAAATAGCCATGATAGCCTGTCCGTTGAAATAAGTCTTGCATATAGTTACGTAGAATTGCATCCTGTGCACAACTTGTTGAGTGCTTTAAGTACTCACCCTTGCCAACAACAATAATCAACAGTCGAAGAATCTACACCTGTGTTGGAGGAGGAGTTCCAAGAGGACGCGAGTCATTAGGGTCCTAGCCTTGTCAGTTGCCTGTGGTGAACTGATGAGCTATCTACGTTTTCTACTTTCCGCTGCTTAATTCTTAGCTTATATTTCCAGTCTTGCCCTACGTGGCTTAATAATGTAAGTTGGTCATAACATCATACATTTAGCTATATCAATAAATGAACTACTATTTCTATTATCGTTGAGTATGATGTGATATGTACCAATGTTGAGCTGTGTGCACTAGGGTTGATCCTAGGACTAGTGCGGTAAACACAGTGGGTTCGAATCAGTGGATTCGGGTCCTTACAAGCTGAAACTGGGTTGGCCTGTCGTGGTGCAAAAGCCGAACCACCCTAGTGAAGCTGCCTAAAACTCCTACCAGAAAACACCTCACGCCGCTGATATCTACCTCGATGAGAAAAACGAGGAATATCAAAAGGGCGGCGGAATGACTGACTACGAACAGCTCCAGGACTAAAAGTCGAAGAACTAGATGAAAACCGAGTCCTGGACGCTGCCCAAAAACAGGCAACTTTCTAACCTGTCTAGAAGCAGTGTGTGCTTTAGGAGCACTCAAAGTCTGGGGATGACCCTGAATACCTTTAAGAGAAGCAACACGCTCACGCCGAGTGTTCTTGGCGCGCCTGAAGCAGAAATCTACTAGGTGACCATCCTTCTTACAGAAGGTGCATGTGTACTTCGCCTTGCTAGAGGCAGAAGCAACAGGAGTAACACCCTTCTGGTTAGAAGTCCTATCGACAACCCCAGCAGACCTAAACACGGTGGTACTCACTCTGGGATCTACCACAATCTCACCACTCTTGGAGCCGCGCACAATGGTGGGAGGATGCTCCCGAGTGTGCTCCAAGGGATCAAATCCTAGACCTTGATTAAATCTACTAATCTTCGATTGGTCTAGAATAAGATTGAGCTTCTTCTTGCCTCCAACAAACTTCTCGAGAGTGCTCATGAGATACTGGCAATCTCAGAAGAAAGAGGCACAAGAAGAACAGGGGAAGAAGAGGAAGAAGAACCAGAAAGACGAGCTCTCTCAGCACGTGCATTTTTCTCGCTCAGCACGGCTGCCTCAATCTTGAGGGCCTCACAAGAAACGCAAGACGCATTTCTAATTCTATGGGCTTGGTCTTCTAATTTCTTCCTAAGCTTGACATGGATTTTATCCAAGTCACCCTCAATCACAGAACATCGCAAGCAACTTTCTTGTGACTTATCTAGTAAGTCCTTAGCAAGTTTAGCACACTTGACATTTAAGGATTCATTATCAAGTTTTAGTTGCCTACAACCCTCACATGAGCTGACCGAGTCCTTAGAAGCTTGCATTTCAAGTTCATCATTTCTAAAAGAAAGCTTCCTAAGGTGATTGTTCATGGCATCAATTTCGGCAAGCAATTTAGGGCAATTATTACAAGAAGCATTTGTTTGAGCATGAGAAAAGCTAGCATCAGCAGGAATGTCAATAGTGACAGAACTAGCATTCTTCGACCTTAGATTCTCAAGATCAATAAGCACACTATTATGCAAAGTCCTTAGGTTCTCCAACTCCACAAGCAAAGCATCACAGAGTGTACAGCTATCAGAGTCTCGGGAGGAACATGATTTAAGTGAAGCTAACTCCCGAGACAGGCTATCTACCTCCTTCTCTAACTCGTAACACCTCGACCTAGCCTTAGCATTAAACTTGCCTAATTTACGTAAGGCATCATTTAACTCGTCGTAAGTGGGTACCTCATCCGTGTCGCCAGACAAATGGAGTCGCTACTTCAATGGCGCCGCCATGAAGCACATACCGAGAAGTCGTCGCTGCCCTTCACCTTCTCTTGCGATCATCCTCGCCAGCATCGCTCCAGCCTCTCGTGTCGAGAGCTCGATGTCGCCCAAAGGCAATGAGGACCCGGTGAAAGAGCTTCTTGTTCTTGGCAAAGTTGAGGTACTTCTTCTTCGTCGACTCACGAGCTGGGGCCTTCTTGTTGTGGTTCATATCGGTGTAGTCATTCTTGCTCGAACTGCCTTTTTCGTTTTTGCCCTTCTCCAACCGGGGACAGTTTGCTCGAACGTGGTTGGGGCCACCACACTCGAAGCAAATGATCTTGCCTCCTCTCTTCCTCTCTCTCACCCTCTTGTAAATGTTAGTAAATTTACGAGCGACAAGTGCAAGCTCATTTTTTGGAAATCGTTCCAGAACTTCATCGCTTACATCGCAAAGAGCAGAGAGAGAGAACCCAGAAGAAAAATCAACAGAGGACCCGGAGGAAGACCCGATGGGATCGGTGACTAGAGCCATCGACTGAGATTTCGTCTTGCGAGAGACGACGTCGATCTCATGAGTCTTGAGACGGGAATACAACCCATCAAGAGTCAAGGTCGACAAATCAGTGGAGTCCTTGATGGTAGTCACCTTCATTTCCCAAACTCGAAGATCGAGTGCGGTCAAGAAATGTCGAGCATTATCCGGGTCAGGGTATATGCCACCGATTGCTCGGAGGTCGATCAAGATCTTTGTAAACCGACCAAAGCACTGGTCAAGACTCTCACCAGCGCGTTGTTCAAACTTGTTGAACTCACGCTTGAATTGGTCCTGTCGAACCGTCTTGATTTGGGTAGTGCCCTCATGGTAAGCATCGAGGGTCATCCAAATCTTGTGAGCGGAACGGAGGTGAGAAATCCTATCATACTCACTGCGGCTAAGACCCTGTATGAGAATGTTCCTTGCCTTAGCGTTTGCCTCAACATCAGCCATATTGTTGGCCGTGACGTTTTCATCAGCAGGAACCTCATACGGGAGTTTCACCTTCTGCCATATCAGGAAACCCTCGACAGTGATGTATGACTCCATTCGAGATTTCCAAAAAGAAAAATCAACTCAAGAGAAAATAGGAGGCTTGGTGGAATACTTGTCCATCGCCATGGCTCTTGAGACCAGTCAAGATCTATGAAAGAGCAGAACCGACTCTAATACCAATTGAAAGACCGAGATGGCAATCAGAGGGGGGTGAATGATCCCAAATTAAAATATGTTCTCTAAGGAAGATCACAAATGCATATTTTCACCCAAAGAAACCAAGCCAAAACCCTTAGATATCAAATGGAAGCGAAAGGGTTAATTTTCACAAAAAATCAGCCTGAGACCAGTTGAAGGACCATGCGGAGGTCCATCCATATTTGTGATGAGTATTTGACTTTATTTGAGCAAGGTGTGCTTAAGTTTGAGTTTGATTTGGTTTGATTTTCAAAATGAAGCAATTTGAGTTGTCTTTGCCAGAGTGGCGATGCGGTCGTATGGACGCGTAGTGATGAGTTGCATGGTTTATTGCACATCTTTGTGGGCATTGCTATGTGAGGAGTTTCCTTGTTTTTGATGGTTGCAGGACGACGGTGCTAGGTCATGGTGAGGCGAAGGATGACCGGACTAGGCGAGGAGCGCGGAGGTCCAGACGGTTGGGAGATCGCCGAAGATGATCGGAGACGGAGTCCGGCAAGTCAAGAAGACAAGGAAAGGAGATGATGCTAGCTAGATGCCGCGTGGATCAATGAGGACCGCTTGATTGAGGTCTAGTTGATAGGTTAGCGGTCTAGGTAGTATGCTTTGAAAACTGCAAGAAAACCCGGTATGTGTGTGGGTTTTGGGTTAGCCCTTGCATGGCTGTGTGTGTGGGTTAATCCTAGCCCTTAGATGAGTGCTCTAGGGTTGAGGGACTCATCCAAGGGTGGTAGGTGGCCCAAGAGTAGTATAAATAGGGGTGGAGGGGTAGCCTCCTCTCCTTGAAGGTGTTGAGGTTTTTGATGCTCATTTGAGCTTTGCCCACATGAATGTGAGGCTTTGTAACCTCCCCTTCCAGAAATGAAAGTTTTATTCATCCACCTCTGAATTTATTTTATGATTTACATTATGTCTTTACTTTACGCAATTTAAATTCAGCATTTACTTTCCGCAATTACATTCCCGCAATTTACTTTCAAGTAATTTGGATTTGCCTCCTCCTTCTAAATGCTGCTGTTCTTGGATGTTTTGAGTGTGTTCATATGGTTTTACATCTCTTTGCACTCTTGGATTGAGTAGAGAACATCTTTTCTTTCAAGTTCCAACTTTGTTCTGAACTTGTTCTTCGCGCAGCAGTCAGTGTTTGATTTTGTAAAATATAGAAAAATCCTTTTGAGTGATTCTTGTTGGAGGAGGTGCGGGACTATGATATCCGCTTGCAGAAAAATTTTGGAGTTCACTTGTTGTACCGTTTGGGCGCCATGAGGTGAAAACCGAGCCCCAAACGTTCTGCTTGAAGTTCTTGACTAGACTGTGTTCTTCGATTTTTCGTGTTTTTTTTGTAAGGCTTTTTGAGGAGAAATTTGGTGGAGTTCTTCAAGACTCTGATGCTCACAGGGAGAAAAAGTCTCAAAATTTTGTGAGCTACAGAAACCCACCAACCTCCTGTGCAAATTGAGGACAAGTTCTGGGAATTCTGCTTTTGCTTTTCTGAAAGTGACTTTTGTGATTTGAATTGATGTCCTTTCTAAAAGCAAGAGTTTGAATTGATTCCTATTTATCTTGGACACTAGACAACCAGGATTGTGACTCAAAAATCCCCACATATTTTATGGTACTTATCCATGCAAGCTTGGGGTACACATAGTTGTCTAGTTTTTCGGGTTTTTCACAATTCCTTTTGAGCGATCTTGTCGAGGTTTTTGTTGCAGTATTTTGGGGGAATTTTTATTTGCGACCATTCACCCCCCTCTGTTCGCCATTTCGGTCCTTCAATTGGTATCAGAGCCGGTTCTGCTCTTTCTAGATCTTGACCGGTCTCAAGAGCCATGGCGACGGACAAATATTCCACCAAGCCTCCCATCTTTAATGGAGTTGATTTTCCTTTTGGAAATCCTTGATGGAGTCATACATCACGCCTGGGCTACCGATATGGCGTAAGGTGAAACTCCGTATGAGGTTCCTGGCGATGAAAATGTCACGCCATCAATATGGTTGATGTTGAGGCGAATGCTAAGGCAAGGAACATTCTCATACAGTGGTCTTAGCCATGGTGAGTATGATAGATTTTCACCTTCGCTCCGCCACGAGATTTGGGTAACCTCGATGCTTACCATGAGGGCTCTACTCAAATCAAGACCGTGAGGCAGACCAGCCAAGCGCGAGTACAACAAGTTTGATCAACGCTACGGTGAGAGTCTCGACGAGTGTTTTGGTCGGTTTACAAAGATTTTGAGCGACCTCCGAGCGCTTGGTTGCATATACCCGACTCGGACAATGCTCGCATTTCTTGACCGCACTCGACCTTCGGGTTTGGGAGATGAAGGTGACCACCATCAAGGACACCACCGACTTATCGACTCGACTCTTGACGGGCTTTATTCCCGCCTCAAGACTCATGAGATCGATGTCGTCTCTCTAAGACGAAATCTCACGATGGCTTTGGTCACCGATCCCATTGGATCTTCTTCTTCCGATCCTTCTATTAGTTTCTCTCTTCCGCCTTTGCGAGCTAAGCGATGACCAACTGGAAAATTTTCGGAAAATGAGCTTGCTCTTCTCGCCGCAAGTTTTCTCATGCATACAAGAGGGTGAGAGAGAGGAAGAGAGGTGGCATGATCACCGCTTCGAGTGTGGTGGCCCCAACCACATTCAGGCAAACTGTCCCAAGCTGGAGAAGGGCAAGAACGACGTTGGCGGTTCGGGCAAGAACGACTACACCGACAAGAACCGCAACAAGAAGCATCCAGTTCGTGAACCGGCGCACGAGAAGAAGTACCGCAACTTCTCCAAGAACAAGAAGCTCTTCCACCGCGTCCTGCCGCGCTTGACGACATCAACCTCTCCGACACGGAGACATGGAGCGACGAGGCGAGGATGATCCGCAAGAGAAGAAAGGCGGCGACTTCTCTCGGCATGTGCTTCATGGCCGACACCAACGACATCGGCGACTCCGTGCTCTACAAATGACTGACGAGGTACCCTCCTATGACCAAATTTCAACGAAGCTTTCTCGCAAATTAGGAAAATTTCATGCTAGAGCTAGAGCTAGGTGTACGGAGCTTGAGAAGGAAGTAGGTACCTTGACTCGGAGTTAGCTTCACTTAGATCTTCTCCCTCCCGAGTCACTGATGATTGCTCTTTGTGTGATGCTATTCTTGTGGAGTTGGAGAACCTAAGGACCATACATGATAGTGTGCTTGTTGAACTTGATGGTCTTAGGTTGAAGAATGCTAGCACTAGTTCTGTTGATGCTATTCCTGTTGAGGCTAGTTTTCTTCATGCTCACTCCACTCCATCATGCTCTAATTGCCCTAAATTGCTTGCCAAATTGATGCCATGAGCGAACACCTTAGGAAGCTCACTAGAAACAATGAACTTGAATCACATGCTTCTAAGGACCCAAATCGGCCATGTGAGGGTCAGAAGCAATTAAAACTTGACAATGAAACCCCGAATGTCAAGTGTGCTAAACTTGCTAAGGACTTACTAGATAAGTCACAAAAATATTGCTTATGTATGTATCGAGATTGTGGGGACTTGGATAAAATCCATGTCGAGCTTAGGAAGAAATTAGAAGACCAAGCCCATAGAATTAGAGATGCTCCTTGCGCTTTCTTGTAAGGCCCTCAAGATTGAGGCACTGTGCCGAGGAGAAAATGCACGTCTTTGAGAGAGCTCATCTTTCCGGTTCTTCTTCCTCTCCTTCCCCTGCTCTTCTTGTGCTTCTTTCTTCCGAGATTGCCAAGATCTTATGAGCACTCTCGAGAAGTTTGTTGGAGGCAAGAAGAAGCTCAATCTTATTCTAGACCAATCCAAGATTAGTAGATTCAATCAAGGTCTAGGATTTGATCCCTTGAGCACGCCGGCGCATCCTCCCACCATAGTGCGCGGCTCCAAGAGTGGTGAGATTGTGGTAGCTCCTGAGTGAGTACCACCGTGTTTAGGTCTCACTGGGTTGTCCATAGGACTTCACTGTAAGGGTGTTACTCCTATTGCTTCGCCTCTAGCAAGGCGAAGTACACATGCACCTTCCAGAAGAAGGATGGTCACCTAGTAGATTTACGCTCAGCGCGCCAAGATCACTCGGTGTGAGCGTGTTGTCGCTCTTAGGGGTATTCGTGGTCATCCCTGCACTTTGAGTGCTCCTAAGACACACACTGCTACTAGACAAAGTTAGAGAGTCGCCTGCTTTTGGGCAGCGCCCGTGACTTGGTTTTCATGCTAGTTCTTCTAGTTTTAGTCCCGAGTGTTCAGTAGTCGATCTTTCCGCCGCCCTCTTGATATTCCTTGTTTTTCCCATCGAGGTAGATATCGGCGGCGTGAGGTGTTTTTTGGTAGGAGATCCAGCAAATTTCTTCGGGATGGTCCGCTTTTACACCACTGCGTGCAACCCGCTTTGACTCCTAGATTATCTACCGAGTTGCTCTCGATCGTGAGAGTTGAGCGTTAGAGAGACACTCGAGTCCGCCTTCTTCTGTGGGTGGTACTCAAGTGTCGTATGGTTCAAGATTGGGTTCCTAAGTCTTCACTCTATCCCAAGATCGAGTCATCTTTCTCTTTGTGTCTTGATCGGGTTCGCCGGATGGGGAAGGGCGATGTTTGGATTGTTGACTCACTGTTCTCGCCATATGACCGGAGATTCTCGTTGGTTCTCTTCCTAGTCCGAGCCCCGGTGATGAGTTAATCACTTTGGGGATGCATCTTCGTAGAGTCATTGCTAAAGGTACCATCCGCATTAACCAAAATTTCATTCTTAAAGATGTTGCCTTAGTAAGTAAGTCGCAATACAATCCGCTCTCTATTTCTCAACTTATCGATGACTCTTTCGAGGTAAGCTTCAAGAGTAATGCCCGTAGAATCCTTGATTCATCGGAGGGTTAGTTTATGGATTTCTAGATTTGGGAGAGTCTTTCGTGCTGATTTTTCTCGCTTCTTCCGAGACTCTCTTCGATGTTTGATTGTTTCGAGTCCCGTGATCTCTCCTTCCGCATAGGAGACTTGGTCACATTGGTTTTGATCATTTGACCCGAGTTAGCAGCCATGATCTCATTCGGGTTTGCCCAAACTCAAGATGGTCAAAGACTTAGTTTGCTCTCCTTGCCGACATGGCAAGATGGTTATCGCTTCTCATCCTCCAACCACCGTAGTGATGATGATGCACCAGACAGCTTTTACATATGGACACCGTTGGTCCAAAGAGAGTGCAACAAGCAGGAGGGAAGTGGTATGTTCTTGTCATCGTTGATGATTTTTCTAGATACTCTTGGGTATTCTTCATGGCCTCAAGGATGAGACTTTTCTCACTTCAGGGGTTTGATCAAGAAGTTGTCTATTGAGCTCCCAGGTGCATTACGAGCTATACGCAGTGATAATGGCACGGAGTTCAAGAATTCCTACTTTGAGAGTTTTTGTGTGGAGTCTGGTTTAGAGCATCAGTTCTCTTCACCAAGCCGATATCTTCACCAAGCCGATATCTTCACCAAGCCTTTGGATAGCTCCAGATTTGTTGCCTTGAGGAGTGAGCTTGGAGTCGTGAGCCCTTACGGCCTTTCGTGAGGGGGAGTTGGTTTGTATATTATGTATTATATGTTTTGTTCCAGCTTTTATTTTCTTTGTATTTCTTTTGGGTGACTTTGGGCTTGTTTTCTTGAGTTGAGTTCACTCACTTAGACTTCTGGCATGCCTTCCATGGACCTCTTATCTTGTGCTTTAGGTTGCTATCATGCGTGATTAGCTGTTCTCTCTTCTCTCTAGGTTGAGTTCCCTCACAGTCTTATAAGTCTAGCAGGTATTGGGCCTCCTGGGTAGACAGGTTCTGTGTGCACTCCTTAGTTGGGATCTAGAGTCAGCTTCCCTATGTCAGTCACTGGGAAGATAAGAGCGAGTCTAAGCCGTAGTGAGTCTCTTATATCTTTTCTATGCTCTATAGCCATCCGCTTTGCGCTTCTCGACTTCTTCTCCTCATTCTGCTTTTTCCGTTATTATTGAGTTCATTCGGTTTTTCTTTGTGCCTAATCTTGATAATAACTCAACTTTAACCAGATTTGAGCTTAAAATTGATTCATTTGTTGAGGGGAGTTTGGGAATCTGTTCGCATTGCATATAGACCGCATTTCTGCTTAATGAGCTTTGTCTATTATGCAATTGATTTCTTCTTCATGCTATACACCATGCTGCATCATATGGAGGAAATCACTAGCTCAGATATGTCCAAGTTCATTTAACTTGCTAAGCTTTAAAATGAAAAAAGTCTTAAATGAAAAACTTGATGAAACTTGTTGCTTTTACTTGCTAGGTTTCTTCTCTAGAGGTTTGTGCCATAATTTGAGAAATTTTGGAGTTCTCTAGAGTCCCTATAGCAACTTGGGTGAAACTAGTTTGATCCATGCTAGAGTCCTTCAATTGCTCATGAATCGTTGTGCTAAAAATGAAAATTAAACAAAATTGACTCTTCTTGTGCACATTCGACTCAACACCTTGTATTCACAAGACCGCTTCCCATTGCACTTGGGATGAACTTGGAATACATCGTGTTTGACCTAGACCATCCTCTTAAGAGTTCATCTTGAGATGGTCGATACGGCTTGAGTCAATTGGTTGTCAAAAGAAAATGCAAATAAATTAAAAACAAAGACATATGTGGGTAAAGAATGCAAATAATGTCAAACATTTGCACCCGCCATGTCTTGTATGATGATAAATCAAAATTTGCATTAAGTGATAAATGAGCCCAAGGACCTTGTATGCTCTTCTAGATTCCCCAACGTGTTGAGTAGGTTGAACTCTAGGTTTTCCTTTGATCCTTAGAGTGGTATTCTTCTATTTTTGAAACTAAAGCTAAGTGTTGCACTTGTCAAATCTTGATAAAATGAAATATTCAAATCTAAGCTTGTATTTGCACTTGGACATATCCTAGACTAGTCTAATCTAAAAATTGACTAGCTTGGTGTCATATCTTGTCATTGTGATCAATTGGATAATCTTCAAAGCTCTTTCGATTGCATTTCATGCATACATAAAAAAATTGATGCCTATATTGCCAAAAGGGGGAGAAAACGTAGAAAAGGCATCACTAAAAAGATAAAAATGTGAATGCTTATTTGGTTATTATGATCTTTGTAAAACTATGCTACTACTTCTGTTGGATCATAATCTCATAATCACATTTGACATGTTTAGTTGGATTTTAGAGTTTTTGTTGAAAACTTGCTCTTTCTTAAATTTAACTCTAAAATCTAAATTCCTCTTTGTCAAATTGGTCATGGTACTAATTTCTATCTTTGGACCAAGTTTGACTTTGCAACTAAAAATTGTTTCCTTCTTCATTTTCTTCAAACTCAAATTTATGCCTTTTGTGTGGTTTGTCAATATACTCATCAAGGGGGAGATTGAAGGACCATGTGGAGGTCCATCCATATTTGTGATGAGTATTTGACTTTATCTTGAGCAAGGTGTGCTCAAGTTTGAGTTTGATTTGGTTTGATTTTCAAAATGAAGCAATTTGAGTTGTCTTTGCCAGAGTGGCAAGACTGGTCGTATGGACGCGTAGTGATGAGTTGCATGGTTTATTGCACATCTTTGTGGGCATTGCTATGTGAGGAGTTTCCTTGTTTTTGATGGTTGCGGGACGACGGTGCTAGGTCATGGTGAGGCGAAGGATGACCGGGACTAGGCGAGGAGCGCGGAGGTCCAGACGGTTGGGAGATCGCCAAGATGATCGGAGACGGAGTCCGGCAAGTCAAGAAGACAAGGAAAGGAGATGATGCTAGCTAGATGCCGCGTGGATCAATGAGGACCGCTTGATTGAGGTCTAGTTGATAGGTTAGCGGGTCTAGGTAGTATGCTTTGAAACCGTGCAAGAAAACCCGGTATGTGTGTGGGTTTTGGGTTAGCCCTTGCATGGCTGTGTGTGTGGGTTAATCCTAGCCCTTAGATGAGTGCTCTAGGGTTGAGGACTCATCCAAGGGTGGTAGGTGGCCCAAGAGTAGTATAAATAGGGGTGGAGGGTAGCCTCCTCTCCTTGAAGGTGTTGAGGTTTTTGATGCTCATTTGAGCTTTGCCCACATGAATGTGAGGCTTTGTAACCTCCCTTCCAGAAATGAAAGTTTTATTCATCCACCTCTGAATTTATTTTATGCATTTACATTATGTCTTTACTTTACGCAATTTAAATTCAGCATTTACTTTCCCGCAATTACATTCCCGCAATTTACTTTCAAGTAATTTGGATTTGCCTCCTCCTTCTAAATGCTGCTGTTCTTGGATGTTTTGAGTGTGTTCATATGGTTTTACATCTCTTTTGCACTCTTGGATTGAGTAGAGAACATCTTTTCTTTCAAGTTCCAACTTTGTTCTGAACTTGTTCTTCGCGCAGCAGTCAGTGTTTGATTTTTGTAAAAATATAGAAAAATCCTTTTTGAGTGATTCTTATTGGAGGAGGTGCGGGACTATGATATCCGCTTGCAGAAAAATTTTGGAGTTCACTTGTTGTACCGTTTGGGCGCCATGAGGTGAAAACCGAGCCCCAAACGTTCTGCTTGAAGTTCTTGACTAGACTGTGTTCTTCGATTTTTTGTGTTTTTTCTGTAAGGCTTTTTGAGGAGAAATTTGGTGGAGTTCTTCAAGACTCTGATGCTCACAGGGAGAAAAAGTCTCAAAATTTTGTGAGCTACAGAAACCCACCAACCTCCTATGCAAATTGAGGACAAGTTCTGGGAATTCTGCTTTTGCTTTTCTGAAAGTGACTTTTGTGATTTGAATTGATGTCCTTTCTAAAAGCAAGAGTTTGAATTGATTCCTATTTATCTTGGACACTAGACAACCAAGATTGTGACTCAAAAATCCCCACATATTTTATGGTACTTATCCATGCAAGCTTGGGGTACACATAGTTGTCTAGTTTTTCGGGTTTTTCACAATTCCTTTTGAGCGATCTTGTCGAGGTTTTTGTTGCAGTATTTTGGGGGAATTTTTATTTGCGACCATTCACCCCCCCTCTGTTCGCCATTTCGGTCCTTCACCAGTGCTACCGCACTCTGGGGCTGGAACTATCGTGTTACAGTAGCTACAGTAAAATCAGGCATATGAACAGCGTTTTCAGCACGGGTTCAAAAGGGAACTTGATGAATCTTTTGATCCATTGATCCAAATTCAATGAAACTTGTTAGATAAGGTCCTCGAGATGTCAGGAACTTATTCCAACCTTCAATCCAAGGGATTGACGTCAACGTTCCGACCTTTTTGCCCGGGAAGGAAGAACGCACCAAGTTTCGGCAAAAATCGAAAGAACTTCGATCAAGGCTTGCTCGTGGGGTTTTGATGATCAAAGTGATCTTGAATGACTTCCCACATGTACCAGTAAGCAAGAGAACACAAAGAAACTCAAGGATACGCAATCTACAAGATCAAGCATTCAAGAACGCAAAAGATCAACTTCTTGCAACAAGAACGCATGGATAGCCTAGATGATTGAAACAGGATTTCAAGAAAGAATCAATCATAAACCTGAGCAAAAGATTCGTAAGCAATTAGAAGGAGGGGAGGCAAATCCAAATTGCGTAAATGTAAATTGCAAGAAAGTAAATGCGGAATTTAGATTGCGTAATTTAAATGCTTAATGTAAATACGTAAAGGAAATGAAACATGAACATAAATGAAAAACATTTCATTTCTGGAAGGAGAGGTTACAAAGCCTCACATTCATGTGGGCAAAGCTCACTTGCTACTTTTCCTTCCACTGGGGGAGGCTGCTTCTCCACCCCTATTTATACAACTCTTGGGCCACTTACCACCCTTGGATGAACCTCCAAACCCTAGAGCATCCATCAAGGGCTAGGATAGACCCACTCAACCAGCCATGAAAGGGCTAACCCAAAACCCACCACACACATGGGTTTTCTTGCACGGTTTTCAAAGCAAGCTACACTTATCCACTACTCTATCTTCCAGAACTGCAACCCGACAGCTCTCCCTGATCCAAGTAGTGATAAGCTAGCTTCTCCACCGATCTCTTGTCTCTTGGGACTGTACCGACTTCATCTCCGGCCATCTTCCGGCGATCCCCGACCGTCTGGACCTCCGACTCTCCTCGCCTAGTCCCGGCCTCCCTTCGCCTCACCATGACCACCAAATGAAGTTCTACATCCACAAAGATAAGAAGACCCTTCTTGGTTCCACCATGAACCTAGCACATCGATTCTATCACAAATTGGGGTTAGAACAAACCAAAACGAACCAAAACACTTCAACCGAGTGCTAATAGCCTGTTTTTAATACAACAGTAAATTGGTCCGGCATACACGTGAAGCTCACTGAAAATTGGTCCGAGTCGGATATTGGTATCACTCGGCCAAGAGCACGCAAGAGTGATATGTCCTAAGTTGGACCAGATCCGTATCCTACAGCAGTCGGATATAGATATCACTCGGCCAAAAGCCATGAAAGAGTGATATGTCCCAAGTTGGACCAGATCTGTATCCTACAACAGTCGGATATAGATATCACTCGGCCAAGAGCCATGAAAGAGTGATATGTCCCAAGTTGGACTAGATCTGTATCCTACAGCTGTCGGATATAAATATCACTCGACCAAGAGCTGAGATTTGGACTGGCGCAAAAAGAACTCCAACTTGAAATCAAATTTAAATCCAAACACAAATCGAAGCTATCCTAGATCACATAAAGCCAAATGCTCATCATAAACAAGAATGGACCTCCACATGGTCCTTCACTTTAAATACTTGATACCTCCTAGTATTGATTAAAAATAAATATTAACGAAAATGGCCATAAGTTAAAAACACTAATCTTTAAATACGTGATGCCTCTTAGTATTGATTTATTGTAATATTTTATATGTATTGGCCAAAATATACCATAAGTTAAAAGCACTAATCTTTAAATTTTTTATACCTCTTAGTATTGATTTACTTACATATTTCATATGTAAGTGACTCGAAGTCGTATCTTTCGCAGGAAGTCAAAAGCGAGCATTTATCTCGTCAGTCACACACGCTACCGCCGTGTCCGAATACATCCGATGTGCGCCGCGCATTGATCCCACATGCATAGTATATTGGGGCTATGAAAATATCGGGAACTACCGTTAAATGTCGTCGGTACCGACCAACAGGCGATTAGGGGCAGTTGCATTACTAGCAAGGTCCAATTAGAACAAGATAAATTTTAAAATATTTATTAATATATAAGGATTTACATTATGTTGTGAAAAGTACTATGTGCCGTGCAAATTTAAATTGTATAAATCAATTTTACTTAAAGACCATTTAGTGTATTATGAACAAAGTATACAAACCATGGCTCGAAAAATCCTAAAATAAATATGTCTTGTTCGTAGGGTGTTAGGTGTACCATTTTTTCAAAAAAAAAAGGAATAAATTCAGTTGAATAAACCAAATAACTATTAGTAGCCTCACTTGCATGACACACTTAAGCCTTTTCGGCAGCCTGTGAAATATCATGTTTAAATATAATTTGTAGGGAGAACGGGCCAGATTTACTTTTTGATATATGCACTACCATATGGTGGGAAAATATTTTATTTACACCTTGCTTTGCATATTAATTCTACCAGTGCAATAACCCTAAGTATTATGGTCGAGGCAACAATGAAACGTTTAAACCTTTTCGGTAGCCCGTGAAATGTCATGTTTAAATGTAATTTGTAGGGAGAATAGGCAAGATTTTCTCTTTGATATATGCACTACCATATTGTGGGAAAATATTTTATTTACACCTTGCTTTGCATATTAATTCTACCGGTGCAATAACCCTAAGTATTACGGTCGAGACAACAATGAAACGCTTAAGCCTTTTCGGCAACCCGTGAAATATCATGTTTAAATGTAATTTGTAGGGAGAACGGGCCTAATTTGCTCTTTGATATATGCACTACCATATTGTGGGAAAATATTTTATTTACACCTTGCTTTGCATCCAAATTGTATTAGTGCAATGACCCTAAGTATTGCAGAACGAGGGTGAGAGGCAGGTTAGAGAGCGGTCGATTGACAAATCAGAAGTTACAGTGGAAAATAAGGTAGGCCACACTCTTTATTATGGCTTAAAACTGAAAGGAGTACCACGAACAAAGAAAATAATAGTTAAAACTATACGTCTACTGAGTGCTTCGAGGCCACTTCCCATTCGCCCATGCCTCCGGTGGGGCTTCTCTGGCACACCGCGCCCTCTCTCGTTTCCTCTCTCTCTCGGCCTCCTTCTCCTCCGCTTCCTTCCTACATGCCTCCTCGCGTGCGGCATCACGCTACTCTTGAAGCTGCCGCGTGAACTCCTCCTGCCTGTTGGCTTGATCAAGGAGCCTTTGGTCTTCGGGGTTGATCTTCATATCAAACCACTGCTCAAATTCACATAGTGGCGAAGGTGACTGCATGAAACGTAAATTAGCAAAGTTTCATGTATAAATATTACGTAACACGTACGATTGTTACCATCTGGCGATCCTTCAGGCTCTTCTCTGGCGGATCGAAGGCATAGTTGCGGCACTTCAAATACCTCCTCTTCCAAGTTGGAATTTCCCAAGAGCGGACAAGCCTGCAAGGATCTCCGCACTTACACATCAGTGCTACAGCTCTACAAGGTAGGAAGAGATCTTGGTATGCTAAATTGCACGGGCATACACTTCCTTCTTCCTTTGCTTTCCCCTTTCCCTTTCCACTTATACACCTCAGCATTTTTGATTGATCCTGTACTTTTTTCTCCCTCCTTCCCTCCTCTCTTCTATTCTTTCTTCCTCTTTCACTGCTGCCTTTGCGAGACCGCGAGCGACAGCGAATGTTATAAAGGGTAGATATTGTCAGGATATGGAGCGATCGCCCCATATTAGGACGATCGCCCAAATTAGAGGCGATCGCCCTATGTAGGGCGATAGGTGCACCTAGCCGTTAACGGCCGTTAATGCCGTCCTCTCCAGCCGTTATGGCCGGTGGTGTGTTGTCACGTCGTGTGAGAAAGTCAAAGCGATGATAGCACAATTAATGAAATATACATGGATGTTCACAATTTGAAGTGCTAAGGCACTCATGTTACTAACTCAGACAGTTATACAATATGGTGCTGAACGTAAAGGCATTACAAAAATACATCTGTACAACAAGTCAATCACGGCCACGCTTCCTGATCTTGCCCGTGGGGTACGTGAGTGGCGACGGCGGATGGGCGTCCCTCCTAGGCCGGCCCTGCGGCACAGGGGTAGAGTGGTGTGGCGGTGACCAGGCGTGTCCTGGGGCGGGTGCTCCTGAGAGCTGAGAGGGGGCGAGGTAGTCGATCGACAGTGCATCGCCTCGTGTCGAACTCGACGTCCGCAGGTCGCCGAAACCACCTGGGTCCCGTGGGGCGGAGACGACGAGGAGCCTCCTCACCCATCAGATCCACTCATCGCTACGTGGGAGCGTAACGACGAACCGCCGGGGTAGGGCTAGAAGACGAACGAGCCTCCTCAGCCCACTGTCCCCACTGGTGCTACGTGGGAGCATAACGAGAGACCGCCGGGGTAGGGTGAGGTGCTGGCCCGCGAGGACGTGGTGTGCTGCGTCCGACGACGTCTCCGCGCCCCCAGCATGTGTCCAGGCGAACCAACTGCCTCGCCCTATCGATGATCCGCTCGCAAGATGCCTCGATCTCAGTGATGCTCAGCTGTATGCCTGCTCGGACGCGCGCTAGCATAGACGTAGCCTCCACATCCACCTCCACTACGAGATGTACCTGCATGTAAAGCCGGATTGATATTTAGTAATTTAAATAAAAAAGACGTACCGATGTAGCTTCGATTGTGACACTTACCGCGAAGCTGTCCCTTTGGGACACCTGTGAAGGGTACGTGTCCGTCATCGATGACTGCCATGCGACGTACGGTGCTGGTGTGTACCCCACCCTGAGGCGAGTCCGCAGGGTGAACCACTCCATGTACTCATCGTACATGTCATGGTTGTACGGTCGGGTCTCGGTGACCCTCCATGTCAAGTGCGGCGTCCCACTGCATCACCCATGGCTGCACGCGATGGGCGATTGTGACACTTACCGCGGAGCTGTCCCTCTGGGACATCTGTGAAGGGTACGTGTCCGTCACCGATGACTGTCATGCGACGTACGGTGCTAGTGTATACCCCACCCTGAGGCGAGTCCGCAGGGCGAACCACTCCATGTACTCATCGTACATGTCATGGTCGTACTCCATGTCGAGCGCGCGCCCCATCGATCGCCCATGGCTGCATGCAAGGCACGAATCGAGTGCCCATCGCAAAGACCCATCCGGCCATCTCGCAATGCAAAAATAGGAAGTACATACAATATTCATTCTGCAGAAATGTGGAGTACTAAGATCAGGAGACGTACCTGTGAGCGCCACGTGCGACAACGTGACGAGGCGACAAGGGGAAAGACTGCAACAGGCCAAACTGCCGCAGCACTCGGTGCGGCGAGTACTCCTCGACACATAGGTCGAAGACGAGAACCTTACGAGTGAGCTAGAATAGCTCATCTCGCGTGCAAAGCACGGAGACCCCGTAAGGTGCTCGGGCGTGGACGTCGTACGCGCTGTATGGCGTCCACCGCACGTCCTCGTCGTGGAGGTGGTCGAACTCCCGAACGAACTCGAGGTAGGACCTCCTCACCTATCGGTGCGCGTACGTCCGCTGCGAGGAAATAAGAAATGGCGGAGGTTATGGAAGTGCGTTAGTGGGGAAAAAGATACGAGGGAGCATACTCGCTGCCGGACCCAAGAGGGCCCATGGTGGGCCACCCACCGTCGCCTCCGTCACAGTCCCGCGGTACGGGCGGTGTCAACAAAGAAGCTCACAACGGAGAAGCGCCCGGTGACCACAACTGGAGCAGTAGGACGCAACCCGACATCGTACCCGAGAGACAGCGTCGTGCAGACCTCTGTACGTCGCCACAAGCACATCAGAGGTCCACGACTACTGTACCATCTGTTCACAATGAGGAAGTTAGACGTGTCATGCACACAGGAGATTTGAACGGAGTGTCTTACCTCATCCTCCAGGGTGTCGGTGATGTGCTGGGCATACTCGATCAGGTGCCGGTCCACCGTGTTCCCGTGGGAGGATGGGAACATCACCCAACCGAACAGCAACAGGAGGTATGCCTCCAGATGGCGGGCCACGTCCTCCTCCTCGGCGTGCAGGTGGAGCAGCTCTGCCTGCAGCATTTGGCACAAACATTATCAGCAACTTAGCGCTTCTCTGTTAACTTGCAATGAAAAAGGTACTAACCGTGAATTCAAGCAGCCACGCCTTCATCGATCCGTGCCGCTCACCCTGCCTGAGGGTCTGGTAGGGGGCTGCCGGGGGTGCCGCTGCACCTGGGCGAATCGCGCGGATAACTCCGCGTGCCACGTGACGGAGGCGTCGTGCAGCACAACTACGGGACCCGCACAGGGGAGTCCTAGGAGGTAGGACACGTCCTACAGTGTCGGAGCCATCTATCCGCAGGGAAGATGGAACGTGTGCGTCTCCGGTCTCCACCGGTCCAAGAGTGCGGCCAGCAGGGACCGATCGTACCCGAACCGTGGGACCTACCTGCCCTCTAATGGGGCAGTGACCTGCTCCACCATCCTACAGAGAGGAAGTAAGCCAGCCGCTCGCAACCTGCATGTAGTGTATGCGTCGTTAGAATTGCATTCACATGGAAGTACATATACATAAAAGAGTGCAAGCGTTGGCAGCTTACCGTGGAACCCAGTGTGGGTTAATGCAAAGCAGCTCGTTGGGCACCGGAGGCTGGAGTGTCCCTAGCTGTCGGTTCTCCTCTGCGGAGTACCTAGACCGGTGGGTCGCATCCACGGTCGCGTCTAGCAGCTCAGGGCAAGGTCACGCCATCGTCGCCTGTTACAAAGCAAATACAACAAATTTGTCAGTAATTAAATGTGCACACAAAATAAAATACAAAATAATGAAATGTAGCATATTTAACTAACAATACAATGGAAGTTCAGAAAGCTAAAAGAATCTCATGTTACAAACATACCAAAGATGAAGATATGTTCGATGAAGCACAAAACGTCGAAAATTACATTATCCGCATAGCAATTAACTGGTACATCGAAAATTACATTATCCGCATAGCAATTAACTAGTACATCGAAAATTACATGATGCGAACAACAACTAATTGGTACATCGAAAATTACATGATTGGAACAACGGTTCACTGGTATATCGAAAATTACATGACACGAACAACAACTAACTGGAACATCAAAAATTACATGATTGGAACAACAGTCCAGTGGTACATCGTAAATTAAATGATGGGAACAACATCAAAAATTACATTATCCGCAATTGCGGCGCGCGCGGACTCGTCCATATCATTCCGAATACGCCGTGTCCTTCGACGCCCGACCTTCTGCTTCAATATTCGGATGTCCGGTACCCATCGATGGTCCGGAGGGGGGGCTGTTGTGAACGATCCATCCACTCGGTATCTGTACACCTCATGATGCCACGTGTTGAGAACACTTTGCTTGTAGTAGTAGAGGGAGATGTACGGACGACATGATTGATGCGTCTCGGCGGCTGCGGTAATGACGTGTGAGCACGGCAAGTGCAGCAGGCGTGGTTTCTGGCAGGAGCACTCGCAGTCAGCTGCTCGGAGTTTGCATAGATGGGAAGTCCTCTCCCGGTGGGAACCTCTGAGACCTCGATCACCGCAGTGCACATGGTATCTCCGTTCCACGCCACTCTCCGGTGTCACCCGATGTGTCTGTGCCTTTCTTGTTTTGTTTGACATGTACGTAGATACAACCATTGAGTAGAACAGTCGATTGTCCGACATACATGTTGCGGAGTTCTTGTATCTCTCAATGAAATATCTTTGTGTCCCTAGTAAGACACCTTCAGTTATACCCACCAATGGAAGGCATCTGGTGCCTTTCATTACCCAGTTGTAAATCTCCGCCAGGTTCGTTGTCATGATTCCATTACGCGAACCGCCCTCGTCATGCAGAAGGGACCATTTCTCCAAAGGCTCATGTCGTATCCAGTCGGTGAAACTCTTTATGTTGGTCCTCGGCCTACGCCGAATGTTTGGAGCGTCTTTCGGGAGCGTACACAAGGCTATGGAGTTCTCTCCTTGCTCGTGGTAGACCATCGGGTTCCTTGATGAACAAGCGGTATCTTTTCGATTCATTGATTGCTTCTTCGTTAGTTCATCTAACGTCCTCCAAAGCGCGTCGAACTTCCTCCGTTGGTTCTGTTTGCACAGCCGCTTGAAAATGTTTGTAACATCCCAAAAATTTGACCTATAATTTTGCTCACGTGCATTTTTGTGATTTTCTGAATTTATTGGATTTTTTCAGAAATTATTTGAATTCATTTTAATTAAGTATATTGAACCTTTGGTGAAAACTAATTATATATAGATAAGAATAATATGAAGTTTTGTCAAAAATATTTTATTTAAGTTCAGAATGTTTCAAGGTATTTATGAGAATTTTCTTGGATTTTTCCTGATATTTTTATTGCCTTAAATGAATTAATCTAATTTCGGAATTATTTTAATTCAAAAGCTTTTGAAAATCTTGAAGCAAGATCGGGCCAAGCCCAAAGACCTTGTCGCGTGCGTGAGCCCAAAGGCGCGCGTCTGCTCACCGCGCCGTGCCGCCTCGCGCGCCACCGTTAGATCAAGATCGTGCGTTAAGATCATGCGGTGTTGGTTTGGAAAGATTTGATCGCATCCGCTGATTTTGGAAGGTGCGGATTGGATTGATCGCCGAGATCTAATCGTGGCCTCGTTGCGATCGGACGGCTCTCGGTCATCGCTTCGATTCGGTTTCGAATCCGCCGCCGCTTGCCGCCGCCGCCGCGTGATTTAGGGTTTCCTTCCGCGCGCATGCCGAGGCTATAAAAGCCGCACCGCACTCCAATGTTCCTCGCCCTCGCGTAGCCGTGAGCTCTAGCCTCTTCGCTGTTTTCGCCGCCGCCGCCGTGAGCTCGCCGTAGTTCTTTGCAGCGCCGCCGTGAGTTTTTGCGCTGCTCGCCGCCGAGCCTCCTCCCGCCGAATCGGTTCCAGATCCGGGTCGCTGCCCAAGACGCGTCGAGGCCGCCACTTATTCTCGCCGGAGTCGCGCCGAAACGTCGTTCGGGTAGTCGTCTTCCTCCGCTCCGGTGCAAGCCCGTGTGTCGTGGACTTGGTCCATAGACCGAGCGACGTGGCGTAATTTGATTGGCCCACGTATCGCGATGACGCTGGCGTCGATATCACCGGTCCACAAAGACAAGATCTCGAGTCCACGGTGGACCAGCGTGTTTTTGTGGACTAAGTCCATGCGCCGAGGCCACGTGTCCGTCTCTGATTGGTCCACGTGTCGCTTGCGCATTAATATGTAATTTCCAGTAGAAAAATAATTCGGGAAAATCGGTTTTTTTTTCTAATTTCTGTATTTTCAGTATTTATTCAAACTTTAAAAGGCTATATCTTTTGCATTTTAACTCGGATTTGAGTGATTCAAATTTCTAAAAATTTGTAAAATCAAGATCTATTTATTCGTGAATTTTATTTTATTTTTGGAGTTTGTTTGATCTCCGGTTTGGTGTTTATTTGCTATTTTGGCATCGTTTCGCGTAGACGTTGAACTGCTCGGTGATCCGGAGGAAGATTCGTCGCTCCAAGACCCAAGCTCAGATTAAGACCAGCACCTACTCCAAGGCAAGTTGTGCTTTGATCATGTTGCACCTAATTTTCACCAAAATTGCTATTTTATCTCTTAAACTTTATGCATGATATTTTATATGTATAACTGATTTCAATTAATCTGGGAATTAGATAATATGCCTATTTGAATTAAATCATACCTTGTCAATTTTATGCCATGATCTATTTGTCACCCTAGGATGTGGAATTATAGTTGGTTAATATTGATAATCAACCTGGGCTAGTTAGACCGTCATAGATTGCTTAGCCATGCCACGTCATCACATGTGTCCGAATGTTGATACTTAATCTTGACTAATGGAATATGGAACAATGTGTTATGAATTGGTGTGTTATGTGCCGTCACACAGTGATATCAAGTTGTCGTGGCAAGGAGGTCACACATCTAGATTAAAATGTTGATGGCATGTGGTGCTTGGTATTCAACTGGGGTGGTAATGATTTTAGATTGGGGCAAGTGGCAAGGGGCAGTGTGCCAAGGTGGGCCAGGGTTGGCAGGAGTATGTGGAAGTCTTGCCTTAATCACCTTAAGGACTTAACCTTGCAAGCCTTTGACCTGAGTCCTTCTTGCAACCACATGTCTGGAATGGGACAGCCTAGCTGAATAATTTGTGAAACCTAGATTTCGGTACTGTCGTGGTGAATAGTGAGTCCCGGGTTACGGTTTAACTCACATGGCGCAAGAGGGGGGCCCTGTTGTGGTGGTTTAACCCTTCTGTTGAAACCTTAGCGAGCAAAGATCGGGTCTAGGTGTAGCATTGTAAAGGCTTTGTTACAATCACTCGCCTTGGTGGTGTTTGGTTGTATCGTGTGGGTAAAGTGCATAACCTCTGCAGAGTGTACAATCTATTCAATAGCCGTGCTCATGGTATTGGGCAATGCTCGAATTACAGCTTAAGGGTTAGACTTTTGTTAAACAAAACCTATTGGGATGGCAAGGTGCCATGGAAGGTGGAAATTGATTTAGGATTAGGAACTTGGTGTATTTGAAAATACCAATTTATTAATTATCGTATTTGTTTTACTGCTTTCCAATCTATTTATTATATTCTTGTTAAATGCTGCTTTATTGCAAAATAGCCATATTAGCCATTCCTTTGGATTAAGCCAAGCATATAGAATATTAGACTTGCATTAATGTGCACAACTTGTTGAGTGCTTTATGTACTCACCCCAACAACAACAACTTCAGAAGAGGAGGAATCTACGTCCTTCGTGGAGGAGGATTATATGGATGCGAATGCTTAGGGTCCGAGCCTCATCGCTTACTCATGTGAACTGGGAGCTTCTACGCTTATTTATTTTTTCACGCCGCTTATTTGCTATTTCTTTTATAAGCCCTGTGTGGCAATAATCATGTAAGACAACAGCACTATTAATTATTAAAGTTATGCTATATTCATTTGTGTATGACTATGATAGCATCTATGTTGAGCTGTGTGCACTAGCGTGATCCTGGACTAGTGCGGTACACACAGAGGGTCTGGATTTGCAAATTCGGGTCCCGACAGAGGTGGTATCAGAGCCATACTGACTATAGGTCTTGGCCCTAGGTAGTTGGTATCTCTTAGGAGTGTCCAAAATTATTTTCTAAAAGAAAAAGGTGAAATTGACTAATAAGAAACTCTTGGCTTATCTCATCATTCTATCCCATCCTTGCTAAATTACCTTATTTTCGTTGTCGTTTCGAGTGGAGATCTTATTCAAAATTTTGTTTTGAATAGATGCCGATCTTCCGCCTTCGAGTCGAGGAGGTGGCTACGCCATGGAGCTGTGGAGAGTTCTTCAAGTGATTGGAGGCTTTGATCGTCCGCTCTACCGAGGAAGCAACTGGAACGTCAACGGTGTGCATCGGGGATTCTTCTGCAAGCTGATCATCTTAGCTCGAGAGTGCGACGAGACCACCAGACCGATCCACATCACCGCCCGGAGGTTCACTTACGAGGCTGGAGTTCAGAGGTCGCTAGACTTGCTTTCACGACGGATCCGCCACGACTCGCCTACGAGCCGCGACACCGTGTTTCGACTTCACCCGACAAAGGCGAAAGCGCAAGGCACAACGGATCGTGGAGGGGAGGCTGCTACACAAGACACCTTGCCGAGTTCGCCACCGCCCAGGAGGATCACCTGAGGGACACTGCGCAGGAGCTGGAGACAGCGTGTGAGGCGCTGAGAGTGGCGGAGCGAGAGCTTCAAAAGACCCGTGACGCCGCAGCCAGAGTCATCGGTGAGTTGGTGGAGGCCTTGCAGGTAGCCAAGGAGATAGCAGATCAGGTCGTCCAGGAGCCAGATGAGGTCGCCGAAGAACAAGAAGAGGAAGAAGAAGACCCGGAAGAGCGTGAGTGGGAGCCTGAGGAGCCAGCAGAGGGTCACTAGGATAGGTTCGCACCCATGCCAGCCCACCCACCGGTGTATGCACCGGATCAGTCTCAGCCAGGGTGGCTGGATGAGTGAGAGTCGGTCTTAGAGTTGTGTTGAGACTCGAGTATTGAGTCGCGTCTTTAAGTTAGCCTTTACCTTTTAGTAGACGTTAAGGTTGCATGTTTAGTTTGGTTCTTAATTGTTTGCTGAGTGTGCAGTATGTGTTGCAAAGCCCTTAGGCATTGTAAGCAACCATACCAAGTATTAATAAAGATTATTTAAGTTGGGTTTAACCTGTTTCCGCTTTAGAAATTCTTACATCTTATCTATGCTACATCTACCTTTCCTAACCCAAGAAGCAATCAAGCAGATGGTGAACACCGCAAAGAACAACGGAGCTTCAGAAGTGGTCTCGCTCCCGTGCAACAATCCCAACGAAGGAGCACCACCACATCGTGCACCGCCAAATGGATATGCGAACTTGGGAGCTTTTCTCACAGCACTCGCTTGATGCGCATAATGATGCAGATGACCAATATGGCTGCAATCAACAACCCCGCTACTCAGATAATAACGGCGGACCTCGTCCTTATTCCAAATTGTCGACTTTATGAGGACCCGACCGCCAACATTCTCGCAACGCCAACCCCTTGGAAGCGTATGATTGGTGAGAACCATTGAGAGGAAGTTGTACATCACGCAATGTGAAGGGCATGAGAAGGTTCTTTATGCATCCCATCGCCTTGAGGGAACAAATGCAGAATGGTGGGAGAACCATCTTGTGCTACTCACGAGGCACCCATGGAAATCACGTGGGAAGAATTCGCAACGGCCTTTCGCCAATACCACGTACGGAAGGAATGATGGACTCGAAAAGGAAGAATTCGTGGCGCTTAAGCAAGGAGGCCAACCGTGGTGATTACTTGAACAAATTCACGCAGATTAGCTCGCTATGCTCCCAAGATGTGGCGACGGACAAGGCTAGGCGATCCGATTCATGAAGGGATTAAACTCGGGATCGCAAGTGGGGTGATTACCACACTTTTCCGCATTTTCAAGAATTGGTAAACAAGGCTTTGATTACGAGGATAAGCGCAGGAGCTTGGGGAAAATCGCAAGCGCTTGATGACTAACCTGTGGACGCCTAACCACCGCGAATGAGGATGACCCCGCAACAGTTTGCTAAGTTCCAACCGCAAGCTGTTAACAAACCAGCAACACCTGCACCGCGACGACCAGGACAGAGTTATCAGACACCGGCCCAAGGTAACAATGCTCAAGGGGAGTGCAGATCACCGCCGAAGGTGCTACAGCTTGCAATGAGTCAGCATTATGCCAACAGATGTCCCCGAAAGGAGGTATCACGCCAGTGCGCTTCAACCTTGGGACGACACCTGCTAAGGCGCCGATGATGGGAGCAAATCGAGGAGCTGGACAGGCAGGAGCAACGCCTCAAGCTACTATTCGAGGCAGAGTCAACCACATCACCGCCGATGGAGCCCAGGAAGCATCAGACGTCATACTGGGTAAGTTTTTGGTAAACTCAGTACCTGCAATAGTATTATTTGATTCAGGAGATTCGCATTCATTTGTCTCTCGAGCTTTTGCATCTGAAAATGGTTTGAGCATGAAAAATCTTAAGTGTGTGATGCTAGTCCAAGCCCCAGGATCTGAGTTAAGATCTAACCTTGGATGTTTGGGGTAAAGCTAAAATTAATGGGGTAGAGTTCCTAGTGAACTTGATTATTCTAGATGCCCAAGTTTTAGATGTTATCCTCGGTATGGATTGGTTAACCAAGCATAAGACAAGATTGGATTGCGGTCAAAGGATTGTATCCATTGAGAGCCCTAGAGGAGAAAAGGTGGAATTCGAGCGACATCGCCTCGTAAGGGTCAATTAATTGTTAATAGCGTGAAAGCCGTCATAGAGGACGTGCTAGTGGTCGTGGAATATCCAGATGTATTTCCGAGGATCTACCGAATGCCGCGCACCGTGACATCGAGTTTGTCATTGAGTTAGTACCGTACAAAGACCAATAGCAAAAAGACCTTATCGGATGCCTACCGATGAGTTGGTGGAAATGAAAAAGCAGATCGACTAGTTATTAGAGAAGGGTTTTATAAGACCAAGTTCGTCGCCATGGGGAGCGCCAATTTTGTTTGTCAGGAAAAAAGATGGAAGCCTTAGAATGTGTATTGATTACCGTGCACTTAATGAAGTGACGATTAAGAATAAGTATCCGTTGTCAAGGATTGATGATCTGTTCGACCAGTTGATAGGAGCTGGAGTTTTCTCCAAGATAGACCTTCGTTCCGGATATCATCAACTAAAGATTTGGGCAGAAGATATTCCAAAGACCGCATTTTCTTCAAGATACGGACATTATGAGTTCACGGTCATGTCTTTTGGATTGACCAATGCGCCAGCATATTTCATGAACTTGATGAATAAGATTTTCATGAAATACTTGGACAAGTTTGTTGTTGTGTTCATAGATGATATTTTGGTATATTCAAAGACCGAAGCAGAGCACGCAAATCATCTGAGGCTAGTGTTGGAAAAGCTGCGTGAGCAACAGCTGTATGCTAAACTCAGTAAATGCGACTTTTGGAAGGAAAAGGTGGAATTTCTCGGTCATGTTATGACTGCAGAAGGAGTTGCCGTCGACCCAAGCAAAGTGGAGGCGATGTTGCATTGGGAACAACCAAAGTCCGTCACTCAAGTCCAAGTTTTCGAATGGCGGATATTATCGCCGATTCATAGAAGGATTTTCGACGATTGCGAGACCTCTTACGCAGCTTGTTGAAAAAGGAAAAGAAATTTTCATGGACGCCGATTGTGATAAGGGTTTTGAGGAATTAAAGAAGCGCTTGACAACAGCCCGAGTGTTGGTTTTGCCTAATGTTCGTAATACTTCTTGATATATATCGTGATGCGTCAAGACAGGTCTTGGATGCGTATTGATGCAAGAGGGTAAAGTGGTCGATATGCGCCAAGGCGCTTAAGACCGCATGAAGGGAATTATCCTACGCATGACTTAGAATTGGTGCCGTGGTGCATGCCTTGAAATTGTATGCGTCATTATCTCATGGGAAATAGATGTGAGATATATACGGACCACAAGAGTTTGAAATATATCTTCACCCAATGATCTTAACATGAGGCAAAGGAGATGGTTGGAACCGATCAAGGATTATAATATGGGAATCCACTACCATCCAGAAAGGCTAATGTAGTGGCCGATGCCTTGAGTCGTAAAAACCATGTTGCAAACATGATGGTACAGAAGATCAATCGGAGTTGTGTAAGGAGTTTCTGGTTAAAATTGGTAATGGTTCCGTATGATTTATAGCTGCTTTGGAAGTAAGGCCGACGCTTGAAGATCGATTTGGGAAGGGCAAAGGATGATGAGAAAATCAACCAATCAAAGCTAAAAGGATGAAGGATTAGCGCAGATTTTACTATGGATGGCCGGTACATGTGGTTCAAGGGTCGATTTGTGTGCCAAATGCACTGAGCTTAAGCAGTTGATTTTAGAAGAGGCTCACGATTCCAAGTATTCAATCCATCCAGGAAGCGCCAAGATGTACCAGGACTTAAGGGAAAGGTTTTGGTGGCCGAATATGAAACGTGAGCATGTTGCCTTATGTGATATATGCCAGAGAGTTAAGGCAATACACCAGAGACCTGCAGGATTACTACAACCGTTAAAAGTTCCAGAATGGAAATGGGAAGAAATCGGTATGGATTTCATCACCGGGTTGCCAAGAACCCAAAGTGGGTATGATTCTATATGGGTTATCGTGGATCGACTGACCAAAGTTGCTCACTTCATCCCAGTCAAGACAACTTACTCAGGAGACCGGTTAGCGTAACTATACATAGCCGTAATTGTGTGTTTGCATGGGGTACCAAAGAAAAAAGTGTCAGATAGAGGTACCCAGTTCACCTCGAGATTTTGGGATAAATTGCATGAAGCCATGGGAACGCGTTTGAACTTCAGCACGTCATATAACCCGCAAACTGATGGTCAAACAGAAAGAGTAAATCAGATTTTGGAAGATATGTTAAGAGCTTGCGCATTAGCCTATACTACATCATGGGATAAATGCTTACCGTATGCAGAGTTCAGCTATAACAACAGTTACCAGGCTAGTTTGCAGATGTCTCCATTTGAGGCTTTATATGGTCGTGCCTGTCGTACCCCACTGAATTGGAATGAGACAGGAGAACGTATGATATTTGGCCCTGATATTCTCAAGGAAGCTGAAGAGCAAGTTGCCATGATAAGAGACAGGTTGAAAATCGCGCAGTCAAGACAAAAAAGTTATGCAGATAATCGACGCCGTGATTTGAGTTTCGAACCCGATGATTTCGTGTATCTTAGGGTTACCCCTCTAAAAGGAGTTAAAAGGTTCCACGCTAAAGGAAAGCTTGCCCCAAGATATGTTGGACCGTTCAAAATTTTGAGCCGTCGAGGGGAGGTTGCTTATCAGTTGGAATTGCCGCAGTCACTAGCAGGCGTGCATGATGTGTTCCATGTGTCCCAGCTCAAGAAGTGTCTTCGGGTGCCAGCGGAGCAGACGCCTTTGGGAGAGATTGAATTGCAGAAAGATCTGACCTACAAGGAGCAACTAATAAGAATCCTGGATGTTATGGACCGCAAGACCAGGACCAAGTCAGTTCGCTTTTGCAGGGTTCAGTGGAGCAACCATTCCGAGAATGAGGCAACCTGGGAGCGTGAAGAGGATCTGAAGTCAGAATTTCCAAACCTATTCCCTAGTCAGCCTTGAATCTCGGGGTCGAGATTCTGTTAAGGGGGAGGTTTGTAACATCCCAAAAATTTGACCTATAATTTCGCTCACGTGCATTTTTGTGATTTTCTGAATTTATTGGATTTTTTCAGAAATTATTTGAATTCATTTTAATTAAGTATATTGAACCTTTGGTGAAAACTAATTATATATAGATAAGAATAATATTAAGTTTTGTCAAAAATATTTTATTTAAGTTCAGAATGTTTCAAGGTATTTATGAGAATTTTCTTGGATTTTTCCTGATATTTTTATTGCCTTAAATGAATTAATCTAATTTCGGAATTATTTTAATTCAAAAGCTTTTGAAAATCTTGAACAAGATCGGGCCAAGCCCAAAGACCTTTGCGCGTCGTGAGCCCAAAGGCGCGCGCCCGCTCGCCGCCGTCGCCGCCGCCCAGCCAAACCGTTAGATCAAGATCGTGCGGTTAAGATCATGCGGTGTTGGTTTGGAAAGATTTGATCGCATCCGTTGATTTTGGAAGGTGCGGATTGGATTAGATCGGTCGAGATCTAATCGTGGCCTCTCGTTGCAGATCGGACGGCTCTCGGTCATCGTCTCCGATTCGGTTTCCGAATCCGCCGCCGCTTGCCGTCACCGCCGCGTGATTTAGGGTTTCCTTCCCTGCGCGCATGCCGAGGCTATAAAAGCCGCAGCCCGCACTCCAATGTTCCTCGCTCCCTTGCGCGACCAAGAGCTCTAGCCTCTTCGCTGTTTATTGTCGTCGCCACTCGAGAGCTCGTCGTATTTCTTTGCAGCCACGCCGAAGTTTTGCGCCGCTCGCGCCGTCGAGCCTCCTCCCGCCGAATCGGTTCCAGATCCGGGTCGTCGCTCCAAGACGCGCCGAGGCCGCCACTTATTCTCGCCGAGTCGCGCCAAACGCCGTTCGGGTAGTCGTCTTCCTCCGCCTCCGGTGCAAGCCCGCCGCCGTGTCTCGGAGCTTCGCAGCCATTGGATCTTCGCCAACCGTCCGGATCAAGCCACATCGCTTCTTCAGCAGTTGTTCGCTCGGGTATATTTCTAACCGTTAGATTCGAATAGACGTTCGGGATTGAGACGCGTGCGTGCGTAATGTGTCGGCCGTTGGATCGTCTCGCAGATGTGCGACGCGGTCGATCGCGGTACCGGCATCATCGCGCGCCGGTGCACCGTGGACGGCGTGTGCCGTGGACTTGGTCCATAGACCGAGCGACGTGGCGTAATTTGATTGGCCCACGATCGCGATGACGCCATGCCGATATCACCGGTCCACAAGACAAGATCTCGAGTCCACGGTGGACCAAATGTTTTCGTGGACTAAGTCCATGCGCCGAGGCCACGTGTCCATCTCTGATTGGTCTACGTGTCGCTTGCGCATTAATCGGTAATTTCCAGTAGAAATATAATTCGGGAAAATCGGTTTTTTTCTAATTTCTGTATTTTCAGTATTTATTCAAACTTCAAAAGGTTTTATCTTTTGCATTTTAACTCAGATTTGAGTGATTCAAATTTCTAAAAATTTGTAAAATCAAGATCTATTTATTGGTGAATTTTATTTTATTTTTGGAGTTTGTTTGCTCTAAGATTTGGTGTTTATTTTGCTATTTTGGCATCGTTTCGCGTAGACGTTGAACTGCTTGGTGATCCGGAGGAAGATTCGTCGCTCCAAGATCCAAGCTCAGATCAAGACCAGCACCTACTCCAAGGCAAGTTGTGCTTTGATCATGTTGCACCTAATTTTCACCAAAATTGCTATTTTATCTCTTAAACTTTATGCATGATATTTCATATGTATAAATGATTTCAATTAATCTGGGAATTAGATAATATGCCTATTTGAATTAAATCATACCTTGTCAATTTTATGCCATGATCTATTTGTCACCCTAGGATGTGGAATTATAGTTGGTTAATATTGATAATCAACCTGGGCTAGTTAGACCGTCATAGATTGCTTAGCCATGCCACATCATCACATGTGTCCGAATGTTGATACTTAATCTTGACTAATGGAATATGGAACAATGTTTATGAATTGGTGTGTTATGTGTCACACACGTTGATATCAAGTTGTCGTGGCAAGGAGGTCACACATCTAGATTGAAATGTTGATGGCATGTGGTGCTTGGTAATCAACCGGGTGGTAATGATTTTAGATTGGGGCAAGTGGCAAGGGGCAGTGTGCCAAGGTGGGCGAGGGTTGGCAGGGGTATGTGGAAGTCTTGCCTTAATCACCTTAAGGACTTAACCTTGCAAGCCTTTGACCTGAGTCCTTCTTGCAACCACATGTCCGAATGGGACAATTTAGTGAAAAATTTGTGAAACCTAGATTTCGATCTTGTCGTGGTGAATAGTGAGTCCCGGTTACGGTTTAACTCACATGGCGCAAGAGGGGGCCCTGTTGTGGTGGTTTAACCCTTCATGTTGAAACCTTAGCGAGCAAGATCTTGGGTCTAGGTGTAGCATTGTAAAGGCTTTGTTACAATCACTCGCCTTGGTGGTGTTTGGTTGTATCGTGTGGGTAAAGTGCATAACCTCCGCAGAGTGTACAATCTATTCGAATAGCCGTGCTCATGGTATTGGGCAATGCTCGGAATTACAGCTTAAGGGTTAGACTTTTGTTAAACAAAACCTATTGGGATGGCAAGGTGCCATGGAAGGTGGAAATTGATTTAGGATTAGGAACTTGGTGTATTTGAAATACCAATTTATTAATTATCGTATTTGTTTTATCGCTTTCAATCTATTTATTATATTCTTGTTAAATGCTGCTTTATTGCAAAATAGCCATATTAGCCATTCCTTTGGATTAAGCCAAGCATATAGAATATTAGACTTGCATTACTGTGCACAACTTGTTGAGTGCTTTATTTACTCACCCCAATAACAACAACTTCAGAAGAGGAGGAATCTACGCCCTTCGTGGAGGAGGATTATATGGATGCGAATGCTTAGGGTCCGAGCCTCATCGGTTACTGCGGTGAATCGGGAGTCGCTACGCTTATTTATTTTTCCGCTTTGCTTATTTGCTATTTCTTTTATAAGCCCTGTGTGGCAATAATCATGTAAGACAACAGTTACTATTAATTATTAAAGTTATGCTATATTCCGCTGTGTATGACTATGATAGCATCTATGTTGAGCCTGTGTGCACTAGCGTGATCCTGGACTAGTGCGGTATACACAGAGGGTCCAGATTTGCAAATTCGGGTCCTGACAATGTTCATAAGCTTCTTGTTCCTGAACTGACGGAAAAAATTGGGACCCATGTGCCTCATGCACCACCTGTTCTTCAGGTCTGGCCACTTTGCTGCTCCCACGACGTCGGACCCTTGTTGCATATCCACGATCGCCCTTAGCAGCCCTGCATGTCGGTCATGGATGACACAAACATCAGGCCTATCCAGAACAACTGCCAGCTTCACTCTTTCAAGGAACCAATACCAGCTCTCCGTGTTTTCCCCCTCCACGAAGGCCAATGCAACCGGTAGAACCTAGTTGTTGGCGTCCACCGCGATCGCAGTTAGAATTTGGCCCTTGTACTTCCCCGTGAGGAATGTGCCATCCATACAAATGACCGGGCGACAGTGCCGGAACGCATTTATGCATGCGCCGAGGGCAAAGAAGGCACGCTGCAAGACCCACTTACCGTGCACACACCACCCGTAGGAAACTCCGCAAGGTCGATGGATGTACCGGGATTCCTATGTGCTATTGCCCTGAGCAAGTGGGGAATATTCTCGTACGAAGCCTCGTACGTCCCGAACCGCATTTGCAGAGCTGTCCTTGTCGCTCTCCATGCCTTTCCGTAGCTAATCTTGTACTGAAACCTCTCCTCCACGGTTGTGATAATAGATCGAGGCTGGAGGTGCGGATTGTCCACGATCTGACTATAAAACACATTTTCCACCCAAGTGGATGACAGATTGCGGCATCCCTCCTCCGCTTCTTCCAGTTCGCAGTTATTCTCCATCACTATGGAACATTTCCAGTAGTCCTTTCACTTCCCCTTGTATGCATGCACCCGCCATGGGCACGAATCAACTACGCACTTCATGTCGTAATCCTTTTTGCTGAACTTCACTACCCTGAATTTCCGCCGAAGCGACATTGCCCAGTACTTCGTCACATCCATCACAGCCTCCTTGTCTTTATATATGGCCCCCTGTGTGACCTCGTTCTCACGATACTCACATGCATCAATGTTCCCTTCATTCATTGTTAGGTCTTCGAAATTGTAATTGGTCCACGCACTAGGGATAGGCACCTCAGGAGCATTGTCCTCCTCGTCGAAGTGTTCACCATCAGCGACTTCCTCATTGTGGAATATAAGAACCCGGGTACCCTCATGACAGGCCCAAGAGGGAAGCCCAGAAGATACTCCCCGCGTCAGGCCCCGCTGCCGTACGCAAGGGGACATATCCTAAAGGAAGTTAAACTTATATTTGGACATGATAGATACGGTTGTGATCCGAGTCGTTAATAGGGTAGATAAAGATGTAAACTCTACCCTGTAACCGACTAGAATCTTGTAACTGATCGGAATCTCCAAACCGATCAGGACTCTGTAAGCCACCCCACCCCCGCTATATAAGGGAGAGGGCTGGCAACAACATAGGGATCGGATCATCCAAGTCATACAACCATCCAAGCCCAGAGCACATAGGGCTTTGAGCAATCTTAGGTCCAAGAGATCTGCGTAATCCCAGCACACAGGATTAGGGTATTATCTCCTCCGCGAGAGCCTGAACCTGTCTAAACCCCTTGTCTTGTATGACCTTCGAGTTTGAGATCAAGCGCCTACCCTATAATTTCATTGCCGACTACAAAAGTCGACAGTTGGCGCGCTAGGTAGGGGAAGCGCTATAATCTTTTCCTACAGACTCGATGGCAGCGATCGGCTGAATCACCGCCACCTTCATCTCTGGCCTGGCTTTCCGCTTCGGGAGCCTGGACTTTGTCGCAGATGTGCGCGGAGAACTTGTCCGCCTAGACTTGAACCGGATCCAATCTGGTAAAGATCAGGCCGACTCATTTCAGGTATGTGACTTTGACTTGGCCGGCAAACCAGTCGGCGTCGCGAGGAATTACTGCGATCATCGTGGCGTCTTCGTGATAGAAGAGCAGAAGACCGATCTCCAACGCCAACAAGAAGAACAAGAAGCTGCGGGGGAAGATCGTCTTCGTAAGGGTAAGGAGGTGCAGGTGCGATCGCTTCGATCTCGCGACCGCAATGTCCGCGAGGACATCTTGCAATCCAGGTTGGGATCAAGCCGTCTTCCACACGCCAAGGCCGAACGTCGTCGCCTCCAAGACGCTTCTCGACAAACTGGACCCGATGATTGCATCGGATAGCCCGGCGGCCCCGATCATGGCCCAGATCAAGGCCATGGTGACGGCGGCCGCAATTCAGCAAAATCAGGAAAAGCCGGTAGGTGAAGTGCACTCGCGCTCCCACGCAGCTTTCGGCATGACCACGAGCCAACACCTGTGCCCCGAGCGCCACCTTCGGCACGGCCACGAGCCAACGCCTGCGCCCCGAGCGTCACTTTCGGCACGACCACGAGCCAACGCCACGCCCCAAGCGCCACCTTCGACACAGCCACGAGCCACGCCTGCGCCCCGAGCACCACCTTCGGCACGGCCACGAGCCAACGCCTGCTCCCCAAGCACTTCCTACAGCTCATCTACAAGCCTACGAGCAAAGATGGCATGATCGTCAGCAACATATGGAGCATAAAGCAGCTAAGTCGCTTTTTACTCAATTATGTTATTATAAATAAAATTGTTGACTTTCTTGACTTGCTACTTAGTTGACCCACAACTAAGCAGTAAGTCGGGGGCTACACCTAATAGTGTGCGCATGCGCACATCTTTTTCTGAGTTGTATTTTTCTTCTTTTGCTTAACGATTGCAAGTGAATCCGAGTGCGATAACTCCGAGTTGTGAAGCTCTGACCCCATGAACGGCGAACTTTAGTCACCCAAAACACGTGCCTGGGAAAAAGAGCCATGAGCCGACTCCCAACGCTCGAGGGCTAGACTAGTCGGGCAGAGTGCTTAAATGAAAAGAGTCAAACCACTCGGATGAATTCAAAATCAATAAGGAAAAAGAGTAAAAAACTCTAAAATTATATATACACCAGTCGGACATCACATCCGAGTGAATTGTTTTTACATTGCCTAAGTTCGCATATACATGATTTCGTGGCTACTAAATTTGGATGCGACGTGTGTGAGCTAACGCTTCAACGATTTACATCAAGAACTTCGCGATTTATGAATTTAAAGGAGCGCGCTGAATTTCGCCTTGAGCGGAAAAGCGTTTTGACTTCGTGATATCGTTTGGGATACAAGATGTCCCAAGATGAGCCGATCGCGAAATTCCAATAATGGAGCTAGGAACCACTCGGAAAGTTTAACGCGTGGAGCTCTATTGAGTCCTTCACGATCTCTTTGCCTACAACAGGCACTCATCAGAAGGAAAACTAGTCGGGAAGTCGCATCAAGAATCGAAGCACTCGGCGTGAAGCATGACTCAGTTGGGCTACAACCAGGAAGGCGGCAACTCGATCGCAAAGGACTCGGGGGCTACTGTGGAATATAAGAACCCGGGTACCCTCATGACAGGCCCAAGAGGGAAGCCTGTAAGATACTCCTCGTCAGCCCATTGCCAAGCGCAAGGGGACATATCCTAAAGGAAGTTGAACTTATATTTGGACATGTTAGATACGGTTGTGATCCGAGTCGTTAATAGGGTAGATAAAGATGTAAACTCTACCCTGTAACCGACTAGAATCTTGTAACCGATCGGAATCTCCAAACCGATCAGGACTCTGTAAGCCGCCCCACCCCCGCTATATAAGGGAGAGGGCGGGCAACAACATAGGGATCATCCAAGTCATACAACCATCCAAGCCCAGATCACATAGGGCTTTGAGCAATCTTAGGTCCAAGAGATCTACGTAATCCCAGCACACAGGATTAGGGTATTATCTCCTCCGCGAGAGCCTGAACCTGTCTAAACCCCTTGTCTTGTGTGACCTTCGAGTTTGAGATCGAGCGCCTACCCCATAATTTCATTACCGACTACAAAAGTCGACACTCATCCGCACGGTCCTCCTCCTCTATCAGGTGAACTATGTCCTCCACCTCCTCCCCCTCATCAGCCACCCCTCGCGCCTCCACCACTGTCTCCTCGGCCGCCCCGATCCCCTCACCACCGTCAGTCTCGTGCTCCTCGTCTCTGGGCTCCTTGCCACCTTCCTCTTCGCATCCTTCTATATTTGACGTCCCCTCTCCCGTAATATCCACCCCGACATCATGAACTTGCGACACCGATGGAGCTATCGGGTAGCACTATACCAACAACATCAGCGGCCAACCCCACTCTACGGCAAAACCAACATAGCTCCTCCATGTTGATGTCGCGTTAATAGGAATCAACTCTTCATAAAAACAGTCTTGCGCACGGCTTACTACTGCTCTGACCCACAACTGAACAGTCTGAGCATCCAAATTGAACATCCGAGACATCCACTCCAACAAACCTCTGTATATCCTATCGCTCGGTCTACATATGCCCCGTACGACTCTTGAAAATGATGACAAATCCACCCCATCCGCCCCCTGTGCTATCTCCCCATCTCCATAAAATATTTGGAAATGCAATTTTTCTGACATGCTGCAACGTCCAACGAAAATATATTACTCTAAAATACTCATCATGTATATTACTCTAAAATACAACTTACAAAACGTACATTGATTGTACTAAAAAATTCGACTTACCTACCATACGGCCTAATATTATATTTGTGCCACATTACATTAACCCTACCAAATTAAATTTCTAAATATTGCCTAATATTTCTACTATATTCAATTTCTAGATACTGAATACTACATTAAATTTGTACATACTAAATACTACACAATCCTGAAATTTCTAAAAACTAAATACTACATTAAAGTTCTAAATATTAACTGTGACATTAAATTTCTAAACACTACACAATCCGAAAATTTCTAAGCACTACATAATCCTAAAATTTCTAAACACTACAATAAATTTCTAAATATTAAATGCTACATTAAATTTCTAAATACTACACAGTCTTAAAAAAAATTCTAAACACTAGACAATCCTAAAATTTCTAAATAATAAATGCTACATTTAATTTCTAAATACTACACAATCCTAAAAGAATTCCTAAATTTACCTCCACAAAAACGACGAATCGATTTTTTTCTTCCCCTCTTCTTCTCTTGTTCTCTTCTTCTTCTTCTTCTTCTTCTTCTTCTTTCTTTTCTTTTTTTTCTTCTCCCGGCTGCCTCTCCTCCCTCGGTCGCAGTCGACTGGGTTTAAAACCCACCCGTCGCCCCAGCACAGGGCAATCACTCGTGCTTCGGGCGATAGGTGGGTGGGGGGTTAGCCAGTGGGTGGCAGCCGTTAAATCGCCGTGATGTGTGGCACTGATTGCCCGTACATGGGGCGATCGCCCCATGTACGGGCGACGGACACCCACTTCTGCAATTTTCAAACCCTAACGACTAGTTTCGCAAAAAAGATTAAAAATAAGTATTAAAGAAAAAAATTCAGCCATTTTAAGCCTCCTTCGTTGCTCCAGACACAATTATTGTGCCACCAACAGATTCATTTCCATTCTCCAGGAGCTGCTGCTCTCGGCTCCGGTCAAATCCACTCTCCAGCGCGCAAAAATCGCCAGTTCAACGGCAATAATCATCGATTTTGCAGCGATAATCGACGGGTAACAGCGAAAATCAACAAGTTCCTGAGCGCAGCGATTTGGATTGATATCCGAGCGATTTTCTGCTAAAATCTGTCGATTATTGGTGAGTTTTCGTCGATTTTCGATGTAGTCTAGTTCAATTTACCTATTTTGCAGTAGAGTTTTTTGGATTTTCGATGTATTTCGTAGTCTTTAGGATTTGTTTCGCAGTAGAGTTTTCCTACTATGAGATGTGCACTGAACAGTTTAATTAGAGTAGAAACATGAAACATGAATAAGCACCTTGGAGGCATGGACAGTTTAATTAGGTAAAAGATATGGTCACTTCAATAGATGAAGATTTCAGGTTGTAACAAATATTTCTATCTTAATTGATAAATAAAAGCCGCTGTGATTCTCTACATTGTCCTGTAAGAAAGCCATACGGCCCATACCTGATCATATCTTTACACCAATGGAGGGCAATATTTCAATGGCTTTCTAACATAGACAACCCTAGGAGTGAGCCGAACTGAACCAAAGTCCCTTAATATTATTGTTATAAAAGACCAATCGTTACTCCATAAACAGTAGATAGCTTCTTCCTTCCTCGGCATGCTTAATGTTGCATTTACTTGCATGCGTTCAGCAATTAGCAGTAGAAATTTTTTGTTGTCTCGTGATTACTTGCTGACTTCTTGTTCTTCTGCATTAGCAGATGGTAGACCAGGGCGACGTTGTGTGGGAGCACGGCGACAAGATCGGGATTGGATTTCGATGTAAATACTGCCACCAAGAGAAGAAAGGAGGCGGTGCAAACCGACTGAAGCACCACTTGGCAGGTCGCAGTAAGAATGTCGTCCATTGTAGTCATGTTCCTAAGGATGTTCGCGAGTACTTTCTACGCGACCTAGACAGGATGAAGGATAAGAAGCAGGGAAAGAGAGATGAGATGCTCAGAAAGGAAGCAACAACTGCAGATTCCCCGCCAAGGAGAAGTGCATATTCAGAGTATGTAGGTGATGCTAATGAGGAGAACCAACTCCAGCATGCCATGGCTGCCTCCAAGGTGGAGACATAATTTATCAGTCAGACAAGTGGTAGGTATGAGCATGGTGGTGGTAGTGGCACCTCTAGGAGGCTAGAGGAGGGAGCGGTCGTGTGTTACTGAGGATATTTCGAAGTTCCTCGCAACGGGAAAGACCGGCCGTGGGGGATTACAATCTTGGTACGGCCTGTGGCCCTGTGCAAATAAGGATAGACACTGGGAAGTGGACACAGAAGGGGAGAAATGCGAAGCAAGCGATTGGCTCAGCTTGGGCCAAATTCTTCCACACGGCTGGTATCGCGAGGAGAAAAACAGTCAATCCATACTTTGTTAGTGCTGTGAGAAAAACTCAAAAATGGGGTAAGTGAGCTTTCAAATTTTTGTCCATTTCTATGCCGATTAATAGCTTACATTTTCATCTATTATCTTCATTTGTAGGCGAGGGTGTCCCGTCTCCGAGTGGGAGAGATATAGACGGGAAATATTTAGATGATAACGAAGCAGACATATGTCAGAAGATAGCGAAATTCAAGAAGGATTGGCCTACGTATGGCGTAACAATAATGTGTGATTCTTGGACTGGGCCAACACGCATGAGCATCATCAACTTCATGCTATACTGCAATGGTACCATGTTCTTCCATAAGTCCATCGACGCAACGGGCCAAACTCAAGATGCCTCGTACCTACGCAAGGTATTTGCTTTCATTGCGTTCCTCCTCAAATCTGTTGGATATGCATCATGTAATGGATGATATTGTAATGCAGGAAATTGCCTCAGTGGTCGACGAGGTAGATTCAGAGAATGTTGTACAGATTATCATGGACAACAGTGCTAACTATAAGAAGGCATGCAAACTCATCACACGGGAGCATCGCAACATCATGTGGCAGCCTTGTGTGGCCCACACGATTAATTTGATGCTCAAGCAAATTGGTGAGTTCCCTGACCATGCCTCTGTCATTGAGAGTGCAAGAAAAATCTCTCGATGGCTGTACAACCATTCGAAGCTCCATGCCATTATGAAGCAGCATATCGGGGGCGAGTTGGTAAAGTGGAATGCTACACGTTTTGGAAAAAACTACATGTTTTTGGATAGTTTTATTCTTCACAAGGACAAGTTCTTACAATGGATGGCCTCGGAGGAATTTCTGTCATCACGCTTTGTTGATACCACAGAAGGGAGGTTTGGACACTCCTGCCTCTCAAGCTTGGAATGGTGGGACAATCTTCACTCGTTGTTACATTCGTGGAGCCATTGTACGCATTCTTGCGTTTCGCCGATCAAGACAGGGTGTCTATATTGAGCGAGGTGATACTACGGTACAACATCGTGCAGCAGGAGTACGATAGCTTGTTCCATAACAATCCAGGAACATTCAACCATTACATTAGTGTTGTGGACCGAAGAACGACTGACCTCACGTGAGATACTTATATGAACGCTGGTAATACATTCAACTTAATGCTTATACTTGTACTTGTACTTACACGTACTTGCACATACTTGTACTGACATGCTTGTCCAACTTAATGCAGCTGCTATCTTGAACCCCCGGACGCACTACGCGTACGGCACGACCAACACCTTCTTGCCTGATCTACGAGATGCATTTGAAGCGCTGGCTAATGATACTGATAGCGCTGCACAAGCCATTCTTGAGGCCGAAGTTTACAGAAGGAAGGTTGGAACGTACGCGAGTGCACTAGCTGAGAAGATGGCACATGATGTCAGAACTTCCCCTGGTAATTTTTTTATACCGTCTTAAATGAAATGACACTCTTGCTGGTACTAACTATTCTCTTCGTTAACTTGCAGCACATTGGTGGGATGTGTTCGGTTCGAACACTCCTACGCTTCAGAAGTTTGCCATGTGACTCGTTTCGCACTGCGCTTCTTCTAGTGGATGCGAGCGCAATTGGAGTACGTTTGTGTTCATCCACACCAAAATTCGCAAGCGCCTATCCTACAAGAAGCTCCATAAGTTGGTATACGTTAACTACAATCTTCGGCTTCGAATTCAAGCTGAAGAAAATCAAAGGTGCACAAATATTGATGATCCATTCCAACGACTTATGGAGCTTATATTGTGCGACGCAGAAAATCCAATCCGACAGTGGATGGAGAAAGAAAGGTCTAATACTGATCCCTTACTTAATGAGGAGGACACAGAGAGTGACACCTCCCTCCCGTCACACCTTGTGACAGACCCAGTTGATCCTATTGCATTGCGAAAGAATACTGGGGCTGCAAGCATCCCCGAATGGGCAGATAAGACAGTGGGTGACACACACACTGGAAAGAGGAAGCACCCAGCAGTAACAGCAAGGGAACTACAAAACGGAGAGCTCCCACCAAAGGAAAGGGTACAATAGAGGTTGGGAGTGATGACTCAACTGATAGCACTCCCGGAGACAGCCGAAGCCCGCCGTACCAAGAGTTTAATGATAGCAGCTCCAAGACGGATAGCGATGGCGGTGACCCAGGTGACAATGCCTCCATCCCTCTCACATCCCAGTCAGAAGGACAACATCATATAGAATTTACAGGGGAGTCCCAGTATACTCATGCCACACAAGATAAAGATCATGGCGCTCCTCAATCACAAAGGGCAAATACTGCAGGAAAGGGTCGTCCACATAGTCATGACGCATCACATGATAGCTCTAGCTCGTACAGCGTCACGGAGACACAGGGTAGTTATGGCTCATATGGCGGCTATGACTACGCCATCCCGGATGCTCGTGCACAACCTCCCACTCGATGGGTCTATGAGTGGCAAGACCCTGACTTTTATGCCATGTTGTACCAATGGGAAACGACTAGCCCATGAACAGGGCAAAGCTGGCACGAATACAAGGCGGAGTTGCTAGCTACATGAAGATTGCTAATGATGCCTACTGAGGAGTACAACATGGCCAATCAAGTGTACACGCGTCAATATTACCCGTAGCCCCGAAGGTAATATTTCATTTGTATATTTCATTTCATTGCAATTCTTCCCTTTTGTTTGCTTTAGAACTAATTAGCTTCTCCCTTGCAGTTTTACAGCTTGTCGATTTGACTTTGGTAATTCCTGGGATTGACAAACCCATTGAAAATGGTATGAGTATGACTGACTGATTCAAATTGTAATTCTGAAATGTTAAATTATTATCTTTTCCATGCTATAAACTGATTTAATTATGGACATTCTGGAAAGTCAATATAGTTAAAGAATAGACATTATTCTTGGTTCATCACAAGTAGTTCTATATTTGTGCAATGGTATTCAGAAGAAATGATTGTTTTTTTATGTACACATAGGTGGTTCTTGCAACTTCTATAATATCGAAGTCTGGAAACGTGACATAGGTTTGGTAGCTATATCATTTATTACTATCTGGCAACCTTTTCTATATAGTTCTCGTAGACAGTTGGTGCCAAAACAACAACACTCAAATGAACTTTCTGCACTAAATTTTGTTCAATACATTTATGGACTTTTTAGTCTGGGATATTGAAATGTTATTTATTGACATATTGTTGCTAAATGCTTACTTTACAACTTCAGATTGCCTAAAATACAGCAAAGGTCATGTCAAAAAAATTTCATATTTTAGCATGGTTGTGATATTCATTTTCTCCTATTTTTCATATTCTTTTTACATATTTCTAACATTTAATCTGATTTTTTTGGCATATACCATGTTTTCACAATCTTTGAATATTTTTTCATGATTTATTGCCATTTGTTCCCGAAATTTCTACAATTTTTCCCATTTTTTCTTTCCACTGTCGATTTTCTAGTAATTATCGTCGAGAATTGCTTAAATACTAGCGAAAATCGCTTAATATCGATGATTATCGAGACTTTTGGCTCTGTTTCTAACCAGTTGGTTTGAAATTGATTTTTGTGCGAATTCTAGTGATTTTCGAGCGAAAATCGCCGATACGTGTTTCCGATTTCCTTACTTCAATCGGTAAGGTAAACCCTGCCACCAAACACAGCGATGCTTCGCTCATTAAAAAAAATAAAAGAAAGGTTTGAAAACTGATGAGACGAGGGAGCGTATGTGCGGGCCAGCGGACGTGCGTGCGTGCGAGACTCTGTAAAAGCAGCCTAGAAAGGGGCAAACTGGGGCCCGTATGTCAGTCGGGAAAGCTGTTCCTGTGAGTTGGGGGAATACGAGTAGGATACTGGTATTTTTATTTACCTTGGAATCAGATATGGACATGGATTTTTTTTTTTGGAATACGGATACATGGGAGATATAGCTGACAGGAGGTGTTTGTGGGGTGGCTCTTGCGTATTTGCGTTTAAAGTCAGAGAACACCGAATCCCTCTTACAGTGAAAAAAAACGCGCCGCCGCCGTCAATTTCTCCACACGAACACCAGCAATGGCGGCGTCCCAGATGGCGAGGAGGAAGACGGCGTCGAGAAGCACTGCGGAGACGTCGCGGTGCACGCACGCGTTTGAGATCGCCGGGTACAGCATGCACAAGGGCCTCGGCGCCGGCAGGTTCATCCGGTCCGCCACCTTCGACGTCGGCGGCCACGACTGGTGCATCCGCTACTACCCCGATGGCGTCGGACAGGAGAAATACAGAGGCTACATCTCCGTCTTCCTCGAGCTCCTGAGCAAACACGCCGAGGTGAGGGTGCTCTACGACTTGATGCTGATCAACCTGGCCACCAGATGTTCGACGTCGGTGTTCTCCTGGTTGAAGTACACGCCGACGGTGTTCAACTCCGTCGACGCCAGTAAAAACGCACATACCTTGGGCTTCGACAGGTTCAAGAAGTGTAGCGAGCTCGAAGCGTCGCCGTACCTGAGGGACGATCGCCTCGTGATCGAGTGCGATCTCACTGTTATCAATGAACCACTTGTGGCCGAGACAGCGATAACCTTTGACGTCCAAGTGCCGCCCTCCGACTTGTCGGATAATCTTGGGAAATTGCTGGAGGCAGAGGAGGAAGCGGACGTGAATTTTAAGGTTAGAGGGGAGGTTTTCCCTGCCCATAAGATAGTCCTCGCGATGCGATCGCCGGTCTTCAAGGCGGAGCTCTACGGGCCGATGAGGGACAAGCGGAGGCGGAACATAACCATTGAAGACATACAGCCTGCCGTTTTCAAGGCGTTGCTTCACTTCATCTACACAGATTCATTGCCTTCCATGGACGATCTTGATGCAGATGAGGATAAAGAAATGGTGAAGCACTTACTTGTGGCGGCGGATAGGTATGCGATGGAAAGGATGAAGCTGATCTGTGAGAGCATCCTTTGCGAGAGTCTTGATGTTGAGAGTGTCGCTACTACGTTGGCTCTAGCCGACCAGCATCACTGCAGCAAGCTCAAAGATGCTTGCCATGAATTTATCACTTCTACCAACAGAATGGATGATGTGGTGGCAAGCCAAGGGTATGAGCACCTCAAAAGATCTTGCCCAACTGTCATAGTAGATGTCTTCGAGAGGGCAACCAAGTCTCGCAGAATTTAGTATGCTCATCCTTGTTTGGCTTACGGATAGTTAGTTTAGTTGATGCATAACCTCGTAAGATGAAGTTGGATTGTCTGTCTCGTTTAGCTGATACAGTGCTTTTTTCGAGCACGGTAGGTATGGCAAAATGTATCTCTTGTATATGATACGTTCTCATCCTATATATGAATCTATGCTAGCTCACTAGTTTCTCTAACATGTTTTCTTTTCTGACTGACGATACATTACTGTTATAAATTATCCTTTCGTGTGCTCTTTTAATTTCTCAAAGCGTTGAGTAATAAGCCAGTCTTGACATCATTGAATAACGCCTCCAGGGCCACATCCATTGTGAACTGTGAAAGAAACATTAACAAACAGCAACATTATAATAGCAAGTTGTTGAGCAACATAATTAGTATCGAATTTTGTTGTTACCATTGTACCAGTTATACAATGTTTTAGAAGAGCACAGCATATCTTTTCCAATATGAATATCTAATTCTCATTTTTGTTATCAAATAGTTTCTTATTTCCAACTGTTCAGTTAAAAACTAAAAATAGAATATTTGAATTGATGAACTAGTACTTGGTCACTAAGCATCAAATTTAGTTGCTGATCATGGCATCAAGCTAAATTATAATGACTTCATACCTGCTTTAATGGACCAAGGTATGCTGGGATTAGTAACCATGAAAATTTGTTTCACCACTTGAAAGTGACATGTTCAGGAGGTCTAGGACTATACATGTAGAAAACTGCATATGCAATGGAATTTTGTTCAAGATCATAGTTTTGTACTTATGGTAAGGGAAGTGGAGAGATGATGCTAACCTGCTTCAAAGTTATTTGTTTGTAAGGTGATTTGAACTGGCTATAACATGGAGTGAATGAGTGATTAATCTTATACCTCGAGCTTCCATCGCCCAGGGATATCCACAATGCCCTGACTTATTGGTGGTGTCTTAATTTTTGAACAGTTCTTGGTTCTTCGGTGTGCTGAGCTATGTGCAAAATCTGAACAACCAGCATGTGGTGGTGAACAAAATTAGATCATTGTAATTTGTGAATCGAGGCAACCATTCATGTTTAGGCATACGGCATGCTGTGGAGACCTTAGTGATAAATCTGTTCTGATTTCCAAGGTGCACAAGACCTGCAGCAGGCTGGACTAAAGTTATTTATTCTGAATTTCTGATGGAGCACTCCACGTCCTCCTTATGTTTGGAAACATTAGCCTCAAACTCGAATTAATAATTGTGTTGAATAAAGAATAGAAAATGTTACATATGTTAGTTTAGGTACTCTATATACAATCTTCTACCATCCACTAATAATCATCCAATAGATGGAAAGTGGTCTTAGTGGGGCAATGTCAGCGGGGAAAGTTTTGAAACTTTTTCAGCTAAAAGATGTTTCTACCATAGACATCCCCATATAGAATGTGTGTACCTCTGCAATTTTTCCTTCTTTCTAATGAAAATATTTACTGTTATAAAATTTCCTTCTGTGTACCAGTCTGACATCACTGAACAACGCAATGTTAGCCACATTCAATTTAACATAAGCATTGCTACATTAGCAAATAACAATATTGCAGGAGTACTTGTTAAGGAACCTCGCTATCGAATAGTCCGGAGTTCCCGAACAGATCTAAAATTGGAGAACAGAAAGAGAGAGACACAGATATATGAGGAGAGCGACGGCGGTATTCTTTATTGCTAATGAATTCTGTGTACATGGGGGGGACCCCCCTCCTCCTTTTATAGCGCTCTCTAGGGTTTCGGCATTAGGGACCACATGGGCCTTCGGTGGGCTTTAGGGTTTCTCAACACTCCCCCTTGGGCCCTTTGCCGCGAGATGCATATGCCTCATTAAAACTCCAGAAAAACCCAGTGGGAAAAATACTTGGAGAAAGAGTACATAGCATACGCTTACTATGTTGCACGAATTGCCTCGTTAAAACCTTACGCAAGAAAACTTCATGAAAAACTTGCTTAAGGAAAAAGAGTACAATTCTCCCAACTTCAATTGCTAATCTTCGAGATTCATGTTGGGTATTCATAATTCATGCTCAGGATTCATGTGGGAGTATGTGACATATCTCCCCGAATCGCACTTCTCTAAGTCTCATCATCCCAATTCCTTTCACGCACCTTTCAAAGGTAGATGCTGGGAGTGATTTAGTGAACAAATCTGCAAGATTTTCACATGACTTAGTATGCAATATCTTGATCTCGTTCATCTTATGCAATTCATGAGCATAGAAGAACTTGGGGTTGATATGCTTCGTGAGATTGCTCTTCACATAACCCATTTGTGCTTGGGCAACACAAGTGCATTATCTTCATAAATTATTGTAGGAGTTTGCTCAATGTTCAAACCACATGACTTACGGATGTGGTGAACCATTCTTCCGAGCCATGCACATTCACGAGATGCTTCATACAAAGCGATGATTTCCGAGTGGTTTGTCGACGCCGAGACAAGAGTCCGCTTAGACGACTTCCAAGAAATTGTTGTTCCTCCACATAGGAAAACATAGCGCTTTGGGACTTGCCAAGATGCGGTCCGATAGGTACCCAAAGATCGGCATAGCCAACCAAATTCAATTCATTATTTCTTCTAAAGAATGCATCGAGGTCTTTGCTTCTTTGGAGGTAACGGAAGATGTCCTTGATCCCTTTCCAATGCCTTTTGGTGGGTTCTCAGACTGCATCGAGCTAGCAAATTCACTGCGAACGCAATGTCCGCCTAGTGCTATTCGCAAGGTACATGAGCGCTCCAATCGCACTCGATATGGGAATTCTGCTCCCAGGACTTCCTCCCCCTCTTCTCTAGGTCTGTATGGGTCTAGGTCTGCTTGGAGTGACCTTCCGACCATTGGAGTCTTTGCAGGATATGATTTTTCAAAGCTAAATCGTTCCAACACCTTCTGCGTGTAGGTTGATTGATGTACCAAGATTCCTCCTTGGACATGTTCAAGCTGCAAGCCTAAACAAAACTTGGTTTTACCCAAATCTTTCATTTCAAACTCAGACTTCAAGTATGAGCATGCCTCTTCAATTTCTTCATCCGTCCCAATGATGTTCAAGTCATCTACATAGACGGAGATTATACAGAATCCATTCGGGGATCGCTGTATAAACACACATGGACAATCTTCGCTGTTTGTGTAGCCTTTCTTGCAGAGAAAATCACTCAAGCGATTGTACCACATTTTTCCCGATCGCTTGAAATTTACATACAGTGATTTCTCCAATTTCACACTCGCATGTGTTTCTATTTGCTCCATCTTGGTTCGGGATAGGAATTCCTTCCGGTACTTTCATGTATATCTCCGAATCCAAGTTTCCATACAGGTATGCTGTGACAACATCCATTAGCTTCATTCTCAACTTCAAGTTGACTGCCATTGAGATCAAATATCTAAAGGTAATTCCTCCCATGACCGGAGAATAGGTTTCTTCATAATCAACTCCAGGACGTTGAGTGAAACCTTGAGCTACAAGCCTTACTTTGTACCTTACAACTTCGTTGTTTTCATTTCTCTTCCGAACAAAGACCCATTTGTGACCTACGGGGTTTACATGGGGAGGTGTGCGGCATACGGGCCCAAACACCTCTCTCTTGTTCAGAGAGACTAATTCTGCCGTGATTGCCTTTTTTCATTCTTCCCAATCTAGCCTTTTCTTGCACTCTGCGAGAGATGCAGGCTCGGGATCATGATCAATGATCGAGGCAATCTTCTTTGCGAAGTATGCATCAACGTTGGCTGTTGCTCTATCCAGGGATTCTCCTGTTATTACAAAGTTTATGGCCATTTCTTCATGGGGTGCTTCATGCACTTCTACTTACTCTTCGCGCTTTCCCTATCGCAGAGCAAGTTCCTTTAGCTTTTCATCGCCTATGTGTGCGCACACATTATTTTCGGCGCCTCGCAGTGGAAGATTCAAGTCCGAATTGCCTTTTCCATTAGCTTCTTTCCAGTGCTGTCTCAACTGCTCCCTTCTTTCCTTGGGGCATTTTCGTGATTGGTTGTGGTAAGTCCTCTCGCCCGCTTTCTCCGACGCCTCCGGTACTTTGGGTTTGAGGAGCCGATTGCTGTTCTTTTCTTTGAGGCCTCTGAACAGGTTGAGGGATACCTTCTATTTTCTTTGGTATTTCCACCCTCTCGGTGCATTTCTTGCTGGTACATGCGACTTAACCACGCCCTTCGATCACAAAATGATCAGCAGTTCATTTGCTAAATTCGCAAATCGATTATCTTCTAGACTTCTTGATTTGCTTCATTAGTTCGGGGTCATGTGCAGGGATCCTGGAATGCCATATGATTTCCGGCATTTTTCATCCAAAGGTTGATTTCTCCCCCTAATGACGGAAACGATCCTCGCAAAAAATGCAATCGTGAATCGGTCAGTATGCAAATCTCGATCATGGGTTCCAAATACCGATTATGGATGCACTCCCATAACCAACGATATCCCGGACTTGCGGAGAGGGCCCATTGCGATCCATTGAGGGGTGGTATAGGTACATATACCATACACCCAAATTTTCTAAGATGGGAGATCTTCGGATGATCCGTGCACAAGCCGCATAAGAGAATGGATGTTGTAGGCCGACGGTCTAAAATTGATAAGAGTCTGCGTGCAGATCGCGTGTCCCCAACAAGTGTTGGGCAAGTTACAACTCTGCAAAAGTGGTCCGCAATGAACTTAATCCTCTTTATTAGTGCTTCGCTAGTCCATTCTGCGTATGGACGTGCGGTGCAGTGCTCAATCGCTATCCTCGTTCTTTGTGCAATAATCATCAAATGCCTTTGAAGTAAATTCTCCGGCATTGTCCATTCTAATGGACTTCACGCGATGGTCGTGGAAAGCATTCTTAATTCGTATGATCTGCGAGATCGACTTTGCAAAAGCATGGTTTCTTGTTGACAACAAGCATACATGCGACCATTTCGAGGAAGCATCGATGAGCACCATAAAGTATCGAAACGGCCCCGATAGGGCTGAATCGGACCGCAAATATCCCCTGAATGCGTTCGAGAATGCAGGGATTTCACTTTGCACTTTCATGACAGAGGGTCTAGTTATTAATTTCCCGGTGGCACATGCAGGGCACACAGAATCTTCATGATTCGGGAAATTTTTAACATTAATGCCATGACCCTGTGAGTTGTTCACTATATTTCTCATCATTCTAAGATCAGGATGACCTAATCTACCATGCCATAAAGAAAATAACTCAGAGCTTCTAAAAACAGTCTTCAAGGAAGTATACACTTCGGGTGCATGAATATTCGTGTAGTACAACCCAGATTCATATGAGGGACATTTTTCTAATACCATTTTTCCACATACCGCGTGCTTCACAATGCACAAATATTCTTTGCCATTTTCTTCATTGGTTTCTACGTGAAAACCATTGGCGCGGATGTCTTTAAAGCTTAAGAGAGTGCGAGTTGATTCAGGGTACAAAAGGGCTTCTTCAATTACCAAAGTTGTACCCATAGGCAATATAATAGTGGCTCTTCCCGGTGATTACATATGAGTCGCTTCCATGATCGTAGTAATCTTTCCAAATGTTCTTCGTGATCGACTGGAAATACTTAGACTCTCTTAAGATGGTATCAACAATGCATATCTCTTCCATTTGGGCGCTACACGCTTTCTTGATAAAAGAAATATAATTCCAATCAAACAGAGGCATAATAATTCAAATATTGCTTGCAATTGAAAGAATACTGGAATAAAGAATAAATTGCGTATTTATTCATGAAAGAAGTATGCTCTTCCAGAGCCTACTATTCATTATTCAAAAGAAAATGCTAACAACCATAATCTAAAAGAAATGCGATTCATGTATTAACGGGCTTTGGAATTTCCCTTGGCCTGCAACTTCTCTTTTCCACCATGTGTGCCCTTCTTTCTATGAGTGGACTTTTTCACCTTATAGCTATTGGCATTGACTTCTGTGCGAGTGCCCCTTCCAGGTGGCTGTGAGACATAGTTCTTGCGTAGAACATTGTCTTGCGATTCCATAACTTGCATTACATCAATCGATTCACTATACTCCTTGTATGCGTCCGACGATAGCTACGTGCACTGGATAGCATTTGGGTGGAAGGTAGAGAGAGTCTTCTCAATCTTTTCTTCATCGGTGATCTTCATGCCACATAGAGAGATTAGTACAAATTCATGCAAGGCGTAATTATACTCGCCATCGCTCAAGTCCGCAAACCTCAGCGCACCCAATCTTGCTGTGCTTGGGGCAAGATGGTGTACTTGAGCTTTCAACCGCTCAAGTGCGGTCAAAGCTCAAGTGCACTCTCCTCGACCATATATTCATTCTTTAGAGTGGTTGAGAGATGGTGCTCGAGAAAATGCAGAGCTTGATCGCTCGCTCGATGGTAGATTTTGCGTCCCGCGAGGACCCTAGACCTATCGCGAGCGAGCTTCTTGCCCCAAGAACGATCTTCACGTCCGATGCCCAAGTGAGATAGTTCGACTGCAGGGGCCGCTTCTTCAAACTCACGATTCACTATGCCGGACATCCGCATGATTTCAAGATTCGGTTTAGATTATCGTGTAATCGATAGAAAATGGTTGCAAAAGCATAAAGATGCGTAAAATAAATACATGTGCATTGCATTATATAAAATAAAGCAAAGAATTCAAATTCATAAAGAAAATTCATAAACAGAGAAATAGAGCAAGAAAATTAAAACAGAGCCAAATAAATCTTCTTGATTTTCCGCAATTTTCAAAATTTTCGCAATTTTTCTACGATTTTTCCCTTTTTTTTTTTTTTTTTTTTTCTTTTCTTCCACCGAGTGGCCTTTGGGCCACTTTCTTCTTCCTTTCTCGCCCAACCGCCACCGGCCTTGCCTTTTTTTTTGGGCCGAACGGCTGTGGGTCGTGCCCTTCTTGCTTGGCCCACGCAGGGGCTAGGTTTTCCCAGCGCCACTCCGGGCGCCGCCTCCCTGCAGACCAATCGCGCCGCCTCGCCTCTTGCTGCCCACGCCTCCTTCTTGCTGCAGTAGCGGCGGCGATGCTTCGAGCACTCTTGCGGGCGAGGCGGTCGGCGGCGGGGCGCTATGCTCCTTGCGCGGCGACGGCTTCGAGCCAAAGGCGGCCGCGAGCCGGCGGAGATACGGCCGCCGGCCGCCGCGACGGCATGTGGCTTCGAGCGAACCGAAGCGGCAGCGGTGGAGCGCACAACAAGCGTCCGGCGAGGCGGAGCGCTTCTTGGCCGGGCCCTCGGCGGTGACGCGCGGCGGCGAACCGACTTCGGCCGGGGCGGCGAGGCGGGCACGCCACTGCGCCGCCGCTTCTTCGCAAGGCCGCGGCGGCGCTTCGCGCTTGTAGTCGCGGGCGTTCCGGCGGCGGCTCGGGCCGGCGCCGGGCGCGGGTCGAGCACGCGGCGTGTCCCGTGAGGCTTCGTGCTATGCGCGCGGTGGCCGTCTTCGTGCGGCGTGTGGGTGCGCTTCTTGCGCGCGCCATGGAGTCGGCGGCCGAGCGCCGGGCGGCGGCCGCGTCGTCAAGGCCATCGGCGGCGGCGGCTTCTAGCCGGGCCGGCGGGCGCGCAGCGGCCTGTGGCCGACGGTGGCGACGCCGGCCGCGAGCCGAAACGCCGAGGCGGCGGCGACGGCTTGCGGCGCGCGCTGGCGGCGGCGGCCGGCGGCTTCGTGCGCGCCTACCGAGGCGCCGCCGTACTGTGTTTTTTTTTTCTTTCTCTGCGATGAACAGTAAAGAATGTGCTGTAGCTTCGTGCTAGTAGTTTTCGAGCGATCGCCGTGTAGCTTCGTGCCACGTGACGAAAGCGGTACAAAATTCGTAGGATAGATGCATGCGAAGAAAACGACAAGCGTTTAGATTCAATCTCCAAAATCCTACCTTTCTCACCTTTTCAATTCTGATCTCCGTAGAGCAATTCGTGCTGATAACGTGTTAAGGAACCTCGCTATCGAATAGTCCGGAGTTCCCGAACAGATCTAAAATTGGAGAACAGAAAGAGAGAGACACAGATATATGAGGAGAGCGACGGCGGTATTCTTTATTGCTAATGAATTCTGTGTACATGGGGGGGACCCCCTCCTCCTTTTATAGCGCTCTCTAGGGTTTCGGCATTAGGGACCACATGGGCCTTCGGTGGGCTTTAGGGTTTCTCAACAGTACTATGTTGTTCAATGAAGACAATAGAAATAGTTAGCTATAATTTTTGATGTTACTCTCTTCGGTCACAAATATTTGTTATTTTGGATATATGTACAGTCAACTTCGAAACTTTGACTGTCAATATATTTATAAATATTTTAATTGGATACATAAAAATCATATGTGTAGATTTGTCTTGGAAAATACTTTCATAATATTATAATTTTATTGGGTTTTGTAAATATATTATAATAGAAATTAGTGGTCAAATGTTTGTTTTGGAGACCGTGTTAATATCCAAAATGACAACTATTTGTGACTGAAGAGAGTACGTAATTTTAGAATCGAGTTGTAAGGCTGCTTGATTTGCAGTGGGTATGTTTTTGTTTCAGCTGCATTTTGTGTATGCTGTCAAGTGTGAACTGTCTAAACCTTTTTCAGTTTCAAAGATGATGGAACTGGAGCATCTTCGACATGTTCTCTTCATCTGAAAAGGAAAAAAATGATGCAGAGATGTAGGAAGGAATATTGTTAGACTTGTAGCTTGCAACACTCATCTGTTTGCCACCAGGGTTAACGAGTTCATCGCCGTTGTAGAAAACCCTTGCAATGCCGTCGCCAGGTTCACGAAGAAGAGTGATCTGGAAGCCTCGTCGTACCTGCGGGATGACCGCCTTTTGACCGAGTGCCTTGACCCCTGAAGCAACCACAGGTGGTGGAGACCGCCTTGACCCCTGAAGCCGAGGTGCTGCCCTCAAACTTGTAAGATAATCTTGTTAAATTGCTGCTGGAGGTTGCGGAGGGAATGGATGTGACTTTTAGATCTTGTTTGGGTGGTCTATTCCCGGCTGCCATCTTTGTGGACAGAAATAGGCTTCTCAAATAAGGCCTGGATAAAGAGGAGGTTTTCGCTGCCCATAAAGATTGTCCATGCTGAAAACTTTAGTAGATACCTAGCCACCTTAGATGAAAAATCTTGTCCTTAGTTTGCAGATATCTTTTGGAGGGAGACGAGTAGATTTTGCCAAATGTCTGTCTTGTATGTGGTGATTGGCTCAATCTATATTCGAATCTATGCTAGTTCGATAGTTTTCTCTAAGATATTTTGATCTGCTTACTAAGCAATACATTTAGTGTGGTAAATTTTCCCTTTTTAAAATTTATCAAAGCAGTGAGTAATTCGCAAGTCTAACATCAATCAGGAGCCCCACCAGGTCACATCCATTTCGAACTGACGAAATATGAGATAATAGCAACAACATATTATCAAGTCGTTGAGCAATCGATTTGTTTTGTCGTACTGCTAATTATACACTATTTAAATAAGCAGAATTTTGTGCTACGATACCAATATCTTCTTGTTCACATATTTGTTACAGTATGGAGACCCAGTTCATTTGTTACCAGATGATTTCTTTTTAATTTGGTGGCAGGTAAAACTTTGAATCCTTAGGGTACAATTTTACAAAAAATAAATATCTGAGCTTTGGGAACAAAAATTGTGCAGTCATAAACTTAAAATGCAATTGATCCACTTGTATTTGGTCTATAAGCTTTATATTTTAGTTAGAGAACAAGCTTAGCTACAATGACTTCAAATTTGGTCTAGTTGACCCAATGATGTTGGGATTAGTGACAATCAATTAAAGTTATTTCATCACTTAAAGGTCACATGCTCTCCAGGTCTATACATGTATAATTTCATATGCAATAAGTTTTTCACTCATGGTCACAGCTCTGGCAAGGGAAGGCAAGATGCCTAGATGCTAACTTGCTTTGAAGTTACTTGTTTGTGAGGTGATTTGAACTGAATATAACATAGAGCGGTCTGTCTTATTCCAAAGATGCCATTGCTCAAAGATTTCTACAATGCCCTTATTGATTGGTAGTGTTCATGTATGTTTGGACAGCTCTTAGTTGTCAGGTGAGCTACGGTTACAAGGGGCTCTTCTTCAGCGTTCTGAGCTGTAGTACAAAATTCTGAACAATCACAAGTGCTAGTATGGGATGGTCTTGTTGGGTCTAGCTTTGTACATTGAAAAAATGCGGTAGTATGGGTTTTTTGAGGCGGATGCTCGTAGGGGGTCCACATAGAGGTGTAGGAAAACACATATCAATACAGCGGTGCATGCCTTGTTATGGAGGAAAGTGGCATAGCGAAGTGTATAACCGTTCGTTAGTATATAGTGTATGAGTATCTTTCGCTGTCATAGCAAGGGTTTATCATTACCGGATTGGTGAAAAATTAGGTCTAGATGATATAACGGTTCATGTCATAACCTCTTGGCCACACGCCAAAGAAAGTGTGAAAATAGCAACAAAAAGAGTTGGTCATGTCTTGTGGGTGAAAATATACACCTCTGCAGAGTGTAAAATTTTTCGAAAAACCTTTCCCGTAGTTATAGGAGACATGGTGCACCAACACTAGTTAGAATTTCTGTTTTCCTAAAAATGGTTGAATTGGGAATATTGTGAAAAGTTGTTTCAGATATTATGCCAAGAGATGGCAAAGGAATGGTTCGGTACTCACAATCATGGAGGATTGTGAGTTGTTACATTTATGTTTTCGTACTTGTTATTTGCATATATGTCAAATTGCTCTTACAAATTCCGTTTATGATCTATTGCTTGGTATTCATGTTTTAATTTTGCGTTTTGCAAATCGACTTAATAACATTTCCTTTGATATAGCCTGTATTTATTATACAATCGTGATACACAACAAGTCTTGTTGAGTACGAAAGTACTCAACCTCACTTAAATTGTTAATTCAGTGCACGAAGGAAGCGAAGTCCCCGACTATGATGCAGGTTACGTGGATTACAATGACGAGATTTTCTAAGGCCTATTTATTGTCAGTTGCCTATGGTATTTTGGGAAAAGGCATACTACTAGATTTTGCATCTTCCGCTGCATTTTAATTAGCCTTTCGACCGTATTGTAAGAACAATATCATCTTAATGAATTATGACCTTGTGTATGGATGCGATGACAATATTGTAAATGTGTGTACTAGCCATTGATCATGAGACTAGTACAATATACATTTGAGACTTTCTCGGTATTCCACATGAGAATGGAGGGTCTTGACGTGTTTTTACTGTAGCCATCCCCATAAAAAATATATTTATACTTCAATTTCCCCCTTTTTTTTTTCTAAAAAACATATGTACTGTTGCAAGTTTCCCTTCTGTTTGCATCTTTTCTCAAAACAATTTGTAAATGTCAGTCTGAGACAAGTCAGCAATGCATAATGGTGACATCCATTTTAATGATGTATTGCTACATAAGCAAATAGCAATAGTGCATTAGTGATTATTGTGTTGAGAAAAGCAACATAATTGCAAGCTACACTAGATAAAAGTTGGATTTATCATTTTATTCATTTTTTTTTGGAAAATGTGAGCTTCTAAGCAACAAAAGTGTAACTGAGATGTAAACGACGCACAAGTAATAAAGCTTGCAGATAATTATCCATCGTTGCATAATAGACGCAGTGTGTTAAGGAAATTGACACGAACTCACATCGTCCAGTAGCGGAATCACAACTTTGTATTGTGTTCAGGCAATGCTATCTAAGTGCAATTGTGTTAAAGGCAAATAGGCGTGATATGCATTGTCCATGAGACGAATATAACTTTTGCAATGGGTTTTCTTTGGCAAATGCCGTCAAAAGTGCGTTGTCCACGAGCCAGCTTTACCATAGGAAAATTGCTACCTACAGATCGAATTTTTTCTTTTGTAAAAAGTATTTTTTTTGCATTTTTTTATTGAGGATAGTTGTCTAGTCATTTCGGTATATCAAGGGCTTCTTCGAAATAGCTTCTGCTTAACTTTTACTTAAAAAAAAATCGGATTATTTATGGTGCATTTGGTTGGGTGAACAAGAAGGAACCTGTACGGGATGGTTCATGATAGATTTTGATACATGCGTTTGATTGAGTGTATGAAACCATCTCGTACGGGACAGAGTGGTACAGATTCTAGAAATATTCTTCAAATATGCAGTACCATTCCGTACCTCCAAATTGGTTGAACCATCCTGTACCATCCCGTACCACTAGTAATAAAGTTTACTATAGTAACCTCATCCATCCAACCAAACATCATCTCGTACCATCCTGTACCATTCCGTCCAAGCAACCAAACAAACTCATGTATTATTCCATTCATACAACCAAACACCCTCCCTGTACCATCTCATCTAGAATCATCCCATCCATCCTGTACGATCTCATCCCATTCAACCTCGTGCACCCAACCAAACGCACCCTTACTCAACGAGAGGATTTTGAATACCTTTTCCCACAATCAGAAATTGTTCTCTACATAGAATCAGAATTCAGTGCCAGCTGATTCTCGCCATCCCAGTCCTCCACCTCCATACTCAGCCGACTTAGCCCGATTCTCCCACAATCAGAAGTGGCTTCTTCCATAATTCAGAATCTACATAGAGAATTTGTCCCGAAGGGACCTATGTCGCGTCGTTCAATTTTTGAACCAGGGTTGGATGTGATTTTCTGAAACCATGAGGACTATTTTGTGGAAGGACGTGATCGGGTCTGAATGCGATTTTTTGAAACCGCGAGTTTTTTTAAAGGGGCTTGAGACAGATCACATTTATGGAATTAGGAGCCGATAGGAGGACCAAAATGCAATTTTGGATTTTGAAGGGCTTTTGCGCGAAGCGCTCACGTGGTACCGTATTCCCCTTGCTCTGGAATTTTTCTGTCAAGTAACGAAGATTTAGGCCGGCCCCAACCCAAGAGCTAAAAGCCTATCAAGTGGCTTGCGCGATATTTTTTTAGATGAACAGGACACCACGAAAAATGTCCCAGCTCTATTTTATTGAAGCTAGAGATCAGTTTTGGATCAAACACACAATAGAACTTTACAGCACTTTTCAAACAAAACCAAACATCCACAAACATCTAACACTTAAACGCCAAACTTTCTGTTTAAAACAAAAAACTCCCAGACTCCTTGGTGAGTGAAAACTCAACTCCTTCAAACCTCACATCAGTACCATACTACCATCTCATCTTCTCTCCTATTTCTAGCTTTAAAAGTCTTTCAGTGAGGTTGAGTTTTCTTCTGAATGCCAATAGCAACAAACTTATCGGTGATTTCTCCTCCCGACCATAGTAATGATCCATCTCCTGTGACAATGAAACCTGGAAAAGTGATATATATCCTCGTCTCTCGATCCGATCGCGCCGCGTTCGCCGCAAGTCGTCGTTCTCCTCGGCATCGCACTGCTCCCATAGCTGCCGCCGTCGCCGCCCTTGTCCCAAATCGCCTCGCGGTCGTGCCCTTCCCAGTGGGCCATCGCTGCCCTCACTGCGGCCCTTGATTTCTTCCCCACATACCCCACCCAGAATGGCGGCATCCCAGAGGAAGAACGAGGACGGCGTCGAGGTGCACCCCGGAGACGGCGCGCGCCACGCACGCGTTCGAGATCACCAGCTACAGCCTGCACAAGGGCCTCGGCACCGGGAAGTTCATCTGGTCCGCGGGTCCGCCCCCTTCGCCGTCGGCGGCTACGACTGGCGCATCCTCTACTACCCCGACGGGGATGGCGGGAAGGGCAGCGGAGACTACGTCTCCGTCTACCTCGAGTTCATGAGGGCGAATCCTCATTTAAAATGCATTTAATGTGATAAATGTTACTTTTATGTCCTGTTAATTTTTCATAGAAGTGAGTGATTAGCCAGTTAACAATCAAAGATCTTTTGGAGGAGAAGGATCGGTTTTGCAGTGTGTTTGTCTTGTATGTGGTGATTGGCTCAACCTATGTATGAATATACACTAGCTCGGTAGCTTTCTCTAAGATATTTTGATATACTTACTAAGCAAAACATTTTACTTTGTTAACATTTTCTTGTGTTCGCTTTTAATTTCTCAAAGCATTGAGTGATTAGTCAGTCTAATATCAATCATCAGTGTCACCATTGCCACATTAATTGCGAACTGTGATGAAACATTAGCAAATAGCAACATTATAATACCAAGTTGCATAGCATATCATAGAGCTAGCTTATATATTGAATTTTGATTTTATTTTAGTGCTAATTATACGCCATTTTAAATGAGGAGAACATGTTTATTAGATATCAACTATCAAGATCTTCTTCACATCTTTGTTACAACACATAGGTGTTCTTCACACTTACGTTACCAGCTTTCGTGCATGTAAAACATTAAGTCCTTAGGATAAACTTTTTAGAAAAACCTGTGCTAGTGGTACAAAAACTGTGCTGTTAAAAACTCAAATTGCAATCAATGCACTTGTATAACGCCTTGATTGATTGATAGTGTTCAAACAATGTATATACAGATCTTGTTTTTTGTATACCACAGAAGTTGTCAGATAAGCTACAGTAGAAGGCCTCTTCGTAGTGCTCTTATCAGCAGTAGTACAAAATCTGAACAACCAACAACTATGGTGAACTTCTGGAGCTTCTGGATGTTTTTATATGTTGTGCAGGTTACCCTAGATAAAACATTGATATCTCGTTATTCACTTTTGGGAAAATCTGAGCTTCTGGGGCAACAAAAGTGTGACGGAGATGTAAATGATATACTGCTAATAAAGCATATACTACTAATTACTAATTGTTGCATACCTGCACCCATAATGGTAAGAACCTGCGGTTTTGTTTTCAGAATCTACGGGACCCAAGAAAATCGAGTTAATAACTATCAAAGCTATTTGCCACTTGAAAGTCTCAAGAAATCTATGCATGCAGAACTGTATATGCAATCGGCGTTTTGCTTGTGAATGCTGATCATAGATGGTGTACGGGAAGAGAAGTGAGTAAGTTGAAGCTGAAACTACAAAATGGCAAGGGTATTGAAGCAATCAAAGTTGCTTGTCTCAAAAGGTCAAAATTATTTTGTGAGGCAGTGTTAGCCTCAAAATACTACTACATAATATAACAAGTACATAATATAAATATGAGTAACTCACAATCCTCCTTGATTGTGATAAATGGTCCATTTTCTGTCATCCTGACATAATATCTAAAACATAGCTACCCACTATTTTTCAAAAAAAAATCATGTAAAATATTCAAGAGCAGTTCTTGATCGTGGGCGCGGTTTTTCGAAAAACATTTACACTCTAAAGAGGTGTATAACTTTAAAAAATATATTTTTTAGACTTTGTGCTGATTTAAATTTGAAGTTGGAAAAATACAATAACTAGATTACTGAAAAGTATTTTCTTTAAATGCCAAAATTCCAGAAAAGTCAGAAAATTTTTGAAAATTCACAATAAATTCAGAAAACAACTTGGCAACTTTATTGTTTTGATTTGGGCAAAAATTGGGATGTTACATGTGGGCTGCGACCGGGTAAAAAGGAAGCACCAACTTGGAGAAGGATGACGCGCTTGACTAGTCTTTAAAGGGCGAGATGAAGATGCTCTAGTCGGTGAGAATGGGCGATTGCAAGGGACGAAATGTGAAAAACTCGAGCAGTGATGGCTTGCAGTCGACACCATGTTCAGCACCAGCGCGAAACCAACTTTTGATTGCTTTCCTTACTGATTTAAACGCAAAAACAAGTTTGAATTTCTAAAATTAGCAAACCAACTCAAAAGTTATGAAAAATTTTAGAGAGACGCTGAGATTATTTAGAACCCAAATAAAGTACACTACTACACAAATATACATCACAATCGGTTCTTTTTTCGGTTCTGGTGGCGACACAAAGTCATTAGACAGAGATGAGACGACACTATTACAGTCGGTTCTTGCCCGATTGAGATGAGTGCGTCATCTCTATCGGTTCTTATAAGGAATTGATAGAGATGAGCGTGTCATCTCTATCGCTTCTTCTAACAAACCGATAGAGATGACCCGCTTATCTCTATCGGATAGAGATGAGCGTGTCATCTCTATCGCTTCTTCTAACAAACCGATAGAGATGACCCGCTTATCTCTATCGGTTCCTTATAAGAACCAATAGAGATGAGGCACTCATCTCTATCGCTTCTTCTAAAGAACCGATAGAGATGACGCACTCATCTCTATCGTTTCTTACAAAGAACCGATAAGATGATCCGCTCATCTCTATCGGTTCCTTATAAGAACCGATAAAGATGACACACTCATCTGTATCGGTTCCTATAGAGATCAGGTGGTCATCTCTATTGCTTCTTACAGAGAACCGATAGAGATGAGGGGGTGTGCTGTTTTTCAATTCACCCTCTAATCAGCACATATTTTACACAGTATGCACATATCACATTCACATAGCAATAGCACACATTATGCAAATAGGAGAGAGATGGTAATTTGCACAACCACAGGTGACGCACATACGCAAATAGGAAAATATTAATTAAGAAGGAAATACTTATTTATACAATGTTATTGGGAGCATGCAGTGAGATTCCAAATCTAGCAACAATTCACTCATTAAGGATCTAATTTAACATGTAATGGCCAAAATAATTTTTGAATGTCAATGGATACAGACAAAGCCTTGGAGGAAATCCCAATGAGAGAGAAAAGTTATGCATACAGACCACTTCACCAGGCTTCCTTTTACTTATCCGCTCCACATCAACATGACAAACATTTGGCAAAGCATGAACACCTGCATCCTGAACCAGAAAGACAATTCATTCACTACATATATAAATAGATCGCCCAAATAAAGCAAAGCAACCACCACAAGATTATGAAAAAAGTGTAGCAGGAAACTAAGAGCATCATAACGTGTCGCAAAGTCTTGAGAACTGAATTCATCCTTCATTCACTAACTAGAAAATCTAAATAAACTGTCAACACAATAAATGATAACAATTCAGAAAGCATGCCCCATATACACACTTAGAATCTCAGTTGTCGCCGTTTAGAAGGTTTTGCCGCTCCTCAATTTGAAAAATACCAACATTTTCAGAGCATGTTAGATCAAAACTTGCAGTAAAACAACCTCAGTATGTAGAACCTACGAATGAATAGCATTATATTTTACCAGTCTGAAGATCAGTATGCACAAACAGAGAGGCCCAAGAAAGCTACCACCTATTCCAACTGACACAACATTCGTCAATGCTTTTCTAGTTCCCCCAGCCTGCAGTTCGAGAAGTAGCAGTGAACAATCTTTCATGTATGTGCCGCATTTACTGAGTTCAAGAACCATTTCAAGGTATAAGTTGAAATAGAACCTGGATTGGATCTTTCATGTCTGTGCCACATTTGCAGGCCAAGACCATGATATAGAACCTAGATTGGATCTTGTTTACCATACTGTTGGCCATATTCCGCAATTGTTATTAAACCACCGGCTTCATCATGCATGTACACAACTATGGGCATCTGGGGTTTGGAAAATTATTTAACATTAGCGTATTTGCAAAATTCAAAATAGCTGTACAGATTACTTAAAAAAAGTAGTAGCGATATAGGTGAAAAATTAGAACTGATACTTTCTTTTCATATCCTCATCTTATGAGGATATCACACTAATACATTTTAGCTAGCAAGAAATAAGCTAATCTTATTATGGTATAAGTGTAACCTATCTTTGGTATCCACATATTAAATGCAAAAGAGATCCAAAATCCTAATATCCAATTACTTACTGAAGAACATGTGAAGCCATGAACATTGGTGTGATGATGAAATGCAACAGTTCAAAACGTATCACCGATAACCATTCATGGCTCAATTTCATTTTAGACTCAAAAGAACAAACATCAAAATAAGAAATTATACGAACTAACCATTCAGTCTCTTCCTGTCTAACAAATTCATCGGCAACCTATACAATGATGACATGTAGGAGCTTCAATGAAGAAAGTCAATAGCACAAATAGCCAATTACCCATAAGCATTCCAGACATACCAATGCCCTCAATTCATCAGCTAGCTTTCTCTGAAGATCTTCATTAGGTCGCTGCAGGAGGAGCCAAGCCGGCACAAAAATAGAAAGACCTTCATCGTTCAGCATCCAACGAAGAATGACATGGTTAGAGTCTCATTTCTTAGTGAGTAAAACCTTTCATTTGTTTAGAGACTGCACAAAAATAGAAAGACTTTCCTTCAGTCTTAGAGCAACTACATAAAACCAGAGAACCGCGATAGCTTCAACTTTCTAATCTTCCAAATACCATGACCGCCAATCACCTGATATTAAAATGTATGTTAATGGAAGAAAGAGGGGGGATCCTTCTTATGAACTACGATTGACTAAACTTTCCATACTAGCTAACAATCTGCCACCAATCAGGAAGAACATTGATATATAAAATCAACCAATCGTAGCAGCACCCATACCAAAGCTGAATCGAACATGATGGTGACCTTCTTGAAGCCCTCGGTGGTGCATTCGTGGCAGGTGGGCAGAGCGGCCACTGGCTTGGATGACGCACCCCCATCGGATCGAAACCACAAGCCGCAGCGATGGTGGCGGCGACCTGAGGCAGGAGGATGCTGCCACCCACGACCTGAGGCGGCGGGGTCGGTGGGGGGATCAGGCGCCGTTGGCTGGATCCGGGTGCGACCGGGCATTCGTGAAGAAGGGAGCGAGCGCAGTCAGCGCGCGGCCGGGGTGCACAGGCAGGGCGGGGCCAGGGTGCGCGAGGTAGAGGCGGGTCGACGACACGGAGGAGGAGCAGCCGAAGGTGAGACTAGGTTTAGCTGCTCAGGGCGTGAGTGAGTGAGGATATGTATACATGATAAAGACATTGCTATCGGTTTCCAAAAAAACCGATACAAATGATTTTCTATTCCTATCGGTTTTCTCATCGAACCGACACAGAAGTACTCTCATTCCAATCAGTTTTTTCATTAGAACCGATACAAATGAGCAACATATTCCTATCGGGTTTTCCATTTGAACCGATACAAATGAGCAACACATTCCTATTGGTTTTCCCATTTGAACCGATACAAATGAGAAACACATTCCTATCGGTTTTTCATGAGAACCTATACAAATAATTCATCCATTCCTATCAGTTTTTTCAAGAAACCGACGCAGGTGATAAAGACATTCCAATCGGTTTTTCAACTACAACCGATACGGATGAGAGATACATTCCTACCAATATACAGATTCTTATCTCAATCGGTTTTACCTGAAAACCGACTCAACTAGGGAAGCTCATCACCATCGGTTTTACGTGAAAACCGACACAAATATGAATATAATCTCAATCAGTTTTATCTTAAAACCGATACTAATATTATTCTCATCTCAATCGGTTTTACCTGAAAACCGATACAAATAGGTAATCTCATCACCATTGGTTTGAACTGAAAACCGACACAAATATGAAGCTAATCACAATCGGTTTCACCTGAAAACCGACACACATATGGAAGCTCATCTCAATCGGGTTTACTTGAGAACCGACACAAATAGGAACATCACCATCAGTTTTAGCTGAAAACCGACACAAATAGGAAGCAAGAGTACCATCAAAGAACCTGACAATGTATTGACAAGATTACTAACCAGAGCGAAGAATAACTTGCAACGCAAAACTTGTTCAAAATTGGCAGAAAGGACAAAATATACAACCATCACAGTACGCCTTATCACCATCTGTTTATACTTTTATAGAACACAGGAACCCATTATGAAATGTTAAATGTACTATATCAAGGTCAGGTTTTGATACAGATGAACATAGATTTTGTAGCTGTGGAAAAAAAGAAAAAAAGGATGGTTAGGACAGTATTAAAAAAGACCAGTTTGTACCACGATTTGTGCAGCAACCATCTTGATGGAACAATAACTGAATTATTTGAAATTTTGCAAAAACATACTTGGGATACCACAAAGATTTTTCAAAACGAATTTTGGAAAAAAGAATCAGTATTAAAAAAATATGCCAAATTTCACTTCGTAGGGATGATTTTTACTTAAAGAGTATAAATAACTTAGCGAGGTACATCACAATCGGTTCTCACTTAAGAAGCGATAGTGATGTGATTATGCACATCTCTATCGGTTCTTATGTGAGAAGCGATAATGATGAGTATGATCATCACTATCGGTTCTTATCTAAGAACTGATCATCACTATCGGTTCTTATGTGAGAAGCGATAGTGATGAGCACGTGAACATCACTATCGGTTCTTATGTGAGAACCGATAGTGATGAGCATGCTAGAGGCTCACCACGACGGACTCCCCCTCATCATGATGAGAGATCTATCGACGGGATTCGGGCGTTTACTCCTCGGCTGCGCCGAGTGATATGGCCCGAAGGATTCAATCCCAAGGGCATCGTAAAATTTGATGGAGAGCGGGACCCGGAAGCTTGCTACTGAGTTTACGCATACGCTTAAAGCATTGGAGGAAACCAGACTGTCATGGCGAATTATCAGGCGGTCAACCTCTCCCCCTCAACTCAAGCATGGCTCACGGGCCTCCCTGCAAACTCGGTAGACTCCTGGAGTGATCTCTGCGATCAATTTATTTCCAATTTCCAAGGCACCTACGAAAGGCCTGACACTCCATGGGACCTGTACCAATTGCACCAGAAAAAGGACGAGACGCTGAGAGATTTCATCCGGCATTTCATGCAGAAGAAGAACACCGTCAGGGACGTATCTGAGGCGGTGGTGGTGACGGCCTTCGAGAAAGGGGTAAGTGATCCTGATTTAATCAAAAAGATGTCCAGGAAGCCCCCAACCTCCGTGAAGGAAATGTTTGCGTTGGCCGACCGCTACGCCACAGCCTCAGATGCCCTGGTCGAACGCCAAGAAGATCGCCCGCCGCAGAAGAACAAAGGCAACAAGCCCGAGTCCTCAAAAAACAAGGATAGGAAGCGGAAGGGCGAAGAGCTAGTTGCGGCAATGAGCACAACCGACCAGAGCTGTTCAAGGAGGCACCCGACTACAAAGACCGTCATGGAAGCAATCTGTCCTTTCCACCTAAAGGAAAACACGCCGCCAAGGATCGCTTCACTTTGAAGCGTTTTCTGCATGAAAGCCACCGCAAGAACCCGTTCGACCAATGAAGTAAGCCGCTCCAAAGAAAGAAGAAGGACCTCCCTGACTGTAACACCCTAATTTCCGCTCTAATTTAAAAGTTTGAAGTATTTTTGATTTTTGAGAAATTTTGGAAATTTATTTAAATTTAATTGGATTTATTCAAATAGGGCTTTTCTTGAAAAAAAAATTGAATAATGGAAAAGTTTTTGCAAAGTTTTATTGAAAATATTTTAATTGAGTTCCAAATATCTCAAAGTAATTTCTGAATTTTTCTAGAATTTTTCGCTATTTTAAAAGCCCCAAATGATTTAATTGAATTTACGGAATTATTTTAAATGTGAAATATTTTAAAATCACATGAACGATAATAGGCCAAGCCCATTCGCGTGCGTGTCGCAGCCGCCGCCAAAACCCTAGCGCCGCTTAGCCCAAGCCATCCGATCCGGATCGCGACGCGCTGTGCGTGTGCCACGTCGCCGCCGCGCGTGAGCCTTCTGGATCGTCGCCGACGAACGCATTGTGGTCGCGCCACGCCGCCGTCCCGCGAGATCATCGGAGAGCGTGGCGTTGATGGCCGTGACTTCCGCCGGTCGTTTCGCGCACGTCGAGGCAGCCCTTAAGTCCCCGTTGAAGGCGTCGTGCAGAGGCTTTCACTCCGCATCTTTTGACTCCTCGCACGCACGCCGAGACTCCCTCTAGCGCCCGTACGAGCTCGCCGTTGTTGCTTCTTTGTGCCGCCGCTGTTTTTCGCCGCTTGCTTCGCCACCGGTTTCTCTCGCCGCCGCCAAGGTCACCGGAGTAATCCTTCCGCCACGCCGCGTCGAACGAGCCACTTCATCACGCCGAGAAGCCTCAGAGCGCCGTGGGCTGCGTCATCTTCCTCGACTCGCAGCCTTTTCTTCTGCGCGCCATCGCTTCACCGAAGCCGCCGTCCGTCCGATCTTCATCGCACGCTCGGTTCGCCCACGCCACCCTTCTTTGTGTTCTTCTAGAGTAGATCTGCACTGCTAGATCCGGATTGAACGGCTTGGATTAGATCTAGTTTCGCGTTGTGTTTTTGTCTTAGCCGTTGGATCGTTAGTGAACGCGTGAGATTGTGCCGCGTGGCGGGTCAATAGTAAACACTCGGTGCCGTAGGCCGTTAGATTAGATCTAAACGGTAGAGATTGGATCTGGTTTTGCCCTAAGGATCCGCGTCATTCAGATTTGAACGTGCGGCGGAGATGGCACCGCACCCTCGCCAAATCACGTGTTGACGCGTGGGCATTTTGATCGAGCGGAGACCGATCCACCGCCGATTTCGGTGCAACGTCGCGATTGCGCGCGTGTCGCCGCATGAACCGAGACGCGTCGCGCGGGCGGCGCGGTCTTGGCCGTTGATCTGGCGCGCCGCTGGATGTGCGACGCGTGGAGGCGCGAGCCGAGGCGCCACCGCGTTGGATGCGTGGTCGATCGTTGGATGCGCGACGCGTGTCGCACGCATCTCGGTGCGCTGCGATGCGCGTGAGGAGATCTAGCCGTTGATCCAACGAACGGTTTGGATCTTGCCGCGTGGCTGCACTGTTCTGGTGAACCGAGTCCACGGTAGACCAGAGCCGAGCCGTGAACCCATTCCATAGACCAGAGCGACGTGGCAGCCTCTGGGCGTGCCACGTGTCGTGCTGACGTCATCGCTGACGTCATAAATATGTTTTATATAAAAATATTTTGACCAAAATTCATTTCTGTGCTGACGTCATCATGACGCGATGCTGACGTCATATATGCGAATTTCCAGTATAAAAATAATTCAGAAAAATCGGATTTTCTTAATTTCGTATTTTGATTTTATTCAAACTTCAAATGGCTATAACTTTTGCATTTTAACTCGGATTTGGGTGATTCAAATTTCTAAAAATTCATAAAATTATGAGCTATTTAATGGTGAATTTTATTTGAATTTTTGAGGTCATCTAGTATTCTGTATTAGCTATTTATTGCATATTTTGTTTGTATGCAGCGTAGACGCAAATTTCCGGAAAGTTTCGAGGAAGAATTCGTCGCTCAAGACCAAGCTACGGAACACGACCAGCAACTCTTTGAAGGCAAGTGATGCTTTGATCATTTTGATCCCAGATTTTAAAATGTAATTTATGCTTTGAAACTATGCATGCTAATTATTTAAAATGAATTTAAATTAATTTGGGATAATGTAGTTAATCAACCCATTTTGTTATGCCACCTTGAATTATTAACTGTATGCCCTAAATCATTGTCACCCTAAGTTTGATTATATTAGTTGGATGTTAATATTGTGCCAACACAGAGGCTAGATCGCGAGTAAATGCTTAGCCTTGCAACGAATCATGAATGTTCTTTCGGAAAATGCTACAATATTGATTAAAGACATATTGAATGTATTTTGAAAAGTGGTGTGATGATGCCACATGATGAGATTGAGGTACCGCGACTGTGTGGTTCCGTATCGATGTTGAATTATTGCCGCATGTGTTGCACAATAATCAATGGGGTGGAAAATGATTTAGACTGGGCAAGTGGCAAGAGGTCAGTGTGCAGTGGGCTGTGTGGCATTGGGTTGATGAGTGTTGTGAGTCTGTGTGCCACAATGGGTCATGTGCCACTATTGAGTGTTGGAAGTCTTGCCTTGGTCGGTTAAGGACTTCACCTTGCAAGCCTTTGATCCGAGTCACCCGTACAACCACATGTGCGATATAGGATGACCTAGTTGACTAGGGTTACGATATCTTTCCTCCGATACCTCGGGGTGACAAGACACAGGGTGTATCTGTATGGGGAGCGTACTGTGCTACGGCTTGGTGCCCATCCAACGGTGATTGGCCGGTCCTATACTTGGCTCTGTGTGAGGGAAGTGATAGCGAAGGCAATACCGAGAGGTTCTTTGGTTAAGGTAGAGATTCTGAAAAGCTTTGTTGCGACAATCACCGTGTGGTGAGCGGTCAGTATCTTGTGGGTAAAGTGTACAACCTCTGCAGAGTGTCAAAACTATTCGAATAGCCGTGCTCACGGTATTGAGCATTGCTCGGGATTACAATCAAGGGTAGATTTTCATAAACAAAACATGGAAGGGGTGGTGTGTGCCAAGTGTTAAAATGAACTGTTAAGGTGTGTGTGCCGAATCCTCGAGGAAAAACCATTTGAAATTATTATTACATATAACTGCTCCATCGCTTTAATCTAACTAAGATATTGGTTAAAAATGCCGCTTGATGCAAAAGAACCATTTAAGCCAATCCTTTGGAATAAGCTCGCATATAGTAATAGCGCCGCATTCTCATGCATTACTTGTTGAGTGCCTTGTGTACTCACCCCACCTTGCTTATCAACCCCAACATCAGTGGATGAGACTACACCAGCTTGGGAGGAGGAGTACATCGAGGACACGATGAACTAGGGGGCAAGCCCAGTCAGTTGCCTGTGGCAAGATGAAGGCTTCCACGACTTTTACTTATGTTCATTGCTATTTCTTTACTTTGATTAATGTAAGCCCTGTGTGGCTAACTTATCTGTAAGGAGACCATAAGGTCGCATAACCTCGGTTTATATACATGTTTGCACTATTTATTCTTATATCCTTGTGTTTGTCTGTGATGTGCAACCCTGTATGCCTGTGTGTGCTAGCGTGATCCTGGACTGGCACAGAATACACAGAGGGTCCGGATTTGCAGATTCGGGGCCCGACAGAGGTGGTATCAGAGCCAGGTTGACTATAGGTCTTGACCCTAGTTTGGTTGTGCCTAGGAGGGTAAAACTATTTTCTAAAGACCTAATCAACATGAGCAAGAATATCAATGAAATCTTGACTTATCTCTTCTCTCTTGTTTCATACCTATGCTGAATTTTTATTATTCTCTGTTTAATTTAAACAAGGTTTGTTTTGGCAGATGAGGATGATCCATACCTATGGAGAGCGCCGGAGGATACGCCATGGAGTTATGGCGTATGATGCGCTTGCTCGGAGGTTTTGATGCACCAGCGATGTCGAGGACTTGGTGGTACAGGCAGGACTTGACGTCGCTGGGATGTCAAGATCACGATGTATGCTCGAGAAAGGACGAGGCGAGCCGTCCTATCTACATTTCGGTCGAGGTCTTCTTTTGAGGTGGAATCCGTGAGACGGCGCGACAGCGATGCGCGCGATTGCCCGCACTTACTCCGCAGAGTTGGAGGGCACCGTCTTTCGTCACCATCCGCGTCGCGACAATCATTTTGACAGATGGAGCTTGTGGAGGAGGACGCCACTATCACCCACCGGCGAGGTACGCCATCGCCAGAGGACGCCTGGACGAGACACCCGAGTCTGCAGAGGACCCGCGACGAGGTCACGGAGGCGAGGATCCACCGCGGGAGGGCTTAGCCCACTCCATGCGTAAGATCCAGGAGTTGGAGATGGCTTTGTACGGACCCGAGCCCGAGCGATCCCCGAGTTACACGATCCAAATCCGGAGGAGCCGAGCAGAGGCACCAAAGCAGAGCAGCAGCCCCGGGACCAGCAGAGTCGATGGGGTCTTTTGCACCACCGCAGAGGTCTTCGTGATCGGCCGCCCGAATGCCGAGCACCCACCAGTGTATGCTCCGGGGGAGCCGCAGCTGGGTTGGCTCGATGAGTGATCGAGTCTAGTAGAGTATAGTGTCGAGACTCGAAGGTTGAGTCGCGTCTTTTTCTTCAGAGTCACCATTAGGTGTGAGTCGTCATAGAGTCCTATGTTTGCTTACTTGTTTTGGGTTGTGAGTGTCCCGTATGCGTTGCATTGCCCTTAGGCACTTGTGAGCAACCATATAGCTTTATATTATATCAATAAAGTGGCTAAATAAATTAAGTTACACCTGTTTCCCCACATAAATTCTTCTACTTGTCTATGCTTTCTTCTTTTCTTAACCTTGGAAGCTTGCAACAGATGGTGAGGACACGTGGAAATGTTGGAGCCAGCGGAAGTGGAGCTAACCAGGCGGATAACCAGAATGAAGAGCCGATTCCTCAACCGCCGCAGGTCGATATGCAGAACCTGGGAGCCTTCTTGACTACCTAGACTCAACTTATGAACACGATGGTTCAAACCATGCAGCAGATATCCAACCAAGCTGCTGCGAATGTTCAACCTGGGGGTAACCATGGACCACACCCCTACTACAGGTTGTCGGAGTCTATGAGAACCCGCCCACCTACTTTCTCGTGTAACGCCAATCCACCGAAGCGGACGATTGGCTAAGGACAATTGAAAGGAAGCGCACATTACCCAAAGTGTAGGACATGAGAGGGTACTCTATGCCTCTCATCAACTCGAAGGACCGCCGCAGAATGGTGGGAAAACTTCAGGCAGCTCATGAGGACCCACAGAGTATCACGTGAGAGGAATTCACCTCGACTTTCGCCAGCATTCATGTACCCGAGGGTATCATGGATCTCAAAAAGGAGGAATTCCGGAGCCTCAAGCAAGGGGGCCAGTCAGTGGCCGATTACCTGAACAAATTCACCCAACTGGCACGCTATGCACCAGAGGACGTGGCTACGGATAAGGCCAGACAATCCCGCTTCATGAAGGGATTGAATGCAGGGTTGCAGGTGGGACTGATCACCCACACATTCCCTGACTTCCAAGAGCTAGTTAACAAAGCTCTTATCTTAGAGGACAAGCGCCGAGAGTTGGATGACAACAGGAAGCGCAGAATGGCACAACAAGGAGGTCGTCAGGGCCAGCAGAGGCAGAGGACGGCACCTCAGCAGCTCATCCGTACCAGCCGCAGGAAATGATAGGTACCACCGCCGCAAATCGCCCGGTGGGTCGAATGTTCGAGACTCGGCCCGAATCGTAGCACGCATCGAGGAACCTCTCGAGCGATGGGAAGACGCGTTGCTATCATTGCAATGAAATGGGGCATGGCATCAACAGCAGCAACTCCATCCCAAGGAACTGCACGAGGCCGAATCAACCACATTACAACGGATGAAGTCCAGAACGCCACGGATGTTGTTCTGGGTAAGTTCCTAGTAAACTCAGTACCAGCTACTGTTTTATTTGATTCCGGAGCTTCGCATTCTTTTATTTCCCGAGATTTTGCTGTTCAAAATGATATGGAAATAGTGAATCTTAAATGTGTGCTTATAGTCCAATCCCCTGGATCAGAACTCCGATCTAAAGTAGGATGTTCTGGGGTAAGACTAATAATTAATGGAGTTGAGTTCCTAGCGAACTTAATCGTCCTTAATACCCAAACCTTGGATGTTATCTCGGGAATGGATTGGTTAACTAATCACAAGGCGATCTTGGATCATGAAAAAGAGTCATATCGATCGAAAGCCTTGATGGAAAGAAGATTGAGTTTGAAGCAAAATCGGTCGGGATGGACAATGGATGGTCAAGAAAGATGAAGACTCGCGACTTAGAGGAAGTGCCCATAGTCAATGAATATCCGGATGTTTTCCTGGAAGATTTACCTGGAATGCCACCAGATAGAGATATCGAGTTCGTGATAGAGCTGGTTCCAAGGACAGCTCCCATAGCTAAGAGACCTTACAGGATGTCCACAGAGGAATTGGTGGAAATGAAGAAGCAAATTGAAGAGTCTTTGAAAAGGGATTTATAAGACCTAGTTCATCGCCATGGGGAGCACCTGTCTTATTCGTCAAGAAGAAGGACGGGAGTTTTAGGATGTGTATAGACTATCGTGCACTCAATGATGTGACGATAAAGAATAAGTATCCTCTACCTAGGATCGATGATTTGTTTGACCAGTTAAGAGGAGCAGGAGTCTTCTCCAAAATTGATCTCCGATCGTGATACCATCAATCAAGATCCGATCGAGGATATCCTCAAGATCATTTTCGTCAAGATATGGACACCACGAGTTTACAAAGTGATGTCTTTTGGTTTGACAAATGCATCAAAGATATTTTATGAACTTAATGAATAAGGTTTTATGGAATACTTGGACAAGTTCGTAAGTCGATTCATAGATGATATCCTTATCTATTCCAAGACGAGAAGAGAGCACGCCGAGCATGTGAGGCTAGTCCTTGAAAAGTTGAGAGAGCAACAGTTGTTTGCGAAATTTAGCAAATGTGATTTCTGGAAGAATAAGGTTGAATTTCTTGGACACATAATGACAGCAGAAGGAGTTGCGGTAGATCCAAAGAAAGTGGAGACGGTTCTACATTGGGAGCAACCCAAGTCGGTAACCCAAATCCGTAGTTTCCTTGGAATGGCAGGGTATTACCATCGATTCATCGAAGGATTCTCTACGATTGCGAGACCTCTTACGCAATTGTTGAAAAAGGAAAGGAAATTCTTACGGACGCCTGAGTGTGAGAAGAGTTTTCAGGAGTTGAAGAGGAGATTAACATCGGCACCTGTACTAGTTTTACCTGACGTTCATCAAGACTTCGACATTTATTGTGATGCATCGCGTCAGGGATTGGGATGCATGTTGATGCAAAATAGGAAGGTAATTGCCTATGCATCGAGGCAATTGAGACCACATGAGGAGAACTATCCGACTCATGATTTGGAATTAGCTGCCGTGGTGCATGCACTAAAAATATGGCGTCATCATCTCATCGAAATAGATGTGAAGTGTATACAGATCATAAAAGTCTTAAGTATATCTTCACGCAAGTGACCTAAATATGAGGCAAAGAAGATGGTTAGAGTTAATCAAGGATTATAATATAAGAATTCACTACCACCATCTGGTAAAGCCAACGTGGTGGCAGACGCCTTGAGCAGAAAGAACCACAGTGTAAATATGCTGATGGAAACAGTCGAGCAGAATTGTGTAAGGAATTCCGAAATTAGAACTGAAATAGTACGGTATGATTCCTAGCAACCTTGGAAGTAAGACCTACCTCGAAGATCGATCAAGGAAGGGCGTAAAGATGATGATAAGATCAAAAGAATTAAGGGCAAAATGGATGAAGGCAAAGCAAAAGATTTCAAACTGGATGAACAAGGTACTATGTGGTTTAAAGGGCGCATTTGTGTACCGAACAAAAGGAGTTGAAGCGATTAATCGAGGAGGCTCATGACTCGGATACTCAATTCATCCAGAAGTGCGAAAATGTACCAAGATTTAAAGGAAAGATTTTGGTGGCAAGCATGAAACGAGAAGTCGCTAATATGTTGCATTATGTGACACATGCCAAAGAGTCAAAGCTATGCACCAAAGACCAAAGCAGGCTATTACAACCCTTAAAGATACCTGAATGGAAATGGGAAGAAATTGGTATGGATTTCATAACCGGATTGCCCAGAACACAAAGTGGATATGATTCCATATGGGTCATAGTGGATCGCTTAACCAAGGTGGCACATTTCATACCAAGAAGACCACTTATTCCGAGACCGGTTAGCGTAACTTTATATGGCACGGATCATCCGCTTGCATGGAGTACCAAAAGATAGTGTCGCATGAGGTACCCAATTTACCTCCATTTTGGGGTAAGCTACATGAGGCAATGGGGACTCGTTTGAACTTCAAGATCTGACCTACCATCCGCAGATGATGGTCAAACCGAGAGGGTTAACGGATATTGGAAGATATGTTGAGAGCTCGCGCTTTAGCATATTCCACCTCATGGGACAAGTGTTTGCCTTATGCTGAGTTTAGCTACAACAACAGTTATCAGGCGAGTTTACAGATGTCTCCATTTGAAGCTTTGTATGGTCGGTCCTGTCGAACACCATTGAATTGGAATGAGACAGGCGAACGACATGTTTTTGGACCAGACATTCTTCAAGAAGCGGAAGAACAGATCGCCCTGATCAGGGAAAGATTGAAGATTGCACAATCAAGGCAGAAGAGTTATGCTGACAACCGTCGCAGGGAACTGAGCTTTGAACCCGAAGATTTTGTGTACCTTAGAGTCACACCTCTCAAAGGAGTCAGGAGGTTCCATGCAAAAGGGAAACTCGCACCGGATATATCGGACCATTCAAGATCTTGAGCCGCAGAGGTGAAGTTGCTTATCGCTTGAGTTACCACAGTCTTTGACAGGAGTGCATGATGTATTTCATGTATCACAACTGAAGAAGTGTCTTCGAGTACCGGAGGAGCAAACACCTTTGGAGGCAATTGATCTGCAAGAAGATCTGACTTACAAAGAACATCCGATGAAGATTCGGGCGTAATGGACGGAGAGACAAGGAACAAGTCAACACGTTTGCAGAATTCAATGGAGTAACCATTCGGAAAGTGAAGCCACGTGGGAACGCCAAGAAGACTCAAGAAGGAGTTTCCTAACCTATTTAGATACTCAATCTCTGGGACGAGATTCATTAAGGGGAGGTTTGTAACACCTAATTTTTGCTCTAATTTAAAAGTTTGAAGTATTTTTGATTTTTGAGAAATTTTGGAAATTTATTTAAATTTAATTGGATTTATTCAAATAGGGCTTTTCTTGAAAAAAAAAATTGAATAATGGAAAAGTTTTTGCAAAGTTTTATTGAAAATATCTTAATTGAGTTCCAAATATCTCAAAGTAATTTCTGGAATTTTTCTAGAATTTTTCTGCTATTTTAAAAGCCCCAAATGATTTAATTGAATTTACGAATTATTTTAAATGTGAAATGTTTTAAAATCACATGAATAAGAATGGGCCGAGCCCATTCTTGCGTGTCGCAGCCCGCCCGCCCGAAACCCTAGCGCCGCCTAGCCCAAGCCATCCGATCCGGATCGCACCTGTCGTGTGCCACGTCGCCCGCGCGCGAGCCTTCGGATCGTCGCCGCCTGCGAACGCACGTGATCGCGCCACGCCGCCGTCCCGCGAGATCATCGGAGAGACGTGGCGTTGATGGCGCGACTTCCACCGCCGCTTCGCGCATGTCGAGGCAGCCCTTAAGTCCCGTTGAAGGCGTCGTGCGAGGCTTTCACTCCGCATCTTTGACTCCTCGCGACGCACGCCGAGACTCCTCTAGCGCCCGTCTGAGCTCGCCGTGGTTGCTTCTTTGTGCCGCCGCTGTTTTTCATCGCTTGCTTCGCCGCGGTTTCTCTCCGCCGTCGCCAAGGTCACCGGAGTAATCCTTCCGCCACGCCGCGTCGAACGAGCCACTTCATCACGCCGAGAAGCCTCAGAGTGCCGTGGGCGCGCCATCTTCCTCGACTCGGCACCTTTTCTTCTGCGCCGCCATCGCTTTCACCGAGATTCGCCGTCCGTCCGATCTTCATCGCACGCTCGTTCGCCCACGCCACCCTTCTTTGTGTTCTTCTAGAGTAGATCTGCATGCGCTAGATCCGGATTGAACGGCTTGGATTAGATCTAGTTTCGCGTTGTGTTTTTGTCTTAGCCGTTGGATCGTTAGTGAACGCGTGAGATTGTGCCGCGTGGCGGTCAATAGTAAACACTCGGTACCATAGGCCGTTAGATTAGATCTAAACGGTAGAGATTGGATCTTGTTTTGCCCTAAGGATCCGCGTCGTGCTCGATTTGAACGCGCGGCGGAGATGGCACCGCACCCTCGCCAAATCACGGTTGACGCTGGGCATTTTGATCGGGCGAGACCGATCCACCGCCGATTTTGGGTGCACCGTCGCGATTGCGCGCGTGTCGCCGCATGAACCGAGACGTCGCAGCGGCGGCGCGGTGTGGCCGTTGATCCGAGCGCCGCTGGATGTGCGACGCGCGGAGGCGCGAGCCGCGGCGCCGCGTTGGATGCGTGGTCGACCGTTGGATGCGCGACGCGTGTCGCACGCATCTCGGTCGCGCGCGCGCGTGAGGAGATCTAGCCGCTGATCCAACGAACGGTTCGGATCTTGCCGCGTGGTCGCATCGCTTACAGTGAACCGAGTCCACGGTAGACCGAGCCGAGCCGTGAACCCACCCATAGACAGAGCGACGTGGCAGCCTCTGGGCGTGCCACGTGTCGTGCTGACGTCATCGCTGACGTCATAAATATGTTTTATATAAAAATATTTTGACCGAAATTTATTTCTGTGCTGACGTCATCATGACGCGATGCTGACGTCATATATGCGAATTTCGAGATAAAAATAATTCAGAAAAATCGGATTTTCTTAATTTCGTATTTTGATTTTATTCAAACTTCAAATGGCTATAACTTTTGCATTTTAACTCGGATTTGGGTGATTCAAATTTCTAAAAATTCATAGAATTATGAGCTATTTAATGGTGAATTTTATTTGAATTTTTGAGGTCATCTAGTATTCTGTATTAGCTATTTATTGCATATTTTGTTTGTACGCGTAGACGCAAATTTGCCGGAAAGTTTCGAGGAAGAATTCGTCGCTCAAGACCAAGCTACGGAACACGACCAGCAACTCTTTAAAGGCAAGTGATGCTTTGATCATTTTGATCCCAGATTTTAAAATGTAATTTATGCTTTGAAACTATGCATGCTAATTATTTAAAATGAATTTAAATTAATTTGGGATAATGTAGTTAATCAACCCATTTTGTTATGTCACCTTGAATTATTAACTGTATGCCCTAAATCATTGTCACCCTAAGTTTGATTATATTAGTTGGATGTTAATATTGTGCCAACACAGGAGGCTAGATCGCGAGTAAATGCTTAGCCTTGCAACGAATCATGAATGTTCTTTCGGGAAAATGCTACAATATTGATTAAAGACATATTGAATGTATTTTGAAAAGTGGTGTGATGATGCTACATGATGAGATTGAGGTACCGCGACTGTGTGGTTCCGCATCGATGTTGAATTATTGCCGCATGTGTTGCACAATAATCAATGGGGTGGAAAATGATTTAGACCGGGCAAGTGGCAAGAGGTCAGTGTGCTGTGGGCTGTGTGGCATTGGGTTGATGAGTGTTGTGAGTCTGTGTGCCACAATGGGTCATGTGCCACTATTGAGTGTTGGAAGTCTTGCCTTGGTCGATTAAGGACTTCACCTTGCAAGCCTTTGATCTGAGTCACCCGTACAACCACATGTCTGATATGGGACAGACCTAGTTGACTAGGGTTCTGATATCTTTCCTCTGATACCTCGGGGTGACAGTACACAGGGGTGTATCTGTATGGGGGAGCGTACCTGTGCTACGGCTTGGTGCCCATCCAACGGTGATTGGCCGGTCCTATACTTGGCTCTGTGAGGGAAGTGATAGCGAAGGCAATACCGAGAGGTTCTTTAGTTAAGGTAGAGATTCTGAAAAGCTTTGTTGCGACAATCACTGTGTGGTGAGCGGCTGTATCTTGTGGGTAAAGTGTACAACCTCTGCAGAGTGTCAAAACTATTCGAATAGCCGTGCTCACGGTATTGAGCATTGCTCGGGGATTACAGTCAAGGGGTAGATTTTCATAAACAAAACATGGAAGGGGTGGTGTGTGCCAAGTGTTAAAAATGAACTCATAAATTTGTGCCGAGAATCCTCGTGGAAAAACCATTTGAAATTATTATTACGTATAACTGTTCCATCGCTTTAATCTAACTAAGATATTGGTTAAAAATGTCGCTTGATGCAAAAGAACCATTTAAGCCAATCCTTTGGAATAAGCTCGATATAGTAATAGCGCCGCATTCATGCATTACTTGTTGAGTGCCTTGTGTACTCACCCCACCTTGCTTATCAACCCCAACATCGGTGGATGAGACTACACCACTTGGGAGGAGTACATCGAGGACACGATGAACTAGGGGCAAGCCCACTCGATTGTTCGTGGCAAGATGAAGGCTTCCACGACTTTTACTTATGTTCCACGCTATTTCTTTACTTTGATTAATGTAAGCCCTGTGTGGCTAACTTATCCGTAAGGAGACCATAAGGTCGCATAACTCGGTTTATATACATGTTTGCACTATTTATTCTTATATCCTTGTGTTTGTCTCGTGATGTGCAACCTCAGATGCTGTGTGTGCTAGCGTGATCTGGATCGCACGAGAATACACAGAGGGTCCGGATTTGCAGATTCGGGGCCCGACACTGACGAAGAAGATTTCCAGGAACCCGAGCAAGAGTTGAACTACATCTCTGGGGCTCCACCGGATACGAATCCAAGCGGAAGCAGAAACTTACCGCTCGGGAGATCAACGCTGTGGAACCAGCGACCCCCAGTATTTGAGGTGGTCCGAGGTCCCGATCACCTTCGATCGCAAGGATCACCCCAACCGGGTCCCGTATCCGGGTAAGTTTCCTCTAGTGCTTGACCCTGTCGTGCGCAGCGTGAAGCCCAAGAGAGTTTTGATCGATGGCGGAAGTGGACTCAACGTCCTATTCGCCAAGACTTTCGATGACATGAGCATTCCCCGCTCCGAGCTGAGGCCGAGCGTCCAGCCGTTCCACGGAGTGATCCCTGGGGCGTCCTCGTTCCCACTCGGGCAGATTTCTCTGCCTGTTACATTCGGCACCAAGGATAATTTTCGGACTGAATATATCAATTTGAAGGTAGCCAATTTCGAGACGTCGTACCACGCTATCTTGGGAAGGCCCGGCCTAGCTAGGTTCATGGCCGTTCCACACTACACCTACACGATGATGAAGATGCCGGGACCTCGAGGCGTCATCGCGGTCCGAGGAGACGTCAAGCAATCCTCGCAATGCGACCGAGAGAATCATGAACTCGCCGAACTGCAGGAAGCGGGCGCCGAGGCGAAAAATATCCAGACCGAGGCTGCCACGTTGCAGGACGAAGGAGAGGTTCCATCCAAGAAGCAGGCCACCTCAGGAATCAAGCCCGGCGAAGGAACCAAACGAATCATTTTTGACCCGTCTGACTCGTCTAAAACGACTTTGATCGGGACAGGGCTCGAGGACAAATAGGAAAGCGCGCTCGTCACCTTCCTCCAAGCCAACAAGGACATCTTCACCTGGAAGCCATCCGATATGCCAGTTGTACCAAGGGAGGTGATCGAGCACTCTCTCCACGTCGACGAGAAGGCGAAACCGATCAAACAAAGGCTTCGCGTTCGCTCGGATCGCGGAATGCCATCAAGCAAGAGATCACCAAGCTTTTAGCTACCGGTTTTATCAAAGAGGTGTATCACCCTGATTGGTTAGCGAATCTTGTATTGGTTCAAAAGAAAAATAAAACTTGGCGCATGTGCGTTGATTATACCGATCTTAACAAGGCATGTCCAAAGGATCCTTCGCCGCCCCAATCGATCAGTGGTTGACTGATTGCCGGTGCGAAATTTTGAGCTTTCTTGATGCCTATTCAGGTTACCATCAGATTCGCCTAAAGGCGGAAGATCATATCAAGACATTGTTCATCACGCCTTTCGGAGCCTTCTGCTACACCACGATGGCATTCGGCCTGAAAAATACTGGCGCGACTTATCAACGCGCGATACAGCGGTGTTTTCATGCCCAGCTCGGGCGCAACGTGGAGGCATACGTGGACGACGTCGAGATAAAGACTCGGGAAAGGAAGGATCTTATCACCGACCTAACCGAGACATTTGAGAGTCTGAGAACCTTCAGCATGAAGTTAAATCCCAAGAAGTGTGTTTTCGGAGTATCTTCGGGAAAACTGCTTGAGTTTATTGTATCTCAACGAGGAATCGAAGCCAACCCGGAGAAAGTCAACGCCATATCAAACATGAAACCGCCGACTTGCCAAAGGGACGTCCAGAAGCTTACGGGGTGTATGGCCGCGCTCAACAGGTTCATCTCCCGACTGGGTATGCGAGGAATGCCATTTTTCAAACTCCTCAAAAAGCAAGACAAGTTCCAGTGGACGCCAGAAGCACATCAAGCATTCGAAGACCTGAAGACCTTCTTAATGACACCCCCAGTTTTGGTCTCACCAATGCCGGAAGAACCTCTGTTACTCTACATCGTGGCAACGACTCATGTAGTCAGCGCTGCCATCGTCGTAGAGAGGGAGGAGCCGGCTCACGTGCACAAGATCCAACATCCAGTCTACTTTGTTAGTGAGGTCCTGAGTGAATCCAAGGTACGATATCCACAAGTGCAGAAATTATTATATGTCGTACTCCTTACATCTCGCAAGCTTAAGCATTATTTCCAAGAGCATGCCATTTCGATGATCACCTCCTTCCCGATTGGGGACATACTCCACAACCAGGAGGCCACTGGGAGAATTGCCAAGTGGGCAGTCGAACATGGGGCCTTCGATATCTCATTCAGGCCTCGAACTGCCGTCAAATCTCAAGCACTCGCCGACTTTATGGCCGAGTGGACAGAGCTTTAGAACCCGACAACTACCAAGGAACTCGAGTATTGGACAATGTACTTCGATGGTTTCCTCATGCTTAGCGGCGCAGGGGCTGGTATAGTGCTCATATCGCCAGCGGGAAAAGGTTGAGATATGTCCTCCAAATATTTTTTCCTGCATCAAACATTGCCGCCGAGTATGAGGCACTCATTCACGGCCTTCGTATTGCCATATCCCTCAGAATCCGGCACCTGGCAGTTCGCGGAGACTCAATGCTCATGGTCAACCAAGTGCAAAAGGAATGGTCATGTGTCGAAGACAACATGGCGGCCTATTGCCAGGAGGTACGCAAGCTAGAAAGCAACTTTGACGGCCTGGAGCTTGTTCACGTGCTCCGACGAGACAACGAAGCAGCCGACGAGTTGGCGAAGATGGGATCCTGCCAGTCCAGAGTACCCGTGGGAGTTTTCGTGGAAGAAATCCATAAGCCCACAATTAGCACCCGGCCAAAAGCGGATGCCCCGGCAGGGAAAAGCGAAGAGGCGGAGGTCTTGGTCATTATCCCAGATTGGACAGCTCCATACTTGGATTACCTGATGAAGGACAAGCTCCTCGAGGATCGTGTGCAGGCTGAAAGGATAATGCGCCGAAGCAAGAATTATGTGGTCATCAAAAAAGAGCTCTATCGGAAAAGCTCCTCCCAAGATATCGCGACAAAGGCATATCGTAACAAGAAGGAGAAATCGCTCAAGGAAATCCACTCGAACTTGTAGGAATCGCAAAGATCATCACCGATACAGCCTGGAAGGCTTATCGCCAAGGGTTTTTCTGGCTGATCGCTGTCACAGATGCGGAGGACGTCGTCCGGACATGCGAAGGATGTCAGTTCTTCGCACGGCAAATAAACAAGCCAGCACAGGAATTACAAACCATCCCGATCACGTGGCCATTTGCGGTATGGGGGCTCGACATGGTGGGACCTTTGAAGAAGGCTCAGGGAGGCTATACTCATCTCTTCGTAGCCGTCGACAAATTCATCAAGTGGATTGAGGCCAAGCCAGCTGCCACCATCACGGCGGCAAAAGCCAAAGAATTCTTTCACGAAATCGTGGTTAGATTTGGCGTACCCAATCGAATCATCACGGATAACGGCACTCGCCTTCGAGGCGGATATTTTAAGATCAAAAGCGAAGAGCTTGGCATAAAAACTTGCTTTGCGTCAGTGGCGCACCCCCGAAGTAATGGCCAGGTAGAATGAGCGAACGGCATGGTGTTACAAGGCAAAAAGGCGAGAATTTTTTATCGGCTCCAACCATATGCCACTCGGTGGGTCAAAGAATTACCTTCGGTGCTCTGGGGGCTGCAAACTACCCCCAGCAGAGCAATCGGACAGTCACCTTTTTTCCTGGTATACGGCTCTGAGACGGTACTACCCACCGAACTGGAATTCGGATCCCCACGGGTTCGGAGTTATGAAGAGATTGCCTCAGAAGAAAGCCGACTAGAAGACCTTGACCGACTGGAAGAGGCCAGGGACGTCGCAACGATTCAGTCGGCAAAGTATCTCCAAGACCTACGGCGCTATCACGGTCGCAGAGTGAGGAGCCGCACGTTCTCCAAAGGAGATCTAGTCCTCAGAAAGAACCAGAAGTGCGAGCATAAGCTCTCCCCAAGCTAGGAAGGTCAATTTGAAAGTTGCTTTTTTACAATCTTCCTTGCGAGTGCCTTGCTCCTGTGGTAAGGCTCAGGGACATGCGTCATAAGCTATGTCCCAGAGCCTGGGGGCTGAGGACGCCCCAGGGATCACTCCGTGGAACGGCTGGATGCTCGGCCTCAGCTCGGAGCGGGGAATGCTCATGTCATCGAAAGTCTTGGCGAATAGGACGTTGAGTCCACTTCCGCCATCGATCAAAACTCTCTTGAGCTTCACGCTGCGCACGACAGGGTTAAGCACTAGAGGAAACTTACCCGGATACGGGACCCGGTTGGGGTGATCCTTGCGATCGAAGGCGATCGGGACCTCGGACCACCTCAAATACTGGGGGGTCGTCGGTTCCACAACGTTAATCTCCCGAGCGGTAAGTTTCTGGTTCCGCTTGGATTCGTATCCGGTGGAGCCCCCGAGATGTAGTTCAACTCTTGCTCGGGTTCCTGGAAATCTTCTTCCTCAGGGAGGTCCTTCTTCTTTCGGAGCAGCTTGGCCTTAGCCGAGCGGGTTGTTTGTGGCTTTCATACAAGAAAACGCTTCAAAGTGAAGCGATCCTTGGCGGCGTGTTTTCCTTTAGGGTGGAAAGGACAGATTGCTTCCATGACGGTGCTGTAGTCGGGTGCCTCCCTCCGAACAGCTCGGGGTCGGTTGTGCTCGGCTGTCGCAACTAGCTCTTCGCCCTTCCGCTTCCTATCCTTGTTTTTTGAGGACTCGGGCTTGTCGCCTTTGTTCTTCTGCGGCGGGCGATCTTCTTGGCGTTCGGCCAGGGCATCTGAGGCTGTGGCGTAGCGGTCGGCCAACGCAAACATTTCCTTCACGGAGGTCGGGGGCTTCCTGGACATCTTTTTGATTAAATCAGGATCACTTACCCCTTTCTGGAAGGCCGCCACCACCACCGCCTCGGATACGTCCCTGACGGTGTTCTTCTTCTGCATGAAACGCCGGATGAAATCTCTCAGCGTCTTGTCCTTTTTCTAGTGCAACTGGTACAGGTCCCATAGAGTGCCAGGCCTTTCGTAGGTGCCTTGAAAGTTGAAAATAAACTGATCGCAGAGATCACTCCAGGAGTCTACCAAGTTTGCAGGGAGGCCCATGAGCCATGCTTGAGTCGAAGGGGAGAGGTTGACCGGGGGATAATTCGCCATGATGACCGTTTTCCTCCAATAGCTTTAACCGCTGTATGTAAACACAGAGCTAAGTTTCCGGGTCCCGCTCTCCGTCGAATTTTACGATGCCCTTGGGATTGAATCCTTCGGGCCATTTCACTCGGCGCAGCTGAGGAGTAAACGCCCGGATCCCGTCGATAGATCTCTCATCATGATGAGGGGGAGTCCGTCGTGGTGAGCCTCTAGCTCGGCAATGATCATCAATACGCCGGGGTGGGGTACGGCGCGGCGAGTCAAGACTCGGCGTTCGTCGTCGCTCCCACCTCGGCGGCAGTGGTCGTCGCGGTTATCATATCTTTGATTATTTCGTCGATCGCGGCCGGTGCCAAAACGCTCATAGTCGTCGTGGCGTCTGCGCCTTTCTTCCTCATCCCGCCTCCTGCCGCTGGTTGTGATGTCTGGCGAGGTCGCGGTGAAATCGCGACGCCCCGGTGGTGGTGTGTGCCGCCGACTGCCGGTGTTCTGACTGGTTGCGGTTCGACTGTTGGCGACTCGGATTGCCGCGTGGGAGTGCGAGTGTGCTTCTCCCACCGGCTTTTCCTAGTTCTGCTGAATCGCTGCCGCCGTCAACATGGCCTTGATCTGGGCCACAATCGGGGCTGCTGGACTATCCGCTGCGATCATCGGATCTAGCGTGTCGAGGAGCGTCTTGGAGGCGACGACGTTTTGCATCGGCGTGCGAAAGACGGATTGATCTCCCAGCCTGGACTGCAGGATATCTTCGCAGACATTGCGGCCGCGCGATTGAAGAGATCGTGCTGGAACATCCTTACCCCTACGCCGACGATCTTCCTCCGTAGCTTCTTGGTCTTCTTGATGGAGATCAGTCTCCTGCTCCTCAATCGCGAAGACGCCACGAAAATCGCAGCAATTCCTCACAATGCCGACTGGTTTTCTGGGTGAGTCAGAGCGGCATACCTGAGATGGGTTGGCCTGTTCTTCACCAGATCGGATCTGGTTTTGGACCAGGTAGACAAGCTCTCCGCGCGCATCTGCGATGAAATCCAGTTTTCCGAAGCGGAAGGCCTGGCCGGAGACGAAGGTGGCGATGAATCTGCCGATTGCTGCCATCGAGTCTGTGGGAAAAGATTATTGCGCACCCCCTACCTGGCGCGCCAACTGTCGACTTTTGTAGTCGGCAATAAATTTTTGGGGTAGACGCTAGATCTCAAACTCGAAGGTCACATAAGACAGGAATTTATACAGTTTCAGGCTCTCAGCGATGGAGGTAATACCCTAATCCTATGTACTGGGATTATGTGGATCTCTCGGATCGGAAGTGCTCAAAGCGCTATATGCTCTGGACAAAATATGGCGCTTTGTGCTTGGATGATTGGATGCCTCTATTGCTTCCTGTCCTCACCCTTATATAGTAGGGAGGGGGCGGCTTACATAGTCCCGATCGGTCAAGAGATTCCGATCGGTTATAAGATTCTAGTCGGTTATATGATAGAGTTTACATCTTTATCTACCCTATTTACAACTCGGATTATAACTGAATCCATCATATCTAAACATAAGTTCAACTTCCTTTAGGATATGTACCTTTGCACACGGCAGCAGGCCTGCGGGGAATATCTTTTGGGCTTGTTACGAGGGTATCCCAGGTTCTTATATTCCACACATGCTCATCACTATCGCTTCTTATGTAAGAACCGATAGTGATATACACGTGCTCATCACTATGGCTTCTCACATAAGAACCGATAGTGATGTGCATACTCATCACTATTGGTTCTTATGTTAGAACCGATTGTGATGTGCCTAGTGCTACATCACAATCGCTTCTAACCTAATAACCGATAGTGATTATTATTAACACCTCTCCTAAGTCATCTATCACAATCGTTTTTTTCTAAAAACTTAAGAACCGACCCAAATGAAGCGATAGTGATGTACCATTCTGTAGTAGTGGTATTTCCAGGCTTTGGCAAGATTGAAATGAATTATTAAAATTGAAAAACAACAGATAGATTTAAAGAAATAATTTCATTAAATTCTAAAAATCTTGGAAAAAGCAAGAAAATATAGAAAATAGATGTTTGGAATATAGCATGTAAGTTTAGTAAATTTTGGGATGTTATACTAAAGATGTTGAATGATGCGTTCTTCACCTTCCTAAACTCCACTCATCTCTCCTCAAATTCCTCTTCCGCTCCTCAAAACAATTAACTACTAAAAAATATAATACTTATCAAAACAACCTCATTTCCCTCCTTTTATAACATGAAGCAGATGTGAGATGCAAACAACAGTGATAGACAAGGGCGTGGTGTATGCTAAATTCTACAATAGAGGTATGATGTGGGCTAGGATGTGTGATGCAAGCAACAGTGATGAAGTCAATGACATAGTGTAAACTAAGCTCGACAATAGGGACATGGTGTGAGTCAGGATGAAGCTTGACTAGGCACTACAAGGGAGCGAAGAGCATGACACAAGCAAAACTCAATAACAATTTAACATAATAGGTAATATTATTTTTATCCGTAGTAAACCTTGGGTATTTGGCTAGTGTTGAAAACTTGTAGCTTGCGAATCAACTTTCTGTCATCCAACCTATGGTGTACAATTAATTAAGCTGCTGAACCAATCCGAGTTGGTTATTGGTTTTCAGGTGGGATCCGTACGCTAATGAATACGGACGTACTCGGGTTCGTAACTTTCTACAAACTGCTGGTTTTAGCCGAACAGGCTCACGTCGCCACAACTTAACATCCTTTCTTTGTTTTTTCTTTTTTCTATATTTTTCTGTTTTGGGTTGTTTCTCTCAAACTTATAGGATACATACCCTTTATAATAGACAGAATATCTAATCAACTTACTAACATAGCCAGCAACTAAACATGAAAAACCTAAATAAAAAAATTTGATCCAATTGTTGAAAAAAACCAAAAAAATCAACTAAATAAAAAGAATAAAAAATAATGCGGCCTATAGGACTCGAACTGAACTTTGTGACTTACATTGATACAATTCTCGAATTATGCTTGCTATTACGGAGGGTCTGCTTATATAGCAGTGCAACTTCCGATTCTCACATGCACTCGGACACACACATATCAAAACTTGGCTAGGTGCCCGCGCAGATATGCATACGGATGATGTCTCAGACTATGCTTTCAAAATTAAAACTTTCCAAATACAATATTATCTCTATCAATCACCCCCTTAATCTTGTAACACAGCTCTAAGAAGGTGTTTGGTACAGCTCCGGTTCTATCAAAATCCGTAGAGTTGGTGGAGCAAGGTATTCTTAACTCCAGAAATTTATAGAGCTGGAGCTATAGGTATATTAAGGCTCTGTTTGGCAGAGCTCCATATACCAGCATCAACTCAAATCTAGAGCTTGTAGGTTTAAATAAAGTGAATTAAGTTTATATTTTTAGTCTAAAATGTAAGCAAAATGACCCACATAAACACTCTTAATGTACCCACAACTCCAGCTCCATAAATTTCTAGAGTTAGGAATACTTTACTTTACCAACTCCACGAATTTTGATGGAGTTAGAGCTGTGCCAAACATCCTCTAAGAGTGTTTAGGTAAGTTACCTTGTTTACATTTTAGACTAAAAATATAAACTTAATTCACTTTATTTTAGTCTATAAGCTCCAGATCTGAGATGGAGTTGGGATCTGGAGCTCTGCCAAACAAGACCTAACTTGTTAAGGTAGTCGGTCTCAACTATGACTTACCCAAAATTTATTCGATACAAGATGGAGAACGCATCTCTTCAACATCTCGGACTCAACTTACTTGAATCAAGACGGCGAACACATCTCCTCAACATCTTGATCTCATATTCGACAGACATGGTTTTGAATGGCAAACGCATCTCCTCAACGTCCCAGAGTTAACTTTGACGGACTCGACTTAGGATGGCGAACACACCTCTTCAACGTCTTAGACTCAACTCCCTTACTTGACACTGCATCAAAGTAGTGCTGGTTCGTCGTCACTTAGAGCTTCGGCATGGAGCACTTTTGTCACCTCCTTTATCTCGCGGCACTCTGAAATGAAATGCCCATAATCATTACAATTATAGCACCTAACTTTTGCCTTGTTGAATTTCCAATTCTTGTGGCTTCATCGACCATTGCCTTTCGAGCCATTGAAGGAGCCCTTATCGTCGCGTCTCGACGATCAGGCCTCCCACTCGGAGCGTGTTAGGAGTAGGTGCTCTTCACTCCCGCCGGATCCCCTAATCCGTTCCTCGTGAGCCTTCAATCGATCGATCACCTCCTCGATCGCCATCACCTTGAGGTTGTCGAACTACTCAATGGCAGAGACGATTTGCAGGAACCTGCTAGAGACTGCACGAAGGAAGTTTCTTACCACATAGCTTTTCTCCATCTTGTCACCAAGCCCTTTAATTTTGTTGATGATTGTTGTCAATCAGATGGTGAAATCGTCGACCGACTCCATCTCCTTCATGTGCAACCCCTCGAACTTAGCTTTAAGGGTCTGTAGCTTTGCCTCCTTTACACGATCGGTGCCAAGATGCATCGTCTTCAACGCCTCCCACGCAACTTTGGCCATCTCCTTTTCAGTCAATAGGAAGAGTGTTTCCTCCCATATGTCTCTATAGGTAGCCACCAAGGCCATCTGATCCTTGCGCACATCAACTTTAACGTCTACGATCGCTTCCCATAGTCCTTGAGCCCAGGGATACAAATCTCACTGAAATTAAGTGAATTTTCGTTGAAATTCCGGATTTCGGGCCACCACGAAATTCAAACTACTGGCCGGATAATTTTTTTTGAAATTGCTACAGTAAACCAAAACTTTGTTTTCCCGACGAAATTTCGCCAAATTTTCCCAAAATTTCATGATTTTTGGCCGGTTTTCAAACTTTTAAGGCCGGATTTGACCGGATTTGGTCTAATAACCCTTAAGAAAGTCATCTTCTATGAAAATTTGTTGAAAACCCGATTTTTTGAGACATTTTAAAATTTTGGCAGAAACACTTTCATATTTTTCTAAACTTTTACAAGCTTGATAATGATTTGAAAAATTTACGGTACTATCTTTAGTAGTGTAGGATCATACAAAAAAACTTAAATATAATTTAACTTCATTTGTTATATTTCAAAAATCAAAAACTGAATGAACATAATTGGGAGAGTAACCTTGTCAGAATTTTATAAATTTCTCGAGTGTGATCATGATCTAAAATTTTTATGAGATTAATAATTTCCTCATTACCATTCTATAAAATTTTCAAAAAATTTAAACTTTTTTTCTTTGGTCAATCAAATCTATGTAGGCATTGAACTTCATTTGTTATATTATATTTCAAAACTCAAAAATAGAAAGAACATAAATGGTACTGTGGCTTGTAAAAATTTTATAAATTCACTGGAGTGTGATCATGATTCAAAACATTTATGATATCTTAAGCATTTACTTATCACCCTTTTGTAAAATGTTCAAAAATTTTAAACCTTTTTTGATTGCTAAAGCAAATCTATGTATTGATCATGAGTCTTTTATTAGAACGTAGCACTGTCAGAATTTTAAAAAATTATTTAAGCATTATCATCATCTAAAAATTTTGTATAAAGATTAATGTTATATCAGTACCATTCACAAAATTTGTATAAATTTTCTAATATGGATTGAACCATTTTACATTTTGTTCAAGTTTGCCGGTAAGCCTTTTAACTGGACAGTAGCACTATTTGAATTTTTAAAAATTCTTGAAGCTTTATCATCATCTAAAAAAATTTATTAAAACATTAGTGACTCATGATAACCATGCACAAAATTTTTCAAAATGTTCTAACGTGGTTTGAACCATTTTTCATTCGATTCAAACTTCCCGGTCAGTGTTTATCTGGACAGTAATAATGTTTGAATTTTTAAGAATAATTCAAATGTGATAATCATCTGAAATTTTTATGGGAATATAACTGATGTGTCAGGAATCTCCATAAAGAATTTAAAAAAATTCGTCGTTGGTTGGTGCACTTTTCAGCCGGTGCAAATATACCAAAATTTTGGGAATTTCGCCCGAAATTTGGGATTTTTCGGCGAAATTTGGTTTTTCTCGGTAGAGAACGAACCAGATTTATTTATTTTTTAATTATGAACGAGATTTGTCCAAAATACCTGAATTTCGGTGAAATTTCGTATTCTGCTCCCGGGCAATATTTTATCCGAAAACAAAATTTGAATCCTTGCTTGAGCCCTTATATACACCATCTTGATTGCCCATATTGCTCTTTGTGAGCATCAGATAATGCAGCGAGACAGCGGAACTCTCCTACATCATCGCAACTGACATCGCCTCATCACAGGTGACACAACTTGTCAGAGAGGACGACATTATCTTGGGCAACGGACCAAGAACTCAGGATCTGATACAAATTGTCGAAACACAAAAAAGAAAAATAAAAAAATCAACTAAATAAAAAGAACCAAAAAATAATGCGCGGCCTGAAGGACTCGAACTCGAGACGTTCTGTTTCAAAAGACAGTGAACAAACCTCTGAGCTACAAAGAATTTTGTGACTTGTATTGATACAATTCTCAAGTTATGCTTGCTATTACAGAGGTTCTGCTTATATAGCAGTGCAACTTCCGATTCACACATGCACTTGGACACACATACCTGTTGGGAAACCACGTGGCCCACGAAGGCCCACGATGGTCCCTTAGCCGAAACCTTAGGCGACTACTATATAAAGAGGAGGGGTCCCCCCATTGTACAAGGAATCAGAAAAGCAATAAAGTATTCTCTCGTAGTTCCTCCTATATTGTGTGTTCATTTTTCTCCCTCTCTGTTCTCCACTTCAAATCTGTTCGGGAACCCCGAACTATTCGATAGCGAGGTTCCTTAACACGTTATCAGCATGAAGCTCTACCGGCGAACGGATTGAAAAGGTGAGAATCGGCGATTGAATCTAATCGCTTGTTGATTTCATGCATGCATCTAATCTACGCATCCGGTATTGCGTTCGTCACGTGGCATGAAGCTACACGACGATTGCTCGGAGCTACAATACAGGGCGTTCTTTCTATTCTCATTTACTGTTCATCCACGAAAAAAAGGCGGCAAGGCACCAGTAGTGCCCTCCACCGCCGCCGCATTGGCCAGCGCGCGCCCGAAGCCGCCGTCACCACTACCTCCGCCGGTGCCGCGCCCGAAGCGCCGCGCTCTGCCTCGGCGCTACGCTCGGCGCCGCCGCTGCCGCCTCGCTCGGCGACGCACCGAAGCCGCCGCAGCCAGCCCGCCGCTGCGCCACCGGCGCCAGCAGCGTCTTGCCGTGTCGTGCCGCTCGAACCGAAGCGCGCCGCCACCATGCTGTCGCCCGCGACGCCGCCATGCCTGCCGCTCGACCGACGCGGCCCGCACGCCGCCGCTGCATCTGCCGTCGCCCGGCGATCACGCAGCCGCGCCCGGCCGACCGTGCGATCGCCGTCGTCCCCAGCCTTCGGCTGCGGCAAGAATCGCTGTCTTGGCCCCGTCGCTCGACGACAGATCCACTTCACGAGGAAGTTGGGAAGAGGCGGCACGGCGAGCGCGCGAGCGCGCGCGAAGCAAAGACGCGGCGGCGCGGCCAAAGCGAAGAAGCGAGCGGCGCTGTGGCGGACACCGGGCGGCTAGGATTTGGAAACCCTAGCTGCTGGTCTTATGGCCCACGAATCGGCGCGGCCCAAAAGGCCGTTCGGCCGAAAAGAAAGAAAGAAAAAGAAAAAAAATAGGAGAAATTTTTTGGAAAATAGCTAGAAAAATCCAGAAAAATTATATGGCTAGCACTATTCTCTGCTATTCATGATTTTTGAATTCGTTGCTTTGTATAGTATACTGGAAATTCATGAGAATTTATTTTCTGCATTTTATGAAGTTTGCACCTCTTTCTAATAGATTACACGTAGTAATCTAATGTTGGAATTTTGAAATCATGCAGATGTCCAGCATCATGAACCGTGAGTTTGAAGAACTGACCCCGCACGGTCAGAACTACCTCACTTGGGCATCGGATGTGAAGATCGTACTTGGGGGCAAGAAGCTCCATGCTGCGATCGGTCTAGGGTCCTCGATGGACGCGCAACCTACTGCCGAGCAGAACGATCAAGCCTTGCACTTCCTCAGGCACCACCTCTCAACCACTCTGAAGAATGAATACATGGTTGAAGAGAGTGCACTTGAGCTCTGGACTGCACTTCAGAAGTGGTTCGAGAAGCTCAAGTACACCATCTTGCCCCAAGCACAACAAGATTGGGTCCGCCTGAGGTTTGCGGACTACAGAACAGTGGCCGAGTACAATTCTACTTTGCACAAAATTTGTACCAATCTCTCCTTATGTGGCAAGATCACTGCGAGGAGACGATTGAGAAGACTCTCTCCACCTTTCACCCAAATGCTATCCAGAGTGCCCGCAGCTATCATCAGGACGCATACAAGGAGTATAGCGAACTGATTGATGTCATGCAAGTTGCGGAGTCACAAGACGATGTTTTATGCAAGAACTTCGTCTAGCAGCCATCTGGAAGAGGCTTTGGCACAGAAGTCAATGCCAATAGCTATAAGGTGAAAAAGCCCACTCATAGAAAGAAGGGCAAGCAGGGTGGAAAAGAGAAGTACCAGGGCAAGGGAAAGTCCAAAGCCCCAGTGAAGAAGGATGACAAGGCACACGCCAAGCCGTATGGACAGCAGAACCAAACGTGCTTCAGATGTGGTACTTTGGGACATTGGTCAAAAATATGCCGGGAATCCAAGGAAGTGATCAACGCATATCAGGCCAAGAAGAAGACAAAAGAAAACGTGCCAGTAGAGGCGCACTTCGCCAAGATTGGTGATAACAATGCCATGGATCTGGATACCCCACTTGCCTCATCCTCGCAGACTAGCCTGGACATCGATGCTGTAGCCAATCTTATGGCAAATGAAGAGAAAACTTCTGTCGATGACATAGAAGCATAAATTAATGCATATTTTACAGATTCCGTTTAATGCATGAATCACATTATTTTCTTTTGTAGTGGTTAGCAAATTTCTTTGAATAATTAATTGTATAGAAGAGCATACTTTTCTCATGAATAAATATGCAATTTATTCTTTATTCTAGTATTCTTTAATTTGCAAGCAATGTTTGAATTATTTTGCCACTGTCTGATTGGACTTATTTTCCTTTTTAGAAATCGTGTAGCGCCCAAATGGAAGAGATATGCATTGTTGATAGTGGCACAACAAATACCATCTTAAGAGAGTCCAAATACTTCCAGTCGATCACGAAGAACGCTGGAAAGATTACTACGATCGCAGGAAGTGATTCATATGTAATAGGCTCAGGAAGAGCCACAATTATATTGCCTATGGGTACAACTTTGGTAATTGAATAAACCCTTTTGTACCCTGAATCAACGCGCACTCTCTTAAGTTTCAAAGACATCCGCGCCAATGGTTTTCACGTAGAAACCAATGAAGAAAATGGCAAAGAATACTTGTGCATTGTGAAGCATATGGTATGTAGAAAAATGGTATTAGAAAAATGTCCCTGATATGAATCTAGGTTGTACTACACGAAAATTCATGCACCCGAAATGTATACTTCCTTGAAGACTGTCTTTAGAAGCTCTGAGTTATTTTCTTTATGGCATTGTAGATTAGGTCATCCTGGTCTTAGAATGATGAGAAATGTAGTGAACAACTCACAAGGTCATGGCATTAATGTTAAGAATTTTCCGAATCATGAAGATTTTGTGTGCCCTGCATGTGCCACCGGAAAATTAATAACTAGACCCTCTGTCATGAAAGTGCAAAGTGAAATCCCTGTATTCCTAGAACGCATCCAGGGGGACATTTACGGCCCAATTAAGCCCTTATCAGGGCCGTTTCGGTACTTCATGGTGCTCATTGATGCTTCCTCAAAATGGTCGCATGTATGCTTATTGTCAACAAGAAACCATGCTTTTGCAAAGCTGATCTCGCAGATCATAAGAATTAAGAATGCTTTCCCTGATCATCGCGTGAAGTCCATTAGAATGGACAATGCTGGCGAATTTACTTCAAAGGCATTTGATGATTATTGCACTGCAACAGGGATAGCAGTTGAGCACTCTGTACCGCACGTCCATACGCAGAATGGACTAGCCGAAGCACTAATAAAGAGGATTAAATTCATTGCCAAACCACTTTTGCAGAGTTATAACTTGCCCAACACTTGTTGGGGATACACAGTCCTGCACGTAGCAGCTCTCATCAATTTAAGACATTTGGCCTACAACATCTATTCCCCTATGCAACTAGTACACGGGGTCATCCCAAAAATCTCTCATCTCAGAAAATTTGGTTGTATGGTATATGTTCCTATACCACCCCCACAGCGGACTGCAATGGGCCCTCTCTGTAAGTTTGGGATATACGTTGGTTATGAGAGTGCATCCATAATCAGGTATTTGGAACCCATGATTGGAGACTTGCATACAGCCCGATTCGTTGATTGCATATTTGACGAGGATCGTTTCCTGTCATTAGGGGGAGAAAATCAACCTTTGGATGAAAAATACCGGGAAATCATATGGCATTCCACCGGGGTCCCTGCACATGACCCCCAGCACTAATGAAGCAAATCAAGAAGTCCAGAAGATAATCGATTTGCAGAATTTAGCAAATGAACTGCTTGATCATTTTTGTGATCTAAAGGGCGTGGTTAAGTCGCATGTACCCGCAAGAAATGCACTAGAGAGGGTGGAAATACCAACGAAAACAGAAGATATCCTTCATCCTATTCAGAGGCCTCAAAGGAAAAGAACAGGAAATCTGGCTTCTCAAACCCAAAGTACCCAGAGACGTACCACAACCAATCACGAAAATGCCCCAAGGGAAGAAGGGGAGCCAATTGAGACCTGGCACTGGAAAGAAGCCGACGAAAAAGGCAATTCCAGACTTGAATCTTCCACTGTAGGAAGCCGCCGGAAATAATATGTGCGCACACATGGGCGATGAAAGGCTAAAGGAACTTGCCCCTGCAATGGGAGATAGCAGGGAAGATCAAGTAGAAGTGCATGAAGCACCCCATGATGAAATGGCCATAAATTTTGTAATAACAGGAGAATCCCTGAATAGAGCAACAGCCAATGTCGATGCATACTTTGCAAAGAAGATTGTCTCGATCATTAATCATGATTCCGAGCCTGCATCTCTCACAGAATGCAAGAAAAGGCTAGATTGGGAAGAATAGAAGAAGGCAATCACTGCGGAATTAGTCTATCCGAACAAGAGAGAGGTGTTTGGGCCCATATGCCACACACCTCCCCACATAAACCCTGTAGGTCACAAATGGGTCTTTGTTCGGAAGAGGAATGAAACCAACGAAGTTGTAAGGTACAAGGCAAGACTAGTAGCTCAAGGTTTCACTCAACGTCCTGGGGTTGATTATGAAGAAACCTATTCTCCGGTCATGGGAGGAATTACCTTTAGATATTTGATCTCAATGGCAGTCAACTTGAAGTTGAAAATGAAGCTAATGGATGTCGTCACAGCATATCTGTATGGAAACTTGGATTCGGAGATATACATGAAAGTACCGGAAGGTATTCCTATCCCTAATCAAGACAGAGCAAATAAAAACCTGTACAGTGTGAAATTGGAGAAATCACTGTATGAGCTAAAACAGTCAGGAAGAATGTGGTACAATCGCTTGAGCAACTTTCTCTACAAGAAAGGCTACACGAACATCGAAGATTGTCCATGCGTGTTTATACATCGATCCCCGAATGGATTCTGTATAATCTCCGTCTATGTAGATGACTTGAACATCATTAGAACGGATGAAGAAATTGAAGAAGCATGCTCATACTTGAAGTCTGAGTTTGAAATGTAGGACTTGGGTAAAACCAAGTTTTGTTTAGGCTTGCAGCTTGAGCATGTCCAAGGAGGAATCCTGGTACACCAATCATCCTATACGCAGAAAGTGTTGGAAAGATTTGGTTTTGAAAAGGCATATCCTGCAAAGACTCCAATGGTCGGAAGGTCACTCCAAGCAGACCTAGACCAATACAGGCCTAGAGAAGAGGGGGAGGAAGTCCTGAGAGCGGAATTCCCAGATCTGAGTGCAGTTGGAGCGCTCATGTACCTTGCAAATAGCACCAGGCCGGACATTGCGTTCGCCGTGAATATGCTAGCCCGCTATAGTGCAGAACCCACTAAAAGGCATTGGAAAGGGATCAAGGACATCTTGCGTTACCTCCAAGGAAGCAAAGATCTCGGTTTTTTCTTTAAAAGAAACAATGAACTGAATTTGGTTGGCTACGCCGATGCTGGGTACTTATCAGACCCGCATACTGGTAAGTCCCAAACTGGGTATGTTTTCCTATGTGGAGAAACAACAGTTTCCTGGAAGTCGTCTAAGCAGACTCTTGTCTCGACGTCGACTGTAACATCCCGAAAAATGCAATAATATAAAAATTAATATTTTCAATTTAAATATATTTATTTCTGATTTTTCCTGACATTATTGGAATTTATTTGTATTTTCCCTGGATTTTGATATTGAATGAAAAAGTAAAGAAATGGAATTAAGGAATGGATAATGGTAACAAGATAAAATGGTAAAAGTAAAAATTTGGAAAAATTACCATGGAACCTTAACCATGCTGGTAAGTCAGTAAAATCAACAGGTAAAAATTTTATGCAAAGAAAAATGGGTAAATAAAATTTATGACACCTCTTTTGACTAGAAACAGTACAAGCCAGAATTAATGAAAAATATTCAAAGATTATTTGCAGCTGGAAAAATTACCATAATACCCTCATAGTAGAATTTATCTCTGGTAAAAATTTCAGGATTTTATCACGCCATTAAGAACTTATAAAAATTCCAAAACAAAGGCTTTAAAAATTTGGAATTTGCAATGTCAGAATTTTTATAAAATAACCACCAAATATTTGGACTTGAAAATTTTACAGAGACATACTTAACCTAGATATAACCCCTCATAAAAGTTTAACTAATAAATAATATGGTTTGAACCTTTAAATAAATAAAAACCCGAAATGGAAATTTTGGCCGATGTACAGTGTCAGAATTTTAATTAATTCATTGTAAGATATTTTTGTCCAAAAATTTTACTGAAGTAAGAACACTACCAGGAGACGCCGGTCAAAAAGTGTCGCAATTTTTCCGCTGGATCTGATGGCCATTTTAATGCCCACATGGGACTGTCTGGTCTGAGCTTATCCTTTCATCTTGCCTCCTCTCACCGACATGTGGGCCAGACTTTAGCTGTAACCATTCGCTGGCAAGTGAGGAAAATCCCGTTCGGACGCTGACTGGTGGTCCCGAACCCCACCTGGCGGACTCCTCCCTTCTTTCCCTTTTCTTTCCAGCGAGCTCCCGATCCTTCTCCCTCGCGCCTGCCTCGCCGATTCAGTGCATCGTCGCGCCGTCCCACTGGGTCACTGACACGCCCTGCCCTTGGTTCTCCCGCACCATACCTTGTCACCCTCACGACACCTCTGTGCCAGCTGAAATCACGCGCCAACTCGCCACCCAGCTCCAGAAGCGCCGCAATCCTCAGCTCATGCGTTCAAACACTGGAGAACCGACGCTACAGGCTATAAATACTTCCTGGGCATCACATTGAGGCCCCTTCTTCTTAGTCAATCCCAGAACCAAAGCGCAGAAGCCCGAGACCCCCGTTCTATGCCATTTTTGCCAGAAACCCGAAAAGGGGGGGAAACATCAAATTAAGCCACTCCGACGCAACTCGTCCCAATTACTTCCATCTAGAGCACCTCTGAGCATCACCGAAACCATCCCACTCGCCAATTTCAGCTCCCCTTGCCCGGAACACCGCCGCCACCGCGGTCATCTTCTTCAACTCCGGTCGCTCGGTGGCAGAGCCACTCGGCCAAACTCCGGTGCAACAAATCGGTAAAATGGAACACTCTAGCCTCCTTGATGCTTAAATAGTTACCCATTCGGCCGAAAACTCACTAAATTTCTTCTCCGGCGAGTCGCTCCTCCCTCCGCCGCAGGACACCGGTGGCAGCCCGCTCCGGCCATCCCCGGAGGTGATCGACACCACCCACAGACACGCAATGATCCACTAGTGCTAGCAACGCTACCGATTCGGCCGGAACCTCGCCGGAGCGCCGTCGCCGCCGTACCCTAACGTCGCCCCGCTTTCATCACTGCTGCTGCGAGCCTCTTCGTCGATGACGCAATCGACATCGATTCAACCGGTAAAAGACGCTTTCCAACTTTGAAAACGTATTTCCGAATTTCAGTTCAATTTCCAGAAACCGAGCCAATTCAAATGCTTGTAGATTTTGCATTATAGCTCCAATTTGGGTGAAATCAATTTATATATTCATCTAAAATCATGTAGTTCCATAATATCCAAAAATATTTTGAAAAACAGTACTGGGTGAATTTGAAATTTAAATTTAAAGAAGAGGCTTAAAGAAGTGCTACATATTAAAATGTTGTAAACGAACTTAGGATTTAATGAAACTAATTTTAGTGAAATAATCATGTTTCCAGAAGTTCAAATATATAAAAATATTTAATTTTCGTTTATGTTTGGATTACTTTCTATTAAAGATGGTATTCAATGCATTAGAAATTCAAATAAGCATAATTTGAATGAAAGAAATATGGGATAAGTAAAATTTAGTTTTTGAATACTATTATGACAGTAGAATACTTGAATTTGCCAAAATAACTAAGAAATGAACTTGATTTGAACAATCTTTAACAATATGAAATAACCTAAGTATAAAACGTATATGTATATGCATATGGAATCAAATAGTCAATATAAAGATCAAATGAATTCAAATAATCACCAAAACAGTTTTATTTTACCCCTGGCATTACAAAGATTCCAGATATAAAATAATATTTAAAGTTTACTTTATAATACAGTAAATGTTTAATAGTCAAAGTGTAAATACTTGTGAAATAGGAACAGTTGTACCTTTCACAAATAAACTCTAAATTTGATAAAACCAAATCCTGTAACCATGAAAAATAGTACTCTTACTGTTTACACAAAAACACCTTATATTTGTGTTAAGTCGAAATAGGATCATGTTAAACCCTAATGATATCTTAAATGGGAAAACGTCTCGAATAAAAGCCAATTACCGCGAAATCAACTTTAAATCACTTCTAGTGTCATGCCCTGTTAATGCCTGAAAAATGGATCAATAATCTTATAAGGTGTAGCCGCAACTGTAAACGAAATCCGGCTCGCTGCAACGTTAACCTTGTGGTCATGTATACTATTTCAACAACAAATGAAATAACTCGTCTTTATAGTAAAATGTATAATATCAGTTTGGAAATGATATTTAGAATATGGTCTACCATATTCTAGAAAAAAAATATTTTATTTACAACTTACGTTTCAATTAAATCCTGCTAGTCAAATACTCTTGAAAATTATAGTTGTTATAGTCTTTAATATCACATAAGCTTTTTCATGGATGAATTTAATGTCTCGTCTAAACACTAAAATGTATAAAATCAGTCTAGATATGTTCTTCAAAGTATATGCTACCTAATTTCGAAGAAATAATCTTATTTTGTTATGTTTTGCATATAAACTTTAATAGTCGAATAACCCTAAGTGTTATGCTTTATGAACTTCATAATAAGATTAAGTGAACCTTGTAATAAGGAATTTATAATTAATATATTTGTATCACCAGAACCTTCTTAAAAACCATAGATAAATCCTGTAACCTAGCTTATCAATTATAACTTATTTAGAACCTTTCATATGCAAAATCATTTAAGGTTAAGTTCTATTAGCATAACCGCTTTAACTAGTGTTTTAATTCTTTTAATCCAAATAATTTTAGCATCTATAATTCGAAATCATAAATACTAGAATTCATAATTTTAGCCTCTTGAATTCGTAATTCAAGAATAGATAATCTTTAAAAGGAACCCTGCTTTGTTTGTCGCAAAACCATTAAGTATATGAATGTGTAAATACCTAAATCATAACCTCTTGAAATCATTCAAGTTGACCCTAAAGCAAGCGTTCCTGTTTTCTGCAATGAATCTTTATTTGATTTTCTGTCTGTCTTCTTTTTGCCCTTATTGAAGTTTCTTATTTGCTATATTTTCCGATCAATCGACGTGTAGAATTCGACGTCCCTTCCTCCATCGTTGCCTCCGTCAGCCGTGATCGCGTCTTCGACGTAAGCGATATATAAGCAAGGCAAGCACCCTCCTTTGACCATCTTGATCCCAGAATTTAAATTGCATTGTTTATTAAAATATTTCATGCATACGTTTACTTTCTGTAAATTGCTATTTTGTGGTACTGGTAGTTATACCTGTTGTCTCATGAAACTTCCTTGATAAGTATGAAAATGTGAGCCTTGATAACCATAGAATAAGCTTAGACAATTACTTAATGTCATCATGGGTATATGCGATTACTTTTATCCATGCTTAGCCATGCTTTTAGAATAAATGATGATGATGATCAGATCAAAATGTGTTCCTTGAGAAATGGAAAATGTTGTAATTGTAGCTGTTGGTTATGGGTATTTTGATTAAAAACCCAAAATAAAACTATGGTTTTGATGCGGGCGATTATTGGCAATAGCCGGAGGTGCAGAGGGATTTGCACGTAGTGTAGGGTGGAGTATCGCCCGTGTCAACTTAAGGACCGAACTCAGTGTTGTATGATCCAAGATAATCCGTACAACCACAAGTGTTGTTATGGGGCTTCCCTAAACCAATTAAGTTATCTAGATTAACTTTGCACATTGGTAGGCTGAAGTAGTACGGGCTCTCCTTTCGAGGTTTGCTCTACGGGGTGCCCACACCGAGGTGTTGGGAACAACACTTACCAATACAACGGTGTGCGCCACGTCTATGGGAAGTTCCAACATTCCTATGCTCTGAGTTCTTCCAGCATAGCGTGGGTTTTATCGTCCCGGTGCTGGTGCAAAGTTAAATTAGATAATGTAAAGGTTTTCGTCATGAACATTCTGGCCACACGCCTAAGGTGCGTGAAACTTGCGGCAAAAAGAAAAGGTCATGACTTGTGGGTAAAGTTGTACACCTCTGCAGAGTGAAAATCTAATCGATTAGCCATCCCCTCGGTCATGGGAAACTTGGTGAACTTGCACTAGTTAAATGTTTAATTTCCTAAAATGGGTTGTGGTTTGGAACTTGTTTAGCGGCTTTTGTTTTCATGTCAAAGGATCGACATTGATGGATTCCATTTCTGGATTATTCGATATTCACGATGGGTTGTGAATATTACTTATGCTTTACTTATTTCATATCAGTCAATTATGCTTTTATAAATTCCGTTTGCAAATAACTTGTTTTACAATGTCAATTCTGCTTTATGAAAATTAACTGTAGTAGCCTCCTTTGAAATGACCTGCATATATTATAGGCTTTGCTCAAGTCTTGCGGAGTACGAAAGTACTCACCCTTGGTTATATGTGGTTTTTAGCTGGATAAGTTAGCGAAGCTTCGAAGGTTTCTTCCGTCGCAGGTTGCGGGATTTTCTTCGTCGAATCTTTCTAGGGATTATGCCTTGTCAGTTGCCTGTTGGTTTTGGATGGGCACACTACAAGACCTTGCTTCTTTTGCTGCTATATCTCTGAGTTGTAAGATTTTCTTTGTATAATAGCTTCCGCTTAATAATATCTGTTGTATGGTTGTGATTCCAATTGATGTGTATGTGCGTACTAGCTACTGATCATGGGACTAGTACGGAATGCACATTAGATTTCCATTTTTGCAGGTATGCAAAAATGGGGGTCGTTACATCGACAAACCACTCGGAAATCATTGCTTTGTATGAAGCCTCTCATGAATGTGCATGGCTCCGAAGAATGGTTCACCACATCTAGAAGTCATGTGGCTTGAACATTGAGCAAACTCTCACGATCATCTATGAAGATAATGCAGCTTATGTTGCTCAAGCACAGATGGGTTATGTGAAGAGCAATCTCACGAAGCACATCAACCCCAAGTTCTTCTATGCTCACGAATTGCATAAGATGAACGAGATCAAGATACTGCATATTAAGTCATGTGAAAATCTTGCAGATTTGTTTACTAAATCACTCCTAGTATCTACCTTTGAAAGGTGCGTAAAAGGGACTGGGATGATGAAACTTAGAGAAGTGCAGATTTCAGGGGGAGATATTTCACATACTCCCACATAAATCTTAAACATGAGGTTTGAGTACTCAATATGAATATCGAAGATTAGCAATGGAAGTTCGGGTGAATTGTACTCTTTTTCCTTAGCAAGTTTTTCGTGAAGTTTTTCTTGCATAAGGTTTTAATGAGGCAATTCGTGCAACGCAGTAAGCGTATACTATGTACTCTTTCTCCAAGTATTTTTCTCACTGGGTTTTTCTGAAGTTTTAATGAGGCATATGCATCTCGCGGCAAAGGGCTCAAGGGGGAGTGTTGGGAAACCACGTGGCCCACGATTGTCCCTTAGCCGAAATCCTAGGCGACTAATATATAAGGAGGAGGCCCCCCATTGTACAAGGAATCAGAAAAGCAATAAAGTATTCTCCTGCAGTTCCTTCTATATCGTGTGTTCATCTTTCTCCCTCTCTATTCTCCACTTCAGATCTGTTCGGGAACCCCGGACTATTCGATAGCAAGGTTCCTTAACAATACCAAAACTTGGCTAGTGCACACGCAGACATGCATATGGAGGACGTTTCAGACTTGCTTCCAAAATTAATACTTTCCAAATACAAGATTATCTCTTATCACCGATTACCAATTACATGTGACATTTACTTGTCTTGTACGATACAGCAAGGCAACAATTTTAGCAAGTCATATTACTTTCCAGCGCAAACGCCAATCCGAGTCTGGCTACCGCCGATACATATATTTCTCTCCTGCAGGCTCCTGAAATAGCAGCTCCAGGTTTCCTGCGTGGTCTCGTCAACGAGGAAGGTTCCACTGATCGATTGTTGTCGTACGTGCCGCAAGATGTCCGAGCAGCGGGCGACCGCTCCGCCGCTGTGCGCCGGCGGCTGCGGCTTCTACGGGAGCCCGGCCACCCTCGACATGTGCTCGGTCTGCTACCGTCAGCACTGCCTCGTCAACGGCGGCGAGCCAGGGACCTCCTCCACCGCCGCGGCGACCAAAGCCGTCGCGAAAGCTGCCGCTAATGCTACCATTGTGACGTCCGGTGCCGTTGCCCGCTCTCCGGCGCCAGCGACTGACGCCTGTTTCGTGGCATCAACGGAGGCTAAAGGCGCCGCTGCCGCCGCGGCAGGCGTCTCCTCCCATACCGAGGCAGCAACAAAGGCGCCGGCGAACCGGTGCGCGGCCTGCAAGAAGAAGGTGGGGCTGACGGGGTTCGCGTGCCGGTGCGGGGCCACCTTCTGCGGGACGCACCGGTACCCGGAGAAGCACGCCTGCGGTTTCGACTTCAAAGCCGCCGGACGTGACGCCATCAGCCGCGCCAACCCGCTCATCAGGGGTGAGAAGTTGAGCGACAGGATCTGATCGGCGACGATCGTCGTACGTCGTGCATGCACAAGACGCATTTCCGGCCGTCGAAGTTCAGCTAGCTTGGTCGCTGCTCTGTTTGCCGTGCATGCTGTAGGCTAGCTAGATTTCTCTGGTACACGTATATGTTCCGGCCTCAAGAATGAATTGTCGTGTTTAATATATAATTTCCTTCGTATAGTAATTACAATTATTTGTCTGCGAGTAGTAGTGAGTGCAATTAACGATGCCTAGTTGATCTCACCGTGTTAAGGACATGAGCATGCATGCTGCACGCATATACAAGATGTCATATAAAGTTTATTTTTCCTCTCAAGTAACAATATGATCGAGCGTGCATGGATGATTCTGTGGTGTTGTGTCGAGAGCCCTGGGGCCAAGAAGCATATGCATAGCTCGATCTGCTTTTCGCGTACAGATGACTAAAACCTGATCTCATGTGTTGTTTTAGCAGGCACTCCTACTGAATACATATATATCCGAATGATTCGTATAACTGACGTTAATCATGTATTTTCTTTATTTGTTCTGCGGAAATGCCAAACCAACGTATATATGGATGTACATGCACAATCTATACCACACACTTTACTTTGAGATTGGTACACGTGGCACGGGGAATGCAGTCCAAAAATTATTTCTTTGATGGGTCAAATACATGTTTCTCTCTTCTCTCTCTCTACCGACTTCCTCTCTCCCCACCTTCAGTGTAACACCTCAATTTTTTAGAGCAAGTTTGGTAATTTATTTAGCATCGGAACAGATGATACCATAGGCCCATCATCTATTTACTCATTTACTGTTTGCACAGGGCCAAAAGTGTCGAACCCTCCTCTCTGGCGTAGGATACAAGGTCTATGCACATATACTAGTCCCATAATTACGCACATTCACAACATTGTTGTCACATCCATCACTACTACAGAATGGTACATCACTATCGCTTCATCTGTGTCGGTTCTTAAGTTTTTAGGAAGAAACGATTGTGATAGAGGACTTAGGAGAGGCATTAATCATAATCACTATCGGTTCTCAGGTTAGAAGTGATAGTGATGTAGCACTGGGAACATTACAATCGGTTCTTATGCGAGAAGTGATAGTGATGTGCATTATCATCACTATCAGTTTTCATATAAGAAACGACAGTGATGAGCACGTACACATACTATCGCTTCTCACAAAAGAACCGATAGTGATGAGGTTCTTTTGTGAGAAGCGATAGTGATGTGCATTATCATCACTATCGCTTCTTATTTAAGAAGCGATAGTGATGTGTACGTGCTCATCACTATCGCTTCTTATGTGGGAACCAATTGTGATGACTATGATAATCACTATCGCTTGTCTTATAAGAACCGACTGTGATGTGCATGATCACATCACTATCGCTTTTTATATGAGAACCGATAGTGATGTACCTCGTTAGGTTATTTATACCACTCGAGCTGAACTCTTCTCTGTTATTGTTCCAGAGGAGGTTTCTCCGCCGCCACCAGAAAAAATAGCTCATATTTTGTGGTTGGAAGCAATACTTGGGTGAGAAAAATTGAAATCCTCAAGGGTGGGTGTTAAGAGGGTAAATTTGAAGCCCTCACTTGTGGAGATTTCCCCTCATTTTGCATAATTTGTGGTTTTCTTCAAAATGTGAGCATTCCTTCAAACCCCTTTAATTTTGCACTATGTAATTTTGATATGTCGCGAAGAAAGTTTAGATTGCACTGGTATTGTGTATATCCTATCAGATTTCACAACCTTTATTTCACAAGCATGTACACATGTATTTAATTATCTTAATTTGTAGTGCTTTGATGTTAATATGGAATTATTATTGCTGTCACCTGATGAATGCTAGAGTTTAGGGTGCGGAACCTCGCCTCCTGCTCGAGGATGCTTGTTTATAAATATACCGAACTAAATGGCATATTTATAAGCGGCGCCTCGAATTGTCCACGTTCTTCGATAGTTCGAGGATATGTGCTTCGGGCAAGTTCCTGAGCTGTGTTGTACAACTGTAGAGTAGAGATTTCGGTAGCGTCTCCCTGGTATTCTCCAGATACACACCCCTCTTGACCTGTTGTCGAGACGTGTATATGGAGAATAGCGGGGAGATGCTGCCGAAATTTTCTCTGGAGTTGTACAACGGCTTAGGAACTTGTCGGAACCACATATCCTCGAATGGGATTAGGACCAAACCTATTTAGAGATTAGGAGTCATCGTTGGTACCCTTGTATTGTTTCGTTGTAGTCAAAAGATCTGTAGGCTACTGCACTATATAATTAGATTGTTTGATATCATTGTTCATGTTAAAAATGTATGTCTCTTATCTAGGAAATTGGAAGCTCTAAACCAGGGAAGAATCTAGGTATCGATCGGGAGTACATATTTCATATATGTTGCAGGAAATTGTCATCTATTTTGCAAAGGTAATATTAACTGAAATGATGTCTCAATATTTCAAATAGCTAGCTTGCTGTCGCTCCAGTTTGTGCATAATTTATTGGGTGAAGTTTAATTGCAGATGAACCGTAAGGAATGGATGTATGCAAAAAGTCGTGTGAGTGCTGAATTTCAGAGGGGTGTTAAGGAGTTCAAAAAAATTGACGAAGAGGACATGGTAAGGAGGGGTGTAAACTTCATATATTGTCCTTGCATTGATTGCACCAATCTGAGAAGATTTAACAACTCAGCTCAAATTGAGGACCACCTGATTCGACGTGGCTTCGTGAGGAATTACACGTGTTGGATCCATCACGGGGAGACAGGTAGTACCCTGCCGGTATGCAATGAAGACACGGTGGAACCGGATGATGAGTTGCAGTTTGATATGTTTGAGGAGGAGAATTTGGAGCAAATGTTGCGGGATATGGAAGGTAATTACACAGAAAGAGAGTTTGGAAAGTTTAAAAGCTTAATGGAAGACGATGCGAAACCACTGTTCACAGGTTACAAAGCAGAATACACCAAGTTAGGTTCGGTCCTTGCATTGTTCGAACTGAAGGTAAAACACCGTTGGACAGATACAAGTTTCAACGTACTTCTAGTTCTTCTATCGGATCTGCTTCCGGAGGGAAACGAGTTGCCAACAAGCATTTATGAAGCGAAGAAGCTACTATGTCCCATGGGAATGGAAATAGAAAGGATACATGCATGTCCTAATGATTGCATCTTGTACCGTAATGCACATCAGGAGCTGCAGATTTGTCCAGTTTGCGGTGTGCCTCGGTACAAACAAAAGGAGAAGCGTAACGACAAGAAGCGTAAGAGCCGGAGCAACGAGGGTGAAGAGGTCACTAAAGGTGCACCGGCCAAGGTATTGTGGTACTTGCCCATCATTCCCCGTCTGGAAAGGTTGTTTGCAAATCCTAGAGAAGCAAAATTGTTGCGTTGGCATTATGAGTTTCAAAGGAAGATGGCAAGTCGAGACACCTCACGATTCGGCTCAATGGAGAAACATCGATTGGAAACATGAGGAGTTTGGTGCCGAATTGAGGAACATAAGATTTGGATTGAGTACCGATGGAATGAATTCGTTTGGTAACATGAGCAGTCGTCACAACACGTGGTCAGTTCTGTTGTGTATCTACAACCTCCCTCTTTGGTTGTGCATGAAGCGGAAGTATATCATGATATCGTTGCTAATCTCGGGACCCAAACAGCCGGGAAATGATATTGATGTGTACCTCCAGTTTGCGGTGTGCCTCGGTACAAACAAAAGGAGAAGCGTAACGACAAGAAGCGTAAGAGCCGGAGCAACGAGGGTGAAAAGGTCACTAAAGGTGCACCGGCCAAGGTATTGTGGTACTTGCCCATCATTCCCCGTCTGGAAAGGTTGTTTGCAAATCCTAGAGAAGCAAAATTGTTGCGTTGGCATTATGAGTTTCGAAAGGAAGATGGCAAGCTGAGACACCCTGCTGATTCGGCTCAATGGAGAAACATCGATTGGAAACATGAGGAGTTTGGTGCCGAATTGAGGAACATAAGATTTGGATTGAGTACCGATGGAATGAATTCGTTTGGTAACATGAGCAGTCGTCACAACACGTGGCCAGTTCTGTTGTGTATCTACAACCTCCCTCTTTGGTTGTGCATGAAGCGGAAGTATATCATGATGTCGCTATAATCTCGGGACCCAAACAATGAAATGATATTGATGTGTACCTCGCTCCATTGATCGAGGATTTGGTAAAATTGTGGAACAACGGGGTCGTTGTGTGGGATGCGTACAGAAGAGAGCATTTCACCCTACGGGCTATGGTATTTTGCACCATAAATGGTTTCCCGGCTCTTGATAATTTGGCGGGCTACAGTACGAAAGGAGCAAAAGCGTGTCCTATTTGTGAAGAGGAGACCGAGAGCATATGGCTGCCAAATTCCAAGAAAACTGTGTATATGGGTCACCGTAGGTTTCTACCTCAAAGTCATCGATACCGTAAGATGGATGACAAATTTGATGGGAAGAGGGAAGTCCGTTCGCACCGCACATGACCTATGAGTGGAAGGCAAGTATATTCACGTGTAGAGGATATCGATGTTCAGATTTAAAAGAGCCGTAAATCTGTTCGTTCTAGGACCATTTGGAAGAAGAGGTCAATATTTTGGGACTTACCGTACTGGAAGGAGTTAGATGTTCGGCATTGTATTGATGTCATGCACGTTGAGAAAAATGTCTGCGACAATTTGGTTGGTATCCTGCTGAACATACCTGGAAAGACAAAGGATGGTGTGAATGCTCGTCGCGACATGGCCTACATGGGAATCAGGCCCAGGCTTGCAGTGATAGAGGAGGATGGAAAAGGTCCGTATATCCCCGCTGCATGCTACACCCTGTCCAAGAAGGAGAAAGAGGACCTTTGCAAATGTCTCCATGGTATTAAAGTTCCATCTGGCTACTCCGCGAACATTAAGAAGCGTGTGTCCTTTGATGATTTGAAGTTGTTGGGCATGAAGTCCCACGATTGCCATGTCTTGATGACCCAAATACTCCCAGTTGCAATAAGAAATATTCTGCCAGAGGATGTCAGGTTTGCAATCACGAAGCTGTGTTACTTCTTCAATGCGATCTCTTGCAAAGTTATTGACCCTGACGTACTAGACAACTTTCAGAGTAAGGTGATGCAGACTCTATGTCAGCTTGAGATGCATTTCCCACCGTCGTTCTTCGATGTCATGGTCTACCTTGTTGTTCACCTCGTTAGAGAGATTAAGATATGTGGACCGGCATTCCTACGTTATATGTACCCGTTCGAGAGGCACATGGGTATATTAAAATCCTACGTGAGGAATCGGTCGAAGCCTGAGGGTAGTATTGTGGAAGGTTATGGTACTGAAGAGGTTATTGAGTTCTGCGTGGACTATCTCGGGAAAAGACAAGCAATCGGTGTTCCTCTATCTCGCCATGAGGGCAGACTTGCTGACAAAGGAACCGTTGGATCGAAACTAACGAGGCCACGGTTTGATATGTATTGCAAAGTGCATCTGACAGTCTTGCAGCAGAGCGTAGAAGTTGCAGGGTACATCGAGCAGCACAAGTCGATATTACGGGAAGAGAATCCACAAATGGATGAGCTTTCCATCATGCGAGAACACAACGATAGATTTCTCACATGGTTCAAACAAAGGGCGGAGGTCTCTGTTAGTGAGACTATCAAATGGTTGGCTGACGGACCTAGATTTAATGTACAGGCATGGCAGGGGTACGATATTAATGGGTACATCTTTTACACTGAAAGTCAGGATGCGAAGAGTACTGTTCAAAACAGTGGTGTAAGCATAGATGCTTTTTCCGATGAATATCACTCGAAAGGAGGATCCTCAATGGCAATGAACTCTTATTTCGGGGTGATCGAAGAAATTTGGGAGCTCGATTACGGAATATACCAAATTCCATTGTTCCGATGTAAGTGGGTGGGACTCCTACATGGAGTGAAGGTCGACAAGAGATGTTTTACTCTTGTGGATCTCAACAGACTCGCCTATAAAGATGACCCATTCGCATTTCGAAGCAAGCAAATCAGTCTTCTATGTGCGTGATCCGCCAATCCGAGGTTGCACGTCGTCCTTCATGGCAAGCGCGGATCGTTGAGTCGAAAATGTCATAGATGAAGAAGAATACGACCAATTTGATGAAATACCTCCGCTTACGGATGGGGCTGTCTTAGTGGCGACGATGACACACATGGAAGAAATTACATGCGTGTAGATCATCGTGAAGGGTTGTATTGTAAATAAAAGGAGTACATCATTATATCGGTTGCTATGTGTTTGAAATGTTTGTATTGTACATAATCGTAGTTTCGTGTTTGCAAAGGTTACGTGTAATGTATGAAACTTTTGCAAAAAATTTCAATGGATTGTGGTATGTATCATCTACTTGAAGCAAGAAAAAGAAGGCACTCCACACCAAATCATTTCTAAATTTTCAAAATACTCGGACTTCATTTGAGAAAGATTTGACTTTGAGACTCTTTGAACAAAAATCTAGCCTACAAAGTGACTTTGGGCTTCTTTTTTTCAATGCTAACACTTTTTTCCAGAATCCTTTTTGGAATAGTTTTCTAGTATCACAAAGTACGTTCCTGCAAAATTTCAAAAAATTCCAACTATGTTTGCAAAATTTATGGCCTTTTCACTCTTTGATCAGATATTTTTGCAAGTTCAGAATTCATGGTTTGTCAGGAAAGCAAATAGTGCATTGAACAACATTTGTATCGGTTTTAGTAAAACACCGATAGTGATTTGTACTTTTTTGTGTCGGTTTTTATAAAAAACCGATAGTAATATTATATTGTGTCGGTTTTATATAAAAACCGATAGTAAACTTTGTGTCGGTTTTTTTTAAAAACCGATAGTAATAATGAGTTCTTTGTGTCGGTTTTATCAAAAAAACGATAGTAATATATTTTTTTTTTGGTCAAGTTTGATCCAAAAATGGTACTGATGTTTACTTTTTTGTGTCGGTTTTTTTCCAAAACTGATAGTAATATTATCTTTTTTGTGTCGGTGTTTGTAAAAACCGATAGTAATAGAAATTTTTTGTGTCGGTTTTTTAAAAAACCGATAGTAAATGTAGTTTTTTGTGTCGGTTTTTTTATAAAACCGATAGTAATTTTTTTAATTTGTGTCGGTTTTTTAAAAAAACCGATAGTAATATTGACTTTTTTGTGTCGGTTTTATCAAAAAAACGATAGTAATATATTTTTTTTTGGTCAGGTTTGATCCAAAAACGATAGTGATGTTTATTTTTTTGTGTCGGTTTTTCAAAAAAACCGATAGTAATATTATTTTCTTGTGTCGGTTTTTAAAAAAAACCGATAGTAATGTGAGTTTCTTGTGTTGGTTTTTTTAAAAAAATCGATAGTAATATTTTGAATTTGTGTCGGTTTTTTAAAAAAACTGATAGTAATATCGAGTTCTTTGTGTCGGTTTTTTCAAAAAACCGATAGTAATATATATATTTTTTTGGTCAGGTTTGATCCAAAAACGGTAGTGATGTTTATTTCTTGTGTCGGTTTTTGAAAAAAACCGATAGTAATATTATATTTTTTGTGTCGGTTTTGTCGAAAAACCGATAGTAACCAAAAGTTGTTGTGTCGGTTTTTTTTCAAAAATCGATAGTTATATGAACATTATGTGTCGGTTTTTTAAAAAAACCGATAGTAATGGAAATTTTTAGTGTCGGTTTTCTAAAAAAACCGAAAGTAATATGAACTTTTTTGTGTCGTTTTTTAAAAAACCGATAGTAATATGTATTTTTTGTGTCGATTTTTTAAAAAATCCGATAGGAATAAAAAAAATTTGTGTCGGTTTTCTCGGAAAACCGATAGTAATACATAATGCTTTGTGTCGATTTAATGAAAAAACCGATAGTGATAATAGGTACTGGTATTTTTGTGTCGGCCCTCACTAAGCCTGGACTCCACGCCGCCTAACTCCCCACTCCCGACCGATTCGCCCCCAACCCCGCCGCCCCTCCGGCCTCCGCCCCCAACCCCGTCGCCCACCCCTCCGCTCGACTTCACCACGCCGCCTCCACCGCCGACGCCCTCGCTTCTACCCGCGCCCCTCGGCTGCGCCCGACTCCACCCCGCCACCCCGCCGCCTCCCCTACTCCACCCCACGCCCCTACTCCACCCCGCCCCCTTCGCCCCTACTCCACCCCGCCGCCCCTACCCGCGCCTCGCTCGCCCCGACCCACCCCGCCTCCGCCCCACTCCACCCCGCCGCCCCCACCTGTTGCCCCTCCGGCCCGCCCCGACTCCACCTCGCCGCCTCCGCCCCACTTCGCCGACGCCCTCCACATCGCCGACGCCCGCTCCCACGCCCGCTGCTCGCCCAGTGTGTGTTGCGCCGACGAGGCCGCGCTCTGCACCGCCTGCGACGAGGAGGTGCACGTCGCGAACCAATGCGTGTCGCTCCTCTCCGACGACGCCTCCCCCGCGACATCTGCCAGGTGAGGTGGCTGTCTATCTCTCGGTTGGGGTGGCTGTGCAGGGAGAAGGAAATTTTGGCTGCAGAGGCGCTTGTTTGATTGGCTAAGTCCACCTGTTTGTGAATTCAGTAGCTTTGGTTAGTGAAACGAAACACTATACACTTTGTCGGCAATTGAGACTCATGGCCCTTGGTATGACAATCATGCAAGCTTCTTTCACCAAGCTCTACATTTTCAAAGTAAAGATCTATGTAGTTGCATGACTCTCGAATGACCGCTCTCTGTCATGACCTTTTCTTCATGACACTAAAGCTGTTATTGTACTCTTGAGATATTCTTAATAATAGTTACACATGTAATAATTTACATAGAGTACAAAAAAAACCAGCAATACATAATTTTTCATGATATGCATATAACTTTGCCTATTCGTACATGCTTTCTATATTCAATTTTTCATGATATGCATGTTTCATCCAGTGCTTGCTTTTGATGGGTTGCCCTCACATCTAAACCCAAATAACAAGAATTATAGATTGATCTATTTATCACATAGAAATATCATCATCCTGTTTCCATTATATATTCAATTGATGGGTTGCCCTCTACATTCAATTATTCATGATATACATGTTCCCTCATCCTGTTTCCATGAATGTTACGATGCTTTTTCATTACTTTCTCATATGTGCTTCAGACTCAAGATATGTTAAGAGTTTAGGTTATGTGAACCTCGTCTCTCGTTCGAGAGTGCTTATTTATAAATATGCCGTAATGACATATTTATAAGCAAGCAGTCTCGAATTGTCCACGTTTTTTGGACAGTTCGAGTATATGTGGTTCTTGCAAGTTACTGAGGCGTTGTACAACTCACAGAGTAGATTTAGGTAGCGTCTCCCTGGTGTTCTCCGGATGCACACCCCTCTTGACCAGTTGTCGAGACGTGTATCTGGAGAACATCGGGGAGATGCTGCCGAAATTTTCTCTGGAGTTGTACAACGCCTCAGGAACTTGCCCGAACCACATATCCTCGAATGGGATTAGGTCCAAACCTATTTAGAGATTAGGAGTTATCGTTCGTACGTATTTAGAACAATGATTTATTATCAAGTTCACATAATAGCTACGAAATTTTCTCTGCCGAACTTTTCTTGAAGATCATTCTTTCCTCTATTAATGTACTGCAATATACTAGAACAATGATTTATTATCAAGTTCACATAATAGCTACGAATTGCTTTCTCTCATGTCAAATATATGTCCATGGTAGATAAGAAAACTCAAAATGTCGCAATTAGAGAGCATCGGCTCATCGCCAGAAAGAGTAGAAGGTGCTCCTGAGGGGCGCAGCCAACTTCCAAGTGTCGAGCCGACCCAGGTTCCAAATGTCGAGGGGCCGAGTAAGGTGAGGAAGGCCCGAGGACCGAGCAAAGGGGCCACGGGGAGAACGCCGCAAATTCTCCACTTCAATGCGACGGGCGTTTGCACGGGTCCTCCTAAGTGTAAGGGGCGATACCGCTCATTCCTCGGGCAACTGGTGAGGGAGAGAGTTCCCATAACGGTTAAGGATTGGAGAAAGGAGGTCGGCGAGAGCGTAAGAACCGGTGTGGGACGAGGTTAAGGGAAAATGGATTATAGAAGAGGAGGATGAAAACAATGCCAAAGCAGACGCCTTGAAGAGGATGGGTGTGGCTCGAGGCACTTCGTGGTCTACATGCACAAGTGAATACGTCTTTGAAAGGCCGACACCATTCGAGAGGTATCCGCTCGTGACTCCGATGTTTGGGAGGAGTTCACGAGGATCAAGAGTACGCCGAGGCGAGGAGCCGAGACAAGAACGTTGCTACCCGCAGGTCGAACACGCATGCGCACCACCCTCGCTCAGCGGCTACGAAAGGAAGAAAATGAATGGGCACGACTAGCCGAGGAGTGCGCCAACTCCGACAACGATGCCTTACTCGCACATATGTGAGGAGCGGCACGGATCGGGTATTAGCGAGGACAAAGAAAACCGCGGACGGCACCGGTAGTACCAAACCCCACTATGCGCAAGTCGCTCCACCATCGTAAGATATCAAACTTACTACATTGTAGTAGACCATTCCTGTTGTATTTTAGATCTAATTGCACTCGCTTCTTGCAGGAGGAGGTAAGCCGGAGGAAAGAGCAGGAACCTTTCTTAGCCAAGGGTCGAATGACATCCTATCCTCTCATGATCGGAAGCCCGACCATAAGGGCCGGTGCTTGCCGCAGGTCGGGCATACGAAGAAGTCCTACTTCCAAGATGTCGCTGAGTACCGGATCAAGAACATGGGAGGCACGTATGAGCGCTCAAGGACACGCTTAGGGACCACCGAGGAGGAGATCTCAAGGAGATGAGGGAGGAGATGAGGGTGCAGATGATGGCACGTGAGGAGCGCCTAAGAGCCGAAATGAGGGCGATGATCTCCCAGTCGAGCCGATGCCCCGCCATCTGAGAAACCTCGTGCCCACCAAGTAGCTGCGGTTCCAAAATGATAAGTCCAATCCCACCAAGGTAATAATTAATTTTGCCTAACTTAATGGTGCGAGGGTAACTCTTCATATGTTTTCTCTCAAGTTGCGCACTTTTGCAGAGCCTACCAAGTGCCACCACCCGACGAAGACGGATTTCTGTTGAGGTCTGCACGCGGGTTGCATTTCCATGCAAGGAGACCGACACGGTGCATGGTCGCCTTTGGGGAAGGGCTACATGAGGGTCCAGTGGACTACGCCCACGGCCTTCTTATCACATGTGCTCGAAGTTCCCCAATGAAGACATCACCACTCTCGGGCCAGCGCGATGTCGCTCATCAAGTGGCCCACGACAGCGCCGATCGGTCAAGGTAAACATCCTCACGCCTTCGTACCATTCCAGAGTATTGCAACAAGTTACTTAATTGTGCACGTGCTTTGTAGGTTCCTACCGCACTGCGCCGCTCCCACGATCGTGACGAGCCCCGCACAAAGTACGAGTTGGTGCATAAAAGGACTAGCACGACAACCACGTAACCACCGAAGCCTCGCTAAAAGGCTAGGCTCACAAAGGCCACAAATACGCCTCGTACATGAAAAGCCCATCGCCCGGCCACGAGAAGCCTTATAAATTTAAGGTCTACGACATGGAAAGCCCTTTCGCCTCCCAAAGAAATTGAATGCTCTAGGCATATGGACTCGATACCCATGGATGGTACGTTGACAAAGCGAAAGAGAGCGAGCGTATCGACTTCAATGTTAGATACGAAGGGACATTTCCACCGCGAGGAGGATGGGACATTCCCGCTAGTTTTGAGGATCTGTTCTGTCTGCACTCAACCGATAGCCATCGATATTTCTATCAGACGATCCTCGACGCCGTGAGTATCGCACCACGCTGCACGACCTTATGACTTCCATAGGATTTTGCATTACGCTTTTTAACATTCAATGCGAAGTTGCGGGCGATGAGCAATGAGTCGTGATTTAATCGACATCTAGTTGGGTTCGCGACCACGAGCTTGTGTCCGCGACGATGGCTAGGCTTCAATCGGAATGGGTTGCCTCCTACATCAAGAGGGCATTGCAAGTCGAGTCCAAGAAGGACTTCATTCTACTCCGCACCACGAGGAGTAAGTGCTACTTCACCGCTCAATTACTTCTACGATCAAACCGTATGTGAACTTATTTTCTTCACTACGCACCATTTAATAAGCAACCACTGGTTCTACTCGTGCTCGTCCGAGTGACAACAAAGTGTACACTTTTAATTCGGTTGATAAGAGACCGATGGCCTACGCGATCAAGCCTCCTTTGGAGCAAGAAGTGCACCACTCTTATCTAACATTTTCTCGATTTAACTACGCTCATTATTTTTTACTCAACGCGCGTCTCTCCAATGTATATAGGGTTTCAAGGAATACGTCGAAGGTGAGGGACACACGACGACGAAAAGGGCTCCAAGTCGAGTATGTCCGCTTCATGGTACAAATGGTCATCATATATAAGATTTAGATTTTCCGACATATTTTCTTCATCTCTTAATTTATTTTTCTTTCTTCACAGTGTCATCAACAGGCAAATATGACCACTGTGGTTTGTATGTCATGCAACACATGGTGATCTTGATTGCCTACTGCACTGCTTTCTAAGGTAGTACATGCATTATTATACAATTAGTCTTTCACATAGAAATTTGAAAACTTAAATTAGAGCACTGTTTCTATTTTGCAAAGATACCAATATCCCCGTAAGAGTATAGACAACACCGCACTCAACAAGATACGAGACCACTTATGCCAGTGGTAATGGATAGAATGCTTGTCTGAGGACTAACGGTTTAGAGATCCCAAAGCTCCTACTAGACCGATGTGAACAATATTACATATCCGAATGCGATTGCATGTGTACGGTTAAGCATGTTTACATTCTATTTTGTTAACGAATGTGATATGTGTTTGTTGTAACATAGTGTTCATGTTCTTTGAATGTGATATGTTGTCTGTAATTTCTGTGTGAATGTGATATGTGCATATTGTGTGGAATATGTGCTGATTGGAGGTGAATTAGAAAATAGCACAGCACATCCCTTCATCTCTGTCGGTTCTCACAAGAAAATGATAGAGATGTGATGCTCATCTGTATCGGTTCTTTGTAAGAAGCGATAGGGATGATAGACTCATCTCTATCGGTTCTATATAAGAAGCGATAGAGATGAGGGTATTCATCTCTATCGGTTCTTTGTCAGAAACGATAGAGATGATACGATCATCTCTATCGGTTCTTTTTAAGAAGCGATAGAGATATGACAGTCATCTCTATCGGTTCTTTGTAAGAAGCGATAGAGATGATTCGATCATCTCTATCGGTTCTTTTTAAGAAGCGATAGAGATGATTCGATCATCTCTATCGGTTCTTTTTAAGAAGCGATAGAGATGATATAATCATCTCTATCGCTTCTTACAAAGAACCGATAGTCGCTTCTTACAAAGAACCGATAGAGATGATCGAATCATCTCTATCGCTTCTTACAAAGAACCGATAGAGATGACCGTCATATCTCTATCGGGCGAGAACCGACTGTAATAATATCGCCTTATCTCTGTCTCATGACTTTGTGTCGCCACCAGAACCGACTGTGATGATAAAAAAGAACCGATTGTGATGTATATTTGTGTAGTAGTGCATAAAAAAGTCCATAATACATTAATGAAACATAGTTCATACAACATGGCCTATATGCCAAATTAAAATATAGCAGAAGATACAAAATCCAGCAATATATCTTTGTCCAGAATACCACAGGCAACTGATAAGGAGTAAACCCTAGAAAAGTTCGTCATTATAATCCCTCTAACCTGCATCATAGTATGTGTCATTTGGGACTTCGCTCTTTTTATCCACTGAACCAACAATTTAAGCAAAATTAAGTACTTTTGTACTCAGCAAGACTTGTAGTATATCACAAAGATATAATAAATGCAAGCTACATCAAAGGAGGCTACTAAGGTCATTTGTATAAAGCTAAGTTGAAATATGAAATCAAGTAGTAGATTGTAAACAAAATTTGTAAGAGCAGGTTTGACATATAGGTAAATAGCAAGTAGGAACAACACAAATATAACAACTCACAATCCTCCATAATTATAAGTATCAAATCATTCCCTTGCCATCTTTTAATATAATATCTAAAAAAACCTTTTCACAACATTTCCAATATGATCATTTTTATAAAAAAATTTAAAATTCTAATTAAGTGATGACTTTACCAAGAATCCCATAACTGTGGGTGTGGCTTTTCGAAAAGTTTTAAATTCTATAGAAGCATACATCTTTACCAACAAGATATGACCAACTCCTTTTGCTACTATTTTCACGCTTCTTTTGGCGTATGGCTAGGAGGTCATGACATGAACCTTTACATTACCTAAACCTAACATTGCACCAGCCCGGTGACGATAAACCCTTACTATGACGGCAGAAGATATTTGTACAATCACTATAATCTAAACTGTCCATCTCTGTTGAGTCATCACTTCTCCCCATAGCAAGGCTGTTGTATCAGTAAGCGTTATTCCTATCACCTTGGTGTGGGCACCCCTTTGAGCAAACCTACCCGGATTGCCTGTACCACTACAGCCTTACAATATGCAAAGCTAGACCCACGTAACTTAATCGGTCAAGACCATCTCATATTAGCACTTGTGGTTGCACTGATTTTCTTGGCTTGAAAACAACACAATAGTTCGGTCCTCAACCGATCCGAGAACACTCTCCCTACACTACATGTAAGTCTCATGCATATCCGGCTATTACCATATCTTGCCCGCGTCAAATCATAGTTTTATTTTGAGTTTTTATACCAAAATACTAGCAAATAATATTCTCATCATGTCCTGATATTTCAAAAATTAGCGAATAGTATACTTGACTATTCGCCATCCCAATTCTAAAGTATGGCTAAGCAATTGCACATATAATCAAATATACTCATTTGACATCTCTATAATGTCTAACCTTAACATAGGTTTATCAAGGTTGATATAACAGTATTTATTAAGGAAGTTACCATGAAATACTAGGTCATATCTACTAGTACCCACAATAGCAATTTACCGAAAATATATACATGCATAAATAGATTTGAAAAAACAGTATAAGTTATTTGAAATACTGGGATCAACATGGTCAAAGGGGATGCTTGCCTTGCTTGTTGAGTTCAGTGGCGAAGTTAGGATCGACGGTTGCAGTTTTTGGAATGTCAATGTCTATACGCAATTTGATGCAAAGCAACATTAAGTAGCAAAATGATTCAACAACATCACATTCCAGATAAAATTTTAGAAACATAAATTTCTGGATTTATAAGGATTTTTATAAAGTGGTTTCACAATTTTTGAGGTTTATTTGCGGTAGTTGCCATCATTTGAATTTTAATAGTGTTGAAAGTTAACCTAAATAGGGACTTAATTCAAATTGATCCCAATTTCAAATCTTCCTACAAAAACGGTCATCTAATGGGACTACAGGATTTTTGAAGTTAATTTTTCTGGATTTAGATTTTATTTGCAAAATCTATGACTACTACAAGTTGTAAATGCTAAGAACCATTTTGAATTAAGTTTTAAATCCAAACAGAGGGAAAATTCTAAATATTTATTTACAAACAGAGGGTTCATAATTTTATACATTTTCAGGAACTAGTTTCACCATTATTTTAGATCAATTGCTATAGTTACTATTATTTGGATTTTTGATGTATTGAGAGTTAACCTAAATAGAAAATTAGTTCAAACTAAGTCCAAATTCAAATATTTTTATAGAAATGAAAATATTATGGCCTCAGCAGAATTTATAAATTCATTTTATCAAATTTGAAGTTCATTCGTAAAAATTTTAAATAGTGAACATGCTAGGTTACATTTAAATTTTGAATTCGAATTTTTCACTGAGGTCAAACTTTAAATTTTTTTGCAAAAATGGAAACCTCATGATTTTATAAGAATTTAGAAACTAGTTTGAATGAATTGGGAGCTCATTTGCAAAAGTTACAAGCATTTGAATAGGCTTCGGTTTGGAAATTCTAGAAAAAGAAGGGAGGATTGTCTATTTTCTTGATGACTGCTTAGCATGGGTCCTACATGACAGGAATTTAAACCTTAAAAGTGGGCCATGCATGTCATTATCTTATTTTCAAAACAAGAATTAATTCATGAGGATTTTTATATGATATACATGCATATAAGGCTCAATATCTTGGTACAGTAAGAAAGAAGATTGTTTCTTTGTCTACCATGAAAACCCCCTCCCATTCAAATTCGTCTTCATGTACCTTTTCCTGGTTAGCCAACTTCAGAAAATGAAACTTAACCCATTTCTTAGCTATCCCTAAAAGCCTAACCCGAAGGCAATTAATTGCCTACTCCCAGGTCCAGGGAAAAATCAATGACTTTCTCAAGGTATCTATCACCTTTAGGAGGTGCAGTTCAGAGAGATGATTTCAGTGTTGCCCATTCCTAAACTTTCTACTTACCTGGTTTAATCTTACTTGAGATCAGGATTATTTGAACCAATTAAAGTTTGCTTAACTCAAGGTCTTGACATTTGAATTAGAGGTTACTTAAACTAGTCAGGTTCTTTTGAGCTGATCGTCTGTTTTTGAATTGGAGATTTAATCAGAACTCGCTAATATACTTAACTTATCCCCCTGACATTGGTCCTGAGCTAGCCAACTAAGCACATGCCACATTGGCCCCACTTGCCATAGAACCAGTGAGGCAAACTAAGTCACTAACACACAGTACCATCAATTGAGGGACCACCAGTCAGAGGAGGAAAACATAGCAGCGAGCTCTCTCTCACAGCGACGCGATGGCAGATTCGAGCAACCTTGGCCGGTGGTAGGGCAGGCACAAGGACGAGGGGACGAGGCCCAAAATGGATCCCCAGGACCTTGCTGATGCTATTGGAGGTGGCGGCCAGAGCTACGGCGCCTAGAGGGCAGTGGGGAGTGTTGGAGCAATGGAAGAGAGGAGGCAAGAAAATAGAGGAGCCCTTGAACTTCTTGTGTATTAGCTAGTTAAGCACACACATATTTAATTTGGAGCTTACAGGAGGAAGCACACATGCAAACTTCAGAGCTCTGCTCTCATTACAAAGAAGCAAGTCTATTTATAGACTTTAGTAACCGACTTAGCTAATACATGGCTGTCTAATTCTAGTATGTGCTAGCTAAATTTAGTGCAGTGTTCAAAATAAAATTTGCTTCTAACACATTATACTGCCGACATGTTAATGCATATCCATCTAGTATATATATATGATTAGGCAGATACAGCTAGATTAACTTAACATATCGCCCCCTTAATCTTGATGCATCTGGCCAACGTCCACGACGCCGATCCTTTCACGCATCTCCTGAAACTTAACTCGTCCCAGAGGCTTTGTCAGAATGTCTGCAAGCTGGTCTTCAGATCTGACGAACTCTATTTCAATTTTCCCTGATTCAACACACTCCCTGATGAAGTGATAGCGGGTGTCGATATGTTTACTTCTATCATGCTGCACTGGATTCTTACATAACGAGATAGCAGATTTATTATCCATCTTTAGCACGGGCTTCATGGATTCTTTCATCTGCAATTCTCCTAGCAATCTTGCAAGCCATATACCTTGGCACACAGCCGTAGTTGCAGCTATAAATTCAGCCTCACAGGATGATAGAGCCACAACTTTTTGCTTCACTGATTGCCAGCTAACCAGGCTATCTCCCAGTTTAAATAGCACGCCAGTGGTGCTCTTCCTATCATCCACATCACCAGCCATGTCACTATCACTAAAACCAATTAGAGATGGTTCATGACACCTTCTCTTGTATCTGCAGCCCAAGCTTGTGCTCCCGGCAACATACCTCAGCACATGCTTTGCAGCCCAAGCTTGTGCTCCCGGCAACATACCTCAGCACATGCTTTACTGCACTCATGTGTTCATCTGTAGGACATTCCATGAAATGGCTGATGTATCCGATAGAATAAGCCAAATCTGGTCTAGTGTTCACTAGATACCTCAGGCTTCCAACAACACTTTGATAATGCGTGGCATCAACCGGCGGCTGCTCACTAACCTTGCTGAGTTTTAATCTCCCGTCCATGGGCACATGAAAGTGATTACAATCACTCAAACCACATTTTTCCAAGATCCTTTTTGCATATGCTTCTTGGCATAGTGTTATAACATCAGAGGATTGTCTAACTTCCATCCCAAGATAGTAACTTAGCAATCCCAGGTCTGTCATGCTGAACAGATTTTTCATCTCACACTTGAACTTAGCTAACTCAGCTGAGCTGTCACCTGTGATGATGAGATCATCCACATAAACGCCTATTATCAATCTCATGCCTTGGAAGCCTCTGCAATAAACTGCATGCTCAGTTTGGCTTCTCTTGAAACCTAGCGACAACAGAGTGTTGTCAAGCTTAGTGTTCCAAGCCCTCGGCGCTTGTCTTAAACCATACAAGGCCTTCTTCAGACGTAGCACTTTGTGCGGCTGTTGCTCGTCCTCAAAGCCGGGTGGTTGCACCACGTAAACCTCCTCCTGTAAATCATTGTTTAAGAACGCTGATTTAACGTCCATGTGATGAACTTCCCACCCTTCATGAGCTGCTAATGCAATTAAGATCCTGACAGTATCCATCCGAGCCACAGGAGCGAAAACTTCATCAAAATCCACTCCATGTTGCTGCACATAGCCTTTGGCAACTAACCTTGCTTTGTGCTTCACGATTACCCCGGATGAATCTCTTTTGATCTTGAACACCCATTTTAATCCTATGGGTCGATGACCAACCGGTGGATCAACCAACTCCCAGGTGCCATTTTCTTTAATAGAACTAATCTCTGAGATCATAGCAACTCTCCAACACTTCTCCTTTTCAGCCTCCTTAAAACTCGAAGGCTCTTCTGCACCCAGCAAGCAGAGTCCGCTTTCCTGAAGATCTTGGACAGGAGTACTTGTGTCTATGCAATCTTGCACAAGCCTGTATCTTCTTGGCGCTTCATCACTGAACTGAGACACATCATCAGGAGGTGATGCAAATTTAGTGCCAGATGGAGTTAATGAACCTGGATACTGCTGTGGTAGGGATGCTGGAGTGCTCGCAGAGGTATGTGCTGCGGGCACCCACTCCTCACTGCCACTAGGTTCTGAATTAGTTGCCGGACCATGTACAGGGACTTAAAATTTACTGTGTAAAAATCACTTGAGTTCAGGTACTATAGTCTGCTAACTCTTTCCACTCCCATGCCTTGTCCTCCTCAAAGATTACATCTCTAGACACATGCACCTTCCTTCCAACAGGATCATAACAACGATAAGCCTTGGATCCTGGTTCATAACCTATAAAAACTGTTTTTATACTGCGATCATCCAATTTTTTTAGGTTAGGGTGAACAATCTTCACATGGGCCAAACATCCAAATGTGCGAAGATGATGCACACTTGGCTTCCTTCCAAACCAGGCTTCATAGGGTGTTTTGCCCTGTACACTCCTCGTCGGTGATCGATTCAAAATGTACACCGCAGAAGTGACTGCTTCTCCCCAAAACTTGCCCGGCATTACCTTGGACTTCAACATACTTCGTGCCATACCAACTATGGTTTGATTTCTTCGCTCTACTACCCCATTTTGCTGAGGAGAATATGGGGCAATAAGCTGCCTCTGGACACCTTGGTTTGCACAATATTGCCCAAACTCCACTGATGTGAACTCGCCCCCTCGATCTGTTCGGAGAGCCTTTAGTTTTCTTCCTGTTTCTGTTTCAACAGATGCTTGAAATTGCTTGATAGCCTCCGGCGCTTCATCCTTCGATCCCAACAGCCTCAACCACATGTATCGACTGAGGTCATCAACTAAAAACAGAAAATACCTTTTCTTTCCAGGAGTTTCAGGAGCTATAGGACCACATAGGTCCCCATGCACAAGATCCAGACATTCTTTAGCACAGTGTTGTGCCTCCCCAGGGAACGGCGTACGCCTGTGTTTGCCAATGATGCACCCGTCACACACCTGATTTGGGTGATCCAGATATGGCAACCCACGCACCATGCCATCCCGTGCTAGCTTCTTCAGCGAACCAAAATTTAAGTGGCCAAAACGTGCATGCCATAGCCAGCTACTCTCGCTGCCTCTTGCAATCAAACACACAGGTCGCGCTATATTTAGATGCAACTGATATAAGCGATTTTCAGTGCGTTTTACCTTGGCTAGGAGTCTGCTTTCTTGATCTCGAATTTGCATCAGCCCCCTTTCAACATGGATTGAATATCCTTCTTCCTCGAGCTGTCCAATGCTCACAATATTGGTTCGCAGCTGTGGTATATAGTAGACGTTATTCAGTGCACGGTGTTCTCCGTTCAGGCAAGAGAACAGAACAGTCCCGCGCCCCTGAATATCTACTACAGAACCATCACCAAACTTCACCGGCCACAGATGTTTCCATCAATGTCAGCGAAAGTCTCCTTGTTCCCTGACATGTGATTCGTTGCTCCTGTATCTAGGAACCACGGATCAACTGGTAGTCCTCTTATCTGCCCAAGATGGACTTGTGCATGGACTTTGTTTAGGATCCCATCATCATCAACTTTGGCTACCTCAGTGAGAGTGCACACATGAGTGAGCAGGAGGGAGGGTTCCTCCTCTTGTGCTTGGCTCACGTTGGCCTGCTCCTTGCGTTGATTCGCCTCCTTCTTTGGCTTCTTGCATTCCTTCGCAAAGTGACCATAAATGCCACAATTGAAGCATTTGATCCTTGACTTATCTCGGCCAGCCGTCGCAGCCTTGCCATCCTTGTTCGGCGATGCTGGCTTCGCCCCCCAAGGCTTCTGCTTGCCGTTGCCGCCTTTGATCGACGACGACGAGCCCTCGTGGCCTTGGCGCTTTATGCGAGCCTTCCATTCCTGCTCGGTGAGTAGCAGCTGGCCACCGTACTCGCCGGACTCACCTAGCCCATATCGCTCCTCGACAGAGCGTAGGCGGCCGGTGAGCGCTTCCACGGTGAGCGTAGACAGATCAACCGTGGACTCAATCGCAATGGCGACTTGCGTGAGCCTCGGCGTCACAACCCACAGAAACTTCTTCACGGCCTTGTCCTCCTCGATCGGGTCACCGAGGGTGCTGAGACTGCCGACGAGGCCCGTGATTCTTAAGGCAAAATCGTCGATGATCTCCCCCTCCTTCATGCGGATCAGCTCAAATTCACGCCGAAGCGTCTGCGCCTTTGCCTCGCGCGCGCGCTCAGCACCCAACCGCATGGCCTTCACCGCGTTCCACGCCTCCTGCGCAGAGTCCTTCGCTGCAAGCGTCACCACCATCTCCGATGGGACAGCCTGCAGTATGGCCGCGAGAGCCATGCGATCAACCTGGTACTCGGCGCCACCAGGCTCAATCGCCTCCCATACTCCTTGCGCTTGCATATTCACACGCATCAACACGGCCCACTCCCCGTAGTTCGTCCGTGTGAGCGTGGGATACCGAAGCTGCACCCCAGCCTCCTTCACGATAGAATCGCGCCCTGCGACGTCGCGGTGCCGCGGCCGTCGCGGCGGCGGTGACGGCGACCGGCGGAGTCCTCGAGAGCCTTCCTGCCGAAGTCGACATGTTCATCAGGAACAACTACACCGCTCTGATACCACTTGTTGGAGCAATGGAAGAGAGGAGGCAAGAAAACAGAGGAGCCCTTGAATTGTATGTGTGTGCTTAACTAGCTAATACACAAGAAGTTCAAGGGCTCCTCTGTTTTCTTGCCTCCTCTCTTCTATTGCTCCAACAGGGAGGATGAGAAATCAGGTGAGCACCAAAGTGAGGCTAAGGACGAGCTTAAATAGGCGTGGTCAGAGGGAGGACAGGGACACGTGGGGCGGCACAGGACTTCTGCTGCCGTGGCAGGGTGCAAGGAATAGGTGTGGAGTATGGTGGTCTCAGTGGCCTCCTTTGCGTGCCCACTGGGAGCAGCTCAGTGGAAAGATGGTGTGTGGGCAGGGCTGCAAGGGCGTGGGCATGCACCGCAAGCACTGGCCCGAGGCGACGACTTGTGCCATGGTAGTCCTAGGTGAAGGCCACATCTGTCGTGGCAAGGAATCTGGCGAGACGTGGCATGACTTCTCTGGCGTTCGGGCGAGCTAGCGAGATGAAGGCACTGCCACGGATGGAAATTCAGACGCAGGAAGATACCACGACAGAGGCATGGTGACGTGCGGGCCATCGCGCGTGAGGCGGTGCTGCACAGGTGTGGCGTGCGGCCAGAGCATTCGCGTGGGTGCAGTGACTCCTCCCTGGCGCTGCAGAGATGAGGGAGGGTGAGCTTGAGTATGGGGGCGTGCGGGTGTCGGCTTAGGCTGTGGCGCGAATCCTGGCGACAAGGTGGTGCCGTGGCGTGGAATGGCGACGTAGAGCTTGCTGTGGCAGAGGAGTAGGGTCAGGGTCTACCACGGCAAGGATTGGCGGAGGTGGGTGGTAGCAGCTAGGCGCGGCGCCGGAGACCAGAGACAAGGCCCTACCATGGAAATGAATGCGACATAGGAATGCTGCCGCAGCAGAGAATTGGCAGCCAGTTCGGGCAGGGACTTGGCGAGCTAGCGCAAAGAGAGGGGGAAGGGAGAAGGTGACTGAAGGGTGGGCCAATGAGGTCAGAGGCACAGAGAACATCTAAGGCTGCCAGTGGCAAAGGATGGTCAGAGACACATTGAGCTGCAAGTGGGTCCACGGTGGCAGCGACGCAGGAAAAATCAGACTTTGAATTTTCTGGCAGCTTGAGCTAACAAATCAAGTTTAAAATCTTTGAAACTTTTTAAGAAGGATCCTAGTGAGCTACTAATGCTACCATAAAAATTCCAAAGGATGATCAAACTCAAGCAATGTTATAAAATTCTGATAAGGCTACTGTGTCATTTAAGTACTTTCTGTTTTTGATTTTCTAAAGGCATTAAATGAGGTTAAAATCCTTTGTACATTTACTAAATGGATCTGAGGCTCCAGGGATGATACTGTAAGATTTTTAGGTCATGATCATGCTTGAGGATTTTTATAAAAATCTGACAATATCTTTGCTCCAAATTTCAATTTGCTGCTTTTGATTATGCTTAAATAATAAATGGGTCCTAAATTTTCTAAATCTTTTAGGAGGTGATATTGGGAGCATTTAGGATTTAAATAAATTATTTCTAGATATGTTATGTTTCAAGATTTGGAAGTTGAATTTCATAACCCTCTTTTAGATTATTGGAAATTATTTTTGTTAAAAGCAGAAAACCCAAAAAATTTTAAAAAAAGGATACAAATTCCAATGCAAAACAAATTCGACTCAAGTATTTAAATTTCACTTTCATTTAGTTTTGGGATGTTAAAAAAGACAAAGGGAAAAGATAGGAAGGGGGCAGGACACAAAGTCCACCCCACCTCCACTGGGCACTGGCTTCTTCCCCTTTCCCCAATTCGTTCTGCCATAAGAAGCAGAAACCCTCTCGTGGCCATGCTTAGCACTCTATACGGTAATTCTTTCTCTAAACAAGAACAAGCCTCAAGGCTCCTTCCATTTTCTTTCCTCCAAATCTCACCCAAAATCAAAGATTCAAGCTATGCATGTCATACATTGTATTCACTATCACACAAGCATTCCATTCCTACAAAAATTTCACGCATGCACAATTGTTTGAGTGAGATTGAGAAAGGGATGAGAAGTAGTAGTGCTAGTGCCAGTGGCTAGCAGCAGAGGGGAAGTGGTAGCCAACGGCGAGGCTTGGCTTGTCCTAATGCCGAGGGTGACATGGCAGGCAGCTAGCGTCGAGGATGATGGCAAGTGCAGTAGTGATGCAGGCGGTAGCGCGACAGCATAGCATGGCGGCGGGAATAATGTCCCCCATTGGGATCCAGCCGATGTACAGCGGTGGAGAGAGGAAGGGAAAGGAGAGCCAGCGTAGTGGCTCAGTGGAGAGAGAAGATGGTAGGTCGGGAGAGAAAGGTGGTGCTGTGGAGAAGAAAGGAGATGAGGAAACCAGCCGGTGGAAGAAGGAATAAGTAGAGGAAGAAGGGGAAGAAGAAAGAAAGGGGAAGGAGCAGCTCAGCCAAGAAGAGATGGAGAAAAGAAACAAAGGAAAGGGATAGAAAAGAAAAAAAAAGGAAAAGGGGAAAGAAAAGAGAAAGAAAAGGAAAGGAAAATAAGAGAAATAAAAGAGAAAAAGAAAAAAAAAAGAAAAGCAGGGCGGATCTAGATTTCCGACGGTGAACCTGATTTTTGTGCGTGTGCGGTCGAAGATGATCTCTGGTGGATTTTCCCTCTCATTCTTGACTATTAGGGTAAAATTATGTAATCATCCACATTTTCATATGCATAGCTTTTAGTTGTGCATGTTGTACCTAAATCTTAACCATAGCATATTCATATATGCATGTAACAAAAAATTGCTTTGAGAGCTTGGAACTGATACATCCTCCTATTAGGCCTTACTTGTCGGTGGTATGAGCATGTAGCTTTTTTTCTCCATACGAATGATTCTATGGATGGAGTGAAATATTATTTGTTAGTCGGTGGATGTTAGATTATTTAATTTAGTAGATTACTTAGTCATAGATTAGTATTATTGGAATCACGCAAAATTTGGTTAGTGAGTCTTATGTGTTAAATTTGTGTGAGATTCCTTTGAAGTTGATTTGATGGTTACAAGATTGTCGATGGATGGATTTACTGGACATATAAATTGCTAGTTGGCCTAGGTGTTTATGTTGCATTGATGGAATTTTTTCTCTCAATTTAAGTTATACTTAATTATGGCAAATTGATCCCAGTAGTGTGTATATGACTAAATTAGTGATTAGCATATATAAGGTAAATTTTGTGGAATTGGTAACTACATATTCAATCAATGGTTTTGTGCTATTTGAGCAACATATGTATAATTTACATACACCTAGGTCTGTGTAATTTTAACATGTACTATTATGTTTTGCTTATGTGGGATTGGTACAACTGGAAATAGTCTAGTAAATTATGATTATTAGAATTGATCACATATGATATCCCGATTTTTTACCCTGATTTTCTAGAGCAGTTGCAATAATTTATTTAGCATCGAAAAATCATGAGACACGAATCATACACTACTACAGAACAGCCAATCCTTGCCGGCATATCACTGCCGGTTAGGACCGAGCCGGCAGTGATAACGTATCTCTGCCGGTTCGAAAGTTAAGTTGGGGGGAGAACTTATCACCGCCGTTCATGCAACCAATCGGCAAGAAAAGCAAGATATCACCGCCGGTTTGAGACAACAACCGGCAGAGATATATCTCTCGCCGTCGTTCTTAAACCGCAGTGATACTTGCATTTTCACCGCCGGGTTAAAGCGAGAACCGTAGTGATATTATCTTCCGCGCAATATGTTTTTCGGCGATTCAAAGCTTATCACCGCGGTTCTGCGCAGAACCGCAGTGATAAGTCTTTATATAATCGAGACCCACGCCTCGACCGATCGAGCAAAGACAGAGAGCGCCTGTCTTTGCTCGATTTGTAGATTGCAACGATTTGTTGTAAAAAATTTGTTAAAATTTGTATTGTACTTCTTTTCGAGGTTAGTAATTTGATCTCTATTTTTGTAAATAATAAAAATTGCCACGTGGATTTTTACATAATGAAAAAGGTGTATTTTCAAATGTTGAAATAATAAAACTTGTTAGATGGATATTTACCTAATAAAAAATGTTGATATATTTTAATGTACTCAAAGTATATCCTAAGTACTTACAATTTTTTCCAAATTTGTAAATAATAAGGAATTGGAAGATGGATATTGACGCAATGAAAAAAGATTGATATATTTTGATATAGTCTAAATATATCCTAACTATTTACAATTATTTTCATTTTTACAATACTAAAAATTGCTATATGGATATTTACATAACGGAAAAAGGTTGATGTATTTTAATATAGTCAAAATTGCTACATATGTTTTTAAATCTAATCGCTTACAATTATTTGTTATTTGCAATTATATGCATATGTAATGTTTGATTTAATTAATTGTAGATGGACCAAGGTGGATGTATGACACGGACCGTTGTGGGGAAGAGTTTTTAATGGTGTGAGTTATTTTCTAAACGTGATCATGCAAGCACAAGTCGAAGAATCATGGACTACATGTGCTGTCCATGCGTTGATCGCAAAAATCGTAAGTCGTTTTCTACCATAGAGTCGATACGCGCACACTTGCTTCAAGAGGTTTCAAGGTGGCTATACTGTTGGACCAAGCACGGCGAAGATGAGATTGTACATGAAGGGCAACACATTATTGAAGATGACGGAGACAACGGTATGACGGCAGCTTGAAGATACGCTTGTCGGCATACCATGACGACGATCCGATCAAATGTTGCGTGATGGGGAGGAGACTTCACGAGTGAAAGAGAGTTTCAAAAGTTCCAACATATGGTACAGACTCCACGACACCATTGTACCCAGTACCGCAAGGAGGAGCACAAAAATTGCGCATCGTGCTTACACTCATCGCAGCTTGAAGGCAAGCAATGGTTGGTCCGATAAGAGCTTCACCGAGCTCTTATGTCTCTTGGGGATTTGCTTCCGAGGGTAACGTGTTGCCTACAAGTACGCACGCCAAGCAGTTGTCCGCCGCTGGGATTGGAAGTACAAAGGATACACGCATGTCCAAACGATTGCATGTTGTATCGCAATGAGTTTGCGGACTTGATGGTCAGGCTGTTTGCAAAGCAAAGCGGTATAAGGGCAACGATGATGACATCGATAATGAAGATGTCGGGTGAAGCGTAAGAAGATGAGATCTCCCGTAAGGTGGTGTGGTATTTTCCTATAATTCCCGTCTCAATCGATTGTTTGCGAACAAAAGGCATGCCCAATTGCTACGATGGCACGCCAAGAGCGTAAGAACGATGGAATGCTCGGACACCTCACGACTCGGCAATGGAGGAACATCGACGAAAAATATAAGAAGCACTTTGCATATGATGTAAGGAATATAAGGTTCGGGTTGAGTACGGATGGGATGAATCCTTTCGGTAACATGAGCAGTCGTCATAGCACTTGGCCAGTAACTCTATGTATCTACAACCTTCCTCCTTGGCTTTGTATGAAGCGGAAGTACATTATGATGCCACTCATCGATCCAAGGGCCTGCAACCCGGCAACGATATCGATGTGTACCTCAAACCATTGGTTGAAGATCTTCTAATCTTGTGGAACGATGGAGTACGGGTATGGGATGAGTATAAAAGAGAGAACTTTATCCTACGCGCATTGTTGTTCGTAACCATCAATGATTACCCTGCCCTTGGTAACTTGTCGGGCCAGACGACAAAAGGCTTCAATGGATGCGTTCAATGCTTAGATGGTACAAATAGTCGGTGGTCAAGAACTGTCGAAAAATGTCTTACATGCGGCATCGTAGGTTCCTCCGCAAGGATCACCCATACCGCAATAATAAGAAAGCTTTTGATGGGACAAAGGAGACCACTTTAGCTCAAGAATCACACCGGGAGAGAGATATTTGCAGCTGTAAGGATCTTAAAATTATCCACGGAAAGGAGCAGCGGACATCTATCCCGAGTTCCGTGATAAGGCTCCTTTGTGGAAAAAGAGATCGATTTTGGGTCCTACCATCGGGCAAGACTTAGAAGTACGACACGCAATCGACGCCATGCACATAGAGAAGAACGTGTGTGACAGCTTGCTTGGTATCTTCATCGATATACCGCAAAACAAAAGATACTCTCAAGCACGGATGGACCTTGAAGATATGAAACTCGGAAGGAGCCGCATCACGAGACATGGATACAGGAAAAAGTACCTTCCCGCACTGCTACACTCTGAGCAAGAAAGAAAAATTAGCTCTGTGCGAATGCTTGCACGGAGTGAAAGTTCCGTCCGGATACTCGCCAACATAAAGAGACTAGTCTCAATGAAAGACTTAAAATTAATTGGTATGAAGTCTCACGATTGCCACGTGATGATGACGCAGATGCTTCCAATTGCGCTTAGGGTGTTCGCGGAGAAAGTCCGAGACCCAATTGTGAAGTTGTGTTCATTCTTCAACGCGATTTCACGTAAGACCATCGATCCATTGAAACTAGATAAGCTACAGAAGACGTGGTCCACACTCTCTGCAGCTCGAGATGTGTTTCCTCCATCTTTTTGATATTATGGTCCATCTCATTGTTCACATCATGAAAGAGATACTGATTCTCGGTCCGTGTTTCTACATCGATGTATCCTTTTGAGAGGTTCATGGGGTCATAAAGAAATATGTTCATAACCGACATCTACGGAAGGTTGCATTGCGATGGTTGGGGAACCGAGGAGGTCATTGAGTTCTGCGCTTATTACATGGATCTCAAACCGATTGGTGTGCCTACATCACGACATGAGGGTAGGCTACAGGAAAAGGGACATCAAGCAGAAATCACTCCGTACAAACAATCTAGCTTCATTCACACAAGCACATTTCGCAGTTTTGGGACAATCAGTTGTGGTGGCCCCGTATTGTAAACTTCACAAGAAGAATGCTTTCAGGAAAAAACCCACGAAGTCCGAGGGTTGGATCGCGAGAGAGCATAGACATAACTTCGGCGATTGGTTGCGTAGGCACATGATGCATACGGAGACAGAGTGCGCTCAGTTGAAAGTGTTGGCTCAGGGACCGTCCACTACAATTCGGACATTCCAAGGATACGATATAAATGGTTTTACTTTTTATACAAGAGCACAAGATAAAAAGAGCACCAACCAAAACAAATGTATCCGTATTGATGCCTCACGACAAAGAACGGAGATAGGAAAACCTACTACGGATTCATAGAAGAGATTCGGGAGCTTGATTATGGACCTTTGAAGGTCCCTCTCTTCGTGCCAATGGGTAAGACTTCCAAGGGGCATGAACATCGACAAGTACGGTATCACTACCGTGGACCTAAAACTGGTCGGATACAGAGAAGAACCATTCGTACTTGCTAATTGTGTTACACAAATCTTTTTTGTAACCGATCCAATAACAAGGAGCGCCACGTGGTTATTCAAGGAAAAGAAGGATTGTCGGGTTGAGAATGTTGTCGACGAGGAAGAGTACAACCAATTCGATGAGCTTCCTCCTTTCGGAGAGGACGTTGACCTCGGTCTCATGGAAGAGAGTGAGGACGGTTACATACATACGCCGCGATCATGACGAAGGTCGAATCGTAGCTTAGTTGTCCTAATTAAATACATCTTATTTTCTCATATGTAACAATTAATGTATTCTTTTGTCATATGTATCAATTTGTGTGAATTCAACTTCATCTGTGTTTTTTGTATTTGTGTGAATTTTTGAAGCGATGGTTGGTCTACTGCATTTGTTTGAATTTAAATCAAATATTACATGTCCTGAAGTATTCTTCCAAAATTTTAAAAATTTGGATAAAATTGATAGGATTTCAAAACAGTGAGCAATTTGAATTTTTTTATTTTGAAATATTAAAACTATGAAAACAGTGAGCAATCTGCATTTTTATAATTTTACAACTTTGTCAAAACTTAGGGGAAATATTTAAATCAAATATTACATGTCCTGAAGTATTCCTCCAAATATTTGCGGAAAATTTGGATAAAAATTGATAGGATTTATAAACTCCCAAAGCAATCATCCTTTGAAAACTTTGACATAATTGATCGAGCTTATCAACGCGGTTGTCTCATTAAGCCGCGGTGGAAGTGCTTTATCACCGCCGGTTTGTAGTATTAACCCGACGGTGATAATCAAGTATTATCGCCGGTTTTGTTTTGAACCGCAAGTGATAATACTTTCACCGCCGGGTGTAGATACAACCGCAAGTGATAATGTATTATTACCGGGTTGAGATTGAACCGCAGTGATAAATACTTTCACCGCCGGCTGAGCTTGAACCGGCAAAGGACAATTCAACTATCACCGCCGGTTCTTTTTATTATCCTAAGAAGATAGTATCATCGCCGGTTTTGTGGTGACCCAGCAGCGATACTCTAACCCTATAAATTAACGCCGCGCCACTCAAATTTCTCATTTCCACTTCAACCTCGACGCCGCCACTTCGCCTCCTTGCATCGCCTCGCCGCCGTCCCGCATCGCCTCGCCGCCGCCTCAACCTCACCGCCCGCCGCCGCCTCGACCTCACCGCCTGCGTCCGCGACCATCGCCTCGGCCGTCGCGCGACCTTCTTTGCTTCGTAATGACCTTCTTTGAGCTCGAAGTTGTATCAAGTATTAATATGTTGACATCAACAAGTTCTATCAAGTAGTAATTAGTTGAATTGTCCATGGACAGGAGGATAATTAGCACCAAATTTGATTTTCTTGGTGCCCAAATAGGCTATGATTCATGTGTGTATGATGTAATGACTGCATTTTTATTATTCTAGTCTTCTTATGCTTCGTTGATCATAGCAATAAAAATATCTTGATTATGAAAATGAATAAGCTAATTATGGGTTGTGGCGCATGGTGAAAACTACAATGCACCTTATTGGAGTACTTAACTACTTGAACTAGATTTGTTCCTTTTTGTGAGAAAAAATCGAGTTTGTTCCTGATTGTCGAAAAACCATATCGATGGTCTAAATTAAATTTATGTTGGATTTGCCTTATTAGCTAGCAAAAATTGTGAAGCCAAAACATTCATCGTTAGAACGATTATCCATCTATTTAGTCTCATGTAGTAGGTCCAATGGGTCTTAATTTTCTCGCCATATGATTTCACTAGGTTTCCGATTTGTTTAAGGAATAGCTTGCTAGAGAAAGCCTAGTACACTAGTTGATGATTTGCACTTACAGGACTAGGAAAATAGTTGCTATATATCTTTGCTGCATTATTTTTGTTAAGGTGGATAAAAACATAGATTTAATTTTTTTAGATTGACTGAATTTTTTTATACAATTCCGTAATTGTCTAGAAGAAAGAATTTAAGAGCTCTTTTACAATGGATTAAAATCAATATAAGCCGCCCATTCCTTTGAATCCAATGGTTGAGACATTTTTTTGGAATTGTTAGGAACCGGATATCTGATTTTTCAAACGTCAGAACATTTTTTCCTACACGTGAAACATTTTTTCTACGTGTGAATGCGATTCAAAAAAGATGTATATGTGTACGTGTATGTGTCCTTCAAGGATGTTTGTGTATACTGATAAAAATAAGAAGAATTGAACAACGGAACATCTCGGCAATGCAAGACCGCCCTCAAGAAATCTCAACCATCTGTGAACCTGTGACAACCACAAAAGAAACTATCACCGACATGACCGAGGAAGAGCGAAAAAAAGCATGTAGCGCTGCGTAGCATCTCACTTTAAAAGGTGCCATCAAGTAAGAAGACTAAAGTTGATGCCGACGCAAAAAAGTTTTTCTTGAGTATGGCAAAAGTGCAAAAGACGGGCAAGCTTCAACCTTGCAAAATATCGGACTACGAGCGCATATCCGTAAAGCAATACTTGCAGCGCGCTAGTGCCGACATCGCTAAAGCGGGATGCTCAAGCGGATGATGTTCAACTAGATGCTCGCGCAAGGTCTCGTGGAAGTTCGTTATGGGAAAACTGCTGGTTGAACCAAATCATTTCGACAACCTTACAACTCAATCATGCGCGCGTCCATCGCTGGTACATGCAGCAATCCAACAATGGTATGGAGGCGCTCCCGACCGATACACAGAGCAAGATTTTCACAATGGGGATAACATCCGCCGGGTTCTTTTCACGAGTCAGATATGTTGTACCAAAGAAGATGCCCGGACGTGAACATACTTAGACTATGGACTTTGTAAGTCCGTCCGTATATCGTTGAGCATTTCATCTTCGTTTAATTGCATCTCTAACTTCTTTCTTATGTAGAATGGAGGTACGTACATGTAGAAGAAATAACAATGACAATCTAGCATTCCTAGATTCGGGCTCACAACGAGAAACTTGTGAACGATAATCCACGCTTCGTTGAAGACTATTTATTTAATACTTTTTGAAGTGCAATACAAAACCTCCGTACTTTTACCCTATAACTTCAAGTGCGATCTCCGACTTCTAATATCGCTTTTACTATTTTTGCGTAACACGCACGATGTGGGAGTAATTGACTACGTTGACATATATGTGCAGTTTCACTGGGTCCTCCTCGTCATCCAGCTTAGATGCTAGCAGATTTTTGTCTTGGACTCTGGGAGAAAACAAACTAATCTGTACCAAGACCTTTGGGACATCTTTGAGCAATGTAAACTCGATCGTTGCGTTATTACTCTAGCAAAATTCCATTCTATTGCATTTAAGTTTAATTACTATTCAAAATCATTCACAGTGGCTTTCGCACGGCATCGCAAGAAAAGTGTTCAGATCGTCCATACAGAAAAATTTTGAAATAATAAATGACTTTCCATGCATGAAGCAGAACCCGAAACAATTTATGTGCATTCTATGTATGTACAAATATGCATTCAATTGTCACGGAGAGTGTCGGCTATAACGAAGCCATGGTACGTAATTACACTTTGATGCCCTTTTTTATTTAACAAATATCATCATTAAGTGACTTCCTTTTTTGTTCAAAAACAGCGCTCCAAACTGAGAACCAATAAGTTATTGCTCACAAAAATTATAGCAATTCAAGAACAGATCGCCGGATCCATTCATGATGAGATCATCAATCCAAACGGCGAGTTCCACGAGTAGCCTCATCACCCTCATTCCTATGGCCTAGACGCATGACATGTCTACTTCGACTCTTTGTAAAATCAAAGCGAACGGGATGACATGTAGTCGAGCTACATTTGTAAATAAATCATTGTAAAAACAAATTATGTGATGCGTAATTTAATATATTTGAATTATGATTTTAACGATGCTTAGTCGATACATGCATATATTTGAATTATGATTTGAACGATGCTTTATATACTACATATGGACATCGTAAACAATTATATAAAATATATATATATTGTACAAAAATATGCAAGCTTGTCACCGCCGGTTCTTGGAGAAACCGGCGTGATATGTGTCTATCACCGCCGGATTATGGTACAACCCGGCAGTTGCTAGTACAATATCACCGCCGGTTTTATATATAACCGGCGATGATAATTATCATCACCGCCACTTGTAGATAGAACCGGCAGGTGATAATCCTATCACCGCCGGATTTTGGTTTGATCCGGCAGTGATAGTCCAAAGATCACCGCCGGTTGTAGGTAGAATCGCGGTGATAATCTTATCACCGCCGGTTCTGAGCCGGCGGTGATAATCCTCGAGTATCACTGCCGACCAATCACTGCCGGCGCCAATGACCGGCAGTGATGGGGTTTTGGAACCGGCAGTGATGTGCTGTTCTGTAGTAGTGATACTAATTTTAGGTATAAATTTTTCATCGAAACCCTGGAAACCAAGAACCGACCCTTAACCTCACCGTGCTGTCTTTCCCAATTTCAGTTTTCACCATACAAATAACAATAATTAAAAGACAAAATGGAGGGGGGAGGAGACATAAAAGCACCTCCACCCCCTTCACTGCTTTCCCACTTGCACTACCCTTCTTGTCGGTTCTTCCTTTCCCACACAAACAAGAAAGCCTCAAGCTCCTTCCACCTTCTTTTCTCCAAATCCCACCCAAAAATCAGAATTAAGCCCCGCATGTTATACCATACCATTGGACTCCTCATCACCTAAGCATTCCATTCATGAAAACATTTAACACATTTACAAGCGTTTGAACGATTTTGAGAAGAGGGGACAGTGGTGATGGTGTCGAGGCAGAAAAGGAGGAGGTGCTTGGCAGCCACGAACCTGGGTCTTGGGACTGGGCCACATATCTGTGGTTCCTCTATCCTCGCAACCCGGCTAGTTTATTTGGTGTCTAGGGTTGCCAACACTAGCTCCAGTCCATTTCAGTGGCAGAGAGCCACACCCGTGCAAGCGCCAGGCAGTGGCCGCCTCTCGACCCAGCGCTCTACCTCTTCTAGAGATGAAGAAGCAGTTGTTGGATATGATCTTGACTAATTAACTGCCAGATCCGAAATTATGGGGCTAAGCCCACCTTAATCGCGCCTTGATCGGGAACGCTCCAACAATCTTTTGGTGCGGTCCTGTTAGTTGGCGCAAGAATAAAAGGGGAAGGCCGGCGCTTGTTTTTGGTAAGCTAATCTCGAGTCTTGCCTCTTCCTCACACTGATCTGATCCTAAGCCTGCGCCTAAGCTAGAGAAGACCCGTAACCATCACCGTGACTTTCACGGTGTCTTCTTCACCTACGCTCATCTTCACCGACGAATTAATGGCTTCATCCTCTCTGGGTGAGTTCTTCTAACATTTATTTCCGCATTACTTTTTGGTGATCATGTCTTAGGCTAGTTGATGTTCATGTTTTAGTTAAGCCCTAATTCTAACAGTTGGTATCAGAGCGCCCTAGCCTAATCTTGATCCCTTTTTAGCCTGGTTTAAGCCATGTTTTTGTCGGATTAGTATGGTTCTTGGGCTCCGTTAGCTTTGAGAAGAAGGGAAAGAGTAGATCCCGAAACCCTTTTGTCCCCAAAATCATCAAATCAAGCAAACCTAAAGATCTAAGAGGGGGTTTTCCCGGGGCTTACCTCAACGGGTCGTCGTCGTTCCCGGTGCTGATGCTTTTGTCGCCGTCGGGTGCTCCGTGCGCCGCGCTTCGTTCGCCGTTGCGGGCCTTAGCTCGTCCGCGCCTGCGCCCGGGCTTGCAGCTCCTCTCACCGCAGCCGCGCTCGGTATCAGATCGCCGCTCGTGTGCGTGTCACCACGCTGCGTCGACGGATCCCTCTCGCTCGCCGCCGCCGCCTCGCCGCTCGGCCTCGCTGCCGCGTCGCCGTCGGAGTTTTCGGGCGGAAGCCGAATGGTTAGGGTTTTCATCGCCGAATCGCTCTTTTGTTCGGCTTGCGGGATCTCGCCGCCCATTTTGGATCAACGGCCGTCACCGCTTCCGCGTGCTGGCGCCGCTGCCGCGCGCGCCGCCGCCGCTCGCTCTCGCTTGGCCGGCGCTTTCTCCGCGCGTGGGCGCCCGAGCAGCCGCCGCCGCCATCCGCGCTTCGCTAATGGGCCACGCGCTCGTGGCTGGCCGACGCGGGCGCTAGGCCGCGCTGAGCACGCTGGGCAGCATGGGCCGAGGCCGCTTTGTTTGGCCGAGGCGGCCGGGCGCAATTGGCCGCCGTGTTTGGACCGGGATTTTAATGTTTTAGCCCTTATTTTGTATTTAAATTCAATCTTTTGATTTCAGTATTAAGTACTGTTTAAATATTTATTTCCTAGGCATTTATGTTATGGTTAATTTTTATGATTAACTTTTGGGCATATTATTTAATGTGGCAATTATTATAATGTGATGATTATTTCTTAGCATTATCTCTAATTGAAATGGAACCAACGAGAAGTTTTGATTAGAAATTAATTGTCTAACGTTGAAATTGGGATAATGTCATGACCATATTCATATACTGACCAACGTTGTTTATGAACATGTGTCACCCATAAAATAATTTAGTTCCTTTTCGTTTCTGCCCAACGGTGATGCGAACTTGAACTTTAATGTTTCCTGTCATTAGCATGTTATTAATCAGACCAACGTAGGGTTAATTTCATGCATGACATTTAATTTTCTTTTTCTAATGTTTACTGATTAAATTTTATTTTGATTCAGCCATGAACAACACTAATGTTGCCGCTTATCTGAACGGCATTGAGCAGCTAACAGGGACAAACTTTCCTTCTTTGAAGGAGAGAATATTGATTGTCCTTGGAGTTATGGACTTGGATTATGCATTACGAGAGGACGCCCCCATAGCTCCTTCCGCTAATGATGAGAGTTTCACTCAGAAAAAGAAACTCTATGACTTAACAGCGGAAAAGTGGGAGCGGTCTAACCGCATGTCCTTGATGATTATGAAGAGCACCATATCTGTAGGGATAAGGGGAGCAATCCCTGAATCTGATAATGCTGAGAAGTACTTGGTCTTAGTTGAGGAGCAATTCAAGGGCTCTTCAAAAGTTTATGCCAGTACTTTAATCATGAAGATGCTCACCACTAAATATGATGGCTCTAGTAGCGTACGTGAGCATATCATGATGATGACTGATATGGTTGCCAAACTTAAAGGCATGGACATGGCCATTTCTGATGGTTTCTTAGTCCATTTTATTATGACCTCCCTCCCTTCTGAGTACAATGCTTTCAAAATTAATTATAATACTCAGAAGGAGCAGTGGACCATGAGCGAGTTGATCGCTATGTGTGTCCAAGAGGAGGAGAGGATTAAGGCCGAGAAGAAGGACCAAGTTTTCCATGTTGGTCATGGGAAAAGGAAATTCCAAAGGGATTTTAAGTCCAAAAAGAAGCTGCATTTTTCCCCTAAGGCTGAGTCAAGTAAGCCAAAGCCAAAGGAGAAGGCCCCTGCTGCATCAAATTCAACTTCTAATGGGCCCATCTGTCGTTTCTGTAAGAACAGTGGGCATATTCAGAAAGATTGTGTGGGCTTCATGAAGTGGCTTGCCAAGAAGGGTAATGACATAATTTCTACTGTCGATGAAACCCTTTTTGCTGATTTTTCCCCTAATACCTGGTGGATTAATTCAGGTGCCTCTGTGTACGTTTCCAATTCATTGCAGGGATTCCTTATCGTGAGGATAATAAGAAAGGGGGAACGAAGCCTTAGAGTTGCTGATGGAAGGGAGGCTGAAGTTGAAGCCGTTGGCACACTACCATTAGTATTAGATAGTAGCTTCACCCTTCAATTAAATAATGTTATTTATGTTCCCAATATGAGGAGGAACCTTATTTCTATTTCTCTTTTAGATGATAATGGATACATTTGTACCTTTGGGGATAATAAATGTATTATAAGTTTTAATTCAAATAATATTGGTCTCGCTACTCGAAGAGACAAACTCTATATGCTTTGTCTCTCTGAATACCCTGTGTCAATGAATGTGTATGATGCCACCAAAAAGCGAAAAAGAAGTATAAATGATGAGACTTCATCGAAATTGTGGCAGTGTCGTTTAGGCCACATTTCGAAGGGGAGAATAGAGCGTCTCATTAAGGAAGAGATACTCCATCCATTAGACTTCTCTGACTCAGATTATTGTATTGATTGTATTAAGGGAAAATATGTAAAACAAATTAAGAAAGAGCCACACGAAGCAAAGGAATATTAGAATTAATCCACACTGATATATGTGGAACTTTTCCTATTACTTCAGTTGATGGGTACGACTCCTTTATCACGTTTACTGATGACTTCTCCCATTATGGTTATATTTTCCCCATTCATGATCGATCTGAATCACTTGATAAGTTTAAAATATTTAAAGCTGAAGTAGAAAATTAGCATAATTTAAATATTAAGGTAGTGAGATTAGATCGTGAAGGAGAATATTATGGGAGACATGCTCCTTATGGACAAATTCCAGGTCTATTTGCTAAGTTTCTTTCAGAAAATAGCATAATAGCCCAATATTCAACACCTGGTGAACCTCAAAGAAATGGAGTAGTGAAGACGCAATCGCACCCTTATGGATATGGTGCGTAGCATGATGAGTTACTTGATTTACTCAGCTTGGTTTGTGGATGGAAGCATTAAAGACAATACAAGCATATACTTAATCGGGTTCCTAGTAAATCAGTACCTAAGACACCTTATGAATTATGGACTGGAGAAAATCGAGCTTAAAATATTTACGTGTGTGGGGTTGTCCTGCTGAAGCTAAAATCTTTAATCCACATATTGGAAAATTAGATCCTAAAACAGTAAGTTGTCATTTTATTGGATATCCTGAAAGATCTAAGGGATATCGATTTTATTGTCCAGATCGTGTCACTAAGTTTGTGGAAACCCGACATGCTGTATTTTTAGAGAATAATGGAATCAGTGGGAGCTCAGAGGCTAGGAAAATAGATCTTGAGGAGATTCGGACTTATGTTCCATTACCGATAATCCAAGAGACTATTATTCATGTACCTCATATAGTTACACTTCCGGTTGTGAATTCTGGAGTTGAGCCTCCAACTGAAAATTCTGGGATCAATAATGCAGCATCTAATGATGAGCCTCCACAGCCCCCTGTGATAATTAATGAACCACTAAGAAGATCACAGCGGGAAAGAAGGTTTGCCATCCCGAATGACTATGTCGTATACATGAATGAAGATGTTAATGACATAGGGAAGGTCGATGATCCTACCTCATTTAAGGATGCTATGATGGCTAAGGATTCACCCAAGTGGCTTGAGGCCATGCAGGATGAAATTAAGTCTATGAGCATTAATGACGTCTGGGATCTAGTAGAAATTCTTGATAGAGTCAAAACAGTAGGCTGTAGATGGGTCTACAAAACTAATCATGATTCTAAGGGAAATGTTGAGAGATTCAACGCAAGGCTTGTAGCAAAAGGGTTTACACAAAGAGAGGGGATTGATTATGTTGATACTTTCTCTCCCGTCTCAAAGAAAGACTCACTAAGAATTGTCATGGCGCTTGTAGCTCATTATGATTTAGAGCTACATCAGATGGATGTTAAAACTGCATTCTTTAATGGTGACTTGCATGAGAATGTTTACATGGCTCAACTAGAAGGTTTTGTCATGGAAGGCAAGGAACATATGGGATGTCGACTTAAGAAATCCATCTATAGATTAAAACAAGCATCTAGACAATGGTACCTTAAGTTCGATGAGACCATAAGAAACTTTGGTTTCAAAGAAAATGAAGTGGACAATTGTATATACATTAAGACTAAGGGGAGCAAAATTACTGTATTAGTGCTTTATGTGGATGATATCTTATTGGCTAGCAGCGATAAGGATATGCTGTATGAGACCAAAAGATTTCTTTCCGTTAATTTTGACATGAAGGATCTTGGTGATGCCTCTTATGTTTTGGGCATTGAGATTCACCGAGACTGGTCTAAAGGGATATTGGGTTTATCCCAGAAGGCATACATTGACAGAGTACTTAAGAGATATAATATGCATAACTGCTTTGCCACGCTTGCTCCTATTGTTAAGGGAGATAAGTTTGGAACATTTCAATGTCCAAGGAATCAATTAGAATCTGATCAGATGAAGGGGATTCCTTACGCTTCAGCTGTCGGAAGCATTATGTATGCTCAAGTTTGTACTCGCCCTGATTTGGCATTCGTAACCGGGATGCTTGGCAGATATCAATCAAATCCAGGGTTGGACCACTGGAAAGCCATTAAGAAAGTCTTGCGTTATTTGCAAGGCACTAAGCACTTCATGCTCACATATAAGAAGTCTAATACCCTTGAGGTTGTGGGTTATTCAGACGTTGACTTTGTAGGTTGTGTTGATACTAAGAAATCCACATCAGGTTATATCTTCACACTTGCGGGAGGAGCCATTTCGTGGAAAAGCTCCAAACAATCACTTACTGCATCATCAACGATGCAAGCTGAGTTTGTGGCATGTTATGAGGCTACTGGGCAGGCTATATGGCTTAAGAACTTTATTCCGGGATTAAGAGTGGTAGATAGCATATCTAAACCACTACCTTTATACTGCGATAATTTAGCCGCAGTTTTCTATTCAAGTAACAACAAGTCAAGTGGTGCTGCCAAACACATTGACATTAAGTATCATGTTGTGAAAGATAGAATCCAGGATCAGACTATTGATGTCAAGCATATAAGTACTAAGTCTATGCTTGCGGATCCACTAACTAAAGGCTTACCACCCAGTCTCTTTCGAGAGTATGTTGTCGGCATGGGTTTATTGGAAAGCCTCTGATTCTGGAAATGAGGACCATAAGAATAAAACCAACTCCCATTAAGAATAAGTAATCATCCTATCAAAATAGAATGATGCACTATAGATGCTGGGTTGCAGCGGTGCTTAAATTAATCGTTGTAATACTTTATCTTGGTGTATTGTTTTGTTTAGTGTGGACTTATGATGTTAGCCTTACGATCAAGTGGGAGAATGTTGGATATGATCTTGGCTAACTAACTGCCAGATCCGAAATTATGGGGCTAAGCCCACCTTAATCGCGCCTTGATCGGGAGCGCTCCAACCATCTTTTGGTGCGGTCCCGTTAGCTGGCGCAAGAATAAAAGGGGAAGGCTGGCGCTCGTTTTTAGTAAGCTAACCTCGAGTCTTGCCTCTTCCTCACACTGATCTGATCCTAAGCCTGCGCCTAAGCTAGCGAAGACCCGTAACCATCACCGTGACTTTCACGGTGTCTTCTTCACCTACACTCATCTTCACCGACGAATTAATGGCTTCATCCTCTCCAAGTGAGTTCTTCTAACATTTATTTCCGCATTACTTTTTGGTGATCATGTCTTAGGCTAGTTGATGTTCATGTTTTAGTTAAGCCCTAATTCTAACAGCGGTGCCCTCCCATCCCACTCGCACCTATGAAGGAGAGCATGATGACATCAGCGAGTAGGTAATTTTGTTAGTACCACATGCTATTGCACTCCCTTCTGATTCAAGAGAGATCAACAAATTTCAGAGAGAAAACGAGCAAGTCGACGGAATTCTGTTTTAGCATGGGAGTTGGTTTTGGAGTTTGTTTATGAGAAGATAGGAATCGCGTTTTGTGATGACATTCAGATAAATTATATGGTGACATTCATTTCTCTTGTTTCAAATGTAGACGGAGGCAACGTTGACATGACACCTGTGTACTACTACCTTGCGTTGTAGTAAAGACAGGTCTGCTTGGCGAGACGCTCCGAAGTCCCAAGCAATGCTTTGCTTAAAGCACAAACTGATACTACCATGTAATGTTAAAATCCCACTTGTGCTCTTCAATTAGCGGTATATCCTTGTGAACATAGGATCGATAATGCATGTAATTAGATACGGGAAGGCGCATTAATGTTGAAACGTATAGCTTGCACGTATTTTGGTGCTAAATCAACTTGCTACCATCCAAGCCATGGTGCACAATTAAGCTGCTGAACCAATATATGTAGGCGTGCAAAGCTTGAACCATTCTGCCCCTGGATGCAAGCACACACTACCTACATGAAAAGCGAAGACTTGGGCTGTAAGACTCAAGAATAGGGTTGTAAAAAGAGCTCTCGGCTCGGCCCTCTAACGAGCTGATCTTGAGCTAGTCGAAATCCATACTCTCAAGTCTGCAGTTCTTCGATGAGGATGCATGCATCACCGCCCAACCACTGCTAGCACTGAACTGAAGCCCCAGCTAGCCGTCGTCTTCTTCAGCTCCTCGTCTTCGGCGATTCAGCGTACCGCACAGACGCATCCCCTACGCAATCTCCCTCTTCTCCTCCCCCAGACCGGATTCACGACTAAATACCAGCTACATTTTTGTTATAATGGAAGAATATATTAACCTTCTGATTTCTGCACCATAAGATGCACACTACCAATCGTTTATTACAAAGTTGCAACCAAAATTTTGTAAACAAGAGACTCATAAAGAAAATCATACGAAGAAAATAGTTTGAACAAGCCATTAAAAGACTAATCGAAAACTCTCAATCCTGTAATGACCCCCGTTTTCACATAAATGCAAAAATAGAAATCTCATGTGCATACAGTACTAGTCCCATGATCATTGGCTAGCACGCACATTTACAACAATTGACATCACATCCACACTCCTTATTACAAATGATAATGGTAATTTATACAATAAAATCTTACAATACAGAGTGAAGTGCAGCGAAAAGGATTAAAATTCTTGTAGTGTGCCCATCCAACCTTCAGGCAACTGACAAGGCATAATCCTTAGAAAAGCTTCATCGTCAATATCCCGAATCCTGTGATAAATATGTTGCATCGGACTAATCTGATTTTTCACCTAAAAACAACAATTAAGCAAGGGTGAGTGCTTTCGTACTCCGCAAGACTTTTGCAAAACCTATAATATATGCAAGCCATTTCAAAGGGAAGGCTAGTACGGTTAGTTTGCATAAAGCCAATTTGAAATGTAATTACAAAATAGTAGATTGCAAAACAGAATTTAAGTAAAAGTAATTTAATATGTAAAGTAACAGAATGTAAGCATAAATAGATCTCATGTACCTGGGTATCATGACCATATTCACGAACCATTCCCACTGACACACAGTAGAAATTTCCGACACACAGTAGAAACCAGATTTTATGAAAATAAAATCAGCTAACTATGTGATGACCTTACCAAGTTTCTATAACCGCGGGTACGGCTAATCGATTAGTTTTATACTCTGCAAAGGTGTACATCTTTACCCACAAGTCATGACATTTTCCTTTTGCTGCATATTTCATGCATCTTTGGCTTAGTGGCCAGAATGTTCATGACGAAAACCTTTACATTACCTAGGTTAACTTTGCACCAGCTCCGGGTCGTTAAACCCATACTATGGCAGAAGAACTCAGAGCATAGAAATGATGAAACTCCCCTATAGCATGGCGTACACCGGTGTATCGGTAAACGTTTGATCCATGATCACCTCGGTGTGGACATCCCTTCGAGCAATTCATTAAGAAACAGCTCATACTGCTCCAGCCTTCCAATGTGCAAAGTTAAACTAGATAACTTAATTGGTTTAAGGTTGTCCCATACCAGCACTTGTAGTTGTACGGTAATTCTTGGCCTGTAAACAACCCATAGATCGGTCCTTAATCCGACACGAGCAATAGACTCCCCCTACACTACGTGCAAAGACATACACTCCCGGCTATTGCCAATAATTGCCCGCATCTAAGTCATAGTTTTATTTTTATTTTCCAACTAAAATACCAACCATAAGAAAGGTCATACCCATTAAATATCATATCCAACATTTTTAATCATATCAGAGTTTTATGTTTATTTAAGCATGGCTAAGCATGATACTAGGAGTAACCCAATTGACATCAAATAATGTCTACGCTATTCTAGGTTTATCAAGGTTCACAATTTCATACTTATCAAGGAAGTTCTGTGTAGCAATAGGTACAACTACCACTACCCGTAAAATAGCAGACTTTAATAAAAGTAACGTATGCAGTAAAACATTTAATGAAAACATTTATAAAACTGGGATCAATATGATCAAAGGGAGTGCTTGCCTTGCTCATTTATTGCTTATGATGAAGACGAAGCCACGGCTGACAGAGGCAATGACGGAGGAAGGGACGTCGGATTCTACACGCCGTTCAATCGGAAATATAGCAAATATCCAACTTTAATAAGGGCAAAAAGAAAACAGACAGAAAACCCAAATAAACAGAAATATTTTAGGGTTTAAGTTGCATGATTCCACATATTGTTTTCTAGATAAATAAGTACTCGAAAGTTAAGGTTTTTATGATAACAAAGTATGATTTCTTTTATAGATTATCTATTCTTGATTTACGAATTCAAGAGGCTAAAATTATGAATCCTTGCATTTGTAATTTTGAATTATAGATGCTAAACTTATTTGGACTAATAAGGTTAGATTACTTATTACTTGATGAGTGATTGTAAGGCCCCCATTTTTGATAAATGAATACCAAAAATGGATACCGTGTGCATACAGTACTAGTCCTATGATCAGTAGCTAGTACGCACAAACACAAATTGATATCACAGTCATACACAAACTTTATTTCACAGCGGAAGTAAGATTACATATTATTTTTACAATACCAAAAGTAAAACTGCGATGGAGACAACTTCTTGTAGTATGCCTTTTAACCCATTGTTCCACGAGCAACCGACAAGAGAAAATCCTTAGATAAATTCATCGTTAAATTCCCCGTATCCTGCATCAACGTAAGAATCGTCGGGGAAATCTGTTTCTTCACCTAAAAACATCAACATTGGCAAGTTGAGTACTTACGCATTCGCAAGACTTATGCAAATCCTAAAATACATGCGTGCCATTCCAATGAAAGGCTATTAAGGTTAATTTGCATAAAGTGGTTTGAAATGTAAATACGTAATAATAGATTACAAAATGGAATTTAAATAAAAGCAATTTAATATTGAAAGTGATAGATTGTAAGCATCAATAAATCACGAATGTTTGGGTATATCTTGATCATACTAAAATCATTTCCTTCCGCACACAATGAAATGACCAACACGTGGTAGAAACCATTTTTATGAAAATAAGCAAACCGCTAACTATGTGATGACTTTACAAGTGTCCATGATCATGACGCGCTAATCGATTAGTTTTACACTCTGCAGAGGTATACTGACTTTCCCCACAAGACATGACTGACTCTTTGAGCAATCGATATTTGCACACTGCCTTTGGTGTGCCGCAGAGAGTCATGTTATAACCTGTACATTATTTAAACCTAACTTTGCACCAGCGACGGTGACGATAAACCCATTCTGTGGTGTAAGAACTCGAGCATAGAAATGATGGAACTACCTACAGTATGGTGTACACCGTTATATTGGTAGACGTTTAATCCATGATCACCTCGGTGTGGACGTCCCGTCGAGCAATTCATTAAGAAACAGCTCGTACTACTCCGGCCTTCCAAGTGCAAAGCTAGTTTTAAACAACTTAATAAGTTAGAGTTGTCCCATACCAGCACTTGTGGTTGTATGAATATTTTTGGCCTGAAAACAACTCATAGTTCGGTCCTTAATTCGATACGGGCAATAATCTCCACCCTACACTACGTGCAAAGACATGCACAACCGGCTATTGCCAATAATTGCCCGCATCTAAACCATAGTTTTATTTTCATTTTCCAACCAAATACCAACCACAAAAATGGTCATATCCATTTAAATGCCATATCCAAAGTCTTTGATCATGTCACAGTTTTATGTTCATTTAAGCTTGGCTAAACATGTCACTAAATGTGAGTAACCCAGATTGACATTAAATAATGTCTAAGCTATTCTGGGGTTTTCAAGGTTCTCAATTTCCTACTTATCAAGGAAGTTCTATAAGTCTACTGGTACAATCACCATTTCCTGAAATATAGCAGACTTTAACAAAATAAAGTATGCAGTAAAACATTTAATGAAAACATTTATAAAACTGGGATCAATATGATCAAGGGTTTTGCTTGCCTTGTTGAGTGTCCTCGACTTCGAACTCCTGATCGTCGAATACAACGGGTTCGTCGGATTCTACACGCCGTATGGCGACATATAGTAAATACCAAATTTCAATAAGGCCAAAAAGAAATCAGATGGAAATATTCAAATAAAATGATTTCATAATTTCAGGAATGGTTACTTGAGTTATTTTGCAATTTAAAGATTTGATTTATTTAAACCATTATTGCATTAGTTACTACCCATTTTATAACTTAAATTTTTCTTACAACACACCCTAAGTATTTTTACATATTCTGGTTCCTGAGATTACAAGGATTCTAATAAAATTTATTTTACTAAATTTGGAGGTTATTTGCAAAATTTTCATGAATGGTATATTTCTAACCTTTCTTTTGAATTTGAATTCGAATTTCAAATAAAATTCAATTCTGGAATATTTTTGCATATTCTGAATCTAATGAATTTTATATGAATTTAGAAATTTATTTCATCAAATTTGGTTAAATGATTCAAAAGTTATAGCTAAATGAATATCTAGGTTTTGAATAAACACTGAAAAATCAGAAAATTGCCGAAAATGGAAAATACGCTTTCGCTACGAAAACGCGCTTTCCATTTTGGTGGAACTGCTGAGGCGCCGACAGTTGAGCCCATCGGTCGGCCGACGACAAAGGCCTGCACATGGCCGACGCTGCTGGTCCACGCGATCTGCACTGCGCAAAGTCGACAGTGGGAAGCGAGACAGCGATGACTCGCGCATGTGCAAGAGATCGACCGACGGGGCCCATCGTCGGCCGACGCGACGACCTGAGCCCAGCGCAAGCAATCGACACCGAGGCCCACAAGGCCAGCGATCGACGCCGCATGAGATCGACAGTCGGGCCGGCTGGTCGTGACGCGCTCGGCGCTTTAGCGAAGCGGCCGACAGTGGCCCGCAAGCGGTGACCAGAGCAGGGCCGGCTTCCGAAGCTCGCCGGCGGCGAACCGGAGCCGGACCGACGGAATCGATTCCACCTGAGGCACCAGCAGGCCAAGGCGCACCTTTGGGTGGCGACGCGTGACCGAGGTGGCCGGAAGGCGGTCGGCACCGCGAGGGGCGGCGAACTCACGGCCGTGGACGAACCCGCAAACGGTTATCCTAGGCTTGAAGATCACCACTACGAGCATCGGTGAGCTTCAAGGATTCCATTTCTAGGTTTAGATCAAAGAATGGATGGCGGAGGAAGGTTCTCACCGTGAGCGGTGGCGAGAAGAAGAACACGCGGAGGAGCTCACGGGAAGAAAGGGCTTCAGAGGCTTGGGACGAGTTCTGGAGGCTCAAGGAAGCTTGGGTCGAAGGAATTGGGTTGGAGCAATCGAGGCGGAAGATTTGAAGTTTTGCCCTCTTTGCGGTTTTTGCCATCGCCAGGAAGAAAGCCAAAGCAACGCGAATGGGTTTCTCGGAGGCGAACTGGGTGGCCGCGACGCGAGGAGAGGGTTTATATAGGGAGAGGAAGGCGGTTTGGGCGCGGGTGAGAGAAAAACCGAGACGGTCGTCTCTGCGGAGAGAGCAGAGAGAGGGAAGAAGAACGCGGTGGGAGGCTGACAAGCGGGGCGGATGGCGGTGGTGTCGGTGAGTTGGCTCGTTGACGGCCGGGCCCACATGTTAGCGACGGCAAGAAAAGAACTCTGGAGAAGGCTCACGACCGAACGGGATTTCAACGGAAATTTCGACCGTCAAAAGAGAACGGAATTTTATAAAAACTTTACCAGCAGTCGGCAAGATAATTAACATACTCCAGTAAAATTTTAGCTATTTTATGATGCATGCATATTTTTATAAAATTCTGACATCGCAACAGTTGCTGCATTGCCCATTCGGTTTTTCTTTTAATTTGCAATTTAGAAAAAGTTATTATTTTACAAAACTTTTTATGGTAGTTTTCAATGATATTATACACCTGCTGTAAAAATTAAAGACTTTAATTATTATTATTTAAATTTTGAAAATTCTGACATTACTGTTTTCCAGATTATTTATTCACTGTTTTTGAATTTTTAAAATTATAAAATTAATTAATAAATTCTTGATATTGTTACTGAAGGTTAATACTGTTTTGATGTCGGCAAGATAAAAATTTTGGGTCAGGATTACTTACAGATATTTTTACCAAATTGTTTTACCATTTTACCCTGAGATATTTACTCATGATTATCTTTGATTAATTAATATTTTTATAAATCCAGGTTGTCCACCGCCTTAATCAAGCTGAGGAGAACCCTCAGATATTTATGGTGGCTTTGGTAAATTTTTGTTGAATTAACATTTTTACTTTTTACCATTTTCTATTTACCATATTCTTTGTTTCACTTTCTTGCATTAAAGAAAAGCCAAAAGAATATCCAGAAAATCCAGGAAATTCAGAAATTTCGAAAATAATACACAAAAGATTTTTATTTCATTTTTCTTTATTTTATGATTTTTGAGGCTGTTACAGTGATATGGATGAATATCACTTGATCCTTAGCTTGATTTTGCATAAAAAGCGATTCCGAATATATTAGATCTGATAAGTTAAATTACTGATTATACATTAGTGGTTTTTAAGAAGGTTCGAGTGATACAAATTACAAATTTGTTCATTGTTTCAAAGTTTGTTATTCATATAATCGAGTCCATAAAACATAATACTTAGGGTTATTTGGCTAATAGGATTTATATGCAAAACATAATGAAATAAGATTATTTCTTCAGAATAGGATAGTCTATACTTTGAAGAACGTTCTTAAGCTAATTTCATACATTTTAGTGTTTAGACGAGACATTATGTTTATTGTTGAAAAGGCTTATATGATATTAAGAGTTATGATGACCATATATTTAAGGGTATTGGGTTAGCCGGATTCAGATGCAAAGCAAGTTGTAAATAAAATATTTTTCTAGATTATGGTATTACATATCCTAAATATCATTTCTAGACTAATCTTCTTAATATTTGCATTAAGACGAGATGTTCTATGGGCTGTTGAAAATGCTTAAGTAGTTTTATAATCTACATGATAAAGGTTCAGTTTTCGTTCTTAGTTTGCGACTGCACTTTAAAAGATTATTTATCTATTTTTTTGCCATTAACATGGGACATCACTAAGAGTATTTTAAAGTTGGTTTTGTGATGTTTGGTTTTTATTCGAGATAGTTTACAAGCATACGAAGATTAAAGTTTCTTATAAACTAAATTCAAATTAGTTATTCTTGCTAACTATCATGATCATATCTTTAAGGATATACTGAGATTAGCTTTACCTAAATTTATACTTAATTTATGAGGTTTTATACTCATATTAACATTATTTTACGGGAATAAAGCTTATGGTCTTTATGTCAATTGAATTTGTGCCTAAGTCATATTTAAGTGCCTTTCATTCAAAAACATTTTAGCAACACTAGATCAACTTCACAACCCATTCTGAAATATATGCACCTATGCATAGGTACTACTGCTAGTTATTATATGCATACTTATACCCATGTATCTTCTATTTTAGAATCATATTCTATTTATGAAACAATTCAAATCAAAATCATTATTTAAACATTTTGTTATATTTAGGAGTAATACTGTCATATTATTTATTTAAAAATTAAGTCTACTGATTTTAGATTTCTTTTACATAAACTATGTATTTTTGAATATTCATAGCATTGAAAACAACCTCTAATGGGAAATGATTCAAACAAAGTTTAAATCTAAATATTTTTATATATTTGAGTTTCTGGAAGTGTAAGGATTCTATTAAAATTGGTTTCATTAAATTTCAAGTTTATTTACAATATTTTTATATGAAGCATGTCTTTAGGCTCTTTATTTAAATTTGAATTTCAAATTCACCCAGTGATCATTTTAAAAATATTTTTGTATATTCTGAATCTACATGATTTATCATGAATTTATAAATTTACTTCATTTCATTTGGACTAATGGTTCAAAAGTTATAAGCATTTGAATGCCTTGCGGTTTAGAAAATACAGAAAATAGAAATATAACCATAAAGGGAAAATACGCCGGGCTCAGATCGCTTTACGCTTTGGGCTCGGTGGGTGGAGGCGCTGACGGGCGGGCCCAGCGCGATGGCCATTGTGCGCTCACGGCTGACACGCGGGGTCCGTTCGGCAGAGGCACAGCGCACGCGAGAGACTGACAGCCATGGCCCGCTTGGCGGTGACCCGAAGCAGGGGAGACGGTGCCGAGGCTCGTCGCCAGCGAGGGAAGGCCGGAGGCAAGGAATCGGCTCCACCTTGAGCACCAGGGTGTCCGTGCGAACCCAGGGGAGGTGCTACTTTGGCCGGAGATGGCCGGAGGCAGTCTGCCACCGTGAAGGGGGCGGCGGCGGACATGGCCGAGGCTTGCCGATGGTGAAGCACTACCGGAGGCGGTGAATGGGTTTCACCATGGCCATCAGCATGTCCTTGCGCATGCGGGGTGCTACTGGTTTGGCCGGGGGCGATCGGAGTCGACGCGCCGCCGTGAGGGGACGACGGTCGCCATGGCCGGCGGCAGGAAACTCGATTTTGAGGTGATTTTAGTGGAAAATGAGGTTCGGATGAGCATCACTAGGACCTAGTGGTTCTATTTTTGGGCTTAGCAAAGAGAGTGAATAACCAAGGGAGGCTCTCACCGAGTGGGGTCGACGGCGGAGGAAGAAGTTTGACGCAGCAGCTCGACGAGGAAGATTAGCTTCGGTTGAGGCCGGGAACAAGTACTAGGCATCAAGTAGGAGCTCTGCACTTATTGGATCGAAGTATGGAGTGGACTGGTTGAAGTTGAGCAGGAAATTTGGTTTTGGCAGAGCTGCGCGAGCGGCGAAAAATGGCGCAACTGGCTTCAGCTCGGAAGACGATCTAACTGGTTGCTTGAAGCCTGGAGTTGCTTATATAGGGCTTTGAGGCGGTGCTGCATAGGGTTTGAACACAATCGAGTTACGGCGGCAAACGCGACAGCGAAGAAAGGCGGTGGCTGAGCTCACGATCGAGAGAGAGAGATGAGACAGAGAAAAGAGAAGAAGGAACAGGAAGAGTAGATGAAGCTGACAGGTGGGGCAAGGATCCACATGGCAGAGACCTGGTGAAGGAAGTCAGCAAGGGGTATAGCTGGGATTGGCGGGCCCACAAGTCAGCGAAACAAAAGAACAACTCTGCTGTAGCTTCTAGACAAAACGGGGTGAATTCATTGAACTAGGCCATGAAACCGACTCAATATTTTATGAGGATTTTTGCAGAGGTCGGCAAGAAAGAGATAAAGGTCTAGTAAAATTTTTAGGTAAAAAATATGGGTAAAAATATTTCTAAAATTCTGACAATGCACAGTTACTACTTTCTACTGATTCTGATTTATTTAATTAAGGATCAAAATTAGATTATTATTTTATGAAACTTTTTATGAAGATCTAAAATGGCATTATATACCTTAAATAAAATTTCCATATTTTTATATTTGATATTTTAATTTTATTAATTCTGACATTTCTATTTTTAAGAATTGGTTTCTCTCTGTTTTGAATTTTTAAAGGGTCAAATATAACTTTGAATTTCTGATATTTTTACCAGAGATAAGGATAGAGTTTATGTCAGCATGGTAAAAATCTTGTCTTCAGATAAGCTCCAAATAGTTTTACAAAAATCTGACATGTTCTTTAATTGATATCAATTTCATGATTATCATGTATTTTCTTTTATTTTAATGATTCAGAATATCTCATCTGACATCATTAGGGTTCTGGAGGACTCCATTATTTTAATATTATTTTTGTTGATACTTTACTTTTACTTTTTTTTCTTTTACCATTTTACCATTTCAATTTATGAGACTTTTCTTTTTAAAACAAAACTTTAAGAAAAATCAACAATTAAGAAAACTTAGGAAATTAAAATTCAAATTGTATCACATCTCAAATTCATTTTTACAGTTTGTTTGTTTTGGAAGAAATAGTTTAACATTGAAATATTTCTTTTCTTTAAGATTAGAATGCAAGAAAAGAGAGAAAGATATTGTTTAAAGTCAAAATCTTGATTCCAATTGAAATTTTTATTTAATTCCATTTTTAAATTTTTTATTTTTCTTATTTTTGAATTTTTCGAGATGTTACAAATCCGCACATAATTTGGTGCTAAACCTCCATCCATGGCCGTTGAAGAATTCCCGGATCACGATTTGTAAAGAGCTGCATGCCACTAACACCATCTCTCGAGCCTCCCGTTGTTACAGTACATACCATAAGCGCAACCAATTGATACACAAATAGATAACCTGCAATAAATTAGACATCTGTTTCTTACCAAAGACAACATCATTTCGACATAGTCAAATAGCCCAATTTAAAGCGGCAGCCCTAACTAAACATTAAGTTTTTATTGCCTTTGCCTCCCCCAATAGCCAAGATCCAAATATATAGGCTATACTACGAGGAGGTGGCAAATTAGAAGTCGTTTGTATAACACACCATGCGAAACGAGCAATCTGACAATAAAAAAATAGATGTTGCATAGTTTCTTCATTGTTACAAAAAAACAACATTGTTTACCGTCAGTCTAATTTCTTTTACTTAGATTATCTTTTGTCAAAATTACCCCACAACGTAAGTACCATAGAATTTTTTTTATTTTTAATAGTACTTTAATCTGCTAAAGTTGTTTATTTGTAATTGGGATATTTTGATACATTGAAGCGGCATACATCGAATGAATAGAAAATTGATATTCCTATTTTGCCCCTTGTCCACTGGTTTGGACCACCCCATTACTTGGCCTGGCTCGATTGAGTCCCTTCTTGTGCGAGTTTGCGACCGGGACCAGATGAGTCCCGGTGTCCCACGGCGTCGCAGTCGGAGTTCACCGAAGTGGATCCCACCGGTTGCTACGGACGGGTAACCTTAGAGCATCTCCAAAAGGACTCTCCAAAAGCCAGATTTAGAGAACTCTCCGAAAAAATGCCTCTCCATATCTCTTCCCTCTCCAACAGCACTCTCCATATCACACTCTCTATTTTCTCTCTCCTATATTCTAATCATATTCCATATAACCATCATAACAGCAACCATTTTTGTACTGGTAAATTCAAATGACTATATTTGAATGCGAGAATTTAAAAATTGAAATTTATTGTGACGACCACATTGTAACGGTTATCTTCGAACGGGTAAATTCGAACAGCTATATTTGAATATGGAAATTTTAAATTCGAATTTTTCTGCAACGGTGATGTTGTAATAGTCATGTTGAATTTCACCAGAAGAACGATGCATAGAGAGCAAAAATGTATCAGCAGAAAAATTGATTAATGGCTTAACCTGATTTCAGCCGATCATCAGCAGGATTGTCTACAGGCTGCCACCTTTGTATCATTAGTTATTCCATCATATGAAGCGTGTGCGTGTGTGTAAAGACAGTCCCGCTCATGTCTAAAAGCACAGGAGCATCCAGAGAAATGTCATATGCCATAAGCTTAAAGGGTACAAGCGGAAGAAATGATTGGTGCGAAGAAACAAAAGGATTACATAGATGCTAGCCAAGAAGCAATATACATGATTTTCTAATTCGTAGACTCGCTTCTTCTATTTCTTCAAGTCAAAAGACGAGTGTTAACCAAATCAAGTTCACTTTGCTTCCCCTTACATATGGGATTACATTGGCAACTACAATTGGAAGAACAAGTACGATTGAAACTCCAAAGAGAGAATATGCGGTGTTAAGAGTCAGATCTTAAGGAACTTTTGAACAATCTCAACACCTTGAACTAAATCAGAGAACTAAAATTTTCTAGTCCTTCGAAGTTCTTTTGAATTCTCTCTGAGCACAGGAGCATCCAGTAGAAATGTCATATGCTATAAGCTTAAAAGGTACAAAGTAGAAATGTCATATGCCATAGCGGTTCTTTGGTAAAGTTTAGCTAGCTATGGACATGGATTCACACAACCAAATGAATACACATTCACCATAAATAGCATAAGCTCTCTATAATTGAATTTGGAGAGATGGAAAATGTGGTGGTGACTTATTGTCCTCCATGGAATGGACATCAAGAGATAGAAAAGTACATTCATGTGTTCGGGAAAGTGCAGAGGAAAAGGGATCAATTTGCCTAGATAGCAAGACAATGCATAAGATGACACATCAAGCGTAATGTGACGAGAAAGTCCGCAATATTTCTAGCGATAACTATAGAGTTTAAGGTAAAATGCATGGTGAGTAACACCAGTCAAATTGGAAGGAAATTTATCTACTTCCTAAATCCTAAGTTGCAAAAGAAGCATCCATGGAGGTGAAAGAAATTTATCTACTTCCTAAATCCATTACAAAGAACATAATTTTACATGAATCTGTGATATTTCACTTTGCTCAATTGCATAAAAGAATCACTAGTGAATGATGTTATTACAATCTTTGAAAAATTTGTCGTAATAATATGAAATAAAAGATAAGTAGGTTTTAACAATTAACATTTTACCGACTTTGTTCACTTTGAGTATGTTCAAGGTGTCGAGATTCTAGCTTAAACAAGCTTGTCATGTCCTAACGGTCATCATAGCGGCTATATTAAAACGGCCACCTTAACGGCTATATTCTAATGATAATCTTAACGGCTACATTATTTTTGTCTATATATACATACCCATTTGCAGTTTGAAGTCTTGCACGTTTCTTGTTGTTCACTACCTACAATATCTCAATGAGTCGTCGAAACTTAGTCTCACAATGTCTCTCAGACGATGAGGAGTCTAAGAAGAATAATGAATATGTATTTCTTCTTACAACAGGATATCTAACACATATGGAAGATCAGGGTGTCAATCTTCCACGCCATGGCGGTTCTACTCCTGGCCATGAAGTCGTTCATCGCAATAGACAAGAAGGACATGTTAGACTATTTCAGGACTATTTTGCTGATCCTCCTATCTATGGCCCGACCTTCTTTCGGCGCAGGTTTGGAATTATTCATTTTTTATTTCTTCGCATATTATGTTGATCCTAATGTCTATGGCTTAACCTTCTTTTCAACATAGGTTTGAATGAATCGTTCTTTATTTCTTCACATATTGCATCTTTGTACAAGCGCATGATAATTATTTCGTTCGTAAGAGGAATTGTCTTTGGAATTCTTGGGTTATCTTCTTTGCAAAAGATAACCGCAGATTTCGGATGCTAGCTTACGGCGTGGCAGCGGATGCTATTGATGATTATGTGCGGTTGGAGAAAGTATCGCTATAGAGAGCCCGAGAAGGTTTGTGAAATCTATTATTGAAATCTTTGGAGATGAGTATTTGAGATCTCCAAATGAGAATGATACTGCCAGATTACTTACAATTGGTGAGGATAGAGGTTTTCCGGGAATGCTAGGGAGCATAGATTGCATGCATTTGAAGTGGAAAAATTGCCTATGCACATGGCAAGGCATGTATCTTGGTCATGTTCACGAGCCAACAATCATTCTGGAAGCCGTTGCATCGCAAGATCTTTGGATATGGCATGCTTTTTTTGGTTTACCAGGGTCTCATAATGATATTAATGTTCTTCATCGGTCCCCTCTATTTGCTAAGTTAGGTGAAGGGCAAGCTTGAGTGAATTATACCGTGAGCGGTCACAACTATACAATGGGATACTATCTTGCGGATGGCATATATCCTTCATGGGCAACATTTGTCAAGACAATACCAGCTCCCAAGGGAATAAGAAAAACATTTTGCGGAAGCTCAAGAAGCGACTAGGAAGGATGTGGAACGAGCATTTGGAGTTTTACAAGCTCGTTTTGCAATTGTTCGTGGACCAGCTCGTTTTTGGTATCAAGAAACACTTCGAGATATCATGACAGCATGTATCATCATGCATAACATGATAATTGAAGATGAGCGGGATGGAGGTCCAGTTGACTACAATTACGAAGCAATGGGAGAAAATGTTGCAGTCTCGCATGAACGAATACCTGAGCTTTCTGAGTTCATTCAAACTCATCAATCTATCAGAAATAGAAAAGCTCACTCTCAGCTTCAAGAAGATCTAGTCGAGCACTTATGGCACCATTACGGAGGGATGTAGTCAAGCGCTGGTTTATTGTTTCTGCACTTTAACTATAATGTACTAGTATATGCACTTCAACTATGATGTACTTCAATAAAGAGATTTCTTCCACATACTGCCTGTATTCTAATACAGAAGTATTGCAGAGAAAGAATGGCTATATTTGAATGCCAGAAATTTAAATCCGAAATAATGCATACATATATTGTAGCATACCATGGTTTAGTAGCACAAAAGTTTGCAACAAATTAGTTCATACATCATACGGTGTGCTCAATCGGACCTATTACATCTTCGAGCGATGATATCATTTTGCAAGGACAAGTAGTATTGTTGTTGTGGCCCACTCAAGCGACTAGTGTCGACACTCATAATTCTCTCTTCTTCCATCATCCTCTTCAATTCAAACTCATTTTTTCTTATCTCAATCTTTTCTTTCTCTTGAGCAATCCTCTCCTGTTCTTGCGCAAATGTTCGTTCGTACCGCTCTTCCTTCTTCTGCTCTTTCATAATCTCCATTTCTTTCGTTTCTTTCCTAAAGTTTTCCAGTGCTTCGATGTAGAGTGAACTTGTTACACCACTCTCAATCAAGCTTTGCAAGGCGTACCGCTCTTTCTCGCCTTCCTACGGGTGGCCTTCGAGCACATCGACCTGCAGAGGAGAGGTCTTCAAGAAAATGGCTAGCATTAGAGCTAACAGGATCGGAACTACGGAGAAGCATTAGATGATGTCTTACGCTTTTACGAGATAAATGACCACCCACTTTGGATGGTGTTGTAATACGTTCAAAGAATGCAAGTATGTAAATAATCTCCCTTCTTCTTCTTGGTACAAAGCTTTAGCATAGACAATCTGCAGAAGCACAGGTACCTATTAACGTGGACACACATATGAACCTATAATAAAAAAGGGATATAGACCAACCTTATCCTGCTCTGTTATCCCGCTTTGTCTTCTACGCTCAATGCGATCATAGCATCCACAAAACTTGTTCACATGTTCTTGAATAGATGACCATCGGTGCATAAGTGAATTCGACTACGATCCAAAAGAAATTTTTGTTCTCATGGAAGTAATCATGTATTCTACTCCAATATGTGGCACGAGTTTGTTGGGTCCCCCTGACCGGATCCAAACTAACATTCAACCATGCCGACACCAACATGTAGTCTTCATTCTCAAAAATTTTTTCGACCTTTTATTGTGAGCTCTCTACTGGGATCGGAGTGGTCACCTTGAGAAGGTTGCTCCCAATTGGGCTTTCATCCCAAGGTATTTCACTTCCCCTCACTCAGCAGATTAGTATAGAAGTCATCCATATTGCACAAGTCGTAGATATCAATACTTCATTAAGCAAATATGCGTAGCAACACATGTAATAAGCAAAACACATGTCAATGAAATGAACTTATATGTCTTAAAAGTACAACACGTCTTAATCTACATAATACAATAACCCGAATAACTCTAGTCATCAGACTCGATACTTTCATCCTCTCTAAATTGATGGTCATCACGTTTACCCGAATCATCAGTCTCGTAGTCGTATGGGCACAACTGCTCGTCTATGCTAGACAAAGTGTCTTCTTCTTCTTCAGGTGAATCGACATCTTCTTCTCGCACCAAGTCTTCCGATTGTATGGCAAGTTCATCAAGGCGGCGAGCAGTGTGTTCGATCTCAAGTAAGAGTCGGTTGAGTTCATTCGCGCTTTCGCTTGAGCAAGGAGAAAAATTATGGTACACTATGTTCTTAATATCACTTGCGATTTCCTCTATGCTATTAATTGTCCAAGCATGCACTTCACTGACTTTCTTTGAACCTTTATCCATCTATATGCAAGTAAAATAGTACACTAAGGTAGTAAAACATAATTGATCTGAACAAGAATCTGTTAACACAAATTAAACATGCACCATTGCAATCTTCCAAATGAATTTAATGTGAATCTTCATGCATATTATGAAAAAATGGTCACAGAAAAGCACAAACAACCCCGAGGTGCATGAGAAACAATCCTCCAATTGCAATAGTGATGGCGGCATCATACTACTATCCTAGGCATTTCCTAAGTGTACCATAGAACAGTTCTTAAACATTGGTATGCAAATGTGCTCTATGAACCTTATCTTTGAAACATGCGGCTAAATTGGTTGGGCAAAAGTTTCATCCCAAACAGCTAAAGCACATCTGCAAAGTTGAGACATTGCTTGACCTTAGCTTAAACAACCAATACATATATAACAGAGTGACGGACAATATTCATCTCGCAAATTGTGTAATCACAAGATAAGGAAAACCTACAGGCTGTTCGCAAGCTATATGCCTCTGTTTGAGTCGGCCAAAATTCCCAAGAAACACCACCAATAGCACTTGGATTTGTGAAATCAGGGCGAGCACTCAAATTAAGGCAAGCCCGCACCAAAACACCGAAGAAACTCAGCATAGATAAAGAAGTAACAGTAAACAAATATTTAATCACATAGCAAAAGATTATTCATAGTTTACTATAATGGGTTGTAGGTGAGAAAGCAATCTCATTCATGCAACTGACGCGCGTCGCTAAGTTTCCAGTGACAAGTCGTTTTGGTTGAGCTTCTCAAGCAGAGCAATCAGCCACATCCAAGGCTTAGGCTCACTCAATTAACCAACATCTAATAGGGAACACAAAAGCACAAGATTTTGTGGGGACATTCCTTCTATTTCTATCCTAAACTTTTGTTTACTTGACCCCCATTTTTTCTGTATTGTTTCTATACAAAGGGTTCAACTGAGAAGATAAGATTCAGTGATAACAAGTAGCATCACAAATCATAACCTACCACAGCACCAAGACCTTTCTAAAAATGCACTTCCACTGGTAGAAGATAGAAAATACTCCCCTATTGCTTCCCATCAAAAAGGAAAAGACAAGAAAATATAGGGAAGAAACAAAGTACGAGAAATTCAAGACACATTCGGATATTGATGAAACCCAACTTACGACTATCATTTGCTTACATTAAGGGTAGAAGACACAGGAGAAACTAGATAAAAAAGCAATAACTGAATATCAGTCCCATTACTTCTTAGGAACAGCATATCCATTACCAAACAAATTATCAGAGAGTCAAGAGTCAATTGACATTGTGTAAATACAAGCTTTCACTCACCATAAACCTGATTGATTAATTACCTAAAGTGTAAATTGAGACAGATTTTAGTTATAAGAGAGAGGACAATAATGCTATCCTACAAAATGCATGTCGCTCGGTTACTGACATTGCAACGAGAGAAGAACATGCAAGGACAGGCAAGAACACACGTAAGAATGGTCATCGAGCCAATTAAAATAGTAGCAGTCTAGCATAAGTCTTCAGATCTAAATCTATAAGATCATATTGGGCTAACAAGGGCATTAAGAACTAAAATTTTCAATGGAAAGAAGACCCATAAATAGTAGTTCATCATATCTTGAATATATGTCTGTCATACATTATACTTCGATAGCTCCAGAGAAGCCTATTCTAAATTAGTGTTTTAGTTTATTTCTAAAATTATTTAGCTCCACGCAGCTGAAAAGGACGAGTGAATACTATCACAGGGAAGAACATCAAATCGGAACTTAGCAGATCATATATCCAGGCATACCAACAGTGCATCTAATGAAGCTAAGAATATGTAGTATCTTGCCAAAATTAACAGCGAAATTGCATAAATCGCACTCCATTCAAATCCATCCACGCAGATCAAAAATGCTCAAGCACAAATACATCTACACGGCTAGATCTAGAAGAATATGGAAGGAGTAGATGCAAATCGCAATGGGGGCTCACCTTGTAGCGGGAGCCCGAGCTCGCGGTCGCAGGTGTCAGGGTAGATCGTCGGAAATGAGGAAGACCACGCGAGCGTTGAGGAGAGGAAGCCTTCGCTGCCGAGGGATGCGAGACCGTGCCGGGGGAGAGGAAGCCGTGCTGGAGAGACGAACCGTCGCCCGGGAGAAGAAGCGCGCACCGGGCGACGGCCGCCTTGGGGATTCGTAGCCTCGTGGGGAGAGGAAGAAGCGCCACGAGAGGCGGCGGTGCCGGGGAGAGGAAGCCTCGTCGGGCTGCCGTCTCCTACGAAGCCTCTCTCGTCTGGATTTGTCCCTGCGGGCGCGCGAGAGGATGGCGAGCGGAGAGAGGCTCGCTAGATGTAGCGAGTCTCTCTCTACTCGCCAGATTTGGGGGAGGGGATGGAGAGCCTGTTGGAGCCAGATTTTAGTGTCAATACCTAAAAAATGGAGAAGCAGAGTTGAATGGGGAGTCTCTTGGAGATGCTCTTACTATTTCCTCTGTGTGGAGACTCTATCCTCTTTTTGTTTCAAGGTCTCTTTGGAATGCAGAAATTTACAGTACTTTCATAGGAAGAAGTTTAATTCTCGTAGGCTTGAGAAAAATTTCTGTCTTCCAAAGAGACCCTTAACGTGCGATTGGCGTTGACGTGCTGCGATTCCTCATGCATTTCCATTTCCTTTGCACCTATGAAGGACCATGTGGAGGTCCATCCATGTTTGTGATGAGTATTTGACTTTATCTGAGCAAGGTGTGCTCAAGTTTGAGTTTGATTTGGATTGTTTTTCGAGCTAGAGCAATTTGAGTTCTTGGTTGGAGACCGGTCGTCCACCCCAGAGTGGTGGGTCGTCCGACCCGAGTGGTCGGGCTTTGGTATGTTGCGGACCGGTCGTCCGACCCCGAGTGGTCGGTCGTCCACCGAGAGGTCAGGCTTTGGTGGTCGGAGACTATCGTCCGACCACAGTGGTCGAGTCTTTGGTTGGTCGGAGACCGGTTGTCCGACACGAGAGGTGCAGGCTTTGGTGGTCGGAGACCGGTTGTCCGACCACGAGTGGTCGAGTCTTTGTTTGGTCGGAGACCGGTTGTCCGACCCGAGAGTGCGGGGCGTGGTGGTCGGAGTCGGTCGTCGACCCCGAGTGGTCGGGTTTCTCGCCGGTCGGAGACCGGTGGTCGACTCTCAGTGGTCGGGATGGAGACCGGTGGTCGGACCATTGTTGGTCGGGATGAAGACCGGTGGTCGGACCTTGAGTGGTCGGGATGGAGACCGGTGGTCGGACCATTGTTGGTCGGGATGGAGACCGATGGTCGGACCATTGTTGGTCGGGATGGAGACCGATGGTCGACCTTGGTTGGTCGGGATGGAGACCGGTGGTCATACCACGTGTGGTCGGGTTATCTTTGGTCGACATAGTGTATATCTTTCTGTTGAGATGGATATGTGTTGTTGGACATTGCTATGTGATGTGGTTTCCTTGTCTATGATGGTTGCAGGACTTTGGAGCTAGGTCATGGTGAGGCGAAGGGGATCAGGACTAGGCTGGGAGAGCCGAGGTCCGTATGATCAAGGTGTCGCCAAAGATGGTGAGGCCGTGGAGTAGCCGCAAGCCGAGAAGACAAAGGAATGGATGAGATACTAACTTGGGCTGCTCGATCTAGGAGGACCGTTGGATCGCGGTCGGGAAGATAGAGTGGCGGGTCAAGTTAGTGTGAGTTGAGCGTGCAAAACCCGTTGTGTTGTTGGGTTTCGGGTGAGCCCATGCATAGCTTTGTGAGTGGGTAAAATCTCAGCCCTTGATGGAGTGCTCTAGGGTTTAGAGGCTCATCCAAGGGTGGTAGGTGTTCCAAGCCTGCTATGAATAGACAGGGAGAGGGGTGTCTCTTTGGGGGTGAGCAGGTGAGGAAAGTCTACGTGAGTAGTTGAGAGTTGTTGAGAGTGATGATGTAAGGATCAAATCCGGCTCTTGGATGTTAGCTTAGGATTGAAGCAGGACATCCAAAGGTGGGAATTGATCCCAGGTCACTATAAATAGAGGGGTAGGGGCAGCCTCCCCTCTTTGAAGGTTCTGAGGTTTTTGCTGCTCATTTGAGCTTTGCCCACTTTGTTGTGAGGCTTTGTAAACCTCCCTTCCAGAAATGAAATGTTCTTCACTTATATTCTTGTTTCATTTCTCTTATGTATTTACATTACGCACTTAAATTCTGTTATCTAAATTCCGCATTTACTTACTTGCAATTTTCTTTACGTAATTTGGATTTGCCTCATCTCCTTCTACATGCTTCTGAGTCTTTGTTGAAATTCATGATTGATGAACTCTTCTCTAGATTCGGTGCTTTCAATCATCTAGGCAATCCTTGCGTTCTTGTTGCAAGTTTGTAAATCTGTGTGTTCTTGAAGTGCGTAAACGTGTGACTTGCGCTCTTTAGTCTGATTGGCTTCGGTTCTTGTTGCCAAGGATGAAAGATTCTTTGGATGAATCTTCTATAGATCATATCCCAATCATCTAGGCAATCTACAACCTCTTCTATTCGGTTTGCAAGAAACCAATTTATGTGACTAGTTTTCAGATAGTGTTTCTATTTGTTTGAAGGGTTGTTTCTTCGTGTACTTACTTGCTGTGATTTGTGGAGAGTTATCCAAGGATATTCTGACCATCAACTCCCACCAGCAAGTTAGGGGTGAAGTCTGTGTTTGTGACTCTGTTTTTGGTGTTGCATTTGTTTAAGCGAAAGGGACGGAACCTTGGTATCAATTCCTTGATTGATGATTGAAATAGGTTCTGACATCCTTAGGGAGGTGCACACAATTTTCACTTATTTTGGATCACCGATCAAAAGTTACATCGATTTACTTTTAAGATCGTCTGATTTCACTATTCATCCGAACCTTTGTTCACCCGAGTCTTGTTCATCCGACCTCATAGGTCGGGCGTCTTTATTCATTGGTCGGGAGCACTATTCATCCGAACACTGTTCACCCGAGTACTGTTCATCCGACCTCTGTAGGTCGGGCGTACTGTTCATCGGTCGGGAGTACTGTTCATCCGACCTCTGTAGGTCGGGCGTACTGTTCATCGGTCGGGAGTACTGTTCATCCGAACACTATTCACCGAGTACTGTTCATCCGACCTCTGTAGGTCGGGCGTCTTTGTTCATCGGTGGGATCTTGTTCTTCCAACACTATTCACCCGAGTCTTGTTCATCCGACCTCTGCGATCGGAGTCTTGCTTAACCGACCTCCGCATCGGAGTCTTGCTTCATCCGGTCGGGTACTGTTCACCCAACATCGTTCCTCCGACCACTTCCGATCGGAGTTACATTCACCCGACCACTTCCGTCGGGAGTCTGTTCATCCGACCACTTCAGTCGGAGTCTTATTCATCCGACCCGATACTAACGACCGATTCGCGATCTTATTCATCAGGCGAGCTACCCGACGGTCGCGTTTTTCTTGCTCACCCTATTTTAAGCGGTGGTGCCTCTGCTTTGAAATTGCACGATCGATGGTTCGATTCTCTCTTTACGGTCTTTTGGTGGATTGGTTTCTAGGGGGAGAATTTATTCGAAAATTTTATTTGGCTCCTATTCACCCCCCTCTAGTCGCCTTTTCGATCTTTCAATTGGTATCAGAGCCGGTTCTGCTCTTTCTAGATCTTGACCGGTCTCAAGAGCCATGGCGATGGATAAGTATGCCACCAAGCCTCCTATTTTCTCTGGAGTTGATTTTCCTTTTTGGAAATCTCGGATGGAGTCGTACATCATCGCCTGGGGCTTCGATATGGCAGAAGGTGAAGCTCCCGTATGAGGTTCCTTCTGATGAGAACGTCACGGCCGGCAATATGGCTGACGTTGAGGCGAATGCTAAGGCAAGGAACATCCTCATACAGGGTCTTAGCCGCAGTGAGTATGACAGGATTTCTCACCTTCGTTCTGCTCATGAGATTTGGGTGACCCTCGATGCTTACCATGAGGCACTACCCAAATCAAGGCGGTTCGACAGGACCAATTCAGCGTGAGTTCAACAAGTTTGAACAACCGCGGCTGGTGAAATCTTGACGAGTGCTTTGGTCGGTTTACAAAGATTCTGAGCGACCTCCGAGCAGTCGGTTGCATATACCCTGACTCGGATAATGCTCGACATTTCTTGACCGCACTCGATCTTCGTGTTTGGGAAATGAAAGTGACCACCATCAAGGACACCACCGACCTGTCGACCTTGACTCTTGACGGGCTTTATTCCGCCTCACGACTCATGAGATCGGCGTCGTCTCGCGGAAGACGAAGTCTCGATCGATGGCTTTGGTCACCGATCCCATTGGATCCTCTCTTTCGATTCTTACATTGGTTTCTCTCTCTCGCCCTTTGCGAGCTAGCGATGACCAATCGGAAAATTTTCGAAAAATGAGCTTGCTCTTCTTGCTCGCAAATTTTCATATGCATACAAAAGATTGAGAGAGAGGAAGAGAGGTGGGATGATCACTGTTTGAGTGTGGTGGCCCCAACCACATTCGAGCAAACCGCCCCAAGCCGGAGAAGGGCGAAACGAACAAAGCGGTTCGGGCAAGAACGACTACACCGATAAGAACCGCAACAAGAAGGCCCCACTCGTGGCCGGCGAAGAAGAAGTACCACAACTTTGCCAAAACAAGAAGCTCTTTCATCGGGTCCTCGCCGCTAGATGATATCGAGCTCTCCGACTCGGAGACGTGGGCGGCGAAGGCGAGGATGAACCGCAAGTGAAGAAGAGCGGCGACGACTTCTCGGCATGTGCTTCATGGCGGCGCCATTGAAACAAGCGACTCCAGTTGTCTGACAACTCGGACGAGTACCCACCTCTGACGAATTAAATCTTGCTACAGTAAATTAGGCAAGTTTCTTGCTAAGGCTAGGTCGAGGTGTTACGAGTTAGAAAAGGAAGTAGGTACCTTGACTCGGGAGTTAGCTTCGCAGATCTTCTCCTCCCGAGTCACCGATGACTGTGTTCTCTGTGATCTTTGTTCTTGTGGAGTTGGAGAACCTAAGGACCATACATGATAGTGTGCTTGCTGAACTTGATGGTCTTAGGAGGAAGAATGCTAGCACTAGTTCTATTGATGATATTCCTGTTGAGGCTAGTTTTCTTCATGCTCACTCTACTCCTTCTTGTGCTAATTGCCCTAAATTGCTTGCTGAAATTGATGCCATGAGTTCACACCTTAAGAAGCTTTCTGCTAGAAATGATGAACTTGAATTGCATGCTTCTAAGGACCCAGTCAGCTCATGTGAGGGCTGTAGGCAACTAAAACTTGACAATGATGCTTTGAATGTCAAGTGTGATCAACTTGCTAAGGACTTACTAGATAAGTCAAAAACTGGTTGCCTGCTGTGTGTTGGGGTTAAGGATGACTTGGATAAAATCCATGTCGAGCTTAGAAAGAAATTAGAAGACCAAGCCAATAGGATTAGAGATGCTTCTTGCGTTTCTTGCGAGTCCCTCAAGATTGAGGCAGCCGTGCTAAGGGAACAAAAAGCACGTGCTGAGAGATCTTCTCTTTCTGGTTCTTCTTCTTTCTCTCTTTCCCCCTGTTCTTCTTGTGCTTCTCTCCTCCGAGATTGCCAGTATCTTATGAGCACTCTCGAGAAGTTTGTTGGAGGCAAGAAGAAGCTCAATCTTATTCTAGACCAATCCAAAATTAGTAGATTCAATCAAGGTCTAGGATTTGATCCCTTGGAGCACGCTCGGGCGCATCCTCCCACCATTGTGCGCGGCTCCAAGAGTGGTGAGATTGTGGTAGCTCCCAGAGTGAGCACCACCGTGTTTAGGTCTCTTGGGGTTGTCCATAGGACTTGACGTAAGGGTGTTACTCTGTTATTCGTCTCTAGCAAGGCGAAGTACACATGCACCTTCCGTAGAAGGATGGTCACCTAGTAGATTTACGCTTGAGCACGCCAAGATCACTCGGCGTGGCGTGTTCTTGCTCTTAGGGGTATTCGAGGTCATCCCAAGACTTTGAGTGCTCCTAAGGCACACACTGCTTCTAGACAGGTTAGAGAGTCGCCTGTTTTTGGGCAGCGTCCAGGACTTGGTTTTCATGCTAGTTCTTCGAGTTTTAGTCCTGGAGCTGTTCGTAGTCAGTCTTTTCGCCGTCCTCTTGATATTCCTCGTTTTTCCCATCGAGGTAGATATCAGCGGCGTGAGGTGTTTTCCGGTAGGGTATCGAGCGACCTTCTTGGGATGGTTCGGCTTTTGCACCACGGCGTGCCAACCCGTTTGACTCCTAGATTATCTACGAGTTGCTCCCGATCGTGTGAGAGTTGGCGTCGAGAGACACACTCGAGTCGATCTTCTTCTGGGATGATACTGAGGCGTCGTGTGGCTCGATGTTGGGTTCCCAGATCTTCTCTCTATCCCAAGATCTTGAGTCATCTTTCCTCTTGTGTAAATTCCTTTTGTCATGTCTATGCAATGATGCTTTTAAGTGCCTTTTGCCTTTTGATGGCATGAGTCGCTTGAGGCTAGCTTGAGGATGTGATCACCGCCTAGTGGAGTGGATTTGGATCATCTTGTGGACTTATCCTTTCTTAGTTCGATTCTTAGTCCATGAGTTGTCACGAGGCATCATCTTTGCCGTACATAAGTAGTGGACCTCGTTTTCCTCAAGGTACCTACTCACGGCAAGAGTTGCGAGTAAGTATGTTGGTCATGATGATCCTTACTAGTCTCATCTAGGATCGTTTTGTCGCTTTTCAATGTTGGCACTCGATGTGAATTCCGAGTTGGTCTTTGCGGCTTGTCTCTAGAGGATTGGATCTTCCTGCATGACCATCATGAGCATCATGCTAACCTGCATGTACTTTCAATTTTGTTTGCCTTGTGTTTCGCTCCACAAGTGTTGAGCTTCATGATAACAACATTGGGGACTTCCACTTCCATGGTGAGCTATCTCATACCCTCATGTCGGTTATACTTGCGATCATCATTTTCATGACATGTTGTGATTGCTCTTGCTCCCATGTGTATTATATGTACTTTGCTAGGTCTTGTTAGTTTTTGTCTGTCTTGTTTTGTGCCATAGCATGTTTTCCCCAACCATCTTTGTGCTTCATGTATTATATCCTAAATTCATGAGCTCTTTCCCAGCATGTGATTTTCTTGTTTTTATCTTGTCCATGATATTGTTCATTTGGTATGAGCATTTGTATTAACTATGGGCACGTGCTATATATCATTTACTTTATTTTGTCATGAGTAGTATCTAGGTTATATGACCCTGATTTTCTATTACATCCATGATTAGCCTTGTTTAGACTTTGTTTGTCAGACTTTGTGCTACATGTGAGTGCCTTTCATGAGATTAGGGTTATATGATCTAGCTGCCGCTGTATGACTTATATTGTTCATGATCACCTTTTATTGTCCTTCATGCTTATATGCTTCATACCTATTTTGCATGAGCTTGTGTTCTTCATTCATGGCATGTATTCATCATCATGCATAGAGTGTTGCCATAAGTAGCTTCTCATCTTTGTGTCCATGGTCACCATTTACTTTCATGCTGCCTGTGTCCTCATGACCTTTTGTTTGGTCTTCTTTTGACTGCCTTTTCAAAGACATGTAAATATTGTTATTGAGACTATGGATAAATGGATCTTGATGTTGCTAATTGGTTTGTTTTATGCATGATCCTCTTTGGTTGTCTTTATTTATCTTGCTCATGTTATATCTAGTAGCATGTTGTTGTGCTTCATTATGGTATTTCTTCATTTACATGGTCATTGCCATGTTTAGGGTAGTATCTTGATCCATGTATTTCTAGGCTTGCACATGATCCCTGCTAGCATTTTGTTGCTGTGATGCACCTTGCTTAGCTTCTTCTGCCAGCATGACAGTGCTATGATGCACCTTGCTGTTGTTTATCATGTGGATATGTTTTCACTGTTGTCTATGGATATATGGATCTTGATGCTATCTTTAGCTTGGTTGTGAACATGATCTTACATTACCTTCTGCATCATGTTCATGCTCTAGATGATCATTTGCCACACTTTTCATGTATCTTGTCCATTCGTGCCTAGGAAACTGGATCACTAACTTGATTTGAAAGCATAGATTTGTTGGATGCATGTGTGTAGGCTTTCAGTGAGAGACCATCATCCTAGGAATATCTCTTCCTCTGCTTTTAGGATCCACTTGGTCCTTTGCCACTACTTGTTCTACACTGCGGTAGGTAAGTACCTCTGAAAATGTTGATGATAATGATGGATCTCTTAGGAGGTTGTGGTTCTTTTGTAGGTAGAGCTTGTGTCCTTTTTGTCTAGAGTCTTTTGGTTGGACTTCTAGCATAATTAGGTTGCTTTTACCTTGAGCCGTCTTGCTCCTTAGAGACCATGTGGTTTTCGATCTTATCTCTTTTCCTCTAGCTTTCTACCTATCTCTTGTGAGGAGAGAGTTTTAGAGTGTGTTGTGGGGATTTGAGCTTGGGTTTATGAGCTCATATAGCTTATCTTGAGGGGAGCTGGTTTGTATATTATGTACTATATATTCTCTTCCAGTTTTCCTTTCTTCTTACAGGTGACTTTGGGCTTGTTTTCTTGAGTTGAGTTCACTCACTTAGACTTCTGCATGCCTCGCATGGACCTCTTATCTTGTGCTTTAGGTTGCTATCATGCGTGATTAGTGTTCTCTCTTCTCTCTAGGTTGAGTTCCCTCACGCCTTATAAGCCTAGTAGGTTTTGTGGCCTCCTGAGTAGACGAGTGCATGTGCACTCCTTAGTTGAGATCTAGAGTCGACTTCCCTATGTCGATCTCTGGGAAGATAAGAGCGAGTCGAGCCATAGTGAATCTCTTCTATCTTATCTATGCTCAATAGCCATCCGGTGTTGCGGTTTCTCGACTTCTTCTCCTCATTCTGCTTTTTAGTTATTATTGAGTTCATTCGGTTTTCTTTATGCCTAATCTTGATAATAACCCAACTTTAACCAGATTTGAGCTTAAAATTGATTCAATTGTTGAGGGAGTTTGGGAATCTGTTCATGCATTGCATTTAGACTGCATTTTTCGTTTTATGAGCTTTGTCTATTATGCATTTGACTCAATCTTCGTGAAATACATCATGCTATATCTTTCGAAGAAAATCACTAGCTTAGATATGTCCAAGTTCATTTATCAAGCTAATGTTCATTGAAATCTGAAAAACTTAAAAGCTTTAAATGAAAACTTGATGAAACATGTTGCTTTTACTTACTAAGTTTCTTCTCTAAGAGCTTTTACCATAAATTGTGAAATTTTGGAACTCTCTAGAGTCCCTATAGCAACTTGGGTGAAATTTGCTTGATCCATATTTGAGTCCTTCAGAATTGCTTATATGTGCTAAACTGAAAATTAAAAAAAAAATTGACTCTTTTGTGCAAAATTGATCTCAGCACTTTATATTCTCGAGACTGCCTCCCATTGCATTTGGGATGAACTTGGAATATATTGTGTATGACCAAGATCATTCTCTTAAGAGTTACTCTTGAGATGATCGAAAATGGCTTGAGTCAATCAAACAAAAAAAATTGCAAATATCAAACACATAAGTGGGTAAAGAATGCAAATAATGTCAAACATTTGCACCCCGCTATGTTTTTCGAAGTCTTAAAGAAAATTTGCATAAATTGAAAAATAGGCTCGAAGGACCTTATATGCACTTCAAAATTCCTCAAAGTGTTGAGTAGGTTGAACTCTAGGTTTTCCATTTGATCCCTGAGTGGTTTTGCTTCTAGTTTTGAAACTTTGCTAAGTTTTGCACTTGTCAAATCTTGCTAAAATGATACATTTTCAAAACTTAAACTTATGAGCAAAATTTGTTATTTGCACTTGGACATGTCTTAGTTGGTCATAATCTGAGATTAATAAGCTTGGTGTCATATCTTGTCACTATGATCATTTGGATAATCTTCAAAGCTCCCTTAGGTTGCATTTCATGCATACATAAAAGAGGGAGAAAATTCTATTTTGATGCCTATATTGCCAAAAGGGGGAGAAAATGTAGAAAAAGGCATCATTTAAAATGTAGAAAAGGAGGAGATAGAAATGTGAAAGCTTGTTGGTTCTTATGATTTTTGTAAATCTTTGCTATCTCTTATGGATCATAATCACATTTGACACTTATGATTGGTTTTTAGAGCTTTTGTTGAAAACTTGCTCTTTTCATGGTCTTGCTCTAAATTCTTTCTGCCAACTTGGTCATAATTTTATATCTTTCTCTCTGGACCAAGTTTGGCTTTGCAATCAAATTGCTTTCTTCTTGTCTCATTCAAACTCAAATTTATGCCTTTTGTGTGGTTTGTCAATATACTCATCAAGGGGGAGATTGAAGGACCATGTGGAGGTCCATCCATGTTTGTGATGAGTATTTGACTTTATCTGAGCAAGGTGTGCTCAAGTTTGAGTTTGATTTGGATTGTTTTTCGAGCTAGAGCAATTTGAGTTACTGGTTGGAGACCAGTCGTCCAGACCCGAGTGGTCGGGTCGTCCGACTGAGAGTGTCAGGCTTTGGTGGTCGGAGACCGGTCGTCCGACCCCAGTGGTCAGTCTTTGGTTGGTCGGAGACGGTTGTCCGACCCGAGAGTGCAGGCTTTGGTGGTCGGAGACGGGTTGTCCGACCACAGTGGTCGAGTCTTTGTTTGGTCGGAGACCGTTGTCCGACCCGAGAGGTCTGGGCTGCGTGGCTGGTGGAGTCGATCGTCGACCCAGTGGTCGGGTTTCTCGCCGGTCGGAGACCGGTGGTGAACCTCAGTGGTCGGGATGGAGACCGATGGTCGGACCATTGTTGGTCGGGATGAAGACCGATGGTCGGACCTTGAGTGGTCGGGATGGAGACCGATGGTCGGACCATTGTTGGTCGGGATGGAGACCGATGGTCGGACCATTGTTGGTCGGGATGGAGACCGATGGTCGGACCTTGGTTGGTCGGGATGGAGACCGGTGGTCATACCACGTGTGGTCGGGGTTATCTTTGGTCGACATAGTGTATATCTTTCTGTTGAGATGGATATGTGTTGTTGGACATTGCTATGTGATGTGGTTTCCTTGTCTATGATGGTTGCGGGACTTTGGAGCTAGGTCATGGTGGCGAAGGGATCGGGACTAGGCCGGAGAGCCGAGGTCCGGATGATCAAGGTGTCGCCAAAGATGGTGAGGCCGGGAGTAGCCGCAAGCCGAGAAGACAAAGGAATGGATGAGATACTAACTTGGAGCTGCTCGATCTAGGAGGACCGTTGGATCGCGATCGGGAAGATAGAGTAGCGGGTCAAGTTAGTGTGAGTTGAAAAGCGTGCAAAACCCGTTGTGTTGTTGGGTTTCGGGTGAGCCCATGCATAGCTTTGTGAGTGGGTAAAATCTCAGCCCTTGATGGAGTGCTCTAGGGTTTAGAGGCTCATCCAAGGGTGGTAGGTGTTCAAGCACTGCTATGAATAGACGAGGGAGAGGGTGTCTCTTTGGGGTGGCGGTGAGGAAAGTCTCGTGAGTAGTTGAGAGTTGTTGAGAGTGGCGATGTAAGGATCAAATCCTGGCTCTTGGATGTTAGCTTAGGATTGAAGCAGGACATCCAAAGGTGGGAATTGATCCCAGGTCACTATAAATAGAGGGGTAGGGGCAGCCTCCCCTCTTTGAAGGTTCTGAGGTTTTTGCTGCTCATTTGAGCTTTGCCCACTTTGTTGTGAGGCTTTGTAAACCTCCCTTCCAGAAATGAAATGTTCTTCACTTATATTCTTGTTTCATTTCTCTTATGTATTTACATTACGCACTTAAATTACATTATCTAAATTCGCATTTACTTACTTGCAATTTTCTTTCGTAATTTGGATTTGCCTCATCTCCTTCTACATGCTTCGAGTCTTTGTTGAAATTCATGATTGATGAACTCTTCTCTAGATTCGGTGCTTTCAATCATCTAGGCAATCCTTGCGTTCTTGTTGCAAGTTTGTAAATCTGTGTGTTTTGAAGTGCGTAAGCGTGTGACTTGCGTTCTTTAGTCTGATTGGCTTACGGTTCTTGTTGCCAAGGATGAAAGATTCTTTGGATGAATCTTCTATAGATCATATCCCAATCATCTAGGCAATCTACAACCTCTTCTATTCAGTTTTGCAAGAAACCAATTTCTGTGACTAGTTTTCAGATAGTGTTTCTATTTGTTTGAAGGGTTGTTTCTTCGTGTACTTACTTGCTGTGATTTGTGGAGAGTTATCCAAGGATATTCGACCATCAACTCCCACCACAAGTTAGGGGTGAAATCTGTGTTTGTGACTCTGTTTTTGGTGTTGCATTTGTTTAAGCGAAAAGGGACGGAACCTTGGTATCAATTCCTTCGATTGATGATTGAAATAGGTTCTGACATCCTTAGGGAGGTGCACACCAATTTTCACATTTTGGATCGGTAGATCAAAAGTTACATCGATTCTGTTTTTAAGATCGTCTTGATTTCACTATTCATCCGAACACTTGTTCACCCGAAGTCTTTGTTCATCCGACCTCTGTAGGTCGGGCGTACTGTTCATTGGTCGGGAGCACTATTCATTCGAACACTGTTCACCCGAGTACTGTTCATCCGACCTCTGTAGGTCGGGCGTACTGTTCATCGGTCGGGAACACTATTCACCCGAGTACCGTTCATCAGACCTCTGTAGGTCGGGCGTACTGTTCATCGGTCGGGAGTACTGTTCATCCGAACACTATTCACCCGAGTACTGTTCATCCGACCTCTGTAGGTCGGGCGTCTTTATTCATCGGTCGAGAATCTTGTTCTTAGAACACTATTCACCCGAATCTTCGTTCATCCGACCTCTGCGATCGGAGTCTTGTTTAACCGACCTCCGCGATCGGAGTCTTGCTCATTCATCTGGTCGAATCTGTTCACCCGAACATCGTTCATCCGACCACTTCGGTCGGAGTTACATTCACCCGACCACTTCGGTCGAGAGTCTCATTCATCCGACCACTTGGTCGGGAGTCTTGTTCATCCGACCGATTACTAACGACCGGTCGCAAGATCTTGTTCATCCGACCAGAGCTACCCGACTAGTGCAGTTTTTACTGTTCACCCTATTTTAACTGGTCGGAGCCTCTGTTTTGAAATTGCCTGATCGATGGTTTAGTTCTCTCTTTCTGGTCTTTTGGTGGATTGATTTCTAGGGGGAGAATTTATTCGAAAATTTTATTTGGCTCCTATTCACCCCCCTCTAGTCGCCTTTTCGATCTTTCAACCTACTGTGCTAGTATTTCGCCTGGATTGCACCGCTGAGAGCGTGAGGAGGGAGACGGGAAGAAGAAGATGGACCAGTGAGGGGGGTGAGATGGTCGAGCTAGCTGGACCATGTATTCAGGTCCAAACTGGCACAGCGGCAAAATGGGTAGATCAAGTGGGGTTAAGGGCTTGGCTGCTGAAAACTAAAAACAAAATCCCCTTCTTGCGCGGATTGCCCTGTTTTTCTAGGTAAAATTGATTATTATCTTACATGTCTCATTTATATATGGTCGTAGATTCTATATATCAGTAACGAATCACGAGACAAATCATGAATGATATAAGGAAAAACGGTTCCTTCTTGCGCCGTAGCTCTCCTTGCTCCATGGCCGGCCAAATCCTTGCCCCCCTCTGACTCTCTCCGTGCGTTAGCCCCTTCCCTGCCGTGCTGCCGTTCGCCACCACCCGTCGTTCCCCTCGCCTCGCCACCGTTACCCTTCTCGCCGCCCTTAATTGCTCCCTCCAAAACGCAACCCCACCCCCAACCCCAAACAAGAATGGCGGCATCCCAGAGACCAAGAACGAGGACGGCGTCGAGGTGCACCTGGAGAAGGCGCGGGGCACGCACGCGCTCGAGATCACCGGATACAGCCTGCACAAGGGCCTCGGCGCCGGCAAGTTCATCTGGTCCGCCCATTCGCCGTCGGCGGCTACGATTGGCGCATGCTCTACTACCCCGACGGGGATGGCGGGGAGGACAGCTAACACTGCGTCTCCGTCTACGTCTACCTCGAGCTCATGAGCGCAGCTACTGGCGTGAGGGCACTCTTCGATGTGAGGCTGGTCGATCAGGCCACCGGGCTGTCGTCGTTGGTGTACTCCGTGACGACGCCTTTAATGTTCAGTGCCAAGGATAATAAATACTTGGCCCATAGCATCCAGAGGAGCGATCTGGAAGAATCAGTGTACCTGCGGGACGAACGCCTGGAGATCGAGTGTGATGTCACTGTTCTCGGGCAGCCACGGGTGGCGCAGATCGCCGTGAACTATGCGATCCAGGTGCCTCCCTCGGACTTGTCCGATAATTTTGGAAAATTGATGGAGGGGAAGGAAGGAGCAAGATGTGAGTGACTTTCAAGATTGACGGGGAGGTTTTCCCTGCCCACAAGATTGTGCTTGCAGCGCAATCTCCAGTCTTCAAGGCGGAGCTCTACGGGTCAACTGGGGACAAAAAAAGCGAGTACATAACCATTGAAGACATGCGGCCCTCTGTTTTCAGGGAATTGCTTCACTTCATCTACACCGATTCGATACCTGCCATGAGTGATCTCGATGGGAATGACAATAAAGAAATGATTAAGCACTTGCTTGTGGCTGCAGAGGCTGAAGCTGATTTGCAAAGGCATTCTTTGCAAGAGGCTTGATGTTGAGACTGTGGCGACTGGCGACTACGTTGGCTCTGGCCGACCAACATCATTGGAGCTATCTCAAAGATGCTTGCATTGAATTTATCAACTCTTCAAATAGAATGGAGGATGTGGTGGCAAGCCAAGGGTATGTGAACCTCAAAAGAGCATGTCTCACTGTCTTAGTAGATATGTTGGAGAATGTAAAGTGTCGCAAAAGTTGTACGCTCATGCTGGGTTTACTTTTGAATAGTTACCTTAGTCCATACATAACCACATGAGATGAAATTATCTTGCCCTTTAATTTTCAGAGATATTTTGGGGCAGACGAGTGAGTTTCGCGAAATGTTTATCTTGTTCATGTTGATTGCCTCAACCTATATATGAATCTATGCTAGTTCGCTAGTTTTCTCTTAGATGTTTTGATCTTCTTACTATGTAATACATTTACTGTTATAAAATTTCCTTTTATGTGCTCTTTAATTTCTCAAAACAGTGAATGATAAGCCATTCTAACATCAATCAGCAGCGCCACCATGGACACATATAGTGTGAAATTTTTTATGGTATTGAATTTGTCAAAGTACTAATTATGCTCTATTTTGAGTGCACGTAACATTTTTGTTATAATATAAGGATACATAGTCACCTTAGATGAACTTGTCTTGGCCTTGAGTTTTCAAGAATCTTCTAGAGGATACATCTAGGTTTTGCTAAAATTATTATTTTTATGAGATGGTTTGCTCAACCTATATGTCAAATTATGCTGGCTCACTTGCATTCTCCAAGTTGTTTTAATCTGCTGATCTGGTTTATATGATTTTCCAATCACCAACATTTTTCAGTACCTTGGTCTGTCAGGAAGTTTTGGAAATTAAAGCCGAAAAGAGAAACAGAGTTGCAGATTAATCAATCTCAATATCCAACTGATTATGCGATCACGTGTTTACCTCGTTAGACAATAAATTAATGTACTACTGAGAACTAACTGAGTTCCTCAAACCATATATGCATCACCTTTTCAGCTTATTTTTTGTTTACATAGAGGAATGCATGATTTATGTGTTGATCTTGTGAAAAGGCATTTCTTTTGGCTGAGTGAAAAAAAAACCTTAAAATGTTGTATCATACTTCAGTTGGTTTACTACACTTTCTCCATATAGAAATATTGTATTTGTTCTATTGCATTATGTTTGTACAAGTAGTTCAACAAATTCATTGTGCAGTAAAGATACACTGTATTCTTGGCACAATTGACGATGTAGGATCGATATACACTAAACTAGCAATCAGAGGGGGGGTGAATGATTGCGCGGAAGCTAAAACTAAAATTTTGATCTACTAAAAATTCACCCCAATTCGGACTCAAATAATTGCTTCGTATTCAACAAAACAGAGTAGATGCATTCGGTAAATCGCTAATACCCGGAGATCCAACCGTCGGATTGACCTGAAATTTTAACTGTAGAAACTAGATTCCAATACGAATCTAACAAAAAAAGAATCAGCTCGATCGGACATACAGATCAAAAGTTATTAAACTCGCAAGCATGCTGTGATAGATTATGACGAGAATTGACCAAACCCTAATTTCGTGATTAATCACAATCTACAAAAGATTAACCAACGAAACTTTCAGGAACTCTAAGTTGATACTCTAGAAAGTTTTTGGATGGATCAAATCAAGATTAAACACGTTAAATCAAGAGAGACAATGAATCAATCTACTAAATCGAAACCGAGCGACCAAACTAAAAATTGAATCTTGTAGCAAACCACGCATGCGAACAAACCGAAACCGAAAGGTCGTATGAACAGTAACGCGCATGAACAGTAGCAAAAGCGAATCAACAGTGGCGTGGATGTTTACTGTAGCCTCGCGATTTTCCTTCGCTTCGCGTCGCTCATTGCAAGGAACTCCAGCGCAAGAAGAAATTGATTTTATTTCTTTTGTCTAATTTGGTTAGAGTACTCCAAACAAAAGAGTACAAACCCTAAAACCTAGCTCTCTCATCTAAGCAGAGACAGCCCTCTCCTATTTATAATGAGCAACGATTCGCATGCATATCCATCCGCCCAACATAGCCCAATACATGCAAACCGCCCCAATCAATTACAATCGCACGCGGACGGCCCACCCGCCGCGCTCGCGTGACTAACCACCTCTATGTGCACCGTTCTCTGCCCGAACGTCCGCATGACATCCTTGACCACTAAGACCTCGGTTCCTCCTGAACCTAGTCCCGAACCTCGGTTCCTCCATGAACCTAGTTCGGTCCGTCATCGACCACGTTAGCCTCAAGCAACACCGCACATGAGTAAACAAGAAACAACTCCGAGCACAAGTCCACGACTTGACTCAACATCAATCCATGCAACCACTCACACGAGCGCATTGCATAAAGCAAAACCATTACCATGCTATCACAAGCATATCAAGTAAACATCTGAAACGAGATATGCAAAAGCACCACACATGCCATGAGCACAACCACTTTGCAATGCCAATTTCATCACTAAGCCAATTTTTCAACACATGATCTTACAATCTCCCCCTTGATGAAAACATTGGCAACACCAATTAGAATTGAACATTGGCATTCACCTCGCAAGAAAAGTTTTTGAAATCAAAAGGTTTCAAAATCAAAAGCCAAAGTGAAAACACAAAATCTCCCCTTTGACAAATCGCAAAGTGAAAAACTCCCTAGGTGAAAATAAGAAAAATCTCCCTAAGAAGAATAATGTGAGTGAATGATTGAATATCACTTATACAAGAACATGTGCATGTGTAAAGTGCATGTAAAAGTTCTCCAAAGTGGCAAAGTTCTCCCCTTTGACAATGGATTCATCAAGAACACAAAGAGAAAACAAAATCTTTTTGTTTTTTTTTAAATTGACAATTTTTTATGTAATGAGCATTCTAAGTCATCCACAAATGTTGCAAATTCATCACCAAGTCATGCTATCAAAAATACTTGCACCTCAAATCTACACATAGACAATGTAGAATAAGCATAACTAGAAATTAAGTATTATTAACAATTTATTGCATGGCATGATCTCCTTTCTCAACAATCTCAAAACCTGAAAACATTGAATTTTGTGCACTTTATTGATACTTGAAAAACTGATTCATTGATTGATTGCAACAATAACAATTACAAGGAATTATATGCACCATCAGCCTTACTTTTCAACTATGCCAAGCCTCATTTCATAAGCTTAAGGTTTCATAGTTTCGGTCATACACAACCTCTTCCAAGTTCATATCAAAGTGCAATGATAAGCAGTCTCGTAAAGAAGAAGTGCGATAGTACATAACCTTGATCTTGCATTTACCAACAATCACTCTTTGAGCTTTAGCACTTAATTTTGATAAATTTCATATTTAGCACTTTTGAGCAGAATCAAGATAGCCAAGAAGGTTCAACCATGACAAGATTTAATTCAAGTTGTCATTCCAATTAAATAGTCATGACATAAACTACACCATATATGCATAAACATGAAGTTGCAACGACCTTGTAGCATAAACATGGCTTCAAATGACATATATGTATGATATATAATGCTCATTACTTTTTCATTGTTTTTCATTTTTTGTTTTTCATTTACTGAAACACACAAAATAAAAGTATGTTAACAAAATTTTACAAAGTTTTCACAAACTCCCCCTCAAAACAACATCTTAAAACTTTCTTCAAAATTGTCACCCAGTGGGATTAATTTTATAAACAAAAGTCTAAAAGAACAGTCCTCTCACTAGGCAAACGAAATAAATTTTCACCAAAAGTCCATTAACTCCCCCTCAAACAAATAACCAATGAAATCAAAAGAGAGGTGATGATATACATGTGTTTGAGTTATCACGGTATGTTCAGTTAAGCATAAGTATGAATCATGATAAATAAATCTTGAACATGAAAAGGCATGATTTAAGATATAACATAATTGAACATGCCAGGGATACATATGAGCATATAAGCAAACATCTCATCTCATACCACAATTAGATATCTGTGAATGTAAAAGATATGAGTGTATAAAATAGCTCACAAAGTAGGTGAAGAATTATCGCACATGCCTCTTGAAGGCCATCTCAAGGATGAGAACCATCCAAGTCTTGATCACATCTTACAAAAGACCAAGATCCACTAAGCTTCATTCTCCAACCCGCATCTGAAAAACCTACATAGCACTAGAAGATGTCGAGGCCTCGATGCTGGGGTTAGAAATAAAGCATTTAGGAATCCAAGATCTTGAGACACACGACACACAATGATAGGCACAACACGAGTATTCTTATGCACAAAATCAGATTTGCCCTTTCCGTGTTTCTAGCAACAAAAGGTGTTTGCATCACCCTAGGCACATAATGAGGAGTAAAGCGTGCTTGTGCGAAATTAGACCTAGCCTTAGTATTTTCTTTCTTTTGTTGTTTGGCTAGTCTAAAGCAAAAATCTACTAAGTGTCCATCTCTACCACAATGAGTGCAAGTGTACTTAACACGATGTCTAGCTTTAGAAATGAAGCAACATTTGCATTCATCATAGTAGAGGATAAAACTCAATGAGACTTAAAGACAATTTTCTTAGGCTCATTAATACTCTTAATTTTATCATTGCAAAGAGCCTGAACAACAGTGGGTGGTTTGGTTTCATATGAAGCATAAGGATCAAAACCTAAACCTTTCTTGTTTGAGCTAACCTTAGATTGATCCAAAATCATGTTCAAATTTTTCTTGCCATTAGTGAAACGTTCTAAAGAATTTTGCAAGTAATCAACCTTCTTAGCAAGAGTTAAACAATTATTGCATGGAACGTCCACTTTAGCCTTTTGCTTGCGACAGTTTGAGCATGAAAGAACCTCATGAGTGAGCAAATCATTTGTCATTTGAGAAACTCTAGCATTAGCATCATGCAACTTCAATTCAAGAATTGAACATTTAGAACAAGAAGTTGATTCATCTAAAATGAAGTAGAGAAACTAGCATCTTTAATTTGTTTGCAATTCAAAGCAACAAGTTTCTCATTCTTCTCAATTTCATCTCTAAGCTTATCAAGAGTTGAAGCATGAACATTTCTTAGTGAAGTAAGCTCGGAATAAATTAAGTCACATGATTTGCAAGCATCATCATCAGGAATCAAGGATTTAAGTCTAGCAATTTCAGCATTCAAAGATTCAATCAAAACATCATGTTTCTTAATTTTCTTGTTTCTTTTCTCTAAAAGCGTACCAAGACGAACAACGACATCAAAGCTCATCGTAAGAAGGATTTACCTCGTTTCCCTCATTTGTCAAGTTCATCTTGGTTGAGCTGTCCATACTTGCCATGAGACACAAGCTCGTCAAGTCTTGTCTCGTCTTACCTTTGGATATTGTATCTTCATCACTGCTTTGAGTCTACATCACTCAAGTTGACTTGTTCAAGTCTTTGAAAGAACTCGATGCACAACTTTGCTATTTAGGAAGCTCCTTTTCTTCTTGTCATTGAATGGGCGCTTGTACTTTGTCTCTTTCTCCTCCTTCGATGATTTACCCGCAAGTTTAGGACAATTTGGACGAATGTGGTTGAGATCACCACACCGATAGCATCTTGGAGGCCACCATCAACTCTCTTCCTCATTCTCACATTCTCGCAAAGCTTTATTAAAGCGAGAAGAGAGTGATGCCAAGTCTTCTTCCTGAATTCCTCAATCTGCTCATCGGTTAGTGAAGATAAGAAAGACAAAGCAAAACTTGAAGAAGCATTATTATGAGACATGCTAGATTGGGAGGTCAAAGCAATTGATTTGTGATCATTCTTCCTAGCAAGAACATCCAATTCATGAGTTTTTAATTTAGAGAAAAGAACATCTAAAGTAAGTGTACTCATGACAGTTGATTCTCTAATGGATGTAACTTTCATCTCCCAAATAGACATGTCTAATGCACCAAGCAATTGTCTAGCATTAGCGAGCATCGTCATAGCTAACCCCAACAACACGTAAATTGCTAAGAATTTTATTAAAGCGTGCAAAGAAGTCATCTACAGACTCACCAGGTTTCATCTCGAAACGCATATATTCTTTTTTGTAAATATCTTGGCGAACCTCTTTGTGATGTTTGATCCTCATGATAGTCACAAAGAGATTTCCATACCTCATATGCGGATCGAAGATGAACTACTCGATCGAAGTCGCTCGCCCCAAGCCCTGGATGATCAAGTTGCGCGCCTTGCTGTTTGCTTCAACATGTGCGCGATTGGCGTCGTTGACGTTGTCGTTCTCAGGAACTTCGTACGGCTTGTAAACCTTCTCCCAAATTGCGAAGCCCTGCGCTTGGATGTACGCCTCCATCTTGGCCTTCCAAAACTGAAAATCAACACCATCGAACACACACGGTTTTGTCGAATAACGATCCATGAATCTAATCACCGTTAAGATAAATTAGAAAACCGTGCTCGATACCACTTGTAGGATCGATATACACTAAACTAGCAATCGGAGGGGTGAATGATTGCGCGAAGCTAAAACTAAAATTTTGATCTACTAAAAATTCACCCCAATTCGGACTCAAATAATTGCTTCGTATTCAACAAAACAGAGTAGATGCATTCGGTAAATCGCTAATACCGGAGATCCAACCGTCGGATTGACCTGAAATTTGAACTGTAGAAACTAGATTCCAATACGAATCTAACAAAAAGAATCAGCTCGATCGGACATACAGATCAAAAGTTATTAAACTCGCAAGCATGCTGTGATAGATTATGACGAGAATTGACCAAACCCTAATTTCGTGATTAATCACAATCTACAAAAGATTAACCAACGAAACTTTCAGGAACTCTAAGTTGATACTCTAGAAAGTTTTGGATGGATCAAATCAAGATTAAACACGTTAAATCAAGAGAGACAATGAATCAATCTACTAAATCGAAACGAAGCGACCAAACTAAAAATTCGAATCTTGTAGCAAACCACGCATCGAACAAACCGAAACCGAAGCGGTCGTATGAACAGTAACGGCGCATGAACAGTAGCAAAAGCGAATCATCAGAGCGTGGATGTTTATCGTAGCCTCGCGATTTTCCTTCGCTTCGCGTCGCTCACGCAAGGAACTCCAGCGCAAGAAGAAATTGATTTTATTTCTTTTGTCTAATTTGGTTAGAGTACTCCAAACAAAAGAGTACAAACCCTAAAACCTAGCTCTCTCATCTAAGCAGAGACGACCCTCTCCTATTTATAATGAGCAACAGTTCGCATGCATATCCATCCGCCCAACATAGCCCAATACATGCAAACCGCCCTAATCAATTACAATCGCACGTGGGCGGCCCACCGCCGCTTTCGCGTGACTAACCACCTCTATGTGCACCGTTCTCTGCCCGAACGTCCCGCATGACATCCTTGACCACTAAGACCTCGGTTCCTCCTGAACCTAGTCCCAACCTCGGTTCCTCCATGAACCTAGTTCGGTCCGTCATCGACCACGTTAGCCTCAAGCAACACTGCACATGAGTAAACAAGAAACAACTCCGAGCACAAGTCCACGACTTGACTCAACATCAATCCATGCAACCACTCACACGAGCGCATTGCATAAAGCAAAACCATTACCATGCTATCACAAGCATATCAAGTAAACATCTGAAACAGCATATGCAAAAGCACCACACATGCCATGAGCACAACCACTTTGCAATGCCAATTTCATCACTAAGCCAATTTTTCAGCACATGATCTTACAGACGATAACTTTGTTTTTTTTTGGTAGGCCATTGTATACTTATGTATGGTAGAGGCGTAGAGCCCGTGTTCTAAATAATGACCGTTAAAATGGTAAAAGTCCCTTGTCCGTTATGTTTATGGACATTTCAAGGTTTGTCCGTTTTATTGGACCGTTCAATCAGTTTAACGGCCGTTAACGTTTAATAGGCCCGTTTTATTGGGCGTTTATTTGGGTAAAATTGCAAGATTGACATATGATGTGGAACATTGTGACATACATGAGATGAATATTAGTTTTGCTTTTCATTGCCACTTGAGTTGTTCATTTGTTCAATTATGATTTTTAATTACATTCACATCATGATTTCTTTTTTCTTCATGTTACCATTGTGGACAATTGTTGATAGTCTGGTAGTTCTACTATGTATGCATAAAAGAAGATGAATTAGATGCAATGTTCTAAAGAACAGTAAATGGTGAACGAACGGTCATCCCACCTTTTAGTGTTTATACGATAAGCGGCCTTGTAAATGGTTGTACTATTTAAAATTCAGAGAAATATATACATGTGTTTGCAGTAACAAAATGAGCATCTAATATCTACTTTCATGCATATAGAATGAAACTACCAGGTTATCAGCAATTGTCCATAGTGTTGATATGAAGAAAAAATATAACATGTTGTGAATGTAATTAAAGAATCATAATTGAGTGAATGAATAGCTCAAGTGGTAATAAAAAGCAAAACTAGTATTCATCTCATTTATGTCATAATATTCCATGCCATATGGTAATCTTGCAACTTTACCCAAATAAACAGTCCGATAAAACAAGTATGTTAAACGTTAATAGCCATTAAACTAAATAAACGGCCCGATAAAATGGGCAAACCTTGAAATGTCTATAAACAAAACGGGCAGGGGACCTTTACCGTTTTAACGGCTGTTTACAAGGCCTTAACAGCCTTTACTTAGAACATTGATTAGATGATTATTTTGTTATTGCAAATGCATGTATATATTTCTCCAAATTTTAAATAGTAAAACAAGGCCACTTTCCGTATAAACACTAAAAGTTGGGGTGACAGTTCATTAACTTTTACCCTTATTTAGAACATTGCATAGAGCCCACGGCCTTCCTCATTGAACTGTCCTCTATCCTCTTTTATTTGTCATTTGGGACACCTTATGGTCTTCAATAAACACCTTTGACTATTATTTTCTAACTGTATGTATGCTCATCCTCGATTATCTTAAGAATAGTTAGTTTAGCTGTTGTATAGCCACATATGTTGAAGTTTGCTCATCCTTTAGTTTTGAGATATCTTTTTGAGAAGGATCGGTTTTGTATGTGGTGATTGGCTCAACCTATGTATGAATCTACCCAGGCTTGCTATTTTTCTAAAAGATGTTTCGATATGCTTACTAAGCAACACATTTTACTTTTATAATTTTTTTCTTTTGTGTGCACTTTTAATTTCTCAAAGCAGCAAGTGATTAGCCAGTCTAACATCAATCATCAGTGCCCCCATGCATGGCCACATTAATTGTGAACTACAATGAAACATTAGCAAATAGCAAAAATACAGTGGCAAGTTGTTTAGCATATCATAGAGCTAACTATATATTGAATTTTGATTTTATCTAGTGCTAATTATACTTTGTTTTAAATAAGCAGAACATTTTTGTTACAATATCAAAAATCTACATCTTTGTTACAATGGAGATCTTGTTCACACTTTTGTTATAAGTTTGTTTATTTTCTATTTGGTGGCATGTGGAACATTGAATCCTTAGGGAGCTCCTTGTTTTTGTATACCAGAGAAGTTGTTAAATGAGCTACAGTACAAATGCCTCTTCAGTGTTATCAGCTGTTGTACGAAATGTGAACAACCAGGGGCGGAGCCAGCCGGGCCCCATGCCTTGGGCCCAGGCCATTGCATGGCGAGATCTAGGCAGCCCGAAGAAGCTTAATTCGCCTGGCGAGCTGAAGTTTAGGTGAAGATTGCTGTACTAGACTAGCAATTTGACATGGCATGAGAGTACGTAGATGCTCTTACATGGGCTCGGGAAGTTACATGGGCTTTTGTTGCCAGGCCTCGACCCAGGCCCGGGTGGTCCGAGGCCTGGCTCCTCCCCTGTAAACAACAAAAGATGATGGCGAACTTCTGGAGCTTCAGGATGTCTTCATATGATGTGCATGTTACCCTAGATAAAACTTCCATATCTCCTTATTCACTTTTGAGAAAGATCTAATGCAATGAAAGTGTTACTGAGATGTAAACTATACGCTAGTAATAAAGCTTATACTAATTACCAATTGTTGCGTACCTACACCCATAATGCTAAAAACCTGACGTTTTGTTTTCAGATATCTTCTGGAGAAGCAGGCTTGACATATTTAGTTGATCCAAGAAATTTCAAGTTAACAACCATCAAAGTTATTTGCCACTCAATAGTCAGCCTCATGAAATCTATGCCTGCAGAACTGTACATGCAGTCAGCCTTTTGTTCGTGAATCATGATAGGGAGTGTACAGGAAGATAAGTGAGAGTTGAAACTGACGCTACATGCATGGTGGCATGAGTATCAAAGTTGCTTGCCTCAAAAAGTCAAATAATGTTGTCAGGCAGACTGTTAGCGTCAAAATAACGATGCATGTCTCAATATAATTTAGTAATCTGAGGCAAATAGGAAGAATTTGAGGTTTTACATCTCTCTACAACCGCAAGCAGATCACCACCTTCCAGGTTAGTTCATTCCTGCTTATCTCTCACATGCTAGCTGTTTGACCAATTTCCTCTTTGATGTACTTGACGTATATACTTCTTGCACAATTGATGAATTTACTGTATGGGTAATCTAAAAAATTAAAAGAAGTTCCAATTCGGAACCATATATGCACAACTTTTTATCATGAGTACCAATGACATTGTTGTGACTGTCCTAGTGCAGTTCCGTTCTCTGTATATTTGTGCATTTTGAGGCTGTGGTTTTGTTGTTTTCTTTTCCAACTTATGAATGCTAATTGGTACTGGAAGGAGGTGGATTCTGTAGAAGGAAAACATATTTCAAGGAGGTGAAGTTGTTCCTTGCATAATTTAATATTCTATAAAACTGCTACTTAAAACTAAGACTGCATTTCCTGTGTTCTGTAAGGATATGCTGTGCTTAAAACTAATTAAAGAGCTTTGTAGGGTTGCTATGTGTGAACAACTCTATTCCTGTACTCGTTTCATTTTCGGTTTAGCTTCTCGCTTTTCTCCTGATGCAACTCAAGGTCTGCAAGTCTCGAGTTTTGAGTTTTGACTAGCCTTTATTCAGTTTAAGCTCAATTAAATGAACAAGAAAATATGCAAGATGAACTCCACTATTGGTCACCTGACGTTGCCAATTCAATTGGATGAACTGCACCACAGGTCTCTTAAGAGCTAACATTTTTTCATCTTTGCAGCTTTGTACGTAAACTAGATTAATTACATGCATGTGCCATTGGTACTTGTGCAGGCACAGTACAGATCTACTGTCTTCTTTGCTGCAGATATAAATTATACAACTCTGTGAAAATGGTATACTCAATATGATCTTCCCCCTCACATTCAGATAGATCACATACTGACATTCATTTCTCCTTTCAAATATAGGTGCAAGCCTTATTTCTGTAACGTTGACATTACATCTGTGTAGTAGACCTTGCGTTGTAGCAATGCTTGTTATTTTTGTGCTCGAAGGACAAGGTCCCACTACAATGTAATGTAAAAATTCCAGTTGTGTTCTTTGATTAGCGTTATGTTCCTGTGAACATTGGCTCGATGCTGAACCAGTCCATGCGGGTCTGCAGAGATCGTTCATTCGGCAAGAAATCAAGTCCAGTTCATGCAGGTCTGCAGAGATCGTTCATTCGGCAAGAAATCAAGTTCGCTGAAGAAAAGAAAATAAAGGCGGGCGGCTTTCTGTCTGCTTTTATGTTTGGGTGAACGACCACCCTCCTTTCTTTCTTATGCGATGAAGATCAACTTTCTGAATGCTAGAGCAAGGTTTCAAAAACCGGCGAAAACCACTCAAAAACCGTGGTTTTCGACCTTACCGTTGCGGTTTGAGATCCAAAACAGCTCGGTAAACTGGTATAATTAAAAAAATTTAAAAAATTTATGCGTTGAAAATCGCTCAAAAAACTGTTTTTAAGGAACATTCAATTAGTCGATGGTTTTCGGTGAAAACTGAGCGGTATCTCGCGAAAAACCGCTCGGTTTTTGAATTTTTTTCCTTGAATTTTATATTTCTTAACTGGTTCCTCGCGAGAAACAACCCGGTTTTCGATTTTTTTATTTTTTTCAAAATTTTTATTTCTTAACCCTTCGGTTTTTGACGGTTTTCGAGCGATTTTTGCAGTTTTTGAATTTCAAGCGCTTTTTTCAAAAACGGTTTTTAAACCCCGGCTACGAGAGAGAATGAAGAAAGAACTGATTACTTCCCCTGTTCGTGAACAGATGCTATTATAGGATTTTCCATATCCACCGAGGAAAATTTACGGAAGACCACATTATCTCTTTTCATTAGATCAATTATTGTTATTTGAATGGTATGTCTTCCTTTAATCTAAGGTAGTAAATGACATTAGAAATAGTTAAATGGGAGGGATATGCTAGAAACAAATGGTAAAGTCACATGTATTTAGAAACAAATTTTGAATGTTAGAATGATACCTATTCAGGAACAAAGAAGTAGGTTTATTCGTTTCTCGATGCAGATAGTGACAATCTGGCAGAGGCAACATATGTAAGCGTTCTCATTTTGTGCTAGGCTCACCACCATACAGAAGAAAATTACAAACGGTTAAAAACAGTCATCAGAGATATCATGGACGATTTGTACATAAGAAACCATATTTGATAAGATAAATAATAGATGGCTCCAATTATAAATGTCTGTGATAAAGACAAATAACAGATGATTTGTATCTACAAACAGTCTATGATACTTATTTTTTATACATAATTTTAGTTTTATGGTTAGTCTCAGGAATCCTCCTAGTCATACCTTTTATATAGATACACAATACACACTGAAAGAGATATAGCAAACAAAATTCACAGTTGAGATAAATACAGACACCACACATTTAAACAAACATGAGACACATATGCAATTCACAATTAAGATATATACACATAATTTAAACAGACATAAGAAACATATGCAATTCACAGTTAAAATATACACACATAATATACACTCAAACAGAATAAATGACTTAAAATTCATGATTCAAGTACATCTACATGCACTTTACACAATTCAAAGTTGAATAGTATACACAAGCAACTATACAACTTATCGTAATGCCCGAGGCATTGAACTCACTCCTAGCAAATTACATCAGCAGCCAGGAAGGTGACAAGCTCTCGAACCTTCACAAGATCCTCAGGAAGGAAAGAAGTGGAGAATTTCTCTACTTCATCGATACTAAATGCATGCAAGATGCTTGGGCCACCTTACTACTTTTAGTCCTTGGTCCCACAACCACCAAGTTTCTACCACTAGTATTGTACAACTATCATATCTTTACTCTTCACTGAAGCAATTAAGTTCTAGGGTCGATGGCAGTACCTGAGAGGTGATAGAGGAGGGTGGTGTGGAGAAGACGGGGATGGCGACGGTGGGGTGGTGAGGATGATGGAGACGGCATGATGACGAAGGCAACGGCGTAGGGGAGTAGGGCGACAACAATGCAAAGAGGATGACGACAGTGTAGAGAGGATGGGGACGGAAACGACATGGTGACAAGGGCGACAGCATAGGTGATGAGAGAGACAGCAACGCAGAGAGGACAATGATAATGTGGAGAGGATGGCTACGGTGATGGCATAATGCCGAGGGCAATGGAGTGGTGCAGAGAGGATGGGGATGGCGATGGCGCGGTGACGAGGACAATAGCGCATGTGATGAGGGCGACAGCAATGCAGAGAGAACGACAATGGTGTAGAGAGGACGAGAACAATGATGGCAAGATGCCGAGGGCAACTGAGCAGTGTGGAGAGGATGGGGATGATGACGACACGGTAACGAGGGCGACGATGCATGGTGATGAGAGCAACAACAATGCAGAGAGGATGGCGACGGTGTGCAGAGGAAACCCTAAATTTGGATAGAGAGATGCTAAGTGTGAGTATCTCAATTTACCACATGGGAATTAAGTGAAACAACCGTGAAATTTGTTAACTCAAATAGTGTCATTAAATTAAACCAACCGTCCTTAAATAAAATCAAGCAACAATGATTAATTGTTTATATCAACTTTTACAAGTCTGTGCAATTGAATGCATTGCATTGCATTAAAAATTTAAATTACAAATTACAACACAAATTACATGAATGATTAATTACAACTCAAAAAAACTACAAATATTTAAAAGCTTCTCGCACCAACATCTTCAATAGCCTGCAAAGCAATAAAAAAAATTCATTTGTTAGTAAGGCAGTGAATTAATATAACATAAATGAATTAAATAAAATAATTAAAGTGAGAATTACCGTCAGTCCTATATGAATTTGGTATCGCTCACTGAGGTACCAGATTCGTCATGGGTCAAATCGGCACCTCTTGCGATTTATTTAACATCATCTGGCAATTTTACAAACCTGTTTTTAAGCCGTAGACGCACGTATTTTGAAAATATCGTGCGGTAGAAATAGAATAGTGCCCTAAGTAAAATAGTAAAGTTTGTATAGTCAAAAGAAATAAATATGGAAGCACTATGCTTAAGGGACAACTCACTAGTGCATTGCCCCTAGCCAAAACCCAAACGTCCAGAGCCTTCTCTATTAAGGCAAACCACCAGAACATACCACATACAAACAAACCACCAGAACATCTCACATACAAGAGCTCAAGTTTTAGAGGCAAACCACACCAACGCCATCAGCCAGCACACGACAGAGGGCAAGCAAGAACCAGAGCTCAGGCTACACAAGCAAGCAGGGGAACCAGGAGGTCAGAAGCCCAGGAGCCAGAAGGCAAAGGAGGAGCATAAGAGCAGAGCCACAAGAGGAGCACAACCACCTCTGCAACCCCATTACCAGCACCAACCTCTTCTCATTTGCACTGTATTTTTATTCCCCAACCCCAAGTATTCATCCATTTCCCATTATCCCAGTAGAGCATAATAGACATGACAGTAGAGAATTGAGGTAGAAATGAATACGACAATGGTCTTAGCTAGCTACACATGCTCCTTGGCGCACGATAGGCTAAGGGTACCGTCGCAGTGCCATCCAACCCTTACATTAGCAAAATTATCATAATAGACCCACAAATATTACCATTTAATCTTGCAGCACAGAACACAATAAAATGGAAACAAGTAGTAAAAATCATAGAGACATCCAGGGGTACCAAACCCTAGGATAGAGGGTGAATCATCAGGAGGCGTAGGTAGAACAGGCAGGGCCAATTCGGCCCATGAGCATCACGGCTCGGCAGCACAATCGGCATAGCCGTGTGTGCGCGCAAGAGCGCGGCGGTGCCGAGCTGAGCCCAGCTCGAGCGCATCACAGCAGAGCAGGTCTGTGGCCGGTGCGTAGGGAGGAGATGGCGGGGTTCGCGGCTGAAAGCATCTAGGCCCCCAAATTCATTTTGATTTTGGTAGTTAATGACAATCGTGATTAAAGGACTAATATTTTCTTTGAGATTATTGAAAATGGATTGGTCCTAGACATGGAACGAATTGAAGTATGGAAATGAAGCTAAAAGAAGATCAATGTGTCAAACTAAATTGCCAAGGTATAAAATTAAGGACCTTTTCATTGCTTTTGCCGATCTTGAAGTTTTGGAGAAAACTCGGGTTGCTAGAATAGGTGCTGTACTATTAAGAGGGGTCTTGGCTAGTATTTTGATGTTGATCAAAGTTTAAAGGCTCAAATCTTGCATATTTGAACTCATATTTGTTTTGTATTTGAGTCAAATTGGAAAAATTCAGAAAAGGATTCAGTTTAGCCGGTCCTCCTGCCCATATGGGTGCGGTGCTACCGGCCAAGTGGTAGCACCGGCCCCTATGGCAGTGCAATTTTTCTAGAGAGGGTGACTCGTGCCATTTTTTAGGCCGATGCTACCAGCCATGCAGGCACAGTGCTACCGGTCGAGCGGTAACACTGGCCTAATGTCCAGTGCATTTTTCCAAAGGGCACCCACTTTGGCCGAGCTGAGAAAATAGGGCTCGGTGCTACCAGTCCCAGTCTACATTCATAGAATACTGATAAATGTCACACATATATATATATATATATATATATATATATATATATAACTCCTTGCTTTTGTATATATAGATACATGATCTATGAAGCGAAAGCGAACAAACAATAGGTGGGTTTCTTGGACCCACACATAGTCTCAAAGCAAACAATGGACAAGAATTAAAATTTGTCGATGAATACGTGAAACAAGCATTGGTTGCTCAAAAACATAAGGACTTCATACTTTTACCCCACAACAAAGGGTAAGTGTTGCACTACTTGCTATACTTTGATTTGTACTGTGCACGCAACTCAGTTTTGTTAATTGATCATGGCGACATACCTGTGTCGATTTCACTGGGTTCTAATTGTAATTCATCCAGCCACAAACTGGGTTATTTACCTTGATTCCTTACAGATCGGCAGCCATGACTTGAATCCTATCGCGAAATTACTCACTAGGTAATCATGTTTTCTCCATAGATAACATGGTCATGTAGGTTGTTCAAGGTGTATATTGCTTTTGGAATAGCTGAGGCTAATCTTTTGCAATCATGTAGGACGTTCAAAGTGTACAAAGCTTATGAAGGGCCTTCTGACATGGACAGGGCGAAGCTGAAGCACGATTTTAAGTTTCTGGTATTCGCTATACACAATAATCATATATCAAACTCCATAATAATGACTTTAGAAGTAACCAATTCTATATTTGCAGTGCCACCAGTAGAGAAAGGGAAATAACCGATGTGGATTTCACGTTTGCCACAACATACAACTCCTCGTCAATACAAAAAAGACCAATGTGGCTATAACTGCGTTGCTCAGTCATATCTTAAATCCAGAAGGCGAGTTCCACTCTAGCTAACTTCAGGAGTTGTGTTTTTTCTGAATTACCACTTGGGTTAATTTGTCAAATTTTTGCTGTGGATTTGTGAATTGTAGTTGTGCATTCAATTAATTGATTAATAATATTGAGTTCCATTGGTTAATATATCTGAGTTCATTTCTGAAATAGATATGCCGCACAGTAATCTATACGTAATCTGCTTGCGCTGTGATGTAATTTGAGTTGATTACTGAAATGGATATAATGCTTGTGGTGATCTGTAATATACTTTTTTTAGGGCATGGCTATTATTTCCTGAGGCTAACCAATAAACAGAAAAAGGTCCATCCGTAGGAAAACTTATCACAGACAGTTCTAATTAGAAACCATTTGTGATGTTACCATAACACAGGTGGTTTCAAACTGATGGTCCTAATTATAAACCGTCTGTTAAGTCATATATCACAGATGGTTTGGAAACCGTCTGTGATATACCATAACATCACTGACATGTAGTGACAGGTGGTTCGAAAAACCATCTGTGATGACGGTTCCGAACTGTTTATGATAAAATTTTCTGTAGTAGTGTTCAACCCAGAGAGCTTATGACGGATTTGTTGTTTCCTTTACTAACTTAAGAACACACATTGATATTGGATTGAGAAGGATTCTGTATGAGATAATGATATTTCAAGTAGGTGAAGTTGTTGCCTGTATGATTTAATTTCCTTGGTTATTGGCTATAAAACAGCCCCTAAAACTAAATCTTATTTTGATGGCATAATTCGTCAATTGTTTATTTATTACACATCACAATACAAAAATGCATAAAATTTGCTAAACATACATGATTGTTTTCGCTCCGAAATTTTGCATACTACAAATATATTCTTAATGTAAATCCCAATCAACAAAATCGATAGAATGGCCTGGCCTAAAACAAAATCTTGATTATATCCAAAAGTTGGATGATTTATTGCAGCATGAAAGCATGATTGTAGAATAAGTGTCCAGATAAAATTAAACAGTTCAGGCCTTATAGACTTATAGTATACTTTGTGTGAATTTAATTTATATAGGTATCGATAATTTTAATAAAAAAGATGAAGGCTGAAAGGCTCATTTGTGTCAAGCGCTCTAACCCTTGTCGCCCTTTCTGTGATGAATCCATTTGTTTAAAATGACGAGTTTAATCTTTGGTCTTGATGAATCAACCAGCCCTACAATGACTCAAGGGGAGTACAACTATTTCTACTATGCTCTCGAGTCTGGACATCATGTTCTAGAATCTAATGAACTTGTTGTTCAACAGTATAGCATATAATCTTGGTCAGTGATGGACCTGTTTCCCCCTGCTTGTTTGCATGGTGCTTGATAATAAAATAGTTACCCATACGGAAGATATATTGTGTCTTTATAAAGTTGGTTCATAAGATATGGTTCTGTGTCGTATTACACGTAGCAACACATATATAGGCGCATAAATTATCAATACATGGTGTGTGGATGGCTCCCAAAACGTCACCGATATCTGTGAACACCGGCTATCTTGTGATCCTTCCACCTATTACAAAACAAAAATGGGAGAGATGCAATGTCATGTTGAAAGACTGACCAATAGGGAACCACCATGGCATCATAACATCTGGATTTTAAAAAGGGAAAATTAAGTATATACCACTCTATGCCACTCCTAATTTGCTTCTTTGAAATATGTGCCATTACAGAGGATTAAAGCCTATTTTTCCTAAACACACACCCCATATTAGCTTATGCAAAAGCTTGAGTGGAATGTTTTATCAAAATATTCCACATCAGATTATTAGATGCATTCCAACCATCTGTTCGCATCAGAGAATTAGAGCCATTCCCGCGACCTGCACGGCGACCTGCATGCTGGGCCGTGTTCTCCACGCAAAGACACACATTTCATTATTTTCATTCTTAAGTTCAACCAAAACATCAATTCACCCACATGAAAAAACAACAACAAGGTGCTTGAAAGCCTTCAATTCCCTACATTTGTTGCTTCAGAACATTCCACTCAAGCTTTTGCGCCTTAACATATTCATAGTGACGCACTCATACTACTCCTACATGAAAAAAATCACTAGCGAGTATCATTATGTGCAGGGAAATACAAAAAAATTTCCAGCCAAATCGACCTGCACAGTTCAAGAATTGGAGCTGTCCAAAAATCAGAAAAATGTAGCTTTGTAAAAACACTACTATAGAAAAGGCCATCACAGACGGTTTTATGAACCGTCTATAAGCATATGACGGCAGACGGTCTTTGAACCGTTTGTGAAAAACCTATCATATGCAGTTGTTTTTCTACCTCTCCTGGTAGAACTTCCATGATTAGTATTTGTTGTTTGAAATTTTTCTCTCCTTAGATGTTTCTGCAACAACATTTACAAAGAACAACCAGTTATAGATTTTGTAATTGAATATCTAAACATTTGAGATGCATGGAGGCAACAACTTTTCTGATAAGGATCATCTTACAATATGAACCTTTCTAGCACTTTCATCTCCTTTCTTATTCTAATGTTGATGGATTTCAAGGAAAAATCCAATTCCATCCATTGTTCATCCTGAAAGTTGTCATGCTCTGATTTATTTTCTACTGCATCCTCATACCCGAATGAGAATACTATAGACAACCTATTTTCCCTTTGATCTTGTGTAGTAACAAGATCATTTTAATGGAACCTTTATATTACCTCTATAAGCTCAGCTTTGGCTTCTTCCAGCTCTGCATTCGCTCTGCGCTCCTTAATGATAAATACCTTGTTAAAAGATTCAATATCTTGCGATTTATTATCTATGTCTTTCAATTTTTGTTTAATCTCATAAATCTTTTTTGTTAACTCAGAATCTTCTTCACTTCTATTCTGCTCCATTACACCAGACTTTTTCTTCGGTTGTTTTATCTCCACTTCAAGTTTCTGTTTAGCATCCAATAGCTTTTCCATGTCACAAGATATGTTATTATGCTCTATTTTATGTGTGCAATTTGCAATCACTGTGACATAAATAAATAAATAAATAAATAAATAGCCATGGTGAGGTTTTAATGTTGTAACAAACTCTTAGTCCTCTAATCATGCAAGTTTGACGTAATTTACAAAGTTAGATTTGAAAGTTAGAACTAGTTTCATAATATCACTTAGTTTGACATCTTTGAAAAAATAATGCATCTCTATGCATTTACAATAGAAAAGGTGCACATCACTTAATAGTATCACATGATGAACCTAAAAAAACATCACTGAAGCAAACGTGAACAACCGAATGGCCATCGTTTTCAGCCACCTCGGCAAATTTTAGCGCATGGACCTCAAGACAAATCAATCGGCCATGTTCTTTACTTGTGGCTGCTCATAGTTTTTTACATTTCATGGTATTTCGATCTGTAGCTATTGTTGTGCTCTTGAGGTATAAATGCAACATGGTGTTCAGAATCAAAATGATAGTTGAACACTGTGTTACCTTCGCATATACCTCAAGAGCACAACGTCACCTTCGAAATTGCAATGAAACAACAAAAACTGAGACCAGCCAGTAGTACAGAATATACGCTCGATTGATTCTTCTTGAGGTCCATTTGCCAAAATTTGCCCATGGAGCTGAAAACGATAACCATTCGGCTATTGATGTTCACTTAAGTGATGTAGAAATAGTGGTATACAACTAGTAACAACTGCTCAAATTGATATAGAAATTATTCTCAGATGTCGGGCTACCTTAATTAAAAGACCTGGACACTAGGGATAGCATCATAGAGTAATTTGTGATAACCTTACTAATTAGATTTACAAGAAACAGATTTATAGGCTTGACTGTTACTTATAACCCAATCAATTGATTACCTTAGATCATATACACACATATATACATATATATATACACACACACACACACATTTATATAAATCAAATTCAAGCATTGCCTATGGATCAACAATTATTGCTGACAATAGAAGGGATAGACAGTGAAAACATTGTAATTAGAAATGACAGCAAGCAGCATGAACATTTGTATGGGCCATTAATCAAATTCAAGTAAGCAACTCACCTATATAAACGAACAAGTATATGGCAGATTATGAAAGCTGAAAAGTGCTGGCACAAATTGTGTCTCTATAGCCCAATCTTCATAGAACAAAGCCACTCTAGCATGCAAGGTCCCCAAAATATTCAATTGTCTAGCCCTTTTGCAACCACAATAAGAGGTTTGCCACTCAAATTAACAAGAAGTATGGGCCTATGGGTATGGTCCTCTTCACACAACCAAATATTAAAATGATTATTTTTATACATAAACACTAAGACAGAATGAAGAGCGAAGTCCAGCCAATCATATTATGTAACAACATCAGATTAAAGTAGGCAACAAATATATTGCTTATATTCTCAAAGTTGAGTTCATGGCTACAATTTGCTATTATATATTCTACCTTAGAGGAAAAGAGAGTTCTATCAGATATTATATTTCTGTGTTAATCATAACGGCCCAATTAGTTTTGCCTGTTTGGATCAAACCATGAAATATAAATGGGTTTTCAAAACATAACAGCATATAATGGTGAATCTTAATAGCAAATCAATTCGAGCATGACTAAATATAGTAGGAGACAAGTATTGAATCAGATTCTACCAAACACAAAGCTCCTATATCCATGATTTGATCAACCAACAAACCCTAAGGAACTCTATGTGTAAATCAAAACTCAGTCCCGGAAACAACGCTACCAATCTAATCACGTGGCGAAGCCAGCAATATACATAGCTTTGGAGACAAGGAGATACCTCTTCTCACCACCGGTGTAGTACTCTTGGGGCTCGTCGAAGTCGATGCCCGCGCCGGGGAAGCCAGGGGTGGAGGGGCGACGGTTGAGGTAGGCGAAGGTGTGGATGGCGGGGCCGCTGCGGCTGCCAGCTTCTTGCTGCCATTAGAAGGGGAGGAGGAGGAGCTCATTGCCGACGACATCTTTTCTATGAGTTTGGTGCCACCTCAGCTTTTGGTATTTGAGTGGATTGGGAGGAGAAGCCGAGAGGCGAGGGCGAGTGGATGCTCTAGGGAAAGCAAAAACTACTTAAGTGGCGAGTGGAGTGAGTCTGACTGACTGATGCAAATCGATGGTTGAATCGAGTCAGGTTTTATACGGCATGAGGCGAGGGCATTTTGGTCCATATGACAATACGGGAGCTGATACGGTATGCTTATTTGGAGAAAATAGCTGTAATCCTCTGTAATGGCATTCCTCGAAACAACTTAACTCGATAGTGTCATATTTCGAAGAAGAAAATGAGTGACGAATCTCTAAAACACACACTAAGCACTGGCATATATCAAATTTTCCCTTTTCAAAAAAGGTTTATGGAGAATTACAATAGTAACAAGTCCTAAATGTATCTGGATTATATATATCCAGCATCAGGAATGTAAAATTTTCTCATGCTACTAGAGTGCGATTTATTGCAAATAATTGATGCAAGCATATATGCTTTATCATTATTAATATAGCATATCCTGTTTGTAGCAATCAACCGCCAAATTGACCATTAAGGCAATTCCCAGAGCCACCAACCCTCTGGTCACCAAGAAGCATGGAGTTGACATCGATCCCATCAAGCAGTCCATAGCTGAAAGTAGGAACAGTGGCATACAGGGGGGTGGCAGTCTGCCCTCCAAAAAGGAACTGTGAGGTCGATGGCGTGTGCATATGTGGTTGTGGCAGATGCTTTTTAGTTTGCTTGGCATCTTGCAGCAGCTGGTAGACCTTCATATCGACAGTGCCATGTAGTGCTTGGAGCTCGTTGTGGAACATCTCCAACTCATCTAGCCCCAACACATTAGCCCCAGCATTCAGCCATTGCATCACACGTTCCCCACTCTCCCTCTCCACTGCCTCCTGCAACCTCTCAGTTCTCTTCTTCTCAGCTTCAATTATTTGTTGCAACTCTGCAAGCTCCAGATTCATCTCATGAACTTTGTCTGTAACTACATCATTATCATCGCTCCTGCCACTCATGTCAGGGCCGTTGGGAGTGCCCATAGTGAGGAAGCGGTCAGCAATAGCATCAACAGAGGGATGTCCGAATGAGAAGAACCTACCACCAGGGGAGAAGAAGACAGCAGCAACCGCTGCACCGCATAGCAGAGAGAGCTCGCTAGCCTTGTTGAATAGGCCTTGACGGCGCTTGGAGAAGCATATATGACGTGCCTCCTCATTCTGGATGGGCTTGATCTCAATTTTTTTCCTGCCCATGGTTTTCTTGTCCTTCACCATGATCTAGGTTGCAATGTGTGGTTTCTCTACTTTTTGTCTATGTCTTGGAACAATATGCAGACAGAGATAATATGCTTTGGGGGAATAGTACACAAGTTTATATAGAGATTTAATGGGAAGCATGGGTTTGTATTGTGATATGTGAATGCATGGTAAACATTGATGAATTGGTGAGTTTTAGCTGGATACCGTGTTAATATATTTGGAAGGAATTTTAAGGGGGCATTTATTGTATTAATTAGAGATTTAGTCAAATGTCAGCATTGCTTCTATCCAGAATTGATACTTATGGTGATAAATGGCAGATCAAATGTTAATGGTATGGATGAATGAAATGTTAATGGTAGTGCCACAAAAATGGAATAAACAGACCAATAGATCTATTAGATGTGTCCTATGTTGTAACATCCCGAAAAATTCAAAAATATGAAAAATGAAAATTTTGAAATTTAAAAATGGAATTGTATAAAAAATTCAATTGGAATCAAGATTTTGATTTAAAACAATATCTTTTCCTCCTTTCTTGCATTCTAATCTTAAAGAAAAGAAATATTTCAATATTAAAACTATTTCTTCCAAAACAAACAAACTATAAAAAATGAATTTGAGATGTGATCTTTAATTTGAATTTCCTGAGTTTTCTGAATTATTGATTTTTCTTGATTTTTGCTCTAAAAGAAAAGTCAAATATATTGAAATGGAAAAAGTAAAAAGATAAAAGTAAAATACAAAAAAAAATATGAAATTATCTTAGTAAAATATCAGAGCACTCCAGAATGCCCCAGAACTGTAATCATGATATTTAAGATAATCTGAGTATAATAAAATTTAGATAAGGTATCATGAGATAGATTTCTGATCTTGATATTGTCAGATTTGTGTAGAAATCTCTAGAGCTTATCTGAAGACAAGATTTTTATCAAACTGACATAAGATCCTTATCTACCTCGAATAAAAATATCAAAAATTAAAACTTATGTTTGAAGCTTTTAAAAATTCAAAAACAAAAAGTAAATAACTTTGAAAATAGCAATGTCAGAATTTTTTATAATTTAAATATTAAATCTGAAAAACTGAAAATTTTATAGAAAATAAATAATACCATTTTAGATATTAATAAAAAGTTTCATAAAATATTAGCCTTATTTTGATCCTTAATTAAATAAAAATCAGAATATGCAGAAACTGAGTAGCATGCATTGTCGGAATTATATGAATTTTTATACAAACAATTTTGACATAATATTTCTACTGGATAACAAAAATTATCTTGCCGACATGTAGAAAAATCTGCACAAAATCTTGACCTGATGAGACATCCCAAATTAATGCTCAATCTCGAGGTGTCCAGAAGTCTGTGGAGAGGATGTCCCTTTGTGTGACTGACTTGTGGGCCCGACGCTGCAGCTGGCCTCCTTGCCGACTTCCTCCCAGCCAACTCGCCCCCGCACGTCAGCCACCTTCTCATCTCTTCCTCACCCTTCTCCTTCCTCCTCCTTTCCTCTTCTCTGCTTTCTCTCGCGCGCAGAGACAGCAAGAGCAGCACTGCCTCAATCCTTGTCTCACCTACGCCACAAATCGTGTCGCCCGAGGCCAGCCACAGCCAGTGCACCGCCTCTTATCTTCCTTCGGTCAAAACCGAGCCCACGTCAACCTATTCCTCAATCTTCTCCCGTCTTCTTCTTTCTTCCTCTCTGTTTCTCTCTCGCGCAGTTGGCCGAGCTAAACCGCCTCACTCCTTGTCGCGACTCCGCCGCAATGCGTGCCCAGCCAACACACTAAAAATCCGTTGATACGTTATTGCCTCAAAGGTCTCACTCTGTGCCCTGGCACCGAGAAGCCTCGTGTGTCCATCCCAACCAAACCGCCCTTGCTCTCCGCGTTCAAACACTGGCCCAACCGACCTTGACACCTATTTAAGCACCTTAAGACCTTGTTTTAGCACGCTACCAAATACCCATGAACTCGTTTGGTTGAACCCAGCTCTATTTGCGCCAATCTCCCTTTTTCTGGTCGCTTCACCGCCGCAAGCAAGAAGCCGTTCACTTTCTTCCGTAAACCACCATAGCTCAATTCCAAACACTTGGAGCATCCTCAGTACACCTGAAACTCATCACCATCTTCAATTGAAGCCTTTCTTTTCTAGTGAGCCGCTGCACCATGCAGCTTCTTCCGCCATTACTGCGCATGGTGAGAGCCCATTGTGGCGACCCTCATTTTCGCATAAATGCAAAAATGGAAATCTAATGTGCATTCTGTACTAGTCCCATGATCAGTAGCTAGTACGCACATACACACCAATTGGAATCACAACCATACAACAAATATTATCAAGCGGAAATTATTATACAAAGAAAACTTTACAACTCAGAGATTACAGCAGCAAAAGAAGCAAGGTCCTGCAGTGTGCTCATCCGACCCGCAGGCAACTGACAAGGTATAAACTCTAGAAAGAACACGACGAAGATAATCCCGCAACCTGCGACGAAAGAGATAACTTTGAAGCTTCTCTAACTTATCCACCTAAAAACAACATATAAGCAAGGGTGAGTACTTTCGTACTCCGCAAGACTTTAGCAAAACCTATAATATATGCAGGTCAATTCAAAGGAGGCTACTACAGTTAATTTGCATAAAGAAGAATTGATATTGCAAAATCAAGTTATTTGTAAACGGAATTTGTAAGAGCAAGTTGACTGATATGAAATAAGTAAAGCGCAAGTAATACTCACAACCCTTCGTGAGCATCGAATAATCCAGAAATGGAATCCAACAATGTTGGCCCTTTGACATAAAGCAACAGTTGCGAAAACAAGTTCAGACCAAACCCATTTTAGAAAATACCAAAGACTCTAACATTGGGAGGATTTTCCCCAAGTGCCCATAACCGCAGGCGCGGCTAATCGATTAGATTCTTACACTCTGCAGAGGTGTACAACTTTACTGACGAATACTAATAAAAAGGATACCCCAACAGCCCGAAGCGACGAGCCAGCGGCCTCAAGCATATCTCCAGCCCAACAGGCCGCGCCCGGCCCGCCGCCGACCGAATCGCCTGCGAGACCGCGCAAGGCATCCGCTCCTGACCGGCCAGGGGAAGCGAATCCGACCAGACGGCGCCCCGACCCTCTTGGCGGGCGGATCTCCCGACTCCAACCAAACCAAGGTGACGAACGCCGAGTGCCGCGTGTCAGGTCCTCATCGGCCTACCGCCACGTACCCTCGAATAAGGTCAATCAGAGCGACTATACAAGGGCAGGTGGCTCCTTCCCAAGAAGATCTGGTGACTGTAGAAGACAAAGCTTCCAGCCCCATCAACCAGTCACGTACAGCACGAGCGCACGCTCCCTCCCGAGGCAGCACCAACGTCACGCACCTCGACGTCAGCATTCGCAAGGATCACAGAGGGCAAGTACGCTACTTCCCGGGAAATACCTAACCTCCCTGACCACCAAGGCTACCAACCCAGCATGGGCAAGACGGGTGGCGACCAGTCCACAGGACGAAGGACCGGAGCTCCTAGCGTAGGTCACCTCGCTTTTCCTCCTAACTCTCGATGTAACCTGCCCCTTCCTTCTGTATAAAAGGAGGCAGGGCTAAACGATTCAGGGGGGCAACGAGCAAGAACAAGAAAGGGAGAGAGCGCTATCAAACCCATCTCGCTAAGCCATTGGCATTCTCGCTTGTAAAACTTTGTGCAGTCATCTGTACCAAGAGTAATACAACACCACCACACACGAACTGGAGTAGGGACCTTCACCAACCAACGATACATCTTGGACTCACGAGTCTAACCATTCAGGGAGTGGAACGCGCGACCCCCTAGACTTACAAATTTACTTGCCGGCGCTCCCGAAAACGCCGACAGTTGGCGCGCCAGGTAGGGGACTTCGCGCGTCTTCATCACCATCTCCGGATTCCGTTTATCTCCCTGATGGCATCCACCCACTGCGACGGCATGACTGCGCCGGGGAACCGGATCCGCTTCGGCTCCCTCGACTTCGCCGTCACCCCGACGGGAGGGCTCACGCTCGTCCCCGCCGTCTCCGGAAGACAGGCGCCCGCTGAGAGCTTGGGCGTCCTCTCCGGCGACTTCGCTAAGCTCCGGCTTGGGGCGCCCCTGCAGGCCCCGAAGCCGGAACCCGAGGAGTGCTCCGCCGCGGTCGGCGAAAACTCCCGTAGGCCCGGGCGGGTGACCATGTCACCCCCGTAGGCTCGCGGCCCGTGGCGATGGCGGCTACTGCCGCCTCCATCCACGAAGGCTTGGAAGACTCTTCCGACGCGACTCGATTCGACACGGAGTACCACCGCCGCGGCGGCACTCGCGAGTGCAACATGGCGGCACCGTCGATTGCCGCAGCCCTCGTGGCGCAGGACCTCCCGTCCGACGACTCAGCGCAGGAGGAGGAGTGCCGGCCATGCAGCGTCTCAACGCGCCGGACCGCCGCGCCGAGCTCCAACAACAGCGCAAAGAGTTGGAGGAACGAAGGATCGAGCTCGACCGCTCGAGCCAACTCGAGCGGGAGGGGCTCGAGGCCCGCATGTGCTGGCGACGCACACAAGCGCGGGCGTCGAGCACACCCCAAAGCAGCGGAAGGTCCGACGGTCCTCACTTCTTCCCACGCCCGATCAAAAGCGTGGCGCGGCCGCAATGCGCCGAGGCCTCCGGAGCCGACCGACCGAGGCCAAGGCCACCTACCAAAACCTCCGGCCGGTAGAGCACGCGGCCGTCACGGCATATGCACGCCCGGCTCCTATCGCTCGGAGCCACCTCCGCCACCGGGCCCGCATCGCTGGCGGGCCGGATGGGTCCGACAAAGCGCCGCCGCACCGCGAGCCACAACAGCCTCGCGCGCCCGGTGCGCTAACGCCTCGATGATGCCTACGACATTCGCGCTACCCTTGAGGCACGGAGAAAGATGGCGGAAGAGGCCGCCACTCACGGGTTGCGGGCGGCGGCACCACCATCGCAGCCGAGCCCCGACGGTCTGGATCATGGGCGTTACGCCAGGATCCGCCAGCGGACTTCCCGCCGATTCCGAGCGCCTACCAACATTGCCAAATACACCGGGGCCACAAACCCAGGTGTCTGGCTCGAAGATTACCGGCTCGCATGCCGGGCGGGAGGAGCTACGGATGACCTCTTCATCATCCAATACCTTCCCATCTACCTCGCAGACTCGGCCGAGCACGCTCGAGTACTTGCCGCCAAAACCATCGTGGATCGGACCGACTTGAAGGCCCTCTTCGTCGGCAACTTCGTGGCACTTACAAGCGCCACGAAACTCTCGACTGAAGGGCTGCAAATGCAGCCAGGAAACCCTCCGGACTACATCCGCGGTTTTCCGCCAGGTCAACGAGCTCCCGACATCTCCGACGCCGATGTCGTGGGAGCATTCATCTACGGCACCTCCCGCAAGGCCTTGGTACACAAACTAGGTTGTCTCAAGCCCGTAACTACCAAGGAGCTCCTCGATATCGCCACCAACCACGCCTCGGCGAGGAGGCTGGGGGCCATCTTCGAGGAGGAAAGGCCCAGCCGAACCCGGCATCCGCATCGGTCCCTTCCGACCGCTCCGACAAACGGGCGCACGGAAGCGATCCGTGAGACCCAAGTGGTCGCCACGGTCGATCGCCTGCCAAGCGGCGGCGCGCCTACCGCCGCCTTCGACCACTTCGAGAAATTGATGGACGCCCATGCCCGAACCATGGGTTCTCCGTCAAGCACAAATCACCGGATCGCGAAGTCTGAGGCGCTATCTCTAGCGTCCCCACCACGCCGCTGCAAAGGAAAGAAGCCGCCGCGGCCCGCGAACGGCGGAGAAGAAGGCGACGACGAGTTCCCCGAGCCCGACGGCTGCCTCATGATCTTCGGAGGACCGGCTTGCTACGCCGACAAGCGTCGACTCAAGCTCGCTTACCGCGAGGTCCACACCGTCGCGCCGGGCGTCCCCCAATATCTTCGGTGGTCGGAGTTCCCGATCACCTTTGATCGGACCGATCACCCCGATCGCGTCCCACGGTAGGGAGGTACTACCGGTGGTCGACCCGTCGTCGGAACGAAGCGCCTCACGAAGGTGCTGATGGACGGGGGCAGCGGCCTTAACATCCTCTACGTTGAGACGTTCGACGCTATGGGGGTCCCGCGCTCAAGCCTCCGGCCAAGCAAGGCACCTTTCCATGGCGTCATCCCGGGCCAGCAAGCCCATCCGCTCGGGCAGGTCGACCTGCCCGTCACCTTCGGGGAGCCGGGAAACTTCCGCACCGAGACCCTCACCTTCGAGGTCGTGGATTTCCCCGGCGCCTACCACGCCATCCTGGGGAGGCCATGCTACGCCAAGTTCATGGCGATCCCCAGCTACGCCTACCTCAAGCTGAAGATGCCGGACCGCATGGAGTCATTACCGCGGCATCGTCTTTCCAGCTTGCCTTCAACTGCGAGCGCGGCAGCTGCGAGCTCGCCTCGGCGGTCGTTGCCTCTGCGGAACTCAACAAGCTCAGGAGGGAAGCCGCCGAGTCCGTCCCTGAATCCAGCAAATCAGGGGCGGGATCCTTCAAATCCGCCGAGGACACGAAGGAGGTCACGGTCGATCCCTGTGATCCGACCAAGACCGTGCGGGTCGGAGCCACGCTCCCCGCCAAATAGGAAAGCGCGCTCGTCGACTTCCTCCGCACTAACAAAGATGTCTTCGCATGGAGGTCCTCCGACATGCCGGGCATTCCAAAGGAGGTCGCCGAGCACTCCTTGAGCGTCCGACCAGGCTCAAAGCCGGTCGCCCAACGCCTGCGCCGCTTCGACGAGGAAAGGCGCAGGGTTATAGGGGAGGAGATCGCCAAACTCTTGGCGGCAGGGTTCAGAAAGAGGTGCGCCACCCCGAGTGGCTAGCCAACCTCAGACTTGTAAAAGAAGAACGGGCAATGGAGAATGTGTGTTGACTATACGAGTCTCAACAAAGCATGCCCCAAGGACCCATTCCCTTACTCGCATCGACCAAGTCATCGACTCCACCGCTGGGTGCGAGTCTCTTTCCTTCGGATGCCTACTGGGCTACCACCGATTGCGCTAAAGGAGTCCGACCACCGCGACTTCCTTCATCACTGCTCGCCTGCTCGCTATGTCACAATGCCCTTCGGCCTGAAGAACGCGGGCGCTACATACCAGCGATGTATGCAAACGTGCTTCAATAACCAGATCGGCCGCAACGTTGAGGCGTATGTCGACGATATTGTCGTAAAGACCAGGAAGGCTGACGACCTTATCGCCGACCTAGAAGAGACTTTCGCGAACCTTCGACGGTTTCGCATAAAGCTCAACCCAGAGAAGTGCGTCTTCGGGGTCCCCAAAGGAAAGCTCTTAGGCTTCATCGTCTCTGAGCGAGGCATCGAGGCCAATCAGGAGAAGATCTCGGCGATCGCAAGGATGGGCCCGTCAAGAACCTCAAAGGGTCCAGAGGTCGACGATGCCCGGCGGCTTTGAGCCGTTTCGTGTCTCGCCGCGAACGCGGAATGCCGCTCTACAGGCTGCTCAAGAAATCCGACCGCTTCAGTTGGACACCTGAGGCTCAGGAGGCCCTCACCCACTTGAAGGCCTTCCTTTCCTCGCCTCCAGTCCTGGTCGCCCCGGCACCAGGTGAACCGCTCCTCTACATCACCGCCACTACTCAAGTCGTCGCCGCGCCCTCGTGGTGGAGCGAGCGGAAGAAGGCCGTGAGCTCAAGGTACAACGGCCGGTCTACTTCATCGATGAGGTACTTTCCGAGTCCAAGACACGGTACCCACAGTGCGAAGTTACTCACGCGGTGCTCATCGCAAAGAGGAAACTCGTTCACTACTTCGATCGACGCCATCACCGTGGTGACCACGTCCCCACTAGGCGAGATCATCTACAATCGCGATGCCTCGTGAAGGATAGCCAAATGGGCGCCGAGCTTAGCGGCCATGGCATAATATACGCCCCTGACGGCGATCAAGTCGCAGCTCGCCGACTTCGTCGCCGAGTGGACCGCCGAGCACCACGGTGGTCGAAGACCCGAGCATCGACAATGTACTTGACGGTCTTACACCAAGAATGGCGCGGGCGCGGGAGTCGTCATCATCTCCCCACTCGGGAACAGGCTTCAATACGCCATTAGGTTACTCTTCGACGCGACCAACAACATTGCCGAGTACGAGGCTCTCGTCAACGGTCTCCGGATCGCTGCCGACCTCGGTGCCCGCCGGCTCTACGTCCACGGGGACTCCAAGCTTGTCGTCGACCAAGTCATGAAGGCTGCGGAGCCCCGAGACGCCGCATGGCAGCGTCTCGTCGAGAAGCGCGCCGGCTCGAGGAGCGGTTCAAGGGTTTCGAGCTTCACCATAGCTACCGACGCTACAATGGCGAGGCCGATCACCGCCAATCTTGCCTCCAGTGAGCCTGTCCCGCCCGGGATCTTCGTCTCCGACCTCCTGCGGCCCACTGTCCAGCTGGACTCGGCGGCTGGGCGGCCACCCGACCAATCCAGCACGGTCGCCCCGACCGACGCGCGGTCGGGCGTAGACTTGGCCGGATCTGCCCGTGGTGTGCTAGCACTTGAGTCCGACTGGAGGAGGCCCTACATCGACCGTTTGACGGACGGGTCACTTCCCCCCGACCCGACCGAGGCCCGGCGCCTCGCCCGGTGGGCAAAATCCTTCGTCCTGATCGGCCCAGACCTCTACAAAAGGAGTCCCTCCGGGGTCCTCCAAAAATGTATCTTAACCGACCAAGGAAAACAGCTGCTGGACGACATACACAGCGGAGTCTGCGGTCACCACGCAGCACCCCGATCTCTTGTGGGAAAGGCCTTTCGACAAGGTTTCTACTGGCCAACCGCTGTGTCAGACGCCGAGCATATCGTACGCACCTGCGAAGGATGCCGCTTTGCTCGTGACGATCCGCCAAATTCAAGCTTTACGACGATCCCCATCACGTGGCCTTTTGCCGTCTGGGACTTGATTTGGTCTGCCTTTCAGAAAGCGCCGGAGGCTTCACCCACCGCCGTCGCGGTAGATAAGTTCACCAAGTGGATAGAGGCCAAGCCGGTCGTGAGCGCCACGTCGGTACAAGCGCCATCTTCTTCCGCGACATCGTTTTTAGGTTTGGAGTTCCAAACTCCATCATCACCGGCAACGAACACGCTTCACGGGAAGGAATTTCGAGTTCTGTGGCGACTTCAACATCCGTGTCGATTGGGCAGCATAGCCCATCCGCGACTAACGGCGTGTCGAGCGCACTAACGGCATGATCCTTCAAGGAATCAAGCCGCGGATCTTCGATCGGCTCAAGCATTTCGCAGGCGCTTGGGTAGCCGAGCTGCCTCCGTCCTCTGAGTCTGCGGACCACGCCGACCGGCGATCGTTCACACCCTTCTTTATGGTGTTCGCGAAGCCGCTTTACCCATCGACCGAATACGGCTCCCGAGATTGCAAGCCTTCGATGAGGCTCGGGGCTCGCCTCGCAACAAGACGCCATCGACCACTCGACGAGGCGCGCGACGGGCCGCCCCTGCGGTCGGCGGATATCAACAAGCCTGCGCCGCTACCACGTACCGCCAAGTTCGAGGACGATCCTTCAACCGGGCGACTTGGTTCTGCGTCGGTCCGATAACCAAAGATAAGCACAAGGCGCCCCCAGGAGGGTCCTTTCACCGTCGTGGAAGTTCTCCGACCTGGCACCTTCCGACTCAAGGACGCCGATGGTCGCATCCTCCCTAATGCCTGGAACATTGAAAAGTTAAGGCGATTCTATCCCTAAGCTCTTTTCTTTTTTCCTGGTATAAGTCTTTGCCTTTCTCCCAACCGAGCACACAGGTCGCCACGTGATTTACTCTCGGGCTGCCCGTGGCGCCCGCTCGAGCCGCCGCGGATGGTGTCTGCATGCGGGTCGGTGACCCACCGACCACGAGGTCTATCCCGAGCGGTAACCTCTCGACCCGAGTGCTACGGCCCACGCCACCGGCTATGGTTGCCCAAAGAGCACTCCGCGGAAGAAGGAAGCACCTGAGTGGGATGACCTACTGGTCGATTGGGAACAATCTTCCCCCACACGAACTCGGCTAACTCACGTACTCATGTGGGTCGGTGACCCGACTAGTCACAGAGTCTATCCCAAGCGGTAACCCTCTCGACCCGAGCGCTACGGCCTACGCCCCAGCGGCTATGGTTGCTAAGTAGCACTTTGCGGAAGAAGGAAGTGCCCGAGTGGAAAAACCCTTGGCCGATCGGGAACACTCCGAACCCCCATGAGTGCGCGTAACTACCGCATAAACAAGACTCCTATCCTCTTCGGCCCTCTCAAATTGACCCGACCTACGCATAAGCGACCCCGTGGTCCTTGAGGCTATGGTCGGTCAAACCCAAACGCAAAGGAGAGCAAAGAGGCAAACCGGAGCTTACAATTACTTACGATCGTTTACACAACAGTCTTTGCAAAAAAAAGGGGGCTAACTTCTTTCTTCCTCTTCTTCCTGGTGGCGACCAAGCGCGGAGGAGGAGGACTCGCATCTTGAAGGCGACCTCGGGCGGACGTGGTGGCGATCTCCCGAGCATGCGGCTCGACCTGAAGCTCGAACCTGTCGACCTCGTCGTCGGTCCGGTTCCCGGCGATGCCGCTACTCACCACCGCGAGGTCGATGCCGTCGTAGTACGAGATGGTGTTGACCAGCGCCGATGAAGCTCCAAGCGCAGCGCCGGTGACCACCGCCTCTTCTACGAAGTCTGGCACTCGGGCCAGCGCGGGGGCAAGGGCACTCGGGCCTGCCCCGGCTCCAAGGATGCGGTCGCAGACCTCCCGACCGGCCTTGCGGAGGGCCTCCAGCTCGGCGCTCATCTCGGCCCGACCGTCCTCAGCAACCTTCAACGCCGCCCGGGCCTCGTCCCGGGCCACGATCGCCACGTCGCGGGCGTCCGAAGCCGTTCTCTGCGCCTCCACGGCGACGCTCAGATTCTTCTGCGCCTCTGCAGATTGCGGAGATTTTGGATAAGTTCGCCCTGTGGGTCGCACCCCCCAAACTTAATTGAAGAATTGAGACACTTACCGGCCGCGGAGTTGGTCAGATTGCCAGCTTCCGACTTCAGCGCCTCGTATGAAGTCTTCACCGGCCACTCCTTCGAGCGATCGCGCTCGGAGCGAACTCGGGCAGCGTCCCCCTGAGCCTTGTTCCGCTCGGTCCGCAGACGTGTTACCTGCGTCTGCGCGATCCCCTCCGCGGCAACGGCGGCATCCTTGGCCTCAGTGACCTCCATCAGGGAGGACTCCAGTTCCGCCACTTTCGCCCTCAAAGCCTCGGCTCCTAGGCGCTCATCATGAAGGGCCTTTGTGGCCTCTTCAAATCCTTGGCGGATCACCACCGCCTCCGACCGCCTAATGCCCGTGGCCTCTGGCTAGGCGCACTCAAGCGCACTGACCATTGCACTCCTCCGCACGTCGCCACGACCGCTTCGGAGCGCCGCAGAGCTCGACCGACGCCGGCGAGCCCGCAAGTGCTGCAAAAATGTGGACACTCCGTTAGGCGCACGGAAGAACTATAAAAATGTGCAACGAATCGAACTTTTGGTGACCTACAGCGATCGGGCCGACTCCCGACCATCATATCCAGCCACCGGTGGAAGACTTGAGCAAGGGCCGACCTTCACGGATCCGCCTATCTCGGCTTCGGTGTCAGTAGCGCCTTGCCGAAGGTGGCCCACTCGCTCTCCTCCGCCTCACCCATGATGCCCGACCGGAATTACACCCGCGCGCCTCGCCCGCCTGCTCGGGCGGACGCCACCCGTCCAAAGCACCATGGGCAAGGGTGACGAGGTCAACCTTCGAAATCCCCTCGGCGACTGCGCTGAGGGCATCGGTCGGCACCTCCCCTGGGGCGGGGTCGGGCACCTCCGCCGCCGGCCCGCCACGATCGGGCGCGATCACCGGCGACGCCATTGTCTCATCCTCGAAACGACGATCACGCCGTCCGGAGGGGTCTCAGCCGAGGCGGCGGAAGTTCTTCTTGCACGACCTCGGGTGGGGCTCATCCCCTCGGCGATCGCGCCCTCGACGCCGACGCCTTGCGACCTTCGCCGACCCAACCGGGTCATCAAATCACCGGCGCCGTTACTTGCGGGCCGATGTGGCACGCCCCACGATCACCCCAAGATAGGCGCCGACGCTGCAAAGATTCAAGAGTCGCCGGCGGCTTTGCCAAAAGAAAAATGCTCCAAAATAAAATAATAATACACTTACAAGGCCGAAGCGGGTGCGTGGCACGCGCGCCCTCTTCTGCCGCCCCGCCAAAGTCAGTCGGCCGTCGCTTCCTCGGCCACCTCCACCGAGACGCTGCGACGACCGCAAGCGCAAGATCACCCCCACCGGGGATCCGTGGCCACGGGCCCGTGATGCCGCCTCGGCCGAGTCCACGCCGGGCCGCCGCCCGGCGGTCGTGAAAAAACCCACCATAGGGGTGGCGGAGGCACTCCGCCATTGTCGATGGAGGTTGTCCCCACGGCGGTGGTCTCGACACATCCTCGCCACGCTGCCTGCGCTGCGTTCCTTACTTTTCTTCCTCCTCCTTTCCTCCTTCCGCTTCTTGCGGAGAGTCGACCTCTGTCCTCGCCGGGCGGCCGCGCCGCTTCCTTATCCCCTGAGCGGCGCTGGGAAGACATCCCCATGAGCCCCGAGAGGATGCAGGAATGTCGGTCAAGTCGAAGGACAAAGAAAAGAGAAGCGAAAGGAATTTCACCGGCTTACAGATTCGCGAAAAGCCGCGAGAATGGCTCGGGTGGCCATCCGCGCCACGATGGCGCTTCCGCCCGTAACGGCCGCCACCCGAGCCTCCACCTCGACGCGCGCCAGCTCGGGTTCGCCATCCTCGCCGGTCGGACGGCCCGATACGAACAGGGGTGCGGCACGGCACAAGTGGTTGCACGCGCATCCCCATGAAGGCGCGCACAACCACGTCCCCGGTGAGCCCCCGCCTCCTTTGAGCCCCGATCGCTCCACGATCGGGGCGGCTTGTTCTTCTCCTCTTTTGGCGCCCCAGTTCCACCGCTCCTCCGCCATGGGAAGCTCTCCGGTGAAACGAGGGGCGCTGTCGCCGATGTTTCGAACGTAGAGCCATTCGGAACGCCAGCCCGTGTTAGACGAGGGCAGCTTTACCTCCAGGTACTCCGTGCTCCGACCGGGGCCAAGCTGGAGGGCCAGGCCACCCAGAGGCGCCGCGGCGTCCGACGGCCTGTCCTTCCAGAGCCTTGCCTGGAAGAAGTGCCTCCACAACGCCAGTCGGCTCGATCCCCAAGAAGGCCGCGCAGCGTGATGAAGATGGCGATGTGGAGGACCCCATTGGGGTTGAGATGGTGCACCTCCACCTTGTAATGAAACAACAGCCCCCGGACGAACGGGTGCAGCGGCAAGCCAAAGCCGCTCGAAGAACGAGGCGGGCACCACGATCTCGTCGCCCAGCGGCGCGGGGGTGGTAGCCCCGGTCGGCACCCTCCAGCCGGAAAGGTCCTGCGGCATGAGGAAGCCCTTCTTCACCAAGCCGAAGCGCCGCGGTGCATCTTGCGCGAGCACTCCGCCACGACATCTTCACAGGGGAGACGACTGGAAGGTGAGAAAGAAAGGCTGGGGTTTTCTTTCCTTAGCTCTCTGGTGCTCTTCTTGTTTCAGAGGCAGAGACAGAAAGGGCAAGAAAGCGTGACCACTCGAAAGCACCCAACGGGCGATTTATAGAGGATTTAACGAACGCCGCCAAGCGGGCGCCCGTCAAGCGAAGCGTCGCGACCACCCTCGTCTCGTCGCGCCACCGTAACTCCGTTTCCAATACCACTCCGCTTTTAATCCTCGCCTTGTCAGCGCCAAGGGCCATAAAGACGCCGCCCGAACAACGTGTCCCAGTAACCTCTCGGTCTCGCCTTTAGGCCGGAACAGTTGCTCGGCGCGCGAGAAGCCCATCGGGCCGCTGCGCCCCAAGACGGCAAAGGTTTGTGGCTTGCGCCAGGCCCAGCCGAGGAGTGGGTTCAAAAGGCCTACCCCACCAGATGGGTATAAAGCCGCCCAAAGAAAACTTGAGCAAGGGGCGGTATGAGGTGAGCCCCACGGTGGGCCCTCGGTTAGGTCGGTGACGGCCTAGTCACCTCTACTCGCGTCCCGAGACCATACTTCACACTCTCCCGGAGCTCATCAATGAGCGACGGCCACCGTGCTCGGGTCGGCGGACGACCTAGAGTCCATACGGATTGAGTAGAGAAAGGTTTTTATGGGTCGCCCACAGCGAGGCGGGACACCCTACTGGGACCGTCCGCGGAAGGGTCCCCCTTGGGCGGGACCTCCCAGGACCCACTCGGACTACCCGCTATTAGCTCCACGAGCACGGCGTTCAAACCAACGCAGGTAAACGCGCGCCGCTCATCCCCTCCAGGTCCCACACCTGCGGATGGGGTATACATGTGGGATAGACGGCGGCCATTCCTCTCGCAGCTACCCTCGCCCGACGAGGACTCGAGAAGGATGCCCCACGTCCAGCTACGACGGTAAACGAGCACTCACGTCCAGCTACGACGGTAAACGAGCACTCACGTCCAGCTACGACGGTAAACGAGCACTCACGTCCAGCTACGACGGTAAACGAGCACTCACGTCTAGCTACGACGTTAAACGAGCACTCGGACACCCGAACCTCACAGAGGCATCCGGTCGTCCCGCCGACCAAGGCACTCGGACATCCGAACCTCACAGAGGCATCCGGTCGTCCTGCCGACCAAGGCACTGTCTAGCTACGACGTTAAACGAGCACTCGGACACCCGAACCTCACAGAGGCATCCGGTCGCCCTGCCGACCAAGGCACTGTCTAGCTACGACGTTAAACGAGCACTCGGACACCCGAACCTCACAGAGGCATCCGGTCGTCCGGCCGACCAAGGCACTCGGACATCCGAACCTCACAGAGGCATCCGGTCGTCCCTGCCGACCAAGGCACTGTCTAGCTACGACGTTAAACGAGCACTCGGACACCCGAACCTCACAGAGGCATCCGGTCGTCCCGCCGACCAAGGCACTCGGACACCCGAACCTCACAGAGGCATCCGGTCGTCCCCGCCACCAAGGCACTCGGACATCCGAACCTCACAGAGGCATCCGGTCGTCCTGCCACCAAGGCACCGTCTAGCTACGACGTTAAGCGAGCACTCGGACACCAACCTCACGAGGCATCCGGTCGTCCTGCCGACTAAGGCACTCGGACATCCGAACCTCACAGAGGCATCCGGTCGTCCCTGCCGACCAAGGCACTGTCTAGCTACGACGTTAAACGAGCACTCGGACACCCGAACCTCACAGAGGCATCCGGTCGTCCTGCCGACCAAGGCACCGTCTAGCTACGACGTTAAACAAGCACTCGGACATCCGAACCTCACAGAGGCATCCGGTGCGTCCCTCGCCACCAAGGCACCGTCTAGCTACGACGTTAAGCGAGCACTCGGACACCGAACCTCACAGAGGCATCCGGTCGTCCTTGCCGACCAAGGCACCGCATCTAGCTACGACGTTAAGCGAGCACTCGGACACCGAACCTCACAGAGGCATCCGGTCGTCCGTGACCAAGGCACTCGGACATCCGAACCTCACAGAGGCATCCGGCCGTCCCGCCGACCAAGGCACTCGTCTAGCTACGACGTTAAACGAGCACTCGGACACCAACCTCACGAGGCATCCGGTCGCCCCGCCACCAAGGCACTCGGACATCCGAACCTCACAGAGGCATCCGGTCGTCCTGCCACCAAGGCAGCGTCTAGCTACGACGTTAAACGAGCACTCGGACATCCGAACCTCACAGAGGCATCCGGTCGTCCTGCCGACCAAGGCATCGTCTAGCTACGACGTTAAGCGAGCACTCGGACACCGAACCTCACAGAGGCATCCGGTCGTCGCCCCGACCAAGGCACCGCCTAGCTACGACGTTAAACGAGCACTCGGACACCCGACCTCACAGAGGCATCCGGTCGCCCCTGTCGACCAAGGCACCGCCCACAACGATTAAAATTAAAGCAAACTCATCGCAAAGACATTTTCATAAAGAAAAAGAAAATTTCATTATAGGCCAACAGGCTCAAACTTTACACAACTTTACACACAAGACCGCGGATACAAGAGTGGCCACGCCGCACCACTAGCAGACTCTACCCACGCCTAGAACCTATCAAACATCCGTGCGGCATCGGTGGCACCGACGGCATGCTGGTAGGCCCTTGCCAGGTCGACGGGACAGCCGCCACGGCCGCGAAGCAACACGCCGATGCCTCTGCTGCCGTTCAGCGACATCGACGCGGCCGCACCAACTACGGTCGGCGCCCTTGCGCCATCGCCTCCAGAAGGGCCCCCCTTACCACCTCGAGCCTCGGAACGGCCTCGAGCAGCGCGTCAACGGAAGCAGCGTCGCGGGCTGCAGCTTCTTCCTCCCTGAGCTCGGCCATCGCCTGGTCGAACTCAGCCCAAAGCTCGGCCAGAGGATCTTCTTCTTCCACCGTGACGCCATCGCCGAAGCTAAAGACTAGAGGATGTCTCGAAGCCATTTGAAAGAACAAAAGAAAAAGCTCTCGTCCCCTTCAAGCAAGCTACAGCGCACAGATATATATATCCGGACGAAGGGAGGCTAAGCGTCTCGAGTAAATGCGGTGCCAAAACGAAGCATCCTTCACCGTAAACCCGAGGCGATCAAGAAGACGCGGCGGCGCGCCAAACTATGCTCGTCATGCGCGAACGAGGCAAGTAAAGCCCCGCGGTTCAAATGCCCCGCCAAACTCGGGACAGTTACGCCGGATCCAACGGCACACCGACGGAAATCGCTAATCGGATCGGTGGACCGACCTACAGCCCGCCACCACTTTCGTTCAAGTTCAACCCCAACCGAATCCGCCAAATCGCTTGGGAGTTCGGGCTCTTGACGAATACTAATAAAAGGATACCCCAACAGCCCGGCGGCGAGCCGCGGCCTCAAGCATATCTCCACCTAACAGGCGCGCCCGCCCGCCACCGACCGAATCGCTGCGAGATCGCGCAAGGCATCCGCTCCCGACCGCCGGGGAAGCGAATCCGACCGAACAGCGCCGACCCCTCTTGGCGGGCGGGATCTCCGACTCCAACCAAACCAAGGTGACGAACGCCGAGTGCCGCGTGTCGTCCTCATCGCCTACCGCCACGCACCCTCGAATAAGGTCAATCGGGCGACTATACAAGGCGGTGGCTCCTTCCCAAGAAGATCCGTGATCAGAGAAGACAAAGCTTCGGCCCATCAACCCGATCCACGTAAAGACGAGCGCACGCTCCCTCCCGAGGCAAGACCAACGCCACGCACTCGACGCCAAGATTCGCAAGGATCACAGAGGGCAAGTACGCTACTTCCGGAAATACCTAACCTCCCGACCACCAAGGCTACCAACCCAAAGATGGGCAAGGCGGGTGGCGACGATCCACGGACGAAGGACCGGAGCTCTAGCGTGGTCACCTCGCTTTCCTCCTAACTCGATGTAACCCCCCTTCCTTCAGATAAAAGGAGGCAGGCTAAGCGATTCAAGGGGGCAACGAGCAAGAACAAGAAAGGGAGAGAGCGCTATCAAACCCATCTCGCTAAGCCATTGGCATTCTCGCTTGTAAAACTTTGTGCAGTCATCTGTACCAAGAGTAATACAACACCACCACACATGAACTGGAGTAGGGACCTTCAGCCCGAACCAGTATACATCTTGGACTCACGAGTCTAACCATTCAGGGAGTGGAACGCGCGACCCCCTAGACTTACAAATTTACTTGCCGGCGCTCCCGAAAACGCCGACATTTACCCACAAGGAATGATCGACCTTTTCGCCAGATCAATTAACACACTTCCTTTGGTGTGTCGGCAAGGAGATCATACAGAACCGTTACATTACTTAGACGTGGTTTTGAACCAGCCCGGGACGTTAACCCTCGCCCTGAAAACAGAGACACTCACCCAAGTCGTGGATCTGCATTTATCACACCCAACACCATGTCTCTGTCCATTGCAAGGCGTACACCGTTGCATTGGTATGTAGAAACCCCTACAAGTAGACCTGACCGGAATGCCTGTGCTAACTCCCGCCTTCCTTAGATGCAAAGCCACATCTAAACAACTTAATAGGTTAAGACTGTCCCATACCAGCCCTCGTGGTTGTACAGAAACATGGATCTACAACATCCCATTTGCTCGGTCCTTAATCCGACACGGGCGATACTCCACCCTACTCTACGTGCAAATCCTTCTGCACATCCGGCTATTGCCAATAATCGCCCGCATCAAAACCATAGTTTTATTTTGGGTTTTTCATCAAAATACCCATAACCAACAGTGTCATATCCAACATTTCCCATTTCTCAAGAAACTAATTTTGATCTGATCATCTACTTCATTGGTTCTAAAGGTTAATTATGAAATCGAATATACCCATGATAACATTAAATAATGTTTATGCTTAATCTATAGTTATCAAGGTTCACATGTCCATACTTATCAAGGAGGTTTCATGAGACAACAATTATAACTACCAGTACCACAAAATAGCGAATTTACAGAAAGTAAACGCATGCATGAAACATTTTAATAAACACAAAGCAAATTAAATACTGGGATCAAGATGGTAAAAGAGGGGTGCTTGCCTTGCTTAATCATTGCTTACGACGAAGCCGAGGATGCAGCTGACGGAGTCAACGACGGAGGAAGAAACGTCGGATTCTACACGTTGTTCAATCGGAAATACAGCAAATATCCAACTTTAATAAGGGCAAAAAGAAAACAGACAGAAAACCAAATAAAGATTCACTACAGAAAACAAGAATATTTTATGGTTTGAATTATATGATTCCACATCTTGAGTTCAAGATAATAAAGCATTCACATTGTTAAAGGTTTTTATGATAACAAAATATGATTTCTTTTATAGATTATCTATTCTTGATTTACGAATTCAAGAGGCTAAAAAGATGAATTCTTGCATTTATAACTTCGAATTATAGATGCTAAAATTATTTAGATTAAAAGAAGTAAAACACAAATTAAAGGGGTTATGCGAATAGCACTTAATTCCTTAAGTGATTTTGCATAAAAAGTGATTTTGAATGAGTTGTAACTAATAAGTTAGGTTACTAATTATAAATTTGGGGTTTAAAGAAGGTTCTGATGATATAAACATGTTTATTATAGATTTCTACATTACTCCCGATTCACATTACAAAGCTCATAAAACATAATACTCGGGGTTATTTAACTAACATGATTTACATGGAAAGCATAATGAAATATAGTTATTTCTTCATAATAAGATAGTATATACTTTGAAGACTAGACTGAAGCTAATTTCATACATTTTAGTGTTTAGACGAGACATCATATCCATTGTTGAAAAAGCTTATATGATATTAAGGGTTACGATGACCATAATACTTAAGGGTATTTAACTAGCGGGATTTAGTTGAAAAGCAGGTTGTAACAAGAATATTTTTCTGGATTATGGTAGTACATATTCTAAATATCATTTCTAAACTGATCTTCATAATATTTGCATTTAGACGAGATATTCTACGGGCTGTTGAAAATGCTTAAGTGATTCCATTATTTAGAAAACATAACATTTAGGGCTATGTTACTAGTTCATTTTATATGCAAACCATAGTAAAACGAAATACTTTCTTTAGAATACAGTAGTATGCACTTTATAGAGTATTTCTATGCTATTTTTCATAATTCTTTTTATCTGGACAAGACACTTTACAAGCTTCTGAAAAGGCTTAGTGGTCACAATGTTAACGCAATAAAGTTCAGTTTCCAATTTAAGTTTGCGATTACACCATATAAGATTATTTATCTATTTTTTAGGCATTAACAGGGTATGATTCTAAAAATGTTTTAAAGTTGGTTCCGCGACATTTTGCTTTTAACCGTGATGTTTTCCATACAAGTGATTATTAAGATTTAATATGGGCTTAGTTCAAACTTACTCAAACATAATATATTTTTACATAAACAGCAAGGATATTATACTTCAGGTTACTAGGATTTGTTTTTGTCAAATTTGAAGTTAGTTTGTGAAAGATATAACTATTTGGATTATACAAGTATTAGAACTTCAACTACTTGGCTAGGTGTTGATTATAACTTTATTGTAATGACTCTTATTGAATCAACTAGTTTGATTACATTAGATATTTAGAATCCAGTTTCTTTTCATGTCTTTGCTCTTCATTAACTATACATGTATACATTTTTCTACATATAAAATGTTTATGCTCTTGATGCAATATAAACTTGTGCATGTATGATATTTCATTAAAATATTTCAACAATGACAAATCACTCATTCAAATACCAATTCATGTCTTTGTACACCTATTAGATACTTTTCATATGCATATATTTATTGCTACTGATTATTATATACACATATATGTATATATATACACCTTTTCCATTTAAACCATTTATTTTTCATAAACAAGTCTAAATCTAGTTTATACTTTAATCATTTTAGCACAATAAGGTATCCTACTATCATACAAGGGTTTATAAATCAACTCTATTTATTTTAGATTCCTTTTGCACAATTTATTCATTTTTTTATTATTTAATTCGTTGAGAATAACCTTTAATGGAAAATGATTCAAACAAAGTTGAAATCTAATTATTTTTATATATTTGAGTTCCTGGAAGTATAAGGATTCTAATAAAATTGGTTTCATTCCATTTTGAGTTTGTTTACAACATTTTAATATGTAGCATATCTTTAAGCCTTTTATTTAAATTTGAATTTCAAATTCATCCAGAGATCATTTTAAAAATATTATTGCATATTTTGAAGGTACTTGATTTTATATGAATATAGAAATTCATCTCATTCAATTTGGATCTATGGTTCAAAGTTATAGCTAATTGATTCAACTCGGTTTCTGAAAATAATCTAAAAACCGAAATACGCTTTCACAGAACAGAAGGCGCCTTTTATTGATTGAACTAGCTCTTACCCATCTCGCTGACAGAACGGGCCCTTCGACCAGCGACTGAAGGCAGAGGGGAGATCAGGGCAAGGCGGCGCCGGCGAACGGCGGCAGGATTCGGTGTGCCGAGGGCACCATGAGCACCAGCTCATCACGGCGCACAAGGTGGTGTGGTCCTTCGCCTCCAGTGACGGCCGGAGGTACCTCGCCGTCGAGAGGGGGCGGCGGCAATGGCAAAAGCTCGCCGGAGAAGAAGAATGGGTGAGTCCCGGCTCGAATGGGTAACAAGGTGAGCATCAGTGAGTCAACTAGGCTCCATTTTGGCGGTTAATTCATCCGGAGAAGCGCCGAGTTGGGCCGTCACCGTGCGCCTAAGCTGAGGAAGAAGAAGAGAGGTGCGGAGGTGCTTCAGGCAACAAGACATGAGAACGAAGGTTGGTGAGTGATCTAGGATGCACTAGAGTGCTTTAGACTCAATTAATTCAAAATCTTCTCACCGGGTTGGCTTGAATTGCTTTCTCCCCTTTTCTGCGCTATGGGCGACAATGGCGAGAAAGGAGCTTACGCCTTCGTCCTTGGTTGATGAGCGGCTAAGGCAGAGAGGTTCAAAGGAGTGGAGAAGGGTCTCAATGCGATGCTAAATCAGTATTTATAGTCGGCTCGAGATGACTTCGCAGTGTTCGAACATGAGACAAAAGTTGCAGCTCGGTTCTGTTCTTACGCGGTGGGGTGGCGCGAGGCTTTGCTGACGAGGAACGGTGTGAAGGACATGGGATGACCGACGGCATGGCGCAGGAGAGGCCGAGGACAAACGTGGCAGGACTGAGCAGGAGCGGTGAACCGATTCAGTGCACCGGGAGAGCTCAAGAGAAGGATCGGGAGTGAGAGAGGGAGCAAGCGGCTGAACGAAGAAGAGGAAGGAGAAGACAGGGGCTAACAAGCAAGACCAGGGACCACCGGGCAGTGAGAAGAGGGCTTCTCCGCGCTTCCAGCGAGTTCTTGCGGTCATTGTGGCTGGGGCCCACATGGCGGTGTCTGAGAAAGGTCAAGGGGATGGGCTTTAGCTCGGATAGCTCAGTTCTAACATTAATTCTCCCATCAATTCACCGAAATATTTTCAAAATCTTTTTTACCGAAGTCTACTGGCAGTTTTTAGCTTCCAGTAAAATTTTCATACGAAAATACCGTATAATTAATTTATAACAATTCTGACACTGTTTATTGTCCAGAATTCTCATTTCGGATTTCGATTTATTTAAGGTTGTAAATCATATTATTTATTTTTGAAACTTTTTTAAGAGTTTTTTTTGTGTTAAGTATGTCCCTATAAAAATTTAAAGTCAAAATATTGTGCCATTATTTTATAAAAATTCTAACATCATAATTTTTAGATTTTCAAAGCCTCTGTTTTTGAATTTTTAGAAGGTCTAAATGACATGATAAATTCCTGAAATTTTTACCAGAAGTAGATTCTTCTCTGGGGGTGTCATGGTAATTGTTATGGTTCCAGATAAGGTTCGAATATTTTACATTAATTCTGTCATGATTCTTGTTGACTAAACTGTTTTACCAGCTTGGCTAGGGTTCCATGGTAAATTTTCTCACTTTTTACTTTTACATTTTTATCTTCTTACCATTTTCCAATCATTATTTCTATTTGTTGAATTTTTCATTCAAAGCATAAATCCAAGGAAATCCAAATAAAATCCAATGATGTCAAGAAAACTCAGAAATAATTATATTCAAGTTAAAAATATTCATTTTCATATTATTTTATTTTTTAGGATGTTACACCCATCTCCTCTATTCATTCTTTTGAAGAATTAGAAAAACGAAATCAGTAGAACACCCTGATGCTCATCCTTGTGATTTTCAAGCTCGGGGAGCCCCTAAAACCACACCACCGCTGATCGGCCTGGTCGCCACCGCCCCCTCACAGTGGCGTGCCAATTCCAGCCACCGCCGGACGAACCAGCACCACCCTTGCACGCGCACAGACGCCCAGATGCTCGCCGTGGAACTGATTCGTCGGCTCTAGCCTTCCCACGCCGGTGGCGAGCCTTGGCGCCGCCTCCCTGCTTCGGGTCACTGACAGGCGGAGCCCACCTAGAAGTCACACGGGCGCCTCATTCGCCTCTTGGCGAGCCCGTTGTCGACCTCCCGCACCATCACGACTCACGCGGCCCCGCGGCGTCGATCGTGAGCGCGCGACCTCTCATTGCCAGATGGCACGGCCTATCAGCGCCTCAGCCCAGTCACAACCCAAAAAACGAAAGGCGCCTTTCCGGCTCAAAGGCGCACTTTTCGAAAGAGGCAATTTCCTGATTTTCAGCATTATTTTCCTAGACCTAGCATATTCATTTGCTTATATCTTGTGCATTTCTAATCCAAAATTAATGAAATAAACTTATAAATTCATGATAAACCATTTATTCAGAATATGCAAAAATATTTTGAAAATGAACTCTGTTTAAATTTTAAATTCGAATTTAAAGAAAGAGTTTAAAATATGTCATATATAGATTTCTTGCAAATGAACTCCAATTTGAATGAAACCAATTTTGTTAGAAACCTTAAATACTCAGGAACCTAAATATGCAAAATTATTTATATTTTGACTTGATTGACATCATTTTTTAAAGTAAGTTGTTTCCAATGTATTGAATATTCAAATATAAATATCTTTTGCAAAAATGATTCAGATAATGTCAAACCAGTTTCTATATGTTTAAAAGTTAGTAATCTACTTAGATATGAAAAAACATTTAGAATTGAATCTGGTCTGAATTAAATTTTAAAATAGATTGTTTTCCAATGCATAGAAATTAAAATAAATATAACTTAAAGCATACAAATTCAAATAATGGTAACCTGATTCTTATGTATTTAATAAAACCATAATACCCCTATTTATGCAAAAATATCTCATGTTTGTGCAAATTTGAATTAAGTGCATATTAGATCTTAATGTTTACTTGTATGAAAAACACCTCGAATATAAGAAAAATATTGCGGAACCAACTCTAAAAAACTTTTAGGGTCATCCTATGCTAATGCTTGAAAAATGGATAAATAATCTTGTAAGGTGCAGTCGCAAACTAAAAACTAAAACTAAACCTTTGTCGCATAAAATTTAGAAACACTTAAGCCTTTTCAGTAGCCTGTAAAATATCTCGTCTAAATGCAAGTATTGTTCGGATTAGCCTAGTAATGATATTTAAAATATATACTACCATAATCCAGAAAAATATTCTTATTACAACTTGCTTTGCATCTGAATCCTGCTAGTCCAATACCCTTAAGTGTTATGGTTATCAAAAATCTTAATGCCATATAAGCTATTTCAGCAATGAATATAATGTCTCATGCAAATCCTAACATTTATGGAATAAGCTTATAAACGCTCTCTAAAGTATAGACTACCCTATTCTGAAGAAATAATCTCGTATCATCATGCTTTGCATATAAATCCTGTTAGCAAAATAACCTTAATTATTATGATTTCTAGACTTCATAATATGAATAAGGAACTTAGTAAGTATTGAACAAATCTTAGTTCAGATATTTGTATCATCAGATCCTTCTTAAAAACCACAAATATATAACCAGTAACCTAACTTAATAGATCTAATATATTCGAAATTACTTTTTGTGCAAAATCAATTAAGTACTAATCATTCATAGCATGCAACTTAATGATCTAATGTGATTAATTCTATTAATCCAAATAATTTTAGCATCTAGAATTCAAAAATCAAGAATAAATAGTCTATAAAAGAAACCATTCATTGCTCAACCTAAAAACCGTTTGCGATATGAATGTATATATATAGTCAACCAACCAAAATGCGAGACATGTAATCATGCAATTTAAACCCTAATCCTCGTCTGTTTTCTATAGTAAGTCTTATTTGGTTTTCCATCTGATTTCTTTTTGCCCTTATTGAACTTTGTTACTTGATGTATTTCCATTGAACGACGTGTAGAACTCGACGCCATTGATTCTATCATCAACGTCAGCTACGACAACGACTTCGTCGTAAACAGCAATTAAGCAAGGCAAGCACCCCATTTTATCATATTGATCCCAGTTTTATAAATGTTTTCATCAAATTTTTTATTGCATGCGTTACTTTTATTAAAGTCTGCTATTTCGTAGGTAATGGTAGTTGTACCTGTAGTTTCATAGAACTTCCTTAATAAGTATAAATTTGTGAACCTTGATAACCCTAGAATAACATAGACAATACTTGATGTCAATTTGGGTTACTCACACTTAGTGCCATACTTAGACATGCTTAAAGAAACACAAAACTTTGACATGACTAAAAATATTGGATATGACATTTAATGGGTATGACCTTTCTTTATGGTTAGTATTTTGATCAAAAATGAAAATAAAACTATGATTTTGATACGGGCAATTATTAGCAATAGCCAGATGTACAAGGGACTTGTACGTAGTGTAGGGTGAAGATTATTGCCCGTGTCGGATTAAGGACCGAACTATGGGTTGTTTTTAGGCCAAGAAACACGTACAACCATAGGTGCTGGTATGGGTCAGCCTTAAACCAATTAAGTTATCTGTTTAACTTTGCATTTTGGAAGGCTGGAGTAGTACGAGCTGTTCCTTAATGGATTGCTCGAAGGGACGTACACATCGAGGTGATCATAGATCAAACGTTTACCAATACACCAGTGTACGCCATGCTATAGGGAGTTCTATCATTTCTATGCTCTGAGTTCTTCTGTCATAATATGGGTTTAACGTCTCGGGCTGGTGCAAAGTTAATCTAGGTAATGTAAAGGTTTTCGTCATGAACATTCTGGCCACTACGCCAAAGGTGCGTGAAACATGCGGCAAAAAAAAGATCATAACTTGTGGGTAAATATGTACACCTCTGCAGAGTGTAAAACTAATCGATTAGCCGCGCCCGCGGTCATGGGCACTTGGTAAAATCATCACATAGTTAGCTATTTTTATTTTCATAAAATCTGGTTTCTATCGTGTGTCGGTGATTTCTTCCATGTATTGATGGAAAATGGTTCGTGGATACGGTCATGATACCCAGGTTCGTGATTTCACTTATTCGTATTTATATACTGTTATTCTACATATGAAATTGCTTTTACTTAAAATTATGTTTGCAATCTACTATTCTGTATTTACATTTAAAATTGGCTTTGTACAAATTAACCATAGTAGCCTTTCCTTTGAAATGGCCAGCACATATTATAGGTTTTACAAAAGTCTTGCGGAGTACGAAAGTACCCACTCTTGCTTATTTGTTGTTTTTAGGGTGAAGAATCAGATTAGTCCAATGAAACTTATTTGACGCAGGATTCGGGAATATTAACGATGAAGCTTTTCTAGGGATTATACCTTGTCAGTTGCCTGAGGGTTGGATGGGCACACTACAAGACTCTTGAATCTCTCCGCTGCATTTCTTTGTATTGTAAGATCTTATTGTATAAATTACCATTATCATTTGTAATAAAGAGTATGGATATGATATCAATTGTTGTAAATTTCGTGCTAGCCACTAATCATGGGACTAGTACTGTATGCACATAAAATTTCTATTTTTGCATTTATGTGAAAATAGGAGTCATTACATATGTGCACAAATGTTGTAAGACATACCTATTGTACAAGTATCCATATATGGTCAAGGTGGAGCCACGTCACAAGATAAAAATAGGACATAAACAAGGAAGCAAAGCAACAGGATAGAGAATATTTCTTAAATTTTCTAGAGTTTTTCCGAGTCCATTCGCTGTTTTTTCTTCTTCTTTGAATTTACATTATTTTTAAAAATGGAAATATTTAAAATTCTGGAAGGCTTCATGGGCCAAATTCCTTCTCAGCCTTTCATCTCTCCCACATTCTACACGTGTCCCCATCGCCGCTGCATTGACAAGTGGGCCCTATGCGGGAAGCATTGCACTTCCCAACATGCCGAGTTCGAGCGGGAGTCCACACTCCACACTGCTGTGAGCCTGTGACTCAAAGAGTCTGTGCTCGCCATGAAACTCTTCGAGTCCTCGTGCTATTTAAAGCCTCGACAACTGCGTCACCTGCATTTGCCCTATCCGCAAAACCCAAACCCCAACCCTAGCAACCATCTTCTTCGATTAATTTAGCAACCGTTGGTGAGGCCCCAATGTTGCTGACAGCTACCGCACTGGCATAAAAGGAATTTTAAAGACAATCTGGAGACTGGTAAAATCATTGGATTAATTTTATTAAAAACTAGCTGCGGTCAGGAACCTCTATAAACATTTTCATAATTTTCAGAGCTCATGTGCTACAATCAAAATTCCTCAAAATTCTCAGGTTTGAAATAAAATTCAAATCAATTCTCTTCCTGCACTCATTTTGGGTCGAATCTGTCCTTGGTCCAGTGTCAGCCCATCTCCTTATCTGCCTCACCCTGTCTCCCTCTGTCGCTGATAGCCCAGGCAAGCTTGTTGGCGCTCGTCTTACACCTTACTCCAGCGAATTTTTTTTTGTTTAATATTTTTTTTATTCTTTTTTTCAAAACTATGCGTCCGAAAAAAAAATTACAGAAATGCCCCCCCGTCGCCCGTGTATGGGGGCGATAGCTCCGCCTCCGTTAGTAGCCGTTAACGGCGCGCGTGTGGGCCCCTATCGCCTCAGAAGGCGACGCCTCTGAGGCGACAGGGCCTCGATCGGCCGAGAGAAAAGAAGGGAGCCGAGCGCATGCAGGGGGAAAAGAGAGGAGGGGAGCCGAGCCTTGTGGGGAGGAAAAGAGAGGGAGAAGAGAGGGAGAAGAGGAAGAGAAGAAGAAGAAGGAGAAGAGAAGGAGCCAGAAATTTAGGTAAATTTTGAATTTTATTGTAGAGTTAGTTTAGCAATTTTTGTAGAGGTAAATGTAGGAATTTTTGTTAGGTTATGCGAGATTTAAAATTTAATGTATCATTTAATATTTAGGAATTTGTTGTAGTATTTAGAAATTTTAGGATTATGTATTGTTTAGAAATTTAATATAGCAGTTAATATTCGAAATTTAATGTAGTATGTAGTATTTACAAATTTAATTTAGTATTGTCAAGTATGTGCAAATTTAATGTAGTATTCAAGATGTAGAAATTTAATCAAGAGAAATATTAGACAATATTTGAATTTAATTTAGTAGGGTTGTGTATTAGTAATTTTGTTATGCAAATAATGTATTAGGCAATATATATACAAATGTAATGTGGTATGAATTTAATTTAGTGGGGTCGTGTATTACTAATTTTATTATGTAAGTAATGTATTAGGCAATATATACAAATGTAATGTGGTAGAAATTTAATATTAGGCCGTATAGTAGGCTAGTCGAATCACTTATTCATAGTCGTATTTTGCAGTACGATCAATGTACGTTTTGTAGATTGTATTTTAGAGTAATATTTTTCCGTCGGACGTTGCAGCATGTCGGAGAAATTGTATTTCCAAATATTTTATGGAGATGGGGAGATAGCACAGGGGGCGGATGGGGTGGATCTATCATCATTTTCAAGAGTCGTACGAGGCATATGCAGACCGAGCGATAGGACATACAGGGGTTTGTTGGAGTGGATGTCTCGGATGTTCAGTTTGGATGCCCAGACTGTTCGGTTGCGGGTCAGAGCAGTAGTGAGCCGAGCGCAAGACCGTTTTTACGGAGAGTTGATTCCTATTAACTCGACGTCAACATGGAGGAGTTATGTTGGTTTTGCCGTAGAGCGGGGTTGGCCGCTCATGTTGTTGGTACTGATGCTACCGGTAGCTCCATCGGTGTCGCAAGTTCGTGATGTCGGGTGGACATTACGGCGGAGGGGACATCAAATGTAGAAGGATGCGAAGAGGAAGGCGGCGAGGAACCCGGAGACGAGGAGCACGAGGCTCGGGCGGTGGCGAAGGGACCGGGGCGAGGAGACAGCGGTGGAGGCGCGAGGTGGCCGACGAGGGGAGGAGGTGGAGGACATTGTTGACTGATGGAAGAGGAGGACCGTGCGGATGAGGAAGTCCACGATGGTGAGCACTCCGACGAGGAGGACAACGCCCGAGGTGCCTATCCTCGTGCGTGGACCAATTACAATTTCAAGACCTAACGATGAATGAAGGGAACATTGATGCATGGGAGTATCATGAGAACGAGGTGACGCAGGGGCCATATATAAAGACAAGGAGGCTGTGATGGATGCGGTGAAATCTTGGGCAATGTCTCTCCGCGGCAATTCGGGGTTGTGAAGTCCAAGAAGAAGGACTACGACGTGAAGTGCGTAGTTGATTCGTGCCCATGGCGGTGCATGCATACCGGGAAGTGGACGGACTCGGAAATGCTCCATAGTGATGGAGCATAATCGCGAAATGGAAGAAGCGGAGCGGGGACACCGCAATCTGTCGTCCACTTGGATGGCAAATGTGTTTTATGGTCGATCGTGGACAATCCCCATCCGCAACCTCGATCTATTATCACACCGTGGAGGAGAGGTTTGATATAAGATTAGCTACGCAAAGGCATGGAGAGCAAAAATGACACTCGAAATACGGTTCGGGACGTCACGAGGCTTCAGACGAGAATATTCCCACTTGCTCGTGGCAATCGCACAAAGGAACCCCGGTACATCCATCGACCTTGCGGAGTTCCTGCGGGTGGTGCGTGCACCGAAGTGGTATTGCAACGTGCATTCTTCGCCTGGCGCATGCATAAATGCGTTAAACGATGTCGCCTATCCTTTGCATGGACGGCACATTCCTCACGGGAAGTACAAGGGCCGATTCTAATCTGCGATCGCGGTGGATGCCAACAACCGTGTTCTACCGGTTGCGTTGGCATTCGTGGAGGGGGAAAACACGGAGAGCTGCGTATGCGATTCCTTGAAAGAGTGAAGTCGGCGCTTTTCTCGACAGTTCGATGTTTGTGTCATCCATGATCGACATGCGGGGCTGCTAAGGGCGATCGTGGATATGCAACAAGGGTCCGCCGTCGTGGGAGCACAAAGTGGCGGATCCGAGGAGGTGGTGCATGAGGCACATGGGTGCCAATTTTTCCGTCGATTCAGAACAAGGAGCTTATGAACATGTTCAAGCGCTGTGCAAACAGAACCAACGGAGGAAGTTCGACGCGCTTTGGAAGGCGTTGGGCGAACTAACGAAGAAGCAATCAATGGATCCCGGAGGTACCGCTAGTTCATCAAGGAACCCGATGGTGTACCATGAGCAAGGAGAGGACCCCACACCTTATATGCGCCGCCGGCGACGACCCCAAACATCCGGCGTGGGCCGGTACCAAGATAAAAAGTTTCACCGATTGGATACGACATGAGCCTTTGGATAAATGGTCCTTACGCACGACGAGGGCGGCTCGCGTTATGGGATCATGACAACGAACTGGCGGAGATTTACAATCGGTAATGAAAGGCACCGGATGCCTTCCATTTGGTGGGTATAGTTGAGGTGTCTTATTAGGGACACGAGATATTTCATTGAGCGATACAAGACCTCCACAAAGATGTATGTCGGACAATCGATTGTCGTACTCAATCTGTTGTGTCTACCTACATGTCCAAAAAACAAGAAAGGCGCAGACACATCGGGTTACACCGAGAGTGGCGTGGAGCGGAGATACCACGTGCATTGCGGTGACCGAGGTCGCAGGGGTGCCCACCGAGAGGACTTCCCATCCGTGCATACTCCGGCGGTGATTGCGAGTGCTCTGCCGAAACCACGCTGCTACACTTGCCGTGCTCGCGTCATTGCCGCACCGCCGAGACGCATCAATCCTGCCGTCCGTTCATCTCCCGTACTACTACAAGCGGGCGTTCTCAACACGTGGCATCATGAGGTGTACGGTGCCGAGTGGATGGATCGTTCACAACACCCCTCTCCGGACCATCGATGGGTACGGACATCCGAATGTTGAAGATGAAGGTCGGGTGTCGAAGGACAAGGCGCGTCGAACGATATGGACGAGTCCGAGGCGCGTCGCAACCGCTGGATAATGTAACTTTCCATGTTGTTCCCATCTTGTATTTTTCAATGGACCGGTAAGTTGTAATGTACGTTGTAATGTTCGATGTAATTTTCAATGTACTAGTAAGTTGTTGTTCGCATCATGAAATTCTCCGATGTTCCAGCTTAGTAGCTATGAGGATAATGTAATTCTCGACGCGTTGTGTGCCTCGTCGAACATGTCGTTGTCTTCGTATGTTTGTAATATGAGTTTGTTTTGGCTCTCGCACTTCGGTTGTATTGTTTGATGAGTATGGTACAATTAGTTATTTCGCATTTCATTTTGTGTGCACATGTAATTCTTGACAAATTTGTTGTATTTGCTTTCTAACAGCCACGATGGCGCGACCTTGCCAGAGTGCTGGATGTGACCGTCGATCGACCCACCGGTCTAGGTACTCCGCAGAGGAGAACCGAGAACTAGGGACACTCCGACCTCGGGTGCCCAACGAGTACGCCGCATCGACCCACGCTGGGTTCCACGGTGGTCGCCAACGCTTGCACTCTTTACGTACATGTACTTACCGTGAATGCAATTCTAACGACGCATTGCACTACATGCGAGTTGCGGCGGTGGCTTACTTCCTCTTTGTAGGATGGTGGAGCGGTGTTGCCCGTTAGCGGGCAAGGAGGTCCCGCGTTCGGTGCGACCGGTCCTGCCGGCGCACTCGTGGACCGGTGGAGACCGGAGACGCACGTTCCACCTTCCGTGCGGAGAGATGGCTCCGACGCCGCGGGGCGTGTCGTACCTCTTAGGCCTCCCCTGTGCGGGTCCAGCAGTCGTGCCGCACGACGCCTCCGTCACGTGGCACGCCGAGTTGTCCGCGCGTTTCGCCGAGGTGCAGCGGCACCCCCGGGCAGCCCCTACCAAATTTCTTAGGGAGGCCGAGCGCCACGGACCGGCGGCGTGGTGCCGATTCCCACGGTGAGTACCTCTTTCTTTGAGAATTAAAATAGAGCGCCAAGTTCGCGATAATATTTGTTGCGAACGCTGCAGGCTCAGCTTCTCCACCCGCACGCGGAGGAGGCGGACGTGGCCCGCCACTTGGAGGCATACCTCCTGTTGTTGTTCGGTTGGGTGATGTTCCCGTCCTCCCACGGGAACACGGTGGACCGTCACTGATCGAGCACGCCAAAGACATCGCCGACACCCGGTGGATGAGGTAACACACTCGGTTCCAATCTCGTCTCGGCGAGCACGTCTAACTCCCCTTGTAAACAGTGATGCGGTGGTCGTGGGCCTCGGTGTGCTTGCGGCGACGTCTGAGGTCCGCGGCGACGCCGTCTCTCAGCGCGAACACGACGCGACGATGTCGGTTGCGTCCTACTCCTCCGGTTGTGGTCTTGGGAGCGCTTCTCCGTCGGCGAGCTGTTGTTGACACGACACCGTACCAGGAGCTTTACAGAGACGACCCGGTGGACTGGCCCACCATGGGCCACTCATCGGTCCGACGACGGTATGCTCCTCGTATCTTTTCCCCACTAACGCACTTGAATAACCTTCGCCATTTCTTATTTCCTCGCGGCGGAGGTTCGCGCGACCGACAGTGAGGAGGTCCTATCGGAGTTCGTTCGGAGTTATTGCCTCCATGAGCGAGGACGTGCGGTGGGCGCCATACACCGCGTCGACGTCACGCCGAGCACCTCACGGGGTCTCCGTGCTTTGCACGCGAGATGAGGCCTTTTGGCTCACCCGTAAGGTGCTCGTCTTTGACCTTTGTGTCGAGGAGTACTCCCCGCACCGAGTGCTGCGGCAGCTCGGCCTGTTCCAGTCCTTTCCTTTGCCGCCTCGTCACGTTGTCGCCGCGTGGCGCTCACGAGTACTTGCCACGATCCTACTACTCCGCATCTTTGCGAAATTAATGTGGTGTGTACTTACTGTTTTTGCATTGCGAGATGACCGGATGGGTCTTTGCGGTGGGCTCTCGGTTCGCGACCGTATGCGACCATGGGCCTGCGGTGGGACGCCAGCTTTCGAGAGAGGTCACCGAGACCCGGCCGTACGACCATGACATGTACGATCAGTACATGGAGTGGTTCGCCCCGCGCACTCGCCTCAGGGTGGGGTACACACCAGCACCGTACGTCGCACGGCATGCATCGGTAGCGGACACGTACCCTTCACAGATGTCCCAGAGGGACAACGCCTCGGTAAGTGTCGCAATCGAACCTACATGGGCACGTCTTTTTCATCTAACTTACGTAATACCAATCGGCGTTACATGCGCACTCGGCTCTTGGCGGAGATTGAGGTGGAGGTCGTGTCCATGTTACGCCCTAGAGAGGGCATCTGGTGACCACCGCCGAGTCCGAGACGACTTGGGGTCGGGTCCTCGCTCTGACGGTGAGGCGGTTGGCTCGCAGCCACTGCCGAGGGCGCGAGAGACGTCGGCGGACGCAGCACACCACATCCGCCGCCCCAAAGACTCGCCCTACCCCGGTGCCCGTCACGCCCCACGCGGTGCGGGGGGCGGTGGTAGCGAGGCTCCTTCGCGTCTCGCCCTACCCGTCGGTTCCTCGCTACGCTCCACGCAGCAGCAGTGGGGCGATGGGCTGGGAGGCTCCTTCGCGTCGCCTACTACCGCCGGTTCCTCGCTACGCTCCCACGCGCGGCGGTGGGGCGATGGGCTGCGGAGGCTCCTCGTCGTCCGCGCCCTAGCGAGACCCGGGTGGTTTCGCGAGCCTTCGACGAGCGAGTTCGACACGGAGGAGTACCTTTCGACCGACTACCTCGACCGTCTCAGCTCTCGGTGCGCCGCCACAGACTTAGCCTCGCCGCGCAAGACTACTTCTGCGCTGCGCGCAGGCGGCCTAGGAGGGCGTCCGTCGCCGTCGCCACTCACCTACCCCACGGGCCGATTAGGAAGCGTGGCGTGATTGACTTGTTGTGCGGATGTATTTTTGTAATGGCTTTACGTTCGGAAGACATTGTATAACTCCCGAGTTAGTAACATGACAGCGTTATCACTATAAATTGTTCAAATCATTTATGCATTGCTTGCCTATGCCACACGACGTGACAACACACCAACGTTTCGGTACACCTATCGCCTATAGTAGGCGATCGCCTCGAATGTGAGGCGATCGCCCTTACATGGGGCGATCGCCCAAATATGAGGCGATCGCTCCATACCCGGGCGATATCTGCCTTTTATAACATTCGTTCTCACAAGCGGTCTCGCAAAGAATAGCGGGGTGAGCATCAATCGAAAATACCGAGGCGTGCAAGTGCAAAGGGTAAGGGGAAGGCAAAGGAAGAAGCAAGTGCATGCCGCTGAATTTAGCGTACCAAGATCTCTTCCTACCTCGTGGGTCAGTAGCACCCATGTGTATGTGCGGAGATCTTTGCGTGCTTGTTCGCTCTTGGGAAATTTCAACTTGGAAGAGGAGGTATTGGAAGTGCCGCAACTACGCCTTCGATCCGCCGGAGAAGAGCCTGAAGGATCGCCGCATGGTAACAATCGTACGGGTTACATAACATTTGTGAATGAAATTTTGCTAACTTACGTTTCATGCAATCACCTCCGCCATCGTGTGAATTTGAGCGATGGTTTGATCGGAGATCAACCCCGGGACCAACGGCTTCTTGACCAAGCCAACCGGCAGGATGAGTTCACGCGGCGGTTTCAAGAACAACGCGATGCCGCACGCGAGGAGGCATGTAGGAAGGAAGCGGAGGAGAAGGAGGCCGAGAGAGAGAGGAAACGAGAGAGGGCGCGACATGCCAGAGAAGCCCCGCCGGAGGCATGGGCGAATGGGAAGTGGCCTCGAAGCACTCAATAGACGTCTGGTGTTAACTTTGGTTTTCTCTGTTCGTGATACTCCTTTTAGTTTTAAGTCGTAATAAGCAGTCGCCCAACCTTCAAGAGTATGCTCCTTTGTCCGGAGGGCTCGTATATGTCCTCTGCGCAGCTTGTCTCAAATGATGTTATTTTTCTCCATCGAGATAGGTTATAGCATTTTCGATTAAATCGATTTGATTTCATCGAGTTTTACCATCGTTTGCGAAGATACGGCAATTTTCATGTTTTACCGATTGCATGTTAGGACAACAATAAAATAGTGCACCTAAAGTAACATCTAAATATTTTTACATAATTGTAACCTATGCAAGCCCAAGAATGCAACAAAGCGGTTCATCAAGTTTTGAGGTCGTTCGAACATTACTCTAACCGCTTTCGAACAATGAATGTTATAAAGGGTTTAAACTAGCCATCTTTTATTCAAAATGCAATCATATTTAGATATTTTTGCAAAAATAAGTGCATAAGGTTGTAGTAACTTATTCTATTTATTTCATGAATTATGGATCAACACACATTATAATTCCTTCACAATCCACAGTTAGAGCCTAGCATTCGAACTCAAATAAATTTCTGCAAACAACACATGGATTTTTATTTTACACTCTAATTCTTCATTCCAAAATTTAAATTTAGAAACAAGTTTCATTTAATTTGGACACTCTAGCAAAAGTTACTGGGTTTATATTAAAAGCATATAGTAATTACAAAACAAAACTAAAAAAAGGCTGCGCCAGTCGCCTGTCTCGAAGCATGGGGGCCCACCAACGGCACCGTTCGGCGCTGACGGCAGAGGGACCGATCGCCCGTGTATGGGGCGATCGCCCCATACACAGGCGACGGGGGTGTATTTTTGTCATTTTTTTTTCGGACGCATAGTTTTGAAAAAAAGAATAAAAATAAATATTAAAGAAAAAAAAATTCTTACTCCAGCCCCGCTCACCACCGAGGTTGCCACTGTCTACTAGGAGACTCGTTCTTGCTTGCCTCCCTCTGCCGTGCCACTGTCTAGTGGACCCGTCTGCCCATGCCGTAGGCACATCCTTCCACCTCGCCACCCTTGCCTCGCTGCCAGCGTCTGTTTGCTTTCACCGCACGTAGCCACCACGGTTGTCATTCGCTCACTGTTTTTTATCACATTAGCCCACAGTTTTTGGACCGGTGGTGGGTCCAGGATTATTAGAATGAGTGTTTAAAGTTAAAAAATATTATTCGATGTAAAACATAAAGATTTATAGTAGAAAAAAAATACAAAGTACATATTGGTCTTACTAGAGACAACACCTAAAATAATTTAGAGATTTAAAATCTACATGCTTCCTCTTACAACACCTAAAATAATTTATAGATTTAAAATCTACATGCTTCCTCTTTATTTTCTGAATGCTCTATATGCTACATTTCAAAAATCACGATTCACCGTTACAAATCAACATAACTCTGATAGATTTGTGAATTAGAGATTTCAAGTTAGCGAATCAAAAATGAAATTCAGCTGTGTGGTTGCCGATGCCAAATGCTCAGTTGCAGCCTATTGTTTTAGCACTGCTTCCTGCCCCGTGGTGTGTCGCCGCTCTGACCCATCGGTCATCGCTAGCGTTGCACCTTCCATTCCCGACTCATGCTCACTGTGCCCATAGGGGTGCCTTGCAACACGCCGCGTGCTGTTCCCTGCCCCGCAGGACACTACCGCTCTGATCTGTCGGTCGTTAGTTGTGTCACACCCTCAATTCCCAGTCCATGCTTGCTACGGTCATAGGGGTCGTGTAACATCCCAATTTGTGATTTTTATGTTTTTGTGCATTTTATGGATTTTTTGAATTTTTAGAATATTTTGGAACTTCTTTGGAATTCATTTTGTATTGTTGAGTTATGCTTAATATAGATATTATTTTATTATTTGAAAATTTTAAATGAAATTTTGAAAAACATATTTTATTTGAGTCCTAAAAGTATGAAAATATTTTAAAGAATTTTTCTAGTATTTTTACTACTTTATTTGCATTGTTTTATTTTTTGGATTTATTTTTATTTGTATAGGGCTAGAAAATCGATTGAACAGTTCTTGGGACAAAACCCAATACCTGAGCCTAGTACTGTGCGCGCCTTGGCCCAAGCCATCCCCGCTGCGGCCCGGTCCGTGTGACATCTTTGGGGTGCCATCCGTGGGATCAAAATCGGACGGCCAACAGCGAATGGGAAACCCTAACGTCATGTGATCGTCGGATCTGATTGCATCGTGCGGTTGAGGTGAAGTGGAATCCGGATCGGAGCCCTAACACATCACAACCATTAGTTTCATTTGTGGCTTGGATTGTCACACGTCTCCGTTCATCTCATTCGCTCATATCACCACGTGGACAGTCGAGGTGCATCTTCCCCGCCATCGCCGACTTGGACACGGCCTTCTCTGAGTCCACCACCGTGATGTTTTGATTCCTCATGTTCTACACAGATGACGAGGCTTTAAATAGGACGCCTAAACATCTCACGAGGTTAACCAATGTAACATCCTCTTTCCTTATATTCCAATCTTAAAGAAAAGAAATATTTTCCTTATTAAAACTATTTCTTCCAAAACAAACAAAATATAAAAATAGGTTTGAGATGTAACCTTTAATTTGAATTTGAATTTCTGAGTTTTCTGAATTATTGATTTTCCTGAGTTCTTGTTTAAAAAGAAAAGTCTCATAAATTGAAATGGTAAAATGGTAAAAGTAAAAAGATAAAAAAATACAAAATCAATAATATTTGTAAAAATATCATATAAATCTCAGAACTATCTAGAATCATGATTATACAACTTGCACTGATCTGGAATAATTAAATAAAGTAAAAATACAAAAATGACCCTATCTAGATACTCTGAACCGACCTTGCAAGATTTCTCCAGAATTCTGTCGACCTTAACTAGAGTTAAAACTTTAACCATGCCGACATTATTATCTTATCTATGTCTGGTAAAAATATCAAGAGTTTATCCGATTATTTAGTATTTTTAGAAATTCAAAAACTGACTATTAGAAAAGCTGAAAATTACAATGTCAGAATTATTAAATTTAAAATATACACTATAAAAATATGAAAATTTTATATAATTTTAATAATTATATTCCAGATCTTCATAAAAAGTCATTAAATAATAAACTGATTTTGATCTTAAATTAAATAAAATTCAGAATTTACAGAAAGCGACAACTGGGAATTGTCAGATTTTTATAAATATTTCTATCAATAATTTTTATCTAACATTTTTACTGGACTTTCATCTTTCCCTTGCCGACCTACGGAAAAAGTTTTACAAAATTAAGAATTGGTTAGCAGCCTGATCCATCGTATTCATCCCGTGTCATCCAGAAATTTCTTTTGAACTGTTTCCTTCACTCTCTTTCGTGTGGGCCCAGCTTGCCAGTCTCTCCCTCTCTCTTGCCGACTTCCTCCTTCCTCTTGTTCCCACCGTCACCAACCAAACCCGTTCTTCTTCAACCTTCGCCGCTTCCTCTCGTTACTCTCGCGCCAGTAGCCGCCTCAATCCGTTCAAACGCTTGCTCCAACCGACCTCGTCTTCTATATAAAGCACCGCAAACTTCATTGGCGTATCATTCTTTCCTAGACCTCTCAATTCTTGATTTTCTTGCGCATCGGCTGTGGCCTCCCAAAAAGCGGCGCGCCAACTTTTCCCGGGCACTCACCTCGATTCCTTGTACCAAGAGCGAATCGGATCACCCACAACCTATCCTCGACCTCAACCCCAACTCATCTTCTCCGGTGAGCCACGCGCACATGACTCTGTCCGCGCCCGTGTGCACAGTGAGAGCCCAACCTGTCCGTTCTTCTTCTCGCTTAAAGGTTAAAACCGAATCAATAGCACACACTGATGCTCGTTTGAACTTCACTTTTTATTGAATCATCATGAAACTTGAGCTTGCTTGGACGGCCATGGTGACCGCCGTGGGTCCTCGATGGCGCACCGACTCCCTTTGCCACCATCAACCAAAAGGGCCTCCCCTAAGTGCGAAACCTCGTGCTGATGCTCCCCGTTCCATCCATTCATCCTCTTCGGCGCTCCTCCGCCGCCGGCGAACTCGAACCGTGCGCCTGTTGTCGCCGCCACCTTGGATTGTTGCGCCGTCGCCATGATCCACTGGAGCTCCGGCCGGCAGTTCCTATGTGATCATAAAAGCCTGGAGGTTCCATTTTTGGGGTCTTCTTCGCCTCCACAGGCCTAACCTACCGCGGTCATGTTCGCTTTGAGCAGCTCCCATGGCGCCATGCCCCGTCCCTCCTACGCAAACTTCCAGCAAGCTAAGCGATCTCTTCGCGGCGCCGACGCCAGCTCCGGTGACGTCCGCCGCCGCCAAGGACCGCCCACAGCCAAGCCTTCCTCCCTGCGGTCCACTTCCCCAAGCGCTTCTCTGCCAATTCGCTTCGCCATTGCTGTCCAGTGGAGAGCTTCGAGCTCTAGGGTTAGAGGAGAGGAGATAACCTCAAATATTTGTGCATGCCTTATTATCACAATTGACATGTTGGCCCAGCGGTAGAGACGCTCGGTTTCAGCTTGCGGGTCCTGACCTGAGTTCGAATCCCTCTCAAGCCATTTAAATTTTTATTTTTACCTCTTGCATTCAAACTTCCATATCTTTTTGCTAGAATGTCCAAATGAAGTAAAATTTGTTTCTAAATTTAAGTTTTGAAATAAGGAATTAGAATCTGAAATAAAAAGTCATATGTTTCTTTCAGGAAAATATTTTTATTAGGGTTTGAATATTAGGCCCTAAATAGGTGTTATGAAGGATGTATATTTTATATTAATCCATAAATCATGAAATAAATACCATAAGTATATGCAACCCTATGAATTTAATTTCTGCAAAAAACATTTAAATTCTAATGTATTTTTAATCAAAGATTGTTGGTTTAACTCCTTAATAACATTCAAATTTCAAGTGGTTAGAATAATGTTCATATGAGCTCAAAATTAGATTAAACCAGTTTAGATGTGTTCCTGGGATTGCATAGATTATGAATAGCCAAAAATATTTAGACTTTGCTTTAGTTTAATCAATTTGCTAAATGCTCAAACCTTCAATCGGCAAAATGATCAAATGTTCATAACTCTCACAAACGAATCTCAAATCTGACAAAGTCAAATACTATGACCTTAAAATAACATATAATAACTTGCTGTACAGAAATGGCAACATTTTGAATGATTTTGGGTTAAGCTATATTTAGCCCTAAAGATCATGTAGGTGAAAAACATCACAAATGAATGCGAAATATTGTGAAACCAACTTTAAAACACTTTTAGGCATATCCCCTACTAATGTCTAAAAAATGGTTAGATTATCCCGTAAGGTGCAGCCGCAATCGAAGAATGAAATCTGGACCGAAACCGCGCAATCGGCATAATTATATAAGCTTTTCGGTAACCCATAAAACATCTAGTATAAATGGAAAATAATGAGATAATAGCTTAGTACCATCCTATAATGTTTATGCTACCATAATATGGAAAAATATTCATATTACAACTTGCTTTGTATCTGAATTCGACTAACCCAATACCCTTAAGTAATATAGTTGTCATAACCCTTAATATCATATAAACTTTTTCAACAAAGAATATAATGTATCGTCTAAATACTAAAATGTATGAAATCAACTTAAGAATGTTCTTCAAAGTATAGACTATCATATTCCGAAGAAATAACCTTATTTCATATTGTTTTGCATATAAATCCTAGTAGCCAAATAACCCTAAGTATTATGCTGTATGAACTTCACAATAGGAATAAATGAACCTTGTATTAAAGAAATTGTAGCTAATATATTTGTATCACCAGAACCTTCTCAAAAATCACTAATGTATAATTGGTAATTTAACTTATCAGACCTAATATGTTCGAAACCGCTTGTTATGCAAAATCAATTAAAAAGGATTAAGTGTTATTCATTTATAGTTTCCAGCTCAATTGTCTAATATGTTAATTCTATTAATCCAAATAATTTTAGCATCTATAATTCGAAGTTATAAATGCAAAAAGTCATTAACAATATGAGTGTATAACTAACTAAATCGTGAAGTCTTGAAATCATAATTCTAACCCTAAAACATTCCTGTTTTCTTTAGTGAATCTTTATTTGGTTTTCTGTCTGTTTTCTTTTTTGCCCTTATTAAAGTTGGATATTTGCTATATTTCCGATTAAACAACGTGTAGAATCCGACGTCACTACTTCCGTCATTGCCTCAGTCAGCCGTGGCTTCGTCTTCGTCGTAAGCGATAAATAAGCAAGGCAAGCACCCCCTTTGATCATATTGATCCCAGTTTTATAAATGTTTTCATTAAATGTTTTACTGCATACTTTACTTTTATTAAAGTCTGCTATATTTTGGGTATTGGTAGTTGTACCTATTGTCAGATAGAACTTCCTTGATAAGTATGGATTTGTGAACCTTGATAACCCTAGAATAGCATAGACAGTACATGATGTCAATTTGGGTTAATCACATTTAGTGATATGCTTAGCCGTGCTTAATTGAACATAAAACCTTGACATGATTAAAAATGTTGGATATGACAATCGATGGGTATGACCTTCTTTGTGGTTGGTATTTTGATCAAAAATGAAAAATAAAACTATGGTTTTGATGCGAGCAATTATTGGCAATAGCCGGGTGTACAAGGGACTTGTACGTAGTGTAGGGTGGAGACTATTGCCTGTGTTAGATTAAGGACCGAACTACGTGTTCGTTAAACCCAAGAATTACCGTACAACCACAAGTGCTGGTATGGGACAGCCTTAAACCAATTAAGTTATCTGGTTTAACTTTGCACATTAGTAGGCCGAAGTAGTACGAGCTTCTTTAGTGACTGGTTGCTCGTAGGGGCGCCCACACCGAGGTGTTGGGAGTCACGTTTGCTGATACAACGGTGTATGCCATACTATGGATATGCTTATTCATTACTGTGCAGTGATTGTACAAACATTTACACCATAGTACGGGTTTATCGACACCGGGCTGGTGCAAAGTTAGCCTAGATAATGTAAAAGTTTCCGTCATGAACATTCTGGCCACTACGCCAAAGGTGCGTGAAATATGCGGCAAAAAGAAAAGGTCATGACTTGTGGGTAAAGATGTACAACTCTGCAGAGTGTCAAACTTTTCGAAAAGCCGTTCCCGCGGTTATGAGAATCTTGGTGCACCAGCACTAGTTAGCTGTTTTTATTTTTATAAAACTCTGGATTTCTACCTGAGACTGGTAGGAATGGTTGCTCGGGATTTCTATCTGGGACTGGTAGGAATGATTGATGGACATGGTCATGATACCCAGGTACATGAGATTTATTTATGCTTATATTATGTTACTTTTCATATTAAATTGCTTTTACTTAAAATCCGTTTTGCAATCTACTATTCTGTATTTATATTTCAAATTGGCTTTATGCAAACTAACCATACTAGCCTTTCCTTTGAAATGGCTTGCATATATCATAGGCTTTGCAAAAGTCTTGCGGAGTACGAAAGTACTCACCCTTGCTTAATTGTTGTTTTTAGGTGAAGAATCAGATTAGCTCGATGAAACATATTTATCGCAGGATTCGGGATATTGACGATGAATTTCTAGGGATTATGCCTTGTCAGTTGCCTGAAGGTTTGGATGGGCACACTACAAGACTTTGCTTCTTTGCTGCTATAAACTCTGAATTGTAGGATTATTGTGTAAATTAGCTTCCGCTTTAATAATATGATGTATGGTTGTGATTCCAATTGTTGTAAATGTGCATACTAGCTACTGATCATGGGACTAGTACTGTTTGCACATGAGATTTCCATTTTTGCATTTATGTGAAAATGGGGGTCGTTACAACCAAACCGTGCCGCGCCTTTTGACCCAGAAAACATCGTCAGAGGTAGCGCGGTCATCGAGATCAGTCTCGCTGAAGTTGGAGTTTGCGCTGCAGTCAACTTTCACCAGATCTTGCCATCATCAAGTCATCTTCACTAGAACCAAGTGCATCATCAGATTCCCTGTGAGAAGGCCTACCAGATCCAGGGGTGGTTATCACTGGAAAGCTGCTAGAACGCTGTTGATGTAGTTGTCGTCTTCGTTGCCGGTGAGTTGCGCCATCGCGCCATTGCCATCGAGAAAAACCTAGCCGGGCGTGCCCATGTGGAATCCACATGGCTGCTTCAGTGTTGGTCGGTCAGCATCGGGTGTCTACCACAAGGGCTGCGTTTGCTTGCGTGGCTACTTGGTCAAAGGCGACACGTCGGCAGTCGCTAGTCCCACATGCCAGTGGATGCTATCGCCATAGACCGAGTTCATGGTGAACCAGATCTGGTTCATGGACTAGGTCCATGGACCGTGCACCAGGTGTCGACCTGTGGTTAGTGCGGGCTATGCTGACGTCATCGATGAGGCAATAAATAAGGATTTTCAGTATAAAAGTATTTAGGAAAATATTCAACTCTTTTGAGAGCCCGTTCTTCCTCATACAAGCTCCGATTGAGGCAATTTAAATTTCTAAAATTTTGTAAAAATTGAGATATATTTATTGGTGAATTTTATTTGATTTTTGTTATTTGGTTGCTCTCTATTTTGGTGTTTATTTTATATTTTCTCTTGTTACGCGTAGACGTTGAAGTGCTCGGAGCTTCTGAGGAGGAATCGTTGACTCAAGACCAAGTTCCAAAGCAAGAACAAGAGCTTTTCTAAGGTAAGTTGTGCGCTTGATCATGTTGAACGCAGTTTTACAAAATTGCTATATTGATTTAAATTATTGCATGTTATTTCATGTGAACGATTGCTTTCAAATAGTTTGGGATCTAGTTAATCTACCCAATTAAATTATACCCTACCTTGTCATTTGTATACCATAATTAATTGTTAACCTAGGACGGTTAATATTAGAAATCAACATGGGTTGGTTAGACCGTGCTTAGAATGCTTAGCCATGCGCATGTATAACTCATGACTTTGGAATATCAACTTAATTTTGATTAATGGAATATGGAACATGTTTATGGACTTAGTGTGTTAGGTGTTGTCACACAATGATGTTGAGTTGTAGTGACGAGGTTATCACGCAACGATGTTAACTTGTTGTTGGCATGTGGTGCTTGGTAATCAACAGGGGTGGTAATCATTTAGATTAGGGCAATTGGCAAGGAGCAGTGTGGCCAAAATGGTAGAGGTTTATGGAAGTCTTGCCTTGGTCATCCTAAGGACATAACCTTGCAAGCATTTGATCTGAGTCAAACATGCAACCACATGTCTTAAATAGGATGGACCTAGCTGATTAATTTGTAATGTCTTATCTTTGGTACTGCTAGTAGTGGTGTGAGCTTCGGGTCTACGGATCAACTCACATAGCGTAAGAGGGGTCCCTATTGTATGTAACATCCCAAAATATGGAAAATAAAATAAAATGACATGGCATGACTTTTACTACATTTTTGGATTTTCTTCTGAGTTTAATTATTTTGAAGCTTCTCATAAAAACTTTAAACAACCTAATATGGAAAATAATTTTATAAAATAATACAACAATTTAGATGAATGAATAAAATTTTTCCAGGATTTTTACACAACATTTATGTGCCCTAAAAATTCAAATTTATTTGAAAAGTAGCAAAATTTCAAGAATTTCATTTGAAAACTATAATAGAGAATCAAATAAAACTAAAGAAAATGGAAACTAGATTTAGTGGACTACCTCTATTAATTTTCTCTCAATTTTTTAAAATGCCTAAACCTACTTTTGAGCCAACTCAACTGCCCAACCGATTTCTGTTCTGTTTTGCGAAGCTACAGTGCGATCACCCCCTGCTCCACCGAATACCCATGAGTAGTCATTGGCAGTGGCCCCCATGCCAGCCACGGTCCCACCGGCCAGCCCCTCTTCCTTCCCCTCCCTCCTTCCCTCTCTCCCCCGGCCCTACCCAAGCATTACTGTGGCAAGGCTTTGCCTTGCCACACGCTGCCCGAGCATGCCTTGCCCACCACACAGTTGCTATAAGCTGAGTTTCGCGAGCTCCACCGTGCACCCATACCTCCTTACCTGCTTCGCTGCACACCGCCATAAAGCCCATCCGGAAGCCACCGAATGCTCCGCTCGCCCTTGCTTCGCTCCCTCCGCCGAGACCTCGTCGAACTCGGGAACGAAGCAGGCGAGCACACCTACACGCATTTGGTCACTAGGTGAGCTCACCATTCGAATTATGTTCACTGTAAGCTGCCACTCAGTCTCTTGAGCTTGTTCCATGCTTTGATTTCAGTCTTCCCCAGTCAAGCCACCGCTATTGCAAGATCTTCTTCTCGGACGCCGACCACACAGTGGTAGCCCCGCCCGCCGCTTCTCCGTCGAACCGGAGTAGCCAATCAAGTGCATTTTCACCTCCTGAAACTCTTCCCCGCCTCGGCCGAGCCACCACGCCTTTTCTTCCTCACCTCCGGTCGAAGCCTCCATCGAGCACCGCCTCCTTACGTCGCCAGCCTACCTCGCCGCTGCACCGCTGTCGTTGATTGATCCCCGAGGTTCATGAACCCTCCAGATATCGAGCCCTCGGCCGATCGGCTCCGCCGCCGGCAAGCCTCTCTTGGTCTCCCCCTGTTTTGAGTCGCCGACAAGTGGGCCCGAGCCGTCAGTGACTTTCGCTCATGCACCACTGATGGATGGGGCCACCATGTCAGTCGGCACAGGCAATTAAAACCCCCGAGAACTCTATCACTGACATGCGGGACCACGATGTCAGCCTCGCGTGTGCGTTTTTCCTCTCCCTACCGTTGATAGCGGGCCCAAGCTATCAGTCGTACGCGCCCACTCCCTCACGCGATAGCTGACAGTGGGCCCCGGCTATCAAATGGCAAAACCAGGTTTGAACGCGTGCCAAAAAAGGAAAGACGCTTTCTGAGGTGGAAGGTGTACTTTCCTTATTCGAAAATTTTCTAATTTCTAGTAATTTGTAAACCCTAGTTGATACAAATGCTTATAACTTTTTGCTAGGAAACTCCAGATTTAGTGAAACAAATTTATAAATTCGTGCAAAATCATGTAGAATCTGAATATGCAAAAATATTTTAGTTTTCGCCAATTTGCAATAAATGAGCCCGAATATATGCTTTAGGCCTAAAGTGTGCTTAATATGAAATTTTCACAAATCAAGTAAAAAAATGATGAAACCAATTTTTCCATGTTCCTGAGGTCATAAGATTTCCAAATATGTAAAAATATTTAGATTCTGACATAGTTTACATCAAATGTTTAAATAGGCAAATTTCAATACATGCAAAAGTTCAAATAACCATAACTTGTACAAATAGACTTCAAATTCAGTGAAATCACTTCCTATAACATTTAAAAATGATGTTATTTCTGGTTATACAAAGATATTTAGGTTTTATGCTCAGTTGCTCATATTCATGTCTTAAGAAAGGTCAAATGGTGTTAAATTGTGAAATGGGAGTAAAGAATCCAAATAGTTTCTAATACCTTTTGAATTAGAGCCCAACTTGCTGAAAAATCATGAATATGTAGCTCTAAACTAGTAGCTTAATCTTTGTTTAAAAATGTCTTAGGAGGTACCTTGCACATGCTCATATACACTACTCCATGTTAATGTGACCTTACATTTTAAGTCCAAATAATTTTAGCCTCTTGAATTCGAAATTATAAATATAAAAGTACATAATTTTAGCCTCTTGAATTCGTAAATATTCTCATACATGATTATAACTTTAACTTCTTGAAGTTGAGAAATGAAAATAACATATACATGAGGAGAACCAAATCACGAACAAAGAACTAGTGAAATCATCATGCACAAAGTGATAACTTCGAAAACCTAAACTACCCTATTCTCCTTGGTAAGTTTCATTTGGTTTCTACATCTGATTTATTTTGCCCTTAATGACGATTTGTTGTTTGCTATTTTGCCATGCTTCTTATTGTATATCGCGTAGACACCGACGTTTCAGAATCCATTAAAAATGACCTTATCTACAACCCAGATTACATTCCTGATGATGAACAGCAAGGCAAGAACCCTCCTTTGATCATGTTGATCCCATTATTTTACGGTGTTTATGTTGTTTTATGAAAGTGTATATGTGCATGCGTGTATGTTTGTATTCAACTTGCTATGTTGCGGGTACCGGTAGTTACTTCCTGTTGTATGCATTGTCTTTACCTTGACACTCAATTACCCGCTATTGAAACCTTAGCTCATGGTGTAGACATTACTTCGTGCCACTATGGTTAATAATTGTGAAATATCTCATGTACAAGCTTAGACATGCTTACATAGAACGTCTTTTAAACGCCGAGACACATTTCTATCTAGACTTGAGCAATTTTTGTAAGGTACAGAGCCGAGTTATGGTCTCTGTGCATTTTGATAAAAATCCAACCCAAAAACTTATAGTTTAGACACGGGCGAGTTACTATTTAAATGTAACATCACAAAAATCATGATAAATAAATAAAGTGGTATGGCATGATCTCTATTGCATATTTGGATCTTAATTTGAATTTACTTTTGAAATTGTTCATTTATTTTTCAGGTTTTTTTAATAACACCCTTTAATACCTAATTTTAGCACTTCTATATGAAACTCACAAAAACTTCAAATAAATCAATCTATGAAATAATTTTGTAAAATACTAAAATAGTTTATACGAATAAATATAATTTTTATAGAATTTTTTCACGTAATTTAAATGGTTTAAAAAAGCAAAAACTGTTTGCAACCAGCAATATTGCAAATTTTTTTTTTGAAATTTACAACTATAAATTGAACCAAACTAAAGAAAATGGAAATTAGACTCTCTGATCTACTGGCACAGAAATCTCCAAAAAATTTCAATCCCCTCTGCACCTCTTTTGGAGCTGACCAAATCATCTCAGCTGATCTGTTTTCTTTTCGCAAATCCACAGTGCTCAGGCGACACTTTCGACAGGGCGCAGCTTGGCCGTCACTGGCAGTGGCCCTGCCCCAGCCTAGGCCCACCGGCCAGTCTCTCCTCTCCCTTCCCTCTCTTCTTTCCCTCTCTCCTCACCTCTGTCCGGACGCTGCCGTGACAAGGCTGCGCCTTGCCACGCGCTATCGCGGCGTAATTGCCCAGCCACGCAGCCGCAGCCTACCACTTCCTCGCCGGCTCTGCCCTAGCCCATACCGCCTCCCATGCTCTGCAGCGCTTAAAACCGGCCGTCCAAGCTACCTGCCGCCCTTCTCGCCCTTTGCCGTTGCACCGAAGCTCCCTGTGTGAGCGAGCTCACCGTGAGTCGAGCAAGGCAGGCGAGCACATGCAAGCGAATCCTCTTCACCAGTGAGCCCCTAACCAATTCCTTCGCGCACGAGTACTGGGGGTGCTAGCTGACCATTTACCTCCATTTTGCCGCAGTTTTCACCCACCGGAGTGTCGCCTCATCTCCGCCCTTCTTCCTCAAGTCCGACGCAAGGTGGCAGCCTTCCTCCTCCTTTCCCGCCGCAAAGTAATCGGTAAAATGGGTTGCTGGGAGTCCATTGATGCTTAATCCTTGCCGCCTGAGCCTAATGGTGCATGCATAGCATGTTCTCGGGCAAGGAAAAACTAGTGGAGGTGGCCCTCAGTGCTAGGGAAACCCATTGTGGCCAAATCGAGACGAGACGACAGTGGTGGTTTCAGAGGGGAGAGCTCACCTATGGCGGGCTGAGGCGCTGCTCAGGTCAAATTGGCTTGCGCACCACAATGACCCTTCTCGTGGTGATGACTTGGCTCCGCATGATCCGAGGCGGGTTGGCAACAGCAGAGGCAACATGCAAGGTAGTGGGCTTGCTAGTGACGAAGCTCAAGCAAAGGGGACGGCTAGGGTAGGGGTTGTCTAGGTTGAGGGCGAGGGGGCAAAGCCCGTGATACGGTTGGTGCAGGATGGCAGTGTCAGAAGCAGTGGTTTGTGCTGGCATGACTATGGCGGCTCAATGCATCAATGGCACGATTGGGGTCTAAGGGAGATGAGGAAGGTAGTGGTGACATCAATTTTGGGGAGAACAAGCCTAAGCCTAGTCTGACTCGTGAGTGCAGAGGCCAGAGAGAGAGGATGAAGAGAGAGGAGAGTAAAACGAGGCTAACCGGTGAGTCCCGCTCCATTATTTTCTTTTGTTTCTTGCTGGCTCGAAACAAGTATTGTTGGTAGGCATGGGGTGTCAGCACACGATGCCTATTAGGATGCTATGCAAACCAAAACCCATTGCCATGTCAGGTAAAACCATGGTGATTTTAGGCCAAAGAGGTATTTTGCACTGATTTTAAGAGTTAAGGTGAAAAGCAAACTGTTTTGAAGTTTGTAACACCCCGATTTTCAAAAGCTGGTTTGGTAAATTGTCTGATATTGATAAATTAAAGAACGCAAACCGTATTTAGTTTTAGATATAAAATTTCACATCTGAAACCCAATAAAAAATTATACTTTTACTGTTTAATTTCCTGCTCGACGCAAGGGCGATGTAGCGCTGGCCGGCTCGACGCGGGCTTGGCACAGCCAGGGCGGTGAGCTGAGGGAGCAGCGATGCCCGGCGCGGTGCGGCGCGGGTCGCCTGGAGTCAGGGAGGCCAGAGAGAGAGGGAGAAGCACGACCGGATTGTAGAAAGAATGCTGGTTGGAGAATGAGGAAAAGAAGAGAGATAGGATAGGGAAGAAGAAAGGGAGCCAGCCAAGGTTTGTGCAGCCAGAAAAAATGGAGGGAGAAGAAGAAAAAAAAGAAAGTGTTAAGGAACCTCGCTATCGAATAGTCCGGGGTTCCCGAACAGATCTGAAATTGGAGAACAGAAAGAGAGAGACAGGTATATGAGGAGAGCGACGACGAATTCTTTATTGCTAATGATTTCTTGTGTACATGGGGGGACCCCCCTCCTCCTTTTATAGCGCTCTCTAGGGTTTCGGCATAAGGGACCACATGGGCCTTCAATGGGCTTTTAGGGTTTCTCAACACTCCCCCTTGGGCCCTTTGCCGCGAGATGCATATGCCTCATTAAAACTCCAGAAAAACCCAGTGGGAAAAATACTTGGAGAAAGAGTACATAGCATACGCTTACTATGTTGCACGAATTGCCTCGTTAAAACCTTACGCAAGAAAACTTCATGAAAAACTTGCTAAGGAAAAAGAGTACAATTCTCCCAACTTCAATTGCTAATCTTCGAGATTCATGTTGGGTATTCATAATTCATGCTCAGGATTCATGTGGGAGTATGTGACATATCTCCCCCTGAAATCTGCACTTCTCTAAGTCTCATCATCCCAATTCCTTTCACGCACCTTTCAAAGGTAGATGCTGGGAGTGATTTAGTGAACAAATCTGCAAGATTTTCACATGACTTAGTATGCAATATCTTGATCTCGTTCATCTTATGCAATTCATGAGCATAGAAGAACTTGGGGTTGATATGCTTCGTGAGATTGCTCTTCACATAACCCATTTGTGCTTGGGCAACACAAGCTGCATTATCTTCATAAATTATTGTAGGAGTTTGCTCAATGTTCAAACCACATGACTTCTGGATGTGGTGAACCATTCTTCCGAGCCATGCACATTCACGAGATGCTTCATACAAGCGATGATTTCCGAGTGGTTTGTCGACGCCGAGACAAGAGTCCGCTTAGACGACTTCCAAGAAATTGCTTGTTCCTCCACATAGGAAAACATAGCCGGTTTGGGACTTGCCAAGATGCGTGTCCGATAAATACCGACATCGGCATAGCCAACCAAATTCAATTCATTGTTTCTTCAAAAAGCAGACCGAGGTCTTTGCTTCCTTGGAGGTAGCGGAAGATGTCCTTGATCCTTTCCAATGCCTTTTGGTGGGTTCGCAGACTGATCGAGCTAGCAAATTCACAGTAACGCAATGTCCGGTCTAGTGCTATTCGCAAGGTACATGAGCGCTCCTATTGCACTCAAATATGGGAATTCTGCTCCCGGACTTCCTCCCCTCTTCTCTAGGTCCTGTATGGATCTAGGTCCGCTTGGAGTGACCTTCCACCATTGGAGTCTTCGCAGGATATGCTTTTTCAAATCCAAATCGCTCCAACACTTTCTCAAGTAGGTTGATTGATGTACCAAGATTCCTCCTTGGACATGTTCAAGTGCAAGCCTAAACAAAATTTGGTTTTACCCAAATCCTTCATTTCAAACTCGACTTCAAGTATGAGCATGCCTCTTCAATTTCTTCATCCGTCCCAATGATGTTCAAGTCATCTACATAGACGGAGATTATACTGAGAATCCATTCGGGATCATTGATAAACACACATGGACAATCTTATTGTTTGTGTAGCCTTTCTTGCAGAGAAGTCACTCAGCGATTGTACCACATTCTTCCCGATTGCTTGATTTACATACGATGATTTCTCCAATTTCACATCAGTCAGTGTTTCTATTTGCTCCATCTTGGTTCGGGATAGGAATTCCTTCCAGGTACTTTCATGTATATCTCCAATCCAAGTTTCCATACAAATATGCTTGTGACAACATCCATTAGCTTCATTCTCAACTTCAAGTTGATCGCCATTGAGATCAAATATCTAAAGGTAATTCCTCCCATGACCGGAGAATAGGTTTCTTCATAATCAACTCCAGGACGTTGAGTGAAACCTTGAGCTACAAGCCTTGCTTTGTACCTTACAACTTCGTTGTTTTCATTTCTCTTCCGAACAAAGACCCATTTGTGACCTACGGGGTTTACATGGGGAGGTTTTCATTTCTCAACTGCTATCCCTGTTGCTGTGCAATAATCATCAAATGCCTTTGAAGTAAATTCTCCAGCATTGTCCATTCTGATGGACTTCACGCGATGATCAGGGAAAGCATTCTTAATTCTTATGATCTGCGAGATCAGCTTTGCAAAAGCATGGTTTCTCACTACAGGAAACAGGGAATTTAACGTCGGCCATTTTAATTAACGTCGGCCGAAGAATAAGCCGACGTTAATTAGTTAATTAACGTCGGCTGACATGGGACCGACGTTAATTAACTAATTAACGCCGGCTTATTCTTCTACCGACGTTAGTTGCTTGGATAGGTATCTTGAAATCGGCAGCCGCGCCCAATTGCCTCGCTCCGCCGTCGCTCACGCACGCCGCGCCACGCCTAATCGCCACGCCGCCCAGCGCACGCCGCCACGCCGCGCTGCTCCGCGACGCGCCGCGCGCGCCGCTTCGCCGGCGCGCTTCGCCGCTCCTCGTGCCCACGCCGTCCACGCCGCAAGGCTCTCTCCCGCCGGCGACGCCCGCTCCCTCGGCCCGCCCGTCGCCGCCTCGCTCCTCCGGCCCGCCCGTCGCCCCCGCTCCCTCGCGGCTCGCCCGTCGCCCGCTCCTCCGCCCCGCCCCCCCTCCTCCCGGCGACGCCCGGCTCCCCTCCGCCCGCCCGGCTCCCCTCCGCCCGCCCGCGATGCCCGGCTCCCCTCGCCCGGCTCCCCTCCGCCCGCCCGCGCGCCCGGCTCCCCTCCCGGGATAAGGTACATACATTGAATCGGTCATAAACTTTAGGCATGTGATTAGGAGTTAGGACAAATATGAAATGATGGTGGATAACAAAATCGGGGCATAACAAGTTCCAAGTATCTTTTGTGCTTGCACCACAGCTAAAAAGTTGAAAGCAATGGAAACAAGACAAGAGTGGAGATAATATAATGTTGTATGTTTGACCTAGCTTAAGGAAAGCCTAGCTATGACCCTATCCATGTTTTCTCTACACCATATATAGCATGTAAAAGAGCAAGGCGATGATGCCCTAAACCCTAAGAGGAGGGAGCCACAGACAATCGAATACCAACTTGCATGTTATGGAAGAGGATCTAGTTAGTTAGTATAATTAAGCGGCTCGTGCATGGCGACTTTGAATTAATCGTGCGAGCAAAGACAAGAAAATTTATGCGCCACAATGTATGGAATACCACCATATATGCATCTAGCTTGTTCATGCAAAGACACGTAACTTTTTAGGAATCAACGGATCGAGGGGAGATCCTTCACGAAATTAAATTGATTGCTCAAAAGACCCACACGAAACCATGCACCGCTTGCATGTCAAGAAAAATAATGGATTTATAATGTACATACATGCGTTATATTGAAAATAATGGGTCTAAAAACAGATATATATATATATATATATCACATATCTATATACCGGATGCATGGTGTATCTTTATGCAGTGGTGGGAGGAGATCAACCAAGAATTAAGTTGCGTTTATAGCCGATCCTGTGTATTAGCTACCTCAATATATAAACCGTATATGTATCACTACAATATACTTAAAGCCCGATTTGATATCTTATGAATTGTGCCTCATAGGCCGACTCAACTCGAATTTTTATATATAGCTATGCCGATGGATCTGTTGTTAGAGGAATTTCATATTTTCAATGTGGATTTTGTTTGGAATTTGTGCAATTGTTCTTCTTTGTTGTATACAATCGCATATTGTAAAGGTAACTATTACTTTTCATTTGATTCATCATTACAATCAATGCCATATTGTAAAGGTAACTATTACTTTGCATATTGTAAAGGTAACTATTACTTTTCATTTGATTCATCATTACAGATCCAACGATAAGTGGAGAAGTTAGCTACAATATGCAAATGTCACTTTGCTTTCCTCTCTTGTTTAGTTGATATGCACCTATTGGATAAGTCTAGACAGATTTAGAATTGGATACTTGATGCCATAGAAAGAGATATAGGAGGTTAAGATTGATTGACCCTTCTTGTTTAAAGGCAACTTATGCTCCACAACTCAATTTCAAATTCATTAATCAGTTCTTTAATGTAATCGACTGAACTGGTTGGTAAGCACTATTAATCGCTTCTTGAGCTAACATGCTTTATTTGGCATGCTTGGAAACTATATAGCGGTTTGAACTCACATGCTTGAGCATTATTTATGCGGTGTTGGTGTTTGATTGTCCGATTGTGCCTTGCGTGTTGATTATAGGAACATGTGTTGGATGCTTCAATCGCTCCCTTTTCTTCAATTACCCCAACTACCGCAACCTATTCCCCATTTGGGCTCTTGGAGAGTATCGCCATAGTATAGCCTCAAGTATGGGTGACGACCGCCGATGGATGTATGAAGGTTGGGAGAAAAGTGGGGCTCACTGACCGAGTGGACGGTCAAGGCTACCGCTTTTGTCGACCGTGCCTTCTCTATGTCTAGTATCGTTAAGGTGAAGTGCCCATGCAAGCAAGTGCCGTAATTTCCACCCCGTGACAAGAAATCGATGTCTCTCACTGTGTGTCGGTTCGGTTTCATGCCAAGCTTTGAGTTGTGGGTACATCATGGTGAGTCACGTCTCAAGGACCTCAAGTTGCGGTTGAAGAGGAAGATGATAGGGCGGCGATGATAGGATGGATGAGATGCTAGAAGCTTTGCGCCCGAGATTAACCTAGACTCGGAGGATCCGCCAACACGTGAGGTTCGGGAGTTCTTTGAGCTACTTAAAGCTTCAAGAGTCATTGCACGAACACACCTAAAGTGACCCACTTGCTTTTGTGACGCTGCTCATGGCTATTAAGTCCAAGTATTTCTTTTCCAATAATTGTTACAATGATCTCGTGGAGTTGATCTCGATATACCGCCGCGAATCATAAGATGCCTAGAGACATGTACCAGTCTAAGAAGATGTTGTCTGTCTCGGTATGAAGTATGAGAAGATTGATGTGTGCAAGGATAATCGTATGCTTTTACGAAGGAGCATGAGAAAGAGAAGCATTGCTTAGTGTGTAAAAACCAAGATTTGTCGAGGTGGTGAACGAAGAAGGTGAAAAGTTAACGACCGATGTTGCACACAAGCAACTTCTGTACATGCCTCTCACACCTAGGTCAAGCGGTTGTTTATGTCAAAGCGAGTGCGGTGCACATGAGGTGGCACAAAGAAGGTGTGCGTGAGAACGATTTTGAGTAATGGTGCACCCGTTAGATAGTGAGGCATGGAAGGCTCGATAGCTTTGACGAGGACTTCGCGAGGATGCGAAAATGTTCGCATTGGGTTGGCGATCGATGGTTTCACGCTTTCAACACAACCGCCGCATCATACTCGTGGCGCGCTTTGCTATTCCATACAACCTTCCACCTTCCTTTGCATGAAATATGAGTTTATGTTCTGTGCCTCATCATACCGGCCCCAACATCCCGGAAAGCGCCTCAATGTGATGCTCAAACCCTTGATCAAGAGTGAAAAATTATGGACGGGGTAGAGGCGATGATCGCTATAAGAAATGTAAATTCAACCTTCGTGTTGCATATTTGTGGTCCGGCCCATGATTTCATGGCCTATGGTATTTTTGCCGGCCGAGTCGTTATGGAAAGTTGACATGTCCGATCCGTGGTTCGTATAATCGATTGTTTTCGCCTTGTAAATGGTGGAAAGATCATTGCCGATTGCCATAGGCGTTTCGCCTTTTAGACACGCCTTTAGGTTCCAGAGGAATGCCTTCCGTAAGGACACAGCTTGTCGAAAGGGTCCGCCAAACGCCTAATCGGGCGTAAATTGCCGATATGCTTTGAGTAAATTGGAGGAGAAAGATGATGGGTTTGAAGGGTTTGGAGAGGAGCACAAGCGACTCACATTTGTGGATTATGGGAGCTCCCATATGCGAAGGCCTTGATTCTCGATGCACAACATTGACGCTATGCATCGAGAACGTAACGCTGGTGAAAGCATTATAAGCACGGTCATGGATATGACGGACAAGACAAAAGACAACCTAAAGGCCTCAAGAGACTTAGCAGATCTCAGAATCGCCAACACTTGAGCTCACCGGCGGGGGTAAGCCACGCGCCCATTTTGCCTTAAACCTAAAGAAAAGAAAGAAGTGTTGAGGTGGATGAAAAATTGAAATTTCCGATGGTTACGCAATGGGATTGAGACGAGCCGTGAATGTGAATACGGGAAGCTAAATGGGTTGAAGAGCCACGATTACCACATAATCATGGAAAGACTCACACTGTAATGTTTCGTGGGTATCTTAATGATAATGTGTGGAAGGTGCTAGTGAGCTAAGTTATTTCTATAGACAATTATGTGCTAAAGAAATATCGAAAGACATGATGGAGAGGTTGGAGAAAGAGATACCAAAGGCTTGTATGCAAGATGGAAAAATATTCCTCCGGTTTCTTCAATCCAATGCAACATCTACTTGTTCATCTACCTTACGGCTAAGGTAGGTGGCCCTGCTCAATATAGGTGGATGTATCACATTGAAAGAGCTCTAAAGAAACTTCGAGCTATGGTTGGCAATAAGGCAAGAGTTGAAGGGTGCATTGCGTACATTTTCTCTAAAGAGATATCATACTTCTCGAGTGTATACTTTGGAGAGGAACACAAAGTCAATGCTCCCATGATGCGGTACCATGTGGATGAAGAGACACCTTGTAGTGACCTCTGATTTTCCAATGGAGAGGCACTACCGCTGGTAGTTGCAATCGCTTACTATTACACTTCTAAGAAAAGAAGTCCGCTTTCTTGTACATGTACTCCAATATGGAAGAGATGGAACAATATTTCACGTAGCGCTTACTTTGTACATGTCAAACAAGCTATGTTGCAAGACATCATTCATTTATGTATCCATTTACGCTTTCATTTACGATGAATTCGATAAGCGTAATCGACGCCTATTCACAACCAACCGCCAAGCAACTTAATACGATGCGTCGGGATGGAATAAATGGGGCCCTAATTTCATCACTTGGTTCCGAGATCATGTAACACCTTCACATCCTATAATATTCTCAATGTTACGTATCAATATATTATAAATCTTATACAACTTCAATCGTATTTTGTTGGCGGTCGTGTGAAATATGGGAACGCCCATGAGGACTTGCTTCACTATCCTATGGCGCGCAGAATCGTTAAAAGCTATGGGCGATACGACGTGAACGGGTTTCGGTTCCGCTCAACCAAATTTGAAGTCGGTCGCCCTTGCGGCCACAACAAATACCGGAGTTGTAACTAGGGCAATCGATGCACAAGGGATCAAACAAATTTCTATGGAATCATTCAAAACATCCTCGAGTTCAAGTTTGCAGGAATAAGGAGTCGAAAGTAGTCTTTTCGATTGTGTTTGGTTTGATAGCAAACATGGGACTCATCAAAACCAAGATGGGATGGTAGAAGTCAAACACAACGAATGCTACATGGCTATGACAATTGTATCCTTGCTCACCAAGTTGAGCAGTGTATTATATGCCATATCCATGCGCAAGACCGAGTGCTTGGTGGGTTGTGTACAAAGTGAATCCCGAGAACGGTTACATACTCCTAGTGATGTTTGGTTACCTTGATAGCCACCGGAGGCTATGGAGGTTCTTGAGGTTTTCCAAGATGAAGAATTGCCAAGCACTTTTGATATAGAGACTGGTCCAGTCTCGATTCTTTAGTCGGAGACCGTGGAGATATAACGATTCCTGAGAAACGGAGAAGACAACCAATCAAGAAAAAAGTAACATATCATCCCTTAGAAAGAAGGAGACTACATCATCGTGACATTGATGAATTTTGACAAGTAAATTTAAATTTCTGTTTTTAATTCTCTAATTTTGTGTGTTTATTATCTTGTTCGTTCGTTCGTTAATATTGTTGTTGTACTAACTTGATATTTTTGTTTCAACAGGATGCCTCGATCGATCAAGCAGCTGGCGAAGGGACTCCTCGGTGGTAGGAGGAAGTCCAGTAGTTCGCGCGATGAGGAGGCCTTGTTTCAGGGTAGCGCTTCAAGCGCAAGTAGACGACGTGCTTTGTTGAGTCAAGCGGATCCTCAGGTAACTAAGCTTTTGATGTGTACTTTGTGTCAAAACATAAATATGACATAAATATAACTGTCTTGTATTATTTCGCAGGATGAGACATCGCCGGAGGAAGAAGTGGCTGCTGCCGTGGATGTTGATGAGGGTCAGGAGGCTGATGTTGATGCAGGTAAACTAGAATGTTATATTCTCTTAATTTATTTGATTATTATCTTCTTTATTCATTCATTATTATTGTTGTTGTAGGTGGGATCAATGAACATCAGGAGGCCGATGTGGGCCAAGGGGATGATGCAGGAGAAGAGGACCCAATGGGTGGGGATACGACCGAGGGTTCTACCGGAGCCCGCCTGAGATGGAGGAGGAGCCATACTGTCGCCCCCCCTGCAGCGCCCAGACGGGAGGAGGACAAGGTTGTGATCACTCCTGTTGGCGATAGGTTTGTATTTTCTAAACCATGTCTTATTTCATTTCTTTCCGAACTGGAACTATATCATTTATATGTCTTGCAGTTCATGGGATGACTCGGGTTTGACGGTGAGGACACCATAGGCGGGTTAACTACGTGCTAGGTAACCTCTGCCGCTTGCACTACCCCGGGTTGGTCACAATGCCAATGGCGAGCGATTTGTTGCCACTAGTTGGGATCATTACCGCTTGTTCTAATGCCGAGCACTTGAATGCTCGAGGCGCTTTGGAGTGACTTTTGGGTAAGATTCTCCGTGCTAGTTGGTATTGGTTCAACTGTCGATTCTTTACTATTCTAACTATTCTTTGTGATGAACAATTGCGAAGCGTTACCGCTTGGTTGATTTGCGGACATGGAGCATGCTCGTAGAGTTTTCCATGTAAATGCACGGCGGTGACCAAAGATGCATTGTCTAATGCTCGGATTCAAGCAACAAATCTTTACTTGAGGTCCATTAAAGGGCAACGGATTAACGGGACTCGCGGGTCTTCGTAAAGTTACTTGACCGAGGAACAAGACAGGCAGTAAAACAACAAATATTGGAGCTATTTGAGTTTAACGCTTGGTAATGTTGTTTTAATGTATTAATATCTTTATGCAGTCATGATTCCATGGTTGGGGACCGTCCGAAGCTTACGGTGCTCTTTGCTTGGCGTTGGGCTTCACTCGAGTTCATCGCCAAGTCAAAAAGAACCGAGATCGCCGAGGCAAAGAATCAAAGCACACGATGGCGCCGATGGACATATGCGTAAAGCTAAAGCGCATGGTAAGTCCGCAAAATACATGTTACCAAGTATATGTATGCACCTAACTTATGTCTGACAGGAGGCTCGGACCGGTGTTCACCGAGTGATATTGAAGTGTACGTGGAAGGTCATAAAGGTCGAGACCCGACACACCTCGAAAGTATGCGATCAAACAACTATTGATCGGTGGTTAGTGCTCAAAATTTTGATTTAATTCAAATTAAGTTGTTTGATTTGCGCTCCCATTTAAATTGTCCGATTTGGTTATGTAGGAGAAATATGGCGACGAAATGGTCAAGCGCCATGGTGAAGACTATGATTGGAGGAAGGAACCGCTGACGCCGTAGGCTGTGCATGCTAGTGGAGGCGGCAAGGCCCATGGACGGTGAGATGTCATACCTTCTAAAATTTCATAAAGTCATAATTTCAAGTGCTCAAGCCTTTGTGATCACGCATTTTGAAGGTACTCCATGTTCACTGGAGTGATCGACTCGGCGGTGGTGCGAGCTGAGAGGGGATCTTCTTCGTCCCAGAGCTCGGGGGTTGGTAGCCGTCGCTCCTCGGTAGCAGAGTTGGAGGTTACTAGGCTGCGTGAGGAGCTACGCCAACGTGATGATTATGCGCGGGCTAGTCAAGAGTACTACGCTTCATATAATGCACAACAGCAATCGGCGATTCAAGTAAGTCCGAGTCTTCAATCTATTGCATTTAGAGAATCTATTAATTCAAAATACGTATACATTGTATTTGTAGGCAATGTTCCAGGCGATGGGGCAAAACATTGTCTTTCCACCGTTCCAGCCGCCGCCACCGCCACAATGGGGGATGTATCCTCCGACACCTCCTGCAGATCGGCAGGTGCTTGTTGAAATGCTTACTTGCTTTACCGAATGCTTACTTGTATCAAATCTGTTTTTGTATCTGTAGATCATTAGTGTTCTCAGTATCTCTAAAGCCCGATTTGATATCTTATGAATTGTGCTGTTAGGCCGACTCAACTCGAATTTTTATATATAGCTATGCCGATGGATCTGTTGTTAGAGGAATTTCATATTTTCAATGTGGATTTTGTTTGGAATTTGTGCAATTGTTCTTCTTTGTTGTATACAATCGCATATTGTAAAGGTAACTATTACTTTTCATTTGATTCATCATTCTGATCAATGCCATTTGGTATCGATACTTGGTCATTTTGTGATTATGTGTCTCAAACATGGCATAAAGTAAGTGGGAACGAATCTTGCGACCTTCGGTTGCTCCTTAATGAGCTTCTGTTACTATATACTCGTTTACATGTCTTCGCTTTCCTAGTAAATGTGCCGCATACCAGTTTTCCTTGTCTAATGAATATTTGTGTTTTGGTCTCGGTTGCGTCGGGTCCCGGTATCCATCGGGTTAGTCTGGTCCAATTTGGACCCATGGGTACTTTGCTCGGGTTCGGTCTTGTCGATATTTCGGTCTCGGTCCGGTTCAACTGTGTTGGACCCGGAGGTACCCGACCCGATTGCCATCCCTAGTTCTAGTTAAACTGTGTAAATGTAGTTAAATTTACTCAATATGGCTACACTTACTAATATGACCACTAAACTTTGTCAAAACTAAAATTTGATCAATCTAGCTATAATTGTTGCCTTATGTAGGGATCATCGGCACATGGGTCCTCGTCTTACAGTACTCCGCCTGCAACGCTTGCAGCACCTGCAGATCCGGCGGTTCGTTTCTTACTTGTTTCCTTTTGGTACATTCATTCTTATATTATTGTCTAATGTTGCATTTTCTTGTGTAGGGAACCGACGTGCAATCGCTTTGTCAACGCGCTTTTGCTTCGGATCAAGCGGCGAACTCCAATCAACCAGATGGCGGCCAGAACCCCAATCAACCAGATGGCGGCCAGTAGTTGTAGCTTGTTTGATACTTGTGTCACTTTTGACGTGTTTGATTCGAGTTGTACTTTGGATGTGTTTGTAGTTGTGTCACTTTGGCCTTTTTTGAATGTTATGACAATTTGGACATTATGATGGATCGATAACTTGATTATATGCATGTTCTTTCTTGGATTGATTATATTCATGAATTGTATTGTGTTGATGTGTGAATTGTCACAATGTTGATTATATTATGTATTGAATTGTGTGGCGAAGCATGAAAATAGGGTAAAGTTGCCTAATATGGCTAATTAACGCCGGCCTAAACGCGCCGACGATAATTAGTAATCTGGGAAATTCCGGCAAATCGTTAATTAACGCCGGCGTGCCTAGGCCGACGATAATTATTGGGGTCGAGGCGATAAATAACGCCGGCCGCGCGCCGACGTTAAATAGTAATTACTGTCGGCCGGCCGACGTTAATTAGTCTAATTAACGCCGATTAACTATCGTGGGCTAGCACCGACGTTAATTACCCGCTTGCCGACGCGTTAATTAGTACTACCGTCGGCAAACGGCTAATTAACGTCGGCCTTTGGCCGATGTTAATTTGCTGGATTACTGTAGTGTCTTGTTGACAACAAGCATACATGCGACCATTTCGAGGAAGCATCGATGAGCACCATAAAGTATCGAAACGCCCGGCGGGGCTGAATCGGACCGCAAATATCCCCGGATGCGTTCAGAATGCAGGATTTCACTTTGCACTTTCATAACAGAGGGTCTAGTTATTAATTTCCGTGGCACATGCAGGCACACAAAATCTTCATGATTCGGAAATTTTAACATTTATGCCATGACCACGTGAGTTGTTCACTATATTTCTCATCATTCTAAGACCAGGATGACCTAATCTACCATGCCATAAAGAAAATAATTCAGAGCTTCTAAAAACAGTCTTCAAGGAAGTATACACTTCGGGTGCATGAATATTCGTGTAGTACAACCCAGATTCATATGAGGGACATTTTTCTAATACCATTTTTCCACATACCGCGTGCTTCACAATGCACAAATATTCTTTGCCATTTTCTTCATTGGTTTCTACGTGAAAACCATTGGCGCGGATGTCTTTAAAGCTTAAGAGAGTGCGAGTTGATTCAGGGTACAAAAGGGCTTCTTCAATTACCAAAGTTGTACCCATAGGCAATATAATTGTGGCTCTTCCTGAGCCGATTACATATGAGTCGCTTCCTGCGATCGTAGTAATCTTTCCAGCGTTCTTCGTGATCGACTGAAAGTATTTAGACTCTCTTAAGATGGTATTTGTTATGCTACTATAATTCCAATAAAACAGAGGCAAAATAATTCAAAAATTGCTTGTAAAGGAAAGAATATCGAATAAAGAATAAATTGCGTATTTATTCATGAAAGAAGTATGCTCTTCTAGAGCTTACAATTCATTATTCAAAGAAAATGCTAACAACCATAATCTAAAAGAAATGCGATTCATGCATTAACGGGCTTTGGACTTTCCCTTGGCCTGAAACTTCTCTTTTTTCACCTTGTTTGCCCTTCTTTCTATGAATGGGCTTTCTCACCTTGTAGCTATTGGCATTGACTTCTGTGCCAGTGCCCCTTCCAGGTGACTGCGAGACATAGTTCTTGCGTAGAACATCGTCTTGTGATTCCGCAACTTGCATTACATCAATCAGTTCGCTATACTCCTTGTATGCGTCCTGACGATAGCTGCGTGCACTCTGGATAGCATTTAGGTGGAAGGTAGAGAGAGTTTTCTCAATCTTTTCCTCATCAGTGATCTTCTTGCCACATAGGGAGAGATTAGTACCAATTCTGTGCAAGGCTTTGATCGTTACGCCGACGGTAGGTTTCAAGTCTGCAAGGACCCTAGACCAATCGCAGCACGGAGCTTCTTGCCCCAAGAACGATCTTCACGTCCGATGCCCAAGTGAGGTAGTTCTGACCGTGCGGGGCCAGTTCTTCAAACTCACGATTCACGATGCCAGACATCTTCATGATTTCAAAATTCCGACATTAGATTACTGCGTGTAATCTAATAGAAAATGGTTGCAATAAGCATAAAGTACAGAAAATAAATTGCTATGCATTGCAATATATTAAATAAAGCAACGGATTCAAAATTCATAAATAAAAAATTGAAAACCAGAGAAATAAAGCAAGAAAATTAAAAACAGAGCCAAATAAATCTTCTTGTTTTTCTGGCAATTTTTCAAAATTTTCTGCAAATTTTTTTTCTTTTTTTTTTCTTTTTCTTTTATTTCTTGATCATACACCGGTTGGGCTTGGCCGTTTTCCCTTTTTTTTCCTACTGACCGGCCTTTGGGCCTTGCCCATCTCTCCTTGGCCCATGTGGCCTTCTTGGCTGTTCGGCCCATCATGGCGTGCGGCTAGGTTTCCCCTAGCCGCCCGCGATCTTGCCCCGCGTCGTGCTCCCATTTTCCTTGTCTTCTTGCCGCTTTCTTTCTTTCACGCGCCCCCCTTTCCTTTTCTTGATCCATCCGCCGCACGCCTACATCGGGCGTGCGACGATCGCTGCTTTACGTAGGGCGCAGAACAGGTGGTCTTGGCGGCATGGAGGCACGGCGTCGGGCGGGTGCGGCATGGTGGTGCGGTTGCGGCCGTCTTGCGCGAGGGATGCCGAGGTGCGGCCGGGCGCAGCGCCGGGCAGTAACTTCCTCGGGCGGCGCATGGCTGGGCGGGCAGCGGCAGCAGCGTGGTCTTCAGTCGCCGCGCCGCCGGCACGCGGAGTCGAGCCGAGGCGGCAGCGCAAGCACGCCGAGGCGCCGCAGATGCCGTCGGCCGGCGCGGTCGCGGCGATGAGCGTCGGCCAAGGCGGTGGCACCGAGGCGGCGACGCGCTTCGCCAGTGGCGCGCGAGCGGCGTGGGACCAAGGCCTCGCGGCTGGCTGCGAGCGGCGGCGGGCCGGACGGCGCTTTCCGGCGCTTCTTGCGCGGCGGCGGCGGCGGCGCCCGGCGCGGACGTCGGGAGCTTCGGGCTCGGCGGCGTAGCGGCCGCCTCGGCGGCGGCGCGTCGGTGCCGCGTCTGGCGAAGGCTGGCGATGGCGAGCCGAGCTACTTCGGTGCTCGCCGGCGAGGCGCAGACGCGATGCGCTTCGGCGCGGTGGATGCGGAACCGCGACGACGCCGCGAGGCTGGGTGGGGTCGCGCGACGCGAGCGACGCGGCCGAGGCGACGCAAGGCCGCGAGGCCGAAGCCGTGCTTGGCGGGACTTGGTCGTGGCGGCGCGCAGTGCGTCTTTGCGATGCATGAGCCGAGGCGCACCGTGCGGGAACGGCGGCAATGGCGCGCGCGCGCGAGCGCAAACCGAGATGATGTATTTCCTCTTTTTTTTCTGAGATGAACAGTGAATTCATGTACTGTGGCTTCGTGCCGAGACGCTTCGAGCGTTCTTCGTGTAGCTTCGTGCCACGTAGGATAGATGCATGCATAGGAAACGAACGATTAGATTCAAACGCTAATCCCACCTTTTCTCACCTTTTCAATCTGATCTCCGTAGAGCAATTCGTGCTGATAACGTGTTAAGGAACCTCGCTATCGAATAGTCCGGGGTTCCCGAACAGATCTGAAATTGGAGAACAGAAAGAGAGAGACACAGGTATATGAGGAGAGCGACGACGAATTCTTTATTGCTAATGATTTCTTGTGTACATGGGGGGGACCCCCCTCCTCCTTTTATAGCGCTCTCTAGGGTTTCGGCATAAGGGACCACATGGGCCTTCAATGGGCTTTTAGGGTTTCTCAACAGAAAGAAAAGAGAAAGGGAAAAAGAACAGGAAGATAAAAGAAAAGAGGAAAAAAGGGGCGAAGTCGGATTTTCAGCGAAAGTTCCGAATTCCGTTCGCATGCAGTAAAAAAATGGTCTCCAGCAAATTTATTCGTCCTCGACGCCAATGAAGTATTGTCAACCTCATGTGGTAAAAACCCAAGATACCATCATGGACAAGACCATGCTACCACCTGTGACTTTGTCTTACAAGGTTTGGCTTTGTTGGGTCTTTAATTTTGAAATTGCGCCTAGGTTAAAACTGCATCTCAAAGTGAAGGACCATGTGGAGGTCCATCTATGTTTGTGATGAGTATTTGACTTTATTTGAGCAAGGTGTGCTCCAGTTTGAGTTTGATTTGGTTTGATTTTCAAACAAGAGCTATTTGAATTGCTGTGTCGACCCCGAGTGGTTGAGACTCCGAGTGGTTGAGGCCCCGAGTGGTTGAGGATTTGGCTGGTCGGAGACCGACCGTGCGACCCGAGTGGTCGTCTTTGGTCGGTTGGATACCGGTCGTCCGGCCCAGTGGTCGGGCTTTGGTCGGTTGGAGACCACCGTCCGACCCAGTGGTTTGGGCCTTGGCCGGTCTGGAGACCGGTGGTCGACCTCGAGTGGTCGGGATGGAGTCCAGTGGTCAGACCTCGAGTGGTCGGGATGGAGACCAGTGTTCAGACCTCGAGAGGTCAGGATGGTTTATTGCATATCATTGTGGGCATTGCTATGTGATGTGTTTCCTTGTTTTTGATGGTTGCAGGACGACGGTGCTAGGTCATGGTGAGGCGGAGGATGACCGGGACTAGGCGAGGAGCGTCGGAGGTCCAGACGGTTGGGAGATCGCCGGAAGATGATCGGAGACGGAGTCCGGGAAAGTCAAGAAGACAAGGAAAGGAGATGATGCTAGCTAGATGCCGCGTGGATCAATGAGGGCCGTCGGATTGAGGTCTAGTTGATAGGTTAGCGGGTCTATGTAGTATGCTTTGAAAACCGTGCAAGAAAACCCGGTATGTGTGTGGGTTTTGGGTTAGCCCTTGTATGGCTGTGTGTGTGGGTTAATCCTAGCCCTTAGATGAGTGCTCTAGGGTTGAGGGACTCATCCAAGGGTGGTAGGTGGCCCAAAAGTAGTATAAATAGGGGTGGAGGGGTAGCCTCCTTCCCTTGAAGGTTTTGAGGTTTTTGATGCTCCTTTGAGCTTTGCTTACATGAATGTGAGGCTTTGTAACCTCTCCTTCCAGAAATGAAATGTTTCCTCATATCATTTCTTTTCTTTGTGCATTTACATTACGCATTTAAATTACGCAATTTACATTATGCACTTAAATTCCGCACTTAAATCCCGCAATTAAATTCAGCACTTACATTCTTGCAATTTACATTTATGCAATTTGGATTTGCCTCCCCTCCTTCTATATGCTGTTCTTCTAGGATGTCTTGAGGGTGTTCATTTGGTTTTATATCTTTCTTACACCCATGGATAGACTAGAGATTAAGTTTTTTTATCAAATTGCAAATCTGTCCAGAACTTGTTCTTCGCGCAGCAGTCAGTGTTTGATTTTTATAAAAATATAGAAAAATCATTTTTAAGTGATTCTTTTTAGAGAAGGTGCAGAACTCATATACATCTGTATAAAATTTCTTGAGTCCACTGGTTGCACCGTTTGAGAGCTATGAAGTGAAAACCGAGCCTTAAACTTTCTTGTCGAAGTTCCTGACTGTCTGTATTGCTTGATTTTTCGTTCTTATTCTACAAAGCATCTTGAGGTGATTTTTGGTGGAGTGGTTCACGTCTCAACTTCTCATAGGGACAAAAATTCTCAAAAAATTTAAAGCAACAGAAACTCACTAACCACCTGTTCCAACTGAGGATAATTTCTGAAAATCTGCTTTAACTTTTCTGAAAAGAGACTTTGGTGTTTTAGCTTTATTTCTTTTAGAAAAGAAGTCTTTTGAATTGATTCCTCTTTTGTTTGGACACTTGACAACGAGGATTGTGATTAAAAACCCCTCACATGATTCATGGTTCTTATCCATGCAAGCTAGGGTTACACATAGTTGTCTAATTGTTCTGGGTTTTGGAGGGTGTGTGAATCTGAGAAGCACTATTTTGAACGAAAATCTTTGAGTGCTTTAGATTTTTATTGCAAGAGTGTTTGGAGTACTTTGAGTGGGGAAAATTTTATTTAGAATCATTCACCCCCCTCTGATCGCCATTTCGATCTTTCACAAAGAAGTTCTGAAGCCTCCATGAAAGAAAAGTTCCGAATCCTAGAGCGTCTGATATTCTGACTGAATTTTGGTTTGTGCAGATGGACTGGTTAGGTGAAGGCAGTGATTGTGTTGATTTGGTGATGTTGGCTTTTTAACATATTTAAAGTTGAGAACTTGTTTTGCCCTGTGATGGTAGACCACCAGAGTTGTGTGTATGCTCAGGTCTTGCTCTTGTTTGTGAAGTTAGATATGTTATTCATATTTTGCTGTTTAGATCACCCATATTATTGTAGATTATTTTACGATTCTTTGCAGTCACCCTACTTGATTCTTGTTTCTATGTGCCAGAAAATTTGTTGCATTTCGCCGCTGTCATAAGAACCAGATTATCACTGTCCCATATTAATTGCCAAATTGGTACATTGGGTATCTGCTATAAGTAAATTCCTTTATTTCTATCGTTTTGTTTGTCATGCAGATCTTGAAGCAGTAACTGCAGACCTCGTGAATTTTCATGCCTTTTTAGTATCTTTATCTAAACTAATTAGAGGCTCCTTCTGATACCCCCACGTTAACCCTTCTGATACCCTACGTTACCCTAGAATTAAAAATGCTATAAATTCTCACATTAATCTAAAAATAAAAAATAGCTATAAGCTCCCACTTTAATCAAGAAAATAAGAAGAATCATGATTGTCCATTTTTTTATGGGCACGACTAGTTTGGATAATTCAAGGTATAATCTTCTGTTGATGCTATGCCAACATCCTGACCTTATATTTTTCTTTCCTTTCCACTGCTATAATGTAGAGATTCAAAATCAAAATTTTTGAAAAGAAAAATAAAAAATCAACTGTTTTCATAGAAAATCAGCCCGATTTCCATGAAAAATCGATAGATTAGTTGAAGAGAGGTGCTTCCATGCTTTTTCTTTTGACAGTTGCACAAATATTAAAGCATGAATGAATAGTAGATGGTGATTACTTACCCCTTCGTTTGCTTTAAAATTTGTGCAACTTGTATTAGAAGGGAATGCATTGAAGCACTGCTCTTAGTTGAACTTTTTTGACGACCGATTTTCATCAATTTTCTTCAAAAACCGAGCAATTTTCACCAACAGATTAGTTGAACTTTTTGGCGATCGATTTTCGTCAATTTTCTTCAAAAATCGAGTGATTTTCACCGATTTACGTCACATATTTTTTTTTTCAAAATTTTGATTTTTTTCTTAATTGGACCGGTTTTAGAAACCGAGCCATGCCAACATAGGCGAAAATCACGATTTTCCAGTAATTTTCGTTGATTTTGCCAACCCTGAACATAACCTGAGGTGTCGCACAGGATAGGCAACAGAACAAACCTATCTTTTATGTCCAAACTTGTTTTTAGGCACGGCTCCCTCTGGTGCTACTGAGCCTGGAGAGTAGGTAGAGGCAACCTGAAGAAAGGAAAATCGATGCGGCGAAGCAGAAGAGGTCAGCACACGATGTGATGGTAATCCTCTTGCTCTTCTCAAAGATGCCAACCAGTAGAACCATGACGATAACATGACCTAGCTTCGCCTTGAGGTCATTCACGGACTGGAATGCCAGCCACTTGGGCCGTTCCTGTACAGACAGAATCAGATATATCAAGACACTGAAATTGACTGCACTGCCTCTATGATCATTGAGAGGGATGTGCGTGCGAACCAACCGTGATGCTGAAGAACAAGCCAAAGAGGCTGGAGCCAACTGCAATGCACATGTCCCGAAGACAAACATGACGGTTCTGATGAGATACATTTCTGAGAAGCATGTGATGCACATCAACTAGTCATCACTACATATCTCAACTGACGGCATATGTAATCCCCCTGGCATGCATGTAGTGACGATGCAAATGTTGCACCATGATTATGCTGCTGAGTTAAAATCATACTTCAGTCACACGAATTTGAAGACACAAGTGGTCAATTGTACATGAGTAAAGTACAGAGCAAGCATGAGGTGAGTCAGTTTTGTTACCAATGGCTTCATTCAACCAGCATCAAAATGACCTTCCCACTGCCGTGCAGGTAGTACTCCATGAAGGCATCCATCACATAAATGCAGCCCAGCAGAGTCCTCCCACGCTCCAGTTAACAAATCGGAAGGAACAAATCAATCTTGAGAGGGGTTCATGATCCAATTCAAGCAATCAGGAAAGCACCTTGAGAGGGGTTCATGAACCAAAACAGGGACTCCAATAAGCTGCAGAGTCGAGCTAATCTATTTGCCTCGAGTCCTTGACTACTCTCTCCCCTTTACCAAAAATATATAGATCTATTATGTGATAAAAATAGGTGAAATTGGAGGTACCATGTGCATTTTGCAATCTAGAAATTGTCAGATTAATTGGAAGGTCTAAATACACAGATTATTGGAAGTCCATTTATTATCACAGAGCAACAAACTAAGTCCATCATACTCTCGTTTGCTGTATGTGTTCAAGAGGTTAACATGGGGCCAAGATGATATGTAACCACAGCATTCAAGGGATGTGTAGACCCAAATTCATAGTTTCATATCTAAGGTGTACTGTCAGCCAGATTTTTTTGATGCTGAGTGGCAAATCAATCAGTGACATCAAAAGTGATTCATATGAAAGTTGCATTATACATTATATTATAAGCAGCCTTGCATAAAGGATCATTTTTCCCCTAATATGTCACCATTACCTATTGCTGAATGAATGTTTCATGTGGGCAAGTTTTAGATAATATCCAATGTCCAAAAATCAGGAAAGATCCAAGAGTGACTTATGTCTGGTTTCAAATTATCACTAAGAAATAAGAAGACCTCAAGCTCTCAACTACATTGTTCCCCCATTCTTTTCAAGGAAGGGTGTCTGGGCTATGTAAGTGCTTTCTCCCCAAACTACTCGTCTTGGATTACCAAAACACACACACAATTCTTCGGTTTGACTCATTTCCTCCAACAGTGAATTAAAATCAATAATCATCTTTATATTAAATCCACTCAAATATACTGGCCCATAGCAAACATTATACCAAGGATGACATGGCAGCATGCATCAATGTTATATCAGTACAACAGCATGAAAAATCAAGTGTCTTAACTTTCATCAACTTTGTTGTGTGAAAAGCAACATAAACCACCTAAGTCTGAAATCTCATAATCAAGTTACGAAAGAACTGGTAATGAAGATGCAGATTAAAAGAAGCAGAAGCTGTTACATAATCAAGGCATCATTCATTTGTTTGCTGTTTTTACTTAGGGCAGTTTCTAGTACTTAGTGGGGCAGTTTCTAATTTGCTTTTACTTAGGGCAGTTTCTAGTTCTTAGTGGGTGAGTTACTAGTTGTTGTTTCCTTGCTGTTTAAGTTGAATAAAAGAGCAAGAAAGTAGCAATTCAAGCTGCACAAAAATCCTTTCTGTGATTCACGACATTTGGTATCAGAGCCATGTCGGCTCCTTTGGCCCGTGGTTCTAAGACTCCTCCGAGGAGGCACCAGGTGCGCTCGCCATCACCACCTCCGCGCCGACCGCGGCACCGCGATACCGGTGGCCGCGAGGTCGTTGTGCGCAGCGCAGAGAGGAAATTACGGCGGGTCGTGCCCGACGCTGACGAAACCAACTACTCGGATCGGCGGCGCTCATGCGCGTCATGCTACGAGCACGGGCCGTGGGTGGCGATGGCGACGGCACCGACGACTACGTCGAGGATCGGATGGCTCTCGAGACCATCGCGAAAGCCGTGCCGACGGAGATGGTGGGCACCATCGCGAGCAAGGAGATGGCTAAGAGCGCATGGGATGCGATTAAGTCGATGAACATCGGCGTCGAGCGAGTACGCAAAGGCGGCGAGCACGCTCCGTCGAGAATTGACGCGCTCAAGTTCGCGACGGTGAGACGGTGGACGAGTTCGGCGTCCGCATCACCGGAATCGCGAGTCAGCTTGCGGTGCTTGGAGAGGACTGCAACGAAGAAAAAATTGTGTGCAAATTTTTGCAGGCAGTACCGCCAAGGTATGCGCAGATCGCCATGGCAATTGAGACGTTGATGGACGTTGACGGGCTCTCCGTTGAGGAGCTCATCGGGCGTCTCAAGGCGGTGGAGGAGCACTATGAACTGGGCGGAGGCAGCAGTTCCAGTGGCGGCTCAATCGCCCGGCTCAACCTCGAGGACGAGCCGTTAGCGCATCACCTCGCGATCGCAGCTCTCGGGCGAGTCATCGGTAAAGGCTCGGGCCAACGGCGAGTCGTGGCGCGGCCGCGGCAAGGACGGCGGAGGACGTGGCAACTTCAAGACGTCCAAGGCTGGCAGCAACGGTGAGAATGGCATGGTCGCTAGAGACCAGTGTCGATACTGCGGCAAAATGGGACATTGGGCCCGTGAGTGTCGCAAGAAGAAGCGCGACGAGCAGGCGCACGTGGCCCAAGCGAAAGAGGATCAGGAGCCTACTTTATTGATGGCCACTGCAACGAAGGAATCGGTGGAGCTCGAAGAGGATCGTCTCTTCGTACAGCTGGGGGAGAAGGGCGATGGCGACTGCACTAGGTGGGTCCTCGACACAGGCGCCACCAACCACATGACCGGCGCCAAGTCTACTTTCTCCGAGCTCGACACCGGCGTGCGCGGCTTCGTCAAGTTCGGCGACGGGTCAGTGGTCGGCATCGAAGGGTGCGGTACCGTGCTCTTCACGTGCAAGAACGGAGAGCACCAAGCTCTCACCGGGGTGTACCACATCCCGTGCCTCACTACGAACATTGTCAGCTTGGGACAGCTCGACGAGGACGGCTTCAACATCCAGATCGGTGGTGGTGTGCTCCGGATTCTGGATGAACGCCATCGACTACTGGCGAAGGTGCATCGATCGCCCAACCGCCTCTACGTGCTCAAGGTGGATATCGCCCAGCAAGTGTGCCTGGCGGCAAAGGGAACCAGCGTGGCGTGGCGGTGGCACGCGCAGTTTGGCCACCTTAATTTTTGCGGCCTCCGTGAACTGGCACAGAAGGAGATGGTGCGAGGACTGCCGCGGATCGACCACGTTGACCAGGTTTGCGATAGCTGCCTCGCTGGGAAGCAGCGAAGTCTTGCGTTTCCAAGCAAGGCGAAGTACCGGGCCACGCAACGACTTCAGCTCGTCCACGGTGACATCTGCGAGCCCCTGACGCCGGCAACACCAAGTGGCAACCGGTATTTCCTCCACCTCGCCGACGACCATGAGCCGCTACATGTGGCTCATGCTGTTGGGCTCGAAAGATCAGGCATCGTCGGCGTTCGTTCGGTTCCAGGCGGGAGTCGAAGCAGAAGCAGGGAGAAAGGTGGGAACGCTTGCACCGACCGCGGTGGCGAGTTCACGACGCATGTGTTCATCGACCATCTGCGCGAGCGAGCATCAACGAGCACTTCACGCGCACCGACACGCCACGCAGTAGCAGCGTGGTGGAATGGCGCAACCAGACTGTGATGGGCATGGCGAGAAGCATGATGAAGGCGATGGCTATGCCAGGCTAGTTTTGGGGGGAGGCGATAACCACGGCAGTGTTCGTGTTGAATCGCGCTCCGACCCAAAGTGTTGATGGGAAGACAGCGTACGAGGTATGGTATGGCTCCCGACCACCAGTGCATTTCTTTCGCACATTTGGTTGTGTTGCACATGTGAAGGCGGCCGGCAAGCACCTCTCCAAGCTCGACGACAGGAGTACGCCTATGGTGTCAGTGGGCTACGAACCAGGGACCAAGGCGTACCGGTTCTACAACCCGCTCTCGCGCCGTGTCCACGTTTCACGTGACGCGGTGTTTGAGGAAGAGCGTAGTTGGGATTGGGGGGAGGACAAAGGAGCCGGGCCAAGTGATGATGCTGAACCATTCAGCGTTGAATACATCTTGGTGCCTGCGGAACGGAGTGACACTGACACGCCGGCAACGTCTACACCGCCAGTGACTCCGGCCAGCGCGGCGATGCCCACGTGCGGGTCTGAGCCCCGCACACCGCTAACATCACCTGCGGTTGAGTTCGTGTCGCCACCAAGTGGGGAACTTGATCTGGATAATGATCATGATGATGCGCCACTTCGATTTCGCACTCTGGACAAAGTCATTGGTGCGGCGATGCCTCCGGGGTATGCCAACCGTGAGCTTGCCGAAGAGCTAATGGTGGCGATCGGCGACGAACCTGCATCCGTGGAGGATGCAAAGAAGAGTGGTGAATGGCGCAAGGCGATGTTGGAGGAGATGGCGTCCATTGAGCAAAACGAGACGTGGTTGTTGGTAAGCTTGCCTCCTGGGTAGCGCGCCATCGACTTGAAATGGGTGTTCAAGCTTAAACGCAATTAACACGGTGAGGTGGTGAAACACAAGGCGCCTCGCCGCAAAAGAATGCGTGCGGCGCCGGGATCGACACGAGGAGGTGTTCGCCTGTTGCAAGGATGGAGTCGGTGCGCGTGGTGCTAGCCGTGGCCGCGATTCGTGGCTGGCTCGTGCACCACATGGACGTTAAGTCCGCATTTCTTAATGGTGAGCTGGCAGAGGAGGTCTACGTCGTGCAACCACCTGGGTTTGTCGCCGTCGGACACGAGAGCAAGGTGTTGAAGCTGCACAAGGCCCTGTACGGGTTGCGACAGGCTCCACAGGCATGGAACGCCAAACTGGACGCGAGCCTGCACACGCTCGGGTTCGCCAGGAGCGTGTGTGAGCATGGGCAATACACGCGTGGCATCGAGCGATCTCGCCTTGTTGTGGGCATCTACGTCGACGATCTCATTATTGCAGGGGAGATTGCCGACGAAATCGACTCATTCAAGGCAGAGATGATGAAGATGTTCCAGATGAGTGATCTGGGAACCCTCTCTTATTAACTTAAAAAGAGCAGAAAAGTAGCGATTCAAGCTGCACAAAAATCCTTTCTGTGATTCACGACAGAAGCCACTGCCTTTCATACAGTAGCATTAACTTAAAAATGTAATTCGTTTCCCCCTTTCTGTCAATGTCGTAATGGGTGTAACATCTCGAAAATTTCAAAAATAAGAAAAATGAAAATGGAATTAAATAAAATTTTTATTTTAAATCAAGATTTCCAATTGAAATGTTATATTGTCCTAAAAGTTTTAATTCTAATTTCAAGTAAGGTAAAGATTCAATATCAAAACTTTTCTCCCAAAATAAACAAACTATAAAAATGAGTTCAAAATATAATCTGTTTTTAAATTTCTATCTATTCTTAAATTTTTCTTGAATATTGGTTCTTAAAGAAATTTTTTTCTTGATTTCTTCTTCTCTTCAATGCAAAACATAACAAATAATGAGAAATTAAATTTTAAATATTTATTGATACTTTTTATGCATTTTATGGATTTTATTGACTTTTCCTGCATTTTTTTTATTTTTGCTATATAGGAGAAATCCTTTAATATAATCCTAAGTAATAGATAAAAAATAATAATAAAATATTATAACAATAAAATACATAAAATTTTGGATAATCTCAAGAGCTCACTAGAATCTCAATTCTGAATTTTAAAAGTCTTATCAAATCAATTAAGTATGAAATGAAAGCCAATTAATAATTTTTGACTAACAACAGTACTGATGTTAGAATTTAATGAAAATTATCTGGAAAGATCTCGAGCTAAAAATTTTATATTATCTTCCTACAGGATAAGATCTATCAAAATTAAAAATATCAAGAAATAATAAATGCATTTGATAATTTTAAAAATTCAAAAACAGAAAAGCTGAAAATTTGAAAATACCAATGTCAGAATTTTAATAAATTAAATATGAAATATCTGAATCTGAAAATTTTTCAAGGACTAATATATCTATGAGGAACTTTTACAAAAATTTTCAGAAATTATTGAAACTCTCAGAAAATTTAAAAATAGAAAACTGAAATCTGTGCACTGTGCCTTGTCAGAATTTTAATAATTTTGTATAGAGTATTTTCACCTGAAATTTCTACAGTATGCAAATCCTTATCCAAAGATTACGCCATAAATTTCTCAATAAATTTCTAACATGATCGCTAACCGACTCAATGAATCTTATCTTGATCAGCCTACAGCCGGTTCCTAATTTTGCTTTGCTTCTTGTGAACTCGGAGGCAAGAAGCAAAACAAAATCAGAACCGCCAGCAGGCTGATCAAGATAAGGTTCATTGAATCGGTTAGCTATCATTTCATAAATTTATTTAGAAATTTTCGGCGTGAACTTTGGATAAGGATCTGCATACTGTAGAAATTTTAAATGAAAATACTATGTACAGAATTTATAAAAAGTCTGACAAGGCATAGTGCACAGATTTCAGTTTTCTATTTTTAAATTTTATAGGAGTTTATATCTCATAAATAATTTCTGAAACTTTTTTAAGAGTTACTTATAGACATATTAGTATTTTTTAAAATTTTAAGATCCAAATATTTCATATTTAATTTATTAAAATTCTGACATTGGTATTTTTTAGATTTTTAGCTTTTCTGTTTTTGAATTGTTAAAATTATCAAATGCATTTATTTTTTCTTGATATTTTTACTATTGGTAGATCTTATCCTGTTGGAAGATAATATGAAATGTTTAGCTCGAGATCTTACCAAATAATTTTCATTAAATTCTGACATCAGTATTGTTGTTAGTAAAAAATTATTAATTGTCTTTCATTTCATACTTAATTGCTTTGATAAGACTTTTAAAATTCAGAATTGAGATTCTAGTGAGCTCTTGAGATTATCCAGAATTTTATGCATTTTATTGTTATAAGATTTTATTATTATTATTTATCTATTACTTAGGATTATATTAAAGGATTTCTTCTTTATAGCAAAAATCAAGAAAATTCAGGAAAAGTTAATAAAATCCATAAAATGCATAAAAATAATAATTAAATATAATTAAATATTTAAAATTTAATTTCTCATTGTTTGTTATGTTTTGCGTTGAAGAGAAGAAGAAATCAAAAAAAAAATTCTTTAAGAACTAATATTCGTAAAAATTCGACGAAGATCTCCCGCGTTCTCTAGATACACGCCTCGACAACCGGTCAAGAGGGTGTGCATCCGGAGAACACCGTGAGACGCTATCAAATCTACTCGTGAGTTGTACAACGCCTAAGGAACTTGCAAGAACCACATATCCTCGAACCGTCCAAAAACGTGGATAATTCGAGATCGCTTGCTTATAAATATGTCATTCTGATATTTATAAATAAGCACTCTCGAACGGGAGACGAGGTTACGCAACCTAAACTCTTAACATATCTTTGAGTACGAAGCACATATGAGAAAGTAATGAAAAAGCATCGTAATATTCATGGAAACAGGATGAGGAACATGTATATCATGAATAATTGAATGTAGAGGGCAACCCATCAATTGAATATATAATGGAAACAGGATGATGAGATTTCTATGTGATAAATAGATCAATCTATAATTCTTGTTATTTGGGTTTAGATATGAGGGCAACCCATCAAAAGCAAGCACGGGATGCAACATGCATATCATGAAAAATTGAATATAGAAAGCATGTACGAATAGGCAAAGTTATATGCGGTGGGAACTAAGTACGTTGTTCTTTTCATGATGTCAGAACCATTCACATATCAATTATGTAGAGCTTGGTGAAAGAAGCTTGCATGATTGTCATACCAAGGGCCATGAGTCTCAATTGCCGATAAAGTGTATAGTGTTTTGTTTCACTAACTAAACTCTCCGTGCTGACAGATCCAAAGCTACCGAATTCACAAGCAGTGGACTTAGCTAATCAAACAAACGCCTCTGCGGCCAAAATTTCCTTCTCCTGCACACCCACCCCAACCGAGAGACGAAGGGAGGGGCGGGGTGGGGCGGGCGGCCTCACCAGAAGATGTCGCGCTTGGGCACGGCCGGCAGCAAGGCACGGGAGGCGTCGTCGGAGAGGAGCGGCACGCTACCGGTGCTTCCAGCCGAGCTTGTTCACGGCGTGCACCTCCTCGTCGCAGCGGTGGTGCAGAGCGTGACCTCGTCGGCAGCAGCCACCGGGCGGAGGGGCGGGGTGGCAGGGTGGCGTCGGCGCGGGTGGCGTCGGGGTGGGCGGCGGGTGGAAGTAGGGGCGGGGGGCGGGGGCGATAGGGCGGAGGGGCGGGTGGAGTCGGGGCGGGCGGGTGGGTAGGGCGGCGGGCGGCGGGTGGGCGGGTGGCGGGTGGAGTCGGTGGCGGAGGGGGTGGGTGGTTGAAGCGGCGGGTGGAGTAGGGGGCGGAGGCGGCGCTCGGGCGGCGGGTGGCCGACGGGTGGCGGGGCGAGGCCGAGGGCGGCGGGTGGAGTCGGGCGTCCGGGCGGAAGTGGAGTTAGGCGGGGGGTGGAGTTGGAGGCTTAATTAATTAGGGTTTGCCAAATATATGTGAAGGGTTGCATATCTCTGCTTGTTCCGCACAAAACCGACACAAACAAAACAATAACATTTGTATCGGTTTTTTCAAACCGACACAAACCAAAAATCACTATCGGGTGTTTTACAAAATGACACAAATAAAAACTTCCCAATCGGTTTTCTAATAAAACCGACACAAAAATAAAAATCACCAGTTTTCACATTACGTAAAAAATCTAATCACTATCGGTTTTTATTAAAACCGACACAAAAATGAAAACTTTTGTATCGGTTTTTAGAAAACCGACACAAATAATAATATCCCTATCGGTTTTCTAATAAACCGACACAAAATATAAAAATCGCAGCTTTCTCATTACACAAAAATCAACAATCACTATCGGTTTTTTTAAAAAACCGACACAAAAAACTTAAATTACTATCGGTTTTTCGATAAAACCAACACAAAAAATGTAATATTACTATCGGTTTTTTTCAAAAACCGACACAAAAAATAAACATCACTACCGTTTTTGGATCAAACCTGACAAAAAAAATATATATTACTATCGTTTTTTGATAAAACCGACACAAAAAACTTAAATTACTATCGGTTTTTCGATAAAACCGACACGAAAAACATAATATTACTATCGGTTTTTTTCAAAAAACCGACACAAAAAAATAAACATCACTACCGTTTTTGGATCAAACATAACAAAAAATATATATATTACTATCGTTTTTTTGATAAAACCGACACAAAAAAGTTAATATTACTATCGGTTTTTTTAAAAAACCGACACAAAAAATTAAATTACTATCGGTTTTTCAATAAAATCGACACAAAAAATATAGTATTACTATCGGTTTTTTTCAAAAACCGACACAAAAAAATAAACATCACTACCTTTTTGGATAAAACCCGCAAAAAATACATATTATTATCGTTTTTGATAAAATCGACACAAAAAACTTAATATTATTATCGGTGTTTTTAAAAAACCGACACAAAAGAGTTAATAGTACTATCGGTTTTTTTAAAAACACCGACACAAAAAAATAAACATCACTACAGTTTTTGGACCGAACCTGACAAAAAAAAAATATTACTATCGTTTTTTTTCATAAAACCGACACAAACCAAGCACAAATTTTACTATCGGTTTTTGATAAACCGACACAAAAAGATAATATTACTATCGGTTTTTTCAAAACCACACACAAAAAGGAGACATCACTATCAGTGTTTTACTAAAACCGACACAAATGTTGTTCAAAGCACTATTTGCTTTCCTGACAAACCATGAATTCTGAACTTGCAGAAATATCTGATCAAAGAGTGAAAAGGCCATAAATTTTGCAAACATAGTTGGAATTTTTGAAATTTTGTAGAACGCATGCTTTGTGATAATACAAAACTATTCCAAAAGGATTCTAGAAAAAGAGTTAGCATTGAAAAAAGAAGTCCAAAGTCACTTTGTTGAAAGAGTCTCAAAGTCAAATCTTTCAAATGAAGTCCAAGTATTTTGAAAATTAGAAATGATTTGGTGTGGAGTGCCTTCTTTTCTTGCTTCAAGTAGATGATACATACCACAATCCATTGAAAAAATCTGCTTCAAGTTTCATACGTACACGTAACCTTTGCAAACACGAAACTACAGTTATGTACAATACAAACATTTCAAACACATAGCAACTGATACAATGACGTACTCCTTTTATTTACAATACAACCCTTCCTGATGATCTACACGCATGTAATTTCTTCCATGTGTGTCATCGTCGCCACTAAGACAGGCCCCATCCGCAAACGGAGGTATTTCATCAAATTGGTCGTATTCTTCTTCATCTATGACATTTTCGACTCCAACGATCCGCTTGCCATGAAGGACGACGTGCAACCTCGGATTGGCCGGATCACGCACATAGAAGACCTGATTTGCTTGCTTCGCAAGTACGAATGGGTCATCTTTATAGGCGAGTCTGTTGAGATCCACAAGAGTAAAACCTCTCTTGTCGACCTTCACTCCATGTAGGAGTCCCACCCACTTACATCGGAACAATGGAATTTGGTATATTCCATAATCGAGCTCCCAAATTTCTTCGATCACCCCGAAGTAAGAGTTCATTGCCATTGAGGATCCTCCTTTCGAGTGATGTTCATCGGAAAAAGCATCTATGCTTACACCACTGTTTTGAACAGTACTCTTCGCATCCTGACTTTCAGTGTAAATTAAATCTAGGTCCGTCAGCCAACCATTTGATAGTCTCACTAACAGAGACCTCCGCCCTTTGTTTGAACCATGTGAGAAATCTATCGTTGTGTTCTCGCATGATGGAAAGCTCATCCATTTGTGGATTCTCTTCCCGTAATATCGACTTGTGCTGCTCGATGTACCCTGCAACTTCTGCGCTCTGCTGCAAGACTGTCAGATGCGCTTTGCAATACATATCAAACCGTGGCCTCGTTAGTTTCGATCCAACGGTTCCTTTGCCAGCAAGTCTGCCCTCATGGCGAGATAGAGGAACACCGATTGCTTGTCTTTTCCCGAGATAGTCCACGCAGAACTCAATAACCTCTTCAGTACCATAACCTTCCACAATACTACCCTCAGGCTTCGACCGATTCCTCACGTAGGATTTTAATATACCCATGTACCTCTCGAACGGGTACATATAACGTAGGAATGCCGGTCCACATATCTTAATCTCTCTAACGAGGTGAACAACAAGGTGGACCATGACATCGAAGAACGACGGTGAGAAATGCATCTCAAGTCGACATAGAGTCCGCACCACCTCACTCTGCAAGTTTTCTAGCACGTCGGGTCAATAACTGCAGGAGATCGCATTGAAGAAGTAACACACCGTGATTGCAAACCCGACATCCTCTGCGAAATATTTCTTATTGCAACTGCGAGCATTTGGGTCATCAAGACATGGCAATCGTGGGACTTCATGCCCAACAACTTCAAATCATCCAAGGACACAAGCTTCTTAATGTTCATGAGTAGCCAGATGAAACTTTAATACCATGGAGACATTTGCAAAGGTCCTCTTTCTCCTTCTTGGACAGGGTGTAGCATGCAGCGGGCATATACGGACCTTTTCCATCCTCCTCTATCACTACAAGCCTGGGCCTGATTCCCATGTAGGCCATGTCGCGACGAGCATTCACACCATCCTTTGTCTTTCCGTATGTTCAAGCAGATACCAACCAAATTGTCGCAGACATTCTTCTCAACGTGCATGACATCAATACAATGCCGAACATCTAACTCCTTCTAGTACGGTAAGTCCCAAAATATTGACCTCTTCTTCCAAATGGTCCTAGAACGAACAGATTTACGGCTCTTTCCGTCTTCAACATCGAGATCCTCTACACGTGAATATACTTGCCTTCCACTCATAGGTCATGCGGTGCGAACGGACTTCCTCTTCCCATCAAATTTGTCATCCATCTTACGGTGATCGATGACTTCGAGGTAGAAACCTCGGTGACCCATATACAGCTTTTCTTGGAATTCGCACCACAGGCTCTCGGTCTCCTCTTCACAAATAGGACACGCTTTTACTCCTTTACGATCAGAGCCCGCCAAATTACCAAGAGCCGGAAATCATTTATGGTGCAAAATACTATAGCCGTAGGGTGAAATGCTCTCTTACAGACGCATCCCACACAATGACCCGTCATTCCACAATTTTACCAAATCCTCGATCAATGGAGCGAGGTACACATCAATATCATTTCCCAGCTGTTTTGGTCCCGAGATTAGCAACGACATCATGATATACTTCCGCTTCATGCACAACCAAGGAGGAGGTTGTAGATACACAATGAACCGCCACGGTCGTGGCGACTACTCATGTTACCAAACGGATTCATTCCATCGGTACTCAATCCAAATCTTATGTTCCTCATTTCGGCACCAAACTCCTCATGTTTCCAATCGATGTTTCTCCATTGAGCCGAATCAAGAGGTGTCTCGACTTGCCATCTTCCTTTCGAGACTCATAATGCCAACGCAACAATTTTGCTTCTCTAGGATTGGCAAACAACCTTTCCAGACGGGGAATGATGGGCAAGTACCACAATACCTTGGCCAGTGCACCTTTAGTGACCTCTTCACCCTCGTTGCCCTGGCTCTTACGCTTCTTGTCGTTACGCTTCTCCTTTTGTTTGTACCGAGGCACACCGCAAACTGGATAAATGTGCAGCTCCTGATGTGCGTTACGGTACAAGATGCAATCATTTGGACATGCATGTATCCTTTCTATTTCCATTCCTATGGGACATAGTAGCTTCTTCGCTTCATAAATGCTTGTTGGCAACTCGTTTCCCTCCGGAAGCAGATCCGATAGAAGAACTAGAAGTGCATTAAAACTTGTATCTGTCCAACGGTGTTTTGCCTTCAGTTCGAACAATGCAAGGACCGAACCTAACTTAGTGTATTCTGCTTTGCAACATGTGAACAGTGGTTTCGCATCGTCTTCCATAAGCTTTTAAACTTTCCAAACTCTCTTTACGTAATTACCTCCACATCCCGCAACATTTGCTCCAAATTCTCCTCCTCAAACATATCAAATTGCAACTCATCATCCGGTTCCACCGTGTCTTCATTGCATACCAAATAGGTACTACCTGCCTCCCGTGATGGATCCAACACGTGTAATTCCTCACGGCCACGTCGAATCGTGGTGCTCAATTTGAGCCGAGTTGTTAAATCTTCTCAGATTGGTGCAATCAATGCAAGGACAATATATGAAGTTTACACCCTCCTCACCATGTCCTCTTGACAATTTTTTGAACTCCTTAACACCCTCCAAATTCAACACTCACACGACTTTTGCATACATCCATTCCTTGCGGTTCATCCGCAATTAAACTTCACCCAATAAATTATACACAAAGCTGGAGCGACAAAGAAGCTAGTTATTTGAAATATTGAGACATCATTTGATTAATATTACCTTTGCAAAATAGATGACAATTTCACGCAACATATATGAAATATGTACTCTCGATCGATACCTAGATTCTTCCCTGGTTTAGAGCTTCCAATTTCCTAGATAAGAGACATACATTTTTAATATGAACAATGATATCAAACAATCTAATTATATAGTGCAGTAGCCTACAGATCTTTTAACTACAACGAAACAATACAAGGGTACCAACGATGACTCCTAATCTCTAAATAGGTTTGGTCCTAATCCCATTCGAGGATATGTGGTTCGACAAGTTCCTAAGCCGTTGTATAACTCTAGAGAAATTTGAAGATCTCCTCGCTATTATCCATATACACGCCTCGACAACAGTCAAGAGGGTGTGTATCCGAGAATACCAGGAGACGCTCATCAAATCTCTACTCTGCTTGTACAACACACCAGAACTTGCACGGCACATATCCTCGAACTGTCCAAAGAACGTGGACAATTCGAGACTGCTCGCTTATAAATATGCCATTTCGTTCGGTATATTTATAAACAAGCATCCTCGAACGGGAGACGTAGGTTCCGCACCCTAAACTCTAGCATTCATCGGTGTGACAATAATAATTCCATATTAACATCAAAGCACTACAAATTAAGATAATTAAATACATGTGTACATGCTTGTGAATAAAGGGTGTGAAATCTGATAGGATATACACAATACCAGTGCAATCTAAACTTTCTTCATGACATATCAAAATTACATAGTGCAAAATTAAAGGGTTTAAGGAATGCTCACATTTTGAAGAAAACCACAAATTATGCAAAATGAGGGAAATCTCCTCAAGTTAGGGCTTCAAATTTACCCTCTTAACACCCACCCTTGAGGATTTCAAATTTTCTCACCCAAGTATTGCTTGCAACCACGAATATGAGCTATTTTTTCCGGTGGCGGCGAGAAACCTCCTCTGGAACAATAACAGAGAAGAGTTCGATTGAGTGGTATAAATAACCTAACGAGGTACATCACTATCGGTTCTCATATAAAAGCGATAGTGATGTGATCATGCACATCACGATCGGTTCTTACAAAACAAGCGATAGTGATTATCATAGTCATCACAATCGGTTCCCACATAAAAAGCGATAGTGATGAGCACGTACACATCACTATCGGTTCTTATTTAAGAAGCGATAGTGATGATAATGCACATCACTATCGCTTCTCACAAAAGAACCGATAGTGATGAGCACGTGCTCATCACTATCGATTCTTTTGTGAGAAGCGATAGTGATGTGCATTATCATCACTATCGCTTCTTAAATAAGAACCGATAGTGATGTGTACGTGCTCATCACTATCGCTTCTTATATGAAAACCGATAGTGATGATAATGCACATCACTATCACTTCTCGCATAAGAACCGATTGTAATGTTCCCAGTGCTACATCACTAGATCTTCTAACCTGAGAACCGATAGTGATTATGATTAATGCCTCTCCTAAGTCATCTATCACAATCGTTTCTTCCAAAAAACTTAAGAACCGACACAGATGAAGCGATAGTGATGTACCATTCTGTAGTAGTGCTTGTCAGAGTTTTTATAAATTTTGTATAGAGTATTTTCACCTGAAATTTCTACAGTATGCAAATCCTTATCCAAAGATTACGCCATAAATTTCTCAATAAATTTCTAACATGATCGCTAACCAATTCAATGAATCTTATCTTGATCAGCCTACTGCCGATTCCTGATTTTGCTTTGCTTCTTGTGAACTCGGAGGCAAGAAGCAAAACAAAATGAAACCGCCAGCAGGCTGATCAAGATAAGGTTCATTGAATCGGTTAGCTATCATTTCATAAATTTATTTAGAAATTTACGGCGTGAACTTTGGATAAGGATCTGCATACTGTAGAAATTTTAAGTGAAAATACTATGTACAGAATTTATAAAAAGTCTAACAAGGCATAGTGCACAGATTTCAGTTTTCTATTTTTAAATTTTATAGGAGTTTATATCTCATAAATAATTTCTGAAACTTTTTTTAAGAGTTACTTATAGACATATTAGTATTTTTTAAAATTTTAAGATCCAAATATTTCATATTTAATTTATTAAAATTCTGACATTGGTATTTTTTAGATTTTTAGCTTTTCTGTTTTTGAATTGTTAAAATTATCAAATGCATTTATTATTTTTTGATATTTTTACTATTGGTAGATCTTATCCTATAGGAAGATAATATGAAATTTTTAGCTCGAGATCTTACCAAATAATTATCATTAAATTCTGACATCAGTATTGTTGTTAGTAAAAAATTATTAATTGTCTTTCATTTCATACTTAATTGCTTTGATAAGACTTTTAAAATTCAGAATTGAGATTCTAGTGAGCTCTTGAGATTATCCAGAATTTTATGCATTTTATTGTTATAAGATTTTATTATTATTATTTATCTATTACTTAGGATTATATTAAAGGATTTCTTCTTTATAGCAAAAATCAAGAAAATTCAGGAAAATTTAATAAAATCCATAAAATGTATAAAAATAATAATGAAATATAATTAAATATTTAAAATTTAATTTCTCATTGTTTGTTATGTTTTGCGTTGAAGAGAAGAAGAAATCAAGAAAAAAAATTCTTTAAGAACCAATATTCAGAAAAATTTTCAGAATAGATAGAAATTTAAAATAAGATTATATTTTGAACTCATTTTTATAGTTTGTTTATTTTGGGAGAAAAGTTTTGATATTGAATCTTTACCTTTACTTGAAACTAGAATTCTCAATTGAAAATCTTGATTTAAAATAAAATTTTTATTTAATTCTATTTTCAAATTTTCATTTTTCTTATATTTGAAATTTTTAGGATGTTACAATGGGGTAATGGCACACCATAGGCTAGCAAAAGTGACTAAAAATTGAAGCAGCAGCAATAGGAATGGACCTCAAAAGCTTGCTTTAGGTTATCAAGCTCTTTGTCTAGATGATTGATTGCCTGGGTATATGCCTGTGCCGGGGAGGACTGGCTTGTAGTATGGATCTGCCCACATGACAACCAATGAGACTACTTGGGTAGTTGAATAAACCCTAACCCAATGAAAGATATAGAACAAACAGAATTTGCATCCTACCCTAACAATGATCTTGTACTGAAGGGGGTGAGGGACCTTATAGCCAGCAAAGAGCACATTTGGGTCCCGGTGCAGCTGCCTGCAGTCTCACAGATAAAGGAATACTAACAAGGGAGAACTGGGGAACATAGCAAGCAAAAAAAAGAGGTAAAGAATTTTTTCTACTTACATGCGGAGGATGTTGCCGATGGTGTGGTCCTCACGCTCAATTGTAAACGATGCAGCATTCACAATCTTTGTATCCCGCTCATATGACAGCCTGCACTAATAATTATCAGTCCTAGAACCACAATCTATAAGTAGTAGACAACAAGCAAAGACTACCAAACGCTTAATTAAATCATAGAAGCAAAAAAAAGGTTAAAGCAAGCAAACCACCAGACCAAATATCAAAGTTCCATAACTTCAGTCAAAAGATTGACACAAACAGAGACACAAATGGCTATTAACAGAAAGTAAAAGAAATATTGAAATATTTCATGAAAATTGTGTATCACTATTCTTTTTTTCGTACGAAAAAAACACAAGCCATACCCAACAAAAGATCAATTGAAACAACGTCCTAGATAAATCTTGGGCAAGTGTGGGGATAGATTCACTTCTTGGTGCCCTCAGGCACGACAAAGCGCTCGTAGCGATCCGGGGCATTCATCTCCAATCAACTGTGTTTTCCTTCCTCTCCAGTTACTGCAATCATGGTTCAAGTCCATTTCAGAAGTTAGATTTTAATTCGTAAATTTCTGCTCAGTACCCCCTCCCCTTGGAGTAGAACCCATCAAATTTTAGAGCAGTGATCGATTGTCCTACGGAAATCGCGGCATAAGAAACACACAGAACATGTGAACAACCCCAAAAAAAATCCCCAAATCAAAACTAAACCTAGCAGCTAAAACGAAACAACAACTAATCGATCGAGCACGCCAACAAAGTATAGGGTATATTACCTCCAGACGAAGACCGGAGAGTCGGTCCCGGACGAGATCAAGGACAGCAGGCAGCGACCCGCGCGCACGGCGGAGACAACCGAAGACGAACGGCTTCCCCGGCGGCGGAGGAGGAGGGTGAGGAGCTCGGTCGCAACGCAGGACAGAGCAGAGTCTCCTCAACGCCTCGACTCAACCGCTGCTCCCTCCCGCACCCGCGATCTTGAGGTACCTCCCCCGCGGGTTCTCCTTCAGATCAAAGTAGAACAGCTTGTGCTCGAACTGCAACGTCTTGCTCACAAGCTCCACGTCGCCACCGAAGCGGAGCGACGGCTCGCCTCCTCCGTGGCCTGGCCGCCTCGAGGGTCCTCGCGGGCGCGGAAGGGAGCAGCGGTTGATACCTCGCCGATGGGGAAGGGTGCGACGATACTGAGATTTCGTGAATCAATCTCCAATACCTAAAGATGAGGAGCGATTTAGGGAAGATGTTGAAAGCTCTCATCGCGGCAACATTTGTACTGCTTCCTCATTTTTAATGATAGGGAATGGGAGTAGAGTACCTGTTTGAGATGGCCTTAATGCAGATCTGTTTGGTTACTCTTGCAGTATGTTGCGTTGTTCTGTGTTAATCTTTAGTTCTTTAAAAGAAACTAGTGGTGGTAAATGATGTTTTCGTCCCCTCTCCGATCTTCACTCAACTGACCTCAAATCCCGCTTCTACCCTTAAAAAATCTTTAACAAAAAAACAAAAAAATTGCCCAATAATAAACAAATTAACTAATAAAAAAATGTAATACTTACTCCAACAACTTCCTTTATGTCCCTTCATGGTATACAGTAGATGCACGATGCAAACAATGGTGACGAAACTAAAGGTGCAGTGTAAGTTAAACCGGACAATAGATGCATGATGTAGGCCGGGCCAAAGTTAGACTAAGCATTACGGCGAATTCGACAGCATGACGTAAGTTAAATCTAGTGACAATAATTTAACGTGATGAGTAAATATTATTTTACTCCATAGCAAATCAGGGATTTTTTTTAAATAATACATTTTGTAAATTTAATTGCGGTATTAATACGCGGATTGAAAAATTTGCAAAAATAATACGTCGTCGCCATATGGTTTGGCGAAAACCAGGTAATAGCCAAATGGTTTGGCGAAAATGATATTTTCGCCAAATGGTTTGGCGAAATTAGGCTAAATGCGCAATTTGGAGTGGCTGACGGTTTTTTTGGGCGGAACACCCCTATTTTCGCCAAATGGTATGGCGAAAATAGGTTGTTGCCAAACGGTATGGCGACAACCCTATTTTCGCCATAACATTTGGCGAAAATAGGGGGGTTTCTTGCCTGTCTCGCCCAGCTCTGGTTCCATTCGCGCGGAGGGGAAAAAAAGAGGGCGAGCGGGGAGGCGACCGGAGAGAGAGGGAGAGGGAGAGGGAGAGGGAGAGAGAGAGGAGAGAGGGAGCTCGGGTAGGGAGAGAGAGAGGGAGAGAGAGGGAGGAGGAGGAGGAAGAAGAAGGAGAAAAAAAAAGGTAAATTTCTATTTTTGTAATATTTAATTTTTGTAATTGCGTATAAAAATAGTGTCGAAAAATATTATAGTTGATGTTAGATTTAATTTAATCAGTGCATGTATTTTAGGTTAGGGATATTAGATTTGTACTTTAATGTTGTAGTATCCGTAGCGAAATAATTAATTAACGTTCTTTAATTTAGGTTAGTGAAATTACGTGTTAGTGGTGATCTAAAAATTTATTTCGTATATATGGTCGCAGTGATGTCGGATCCAGTGAAATTTAGGGTATATTATGGCGACGGTGAAATAAAAAGTACGCAAAATGGTGTTGATTTAAGCAAGTTTCCGGTCACCATGATTAAGCACTCGTTCCCCGAAAGTGTTAGCATTCGTGATATAAAATTTTGGTTGACCCAATATTTTTCCCTGGATCCAAGTGTGTACTTTGTTACCATTGAAATCCTATTCACACGTAGCAAGAGTGACCGGTTATTTGGGAGTTAAAGAAAATAGATCGGACATACTTGTGGCAGAAATGGTTAAGGTGGTGCAAGGGATCTCGCCTTGAATGTGTGATGCTGGTGTAGGCTTTCCCTAGAGAAGAGGTGGATATTAGTGATATGGGCGAGAGCAGTACATCGGTTAGAGTTGAACAAGTTCAGGAAGTGGTGCCGGTTGAGATAGCAGCGGGGGAAGATAATAGGGATGCAGCAAACGCAGAAGGTTGGGCCGATGAAGGGGAGGAGATCGAACAACTTGTTGATCAGTTGGAGTTAGTGGACCGTATGGCGGCAGAGGATGAAGCTGAAATGTTGGAATGTGATGATGACATCAGCGAAAATGACGAAGAGGAGGATAAGGATGATGATGAAATGCCTCGTAGTACTCGGGTAGCGGACATACCCATACCGATTTAATGGAACAAGCAATACCAATGTGGTATGGAAGTTTTGTGGGGCCATGAGTCGCGTTGGGAATATGGTGCAAATGTCATTCTACCAATCAAATATTCTCGAACAATTACAATTGAAGTTGGCGGTGAGGCTTTGGGCATTGTCGCAACAGAGAGAGTTCCGGTTGTCTTGTCCACCCGGATAGATACACAGTGAAGTGCAGAACCGATGGATGTGAATTCCGAGTTCATGCATACAAGCCAAACGCGAGACGCTTTGGATCAGATCACGAGTAGAGGAGCACACATGCAGACTAGAAAATGTTCTGGTGAAACACCGCAACCTGAATGCAGCTGTAATTGCTAGTGTGATGTTCAATGAAATCATTGAGAAGCGGGACATTGAGTGTTCGTATATTCAGAAAGCAATCTTGAGAACCTTTAAATACCAGATAAGTTACTCGATGGCCTGGCGTGCGAAGCAAAAAGCATTAGAGAAGAGGTTTGGTACATACGAGGCTTCGTATTGCAACCTACCTCGTGTGCTTGATGTCCTGAAGCAAACGAACCACGGCACATACACCGCTTTCAACGAAAGTGAAGCAGATGCTAACGGGATCTACACATTTCGTCATGCGTTCTTTTCATTGGGTCCTTGCATTGCGTCATTCAGGTACTGCCGTCCGTTGCTTTGTGTTGATGGTACATTTTTGACTGAAAAATACAAGGGGCAGATTCTAACGGCCATTGCTGTTGATGCGAACAACCACATACTTCCATTGGCCTTTGCTTTTGTTGAGGGTGAGAACCGGATAGTGGTCGTGGTTTTTCAAACATCTGAATTTCGGGGTAGTTGGTAATCGGCCCAACGTGTGCATCATTCATGATCGTCACAAAGGTATTCTTTCGACAATTAAGTCTCTACAGGAGGATCCTAATAAGCCATTCCCATGGCGTGACTTGCAAAACAGGTGGTGCATGAGACATTTAGGAGCAAATTTCTTCAGGCAATTCAGGAGTAAGAAATTGATGAACCTATTTAAGAGGTTATGCAAGCAGAATCAGGCACGTAAGTTCAACGCGCTATTTGTTGAGTTGGATAAGCACACTAGTGCGCATATCGAAGAGATGAAGAAGCAACCATCTACGCCGAACGACTGCTCGCCCAAAAGGCTAACACCACTCGGGGAGCTCGATCCCCCTAATGTGAGGAGGCGATCGTCAAGGAACATAAAATGTTTATCGCACTGGATAGAGGCGAAGCCTTTAGAGAAGTGGGCATTGCTCCATGACACTTGTAACATCCCATAAAATTCAAAAATATGAAAAATAAAAATTTTAGAAATTAAAAATGGAATTGAATAAAAAAATTCAATTGGAATCAAGAATTTGATTTTAAACAATATCTTTCCCTCTCTTCTTACATTCTAATCTTAAAGAAAATGAATATTTCCTTCATTAAAATTATTTCTTTCAAGACAAACAAAATATGAAAATAAGTTTGAGATGTAATATTTAATTTGTATTTTAACTTCCTGAGTTTTCTTAATTATTGATTTTTCTTGAGTTTTTGTTTTAAAAAGAAAAGTCTCATAAATTGAAATGGTAAAATGGTAAAAGTAAAAAGATAAAAACACAATAGCAATAAAAATCTGAAAAAATAATATTAAAATATTATAAACTGTCATAGACCTTGTCATGCTGTCAAAAGTAATCTGAACTCATTAAATAAAGAAAAGATATTGTAATCATGAAAAGATAATCGAAAATCTGAAGTTGCAAGATTTCTTCAGAAGTTATCTTAACTTAACCTGAGTTAAAATTTTACCCATGCCGACATTATTATCTTATATATGTCTGGTAAAAATATCAAGAGTTTATCCCATCGTTTAGTATTTTTAGAAATTCAAAAACACAATCAGAAAAGCTGAAAATTGCAATGTCAGAATTATTAAAATTAAAATATATACTATAAAATTATGAAAATATTATTTAATGTCAATAAGGCCTTTATAGACCTTCATAAAAAGTTTCATAAAATAATAAACTAATTTTAATCCCTAATTAAATAAAAATCAGAATATGCAGAAATTGATAAACATGCATTGTCAGAATTACCGTAATTTTTATACAAAACATTTTAACCTAAAATTTTTACTGGATATCAAACCTTATCTTACCGACATAGTCAAAAAGTATGAAAAATCTTGGAGCACGTTTGCTAGTGCAATGAATGAGGTCAAGTCGGTGCTGTCCTGAGGAAACGAACTGGAAATTGTCTTCTCTTTGCACCTGGGCCCTCACGTCAGCAGCTCATCCTTTCCAGGTTCTTCTTCCCCACGATGCCAAGCCCAAGCGCAAGCAGCCAGCCAAGCCTTCTCTATTTTTGTTCAAACAAATCTTTGATTCCGGCGCAACCTAAGCCTTACCGCCTCTCTAGCTTGTCGCTTCCTCAGTCACACGCCGCCTTGCTATAGAAATTGCGGTGCCAACTTGCCTCTGACAGCGTCGCTGCTACGCAGCTGCCGTGGCAGAGAAAGAGCTCTCGCGCAACTTCCTACCGGATGTTGTCACCGCCAATCTCGCCTATTTAAGCGACTCTTTGAGCCTCATCAGAACATCAATACCTTCCCTCATCTTTCCTCTTGCCAGGCTCTGCACAATCGCAGCCCCACTGCCTTCTTCACCTCATTCCCCATTCAGCAAAGCGGCAGCCCAAACTCCATGGTTGATGCATCAAACCTCAACACCGTGGAGCTGTCGCAATGAAGCATCGGAGCTCCGGCCGGCAGTGCCTATGGATTCAGAAAAGCCTAGAGGTTCCATTTTTGGGGTCGCCCTCGCCCCCTCCGCTTGCCTCGCCGTCGACCAGAGCTACACCCGTGACGCCATGCCCCTGTCCTCCCTGGCGCAAGCTAAGCAACTCCTCGCCAGCGCCGGCGCCAGCTCCGGTGACCTCCGCCGCTGCCAAGGACCGCCCCCAGCCAAGCCTTCCTCCCTGCGGTCCACTTCCCCGAGCGCTTCTCTTCAAGCATCGCTGCGCCATTTCTGTCCAGCGGAGAGCTTCGAGCTGTAGGTTTAAGAGGAGAAGAGGTATCCTCAAATATTTGTGCACGCCCTGTTATCAAAAGCAGTACTGTAGCTCCGTGGTTAAGCTGTCTCTTTTAATCTCAGGCAACCTGAGTTCGAATCCCCCTCAATCCATTTAAATTTTTATTTTTACCTCTTGCATTCAAACTTCCATATCTTTTTGTTAGAATGTTCAAATGAAGTAAAATTAGTTTCTAAATTTAAATTTTGAAATAAGGAATTAGAATCTGAAATAAAAAGTCATATGTTTCTTGCAGGAAAATATTTTTATTAGGGTTTGAATATTAGGCCCTAAATAGGTGTTATGAAGGATGTATATTTTATATTCATCCATAAATCATGAAATAAATACCATAAGTATCTGCAACCCTATGCATTCCATTTCTGCAAAAACATTTAAATTTTAATGTATTTTGAATCAAAGATAGTTGGTTTAACTCTTAATAACATTCAAGTTTCAAGTGGTTAGAAAAATATCCATATGAGCTCAAAATTATATTAAACCAGTTTAGATGTAATCCTGGGATTGCATAGATTATGAATAACCAAAAATATTTAGAATTTTCTTTAGTTTAATCAATTTTCTAAATGCTCAAACCTTCAATCGGCAAAATGATCAAATCTTCATAACTCTCGCAAACGAACCTCAAATCCGACAAAATCAAATGCTATGACTTCAAAATAACATATAATAACTTGCTGTACAGAAATGGAAACATTTTGAACAATTTTGGGTTAGGCCAAATTTAGCCCTAAAGATCATGTAGGTGAAAAACATCACAAATAAATGCGAAATATTGTAAAACCAACTTTAAAACACTCTTAATGATGTCCTATGCTAATGCCAGGAAAATGAATAAATAATCATGTAAGAATCAGTCGCAAACTAAGAACTAAAACTGAACCTTTATCATGTAAACTATAAAACTAATTAAGCATTTTCAACAACCCATAGAATATCTCGTTTTAATACAAATTATATGAAGATCAGATTAGAAATGATATGTACTACCATAATCTATAAAAATATTTTATTTACAACTTGCTTTGTATCTGAATCCGACTAACCCAATACCCTTAAGCAATATAGTTGTCATAACCCTTAATATCATATAAGCTTTTTCAACAAAGAATATAATGTATCGTCTAAACACTAAAATGTATGAAATCAGCTTAAGAATGTTCTTCAAAGTATAGACTATCATATTTCGAAGAAATTATCTTATTTCATATTGTTTTGCATATAAATCCTAGTAGCCAAATAACCCTAAGTATTATGCTTTATGAACTTCACAATAGGAATAAATGAACCTTGTATTAAAGAAATTGTAACTAATATATTTGTATCACCAGAACCTCCTCAAAAACCACTAATGTATAATTGGTAATTTAACTTATCAGATCTAATATGTTCGAAACCGCTTATTATGCAAAATCAATTAAAAAGGATTAAGTGTTATTCATTTATAGTTTCCAGCTCAATTGTCTAATGTGTTAAATCTTATTAATCCAAATAATTTTAGCATCTATAATTCGAAGTTATAAATACAAGAATTCATAATTTTAGTCTCTTGAATCCGTAAATCAAGAATAGAGAATCTATCAAAGAAACCATGCTTTCTTTATCATAAGACATTAACAATATGTTTGTATAATTATCTAAATCAAAATATCTTGAAATCATTCAATCGGAACCCTAAAACATTCCTGTTTTCTTTAATGAATCTTTATTTGGTTTTATGTCTGTTTTCTTTTTGCCCTTATTAAAGTTGGATATTTGCTATATTTCCGATTGAACGACGTGTAGAATCCGACTCCTTTCCTCCGCCGTTGCCTCCATCACCGTGGCTTCGCCTTCGTCGTAAGCAATAAATAAGCAAGGCAAGCACCCCCTTTGATCATATTGATCCCAGTTTTATAAATGTTTTCATTAAATGTTTTACTGCATACTTTACTTTTATTAAAGTCTGCTATATTTTGGGTATTGGTAGTTGTCGGGACCGGATTTCCAAATCCGAACCCTCTGTGTATAACCTGTGCTAGTCCAGGAAAAGCTAGCACACACAGTGAAAACAGTGATGCCAACACATCCATATCACGAAGCAAATAATATTAATTAAGCAAAGAGTATTAGCCTTATGGCCAATTATTACAAATAAGAAGCATCATAGCTTGAGTTCAATAAGAAACAATAAAACGAAATAACAAAGAAGAAAGTAAGTAAGCCCATCCATTTGCCCAACAGTAATCGATCGGGTTCGCGTCCTAGCATTCGGACGCCTTCATCATAACCACAAGCGTAGAAATCGTAGTCACCTTCCGCTTCTGCGAACTCTTCTGTGGAAGGTTGGGGATGTTGCAAGGGTGAGCACAGAATGTACTCCGCAAGTCTTGGAAACATAATGCATGATAACTATATGCAAGGCTAAGCAATTGAAGGCATAATATGGCTCTTTTAGCATAAAGCAAAGTTTAATCAGAATACCAATAGTAATTTCATAAAGCATCATTTGAACAAAATGTAATAGCATAGTAATTGAATTTGATATAACAATTAAAGCAGGTTCCATCGACCTGACTGGCTCCATCCGCCAAACCATAACCCAAGAGTTCCATCTGCTCTCGGATTCCAACCCATCATTTTCCTTTGAAACAAAACCATAAAATCTACAATGTGCAAGCGCACTCGCTTTGCCCTTGACCGTGGGCACGGCTACTTAAGTAGTTTTAACTCTGCAGAGTGTGTACACTTTACCCACAAGACATGATCGACTCTTGTTGCCATGCACTTAACACACTTCCTTTGGTGTGTCGGCAGAGAGATCATGACAAGGCCTTTACAATGCACAACCCCACTATTAACCTCGCCCGCTAAGGTTTCACCATTGTTAGGGTTCTAGCCGCCCGATCTGAAGCCCCTCTTGCGCCGCCAACATCTGGCACTCACCAACTGGCGAAGCTAATAATGAGACGCACAAATTATTTAGCCAGGTCATACCCATATAGACTTGTGGTTGTACGGTAGTGCTCGGTCCATGGTAACACACGCTTCGGTCCTTAATTCACTAGGGTGGAACATTCACATACCAAGGTCTCGTGCTTTCTGCACCCGCCAAACATCCATCCGCCCCGGTCTAAACCATTTCCACTTTATTTTACTTAAACCACAGCAGCAACACCAATTGCCGCACTTTCACAAATAAGTTTAAACAACATTTGAAATGATTCCCATATTGGCACAATCACCAAACGCTTAAGTTTGGACTAAGCAATTCTACCGCTCCATGCTAATCTACGGATATCACCAAATAAAATAGCTAGTATATATCATCTAGGTGTCAAAGGTTCGACATGATCAATACCAATGAGGGTATAACAATTTACGTATTTAACTATATTCTAAAATCAGATTTAAAGTACTTTGCATAAAAGTAAGCATGCATAATTTAAAACAATATAGGCATTTTGTAAAATTTGGGATCAACATGTTCAAGGAAGACTTGCCTTCGCGCTTCTTGCTGGTTCTACCTCGATTCTTGATTCGATCGATTCGATCGCGTCGTCTACACGCCAAACGAGCAACTAAATAAAACAAATTCAAATAAAATTCAAAAATTGAAAATAATGGTACTGGAAGATAGATCTTGAATTTAGATGAATTTAGAAATTTGAATCATCGGAATCGAGCTCGAACGAAGGAGAACGGCTCTCGGAAGATTCCTGCATCGTAAAATCGGAAAAAGAGAGGTCGACACGTGGCGCATCGCGATTGGCTGAATTTCGGTTTTCGAAAATCGAAAAAGAAAAGAAAAGCCATCGACACGTGGGGCCCACGAGTCGAGACTCGGCCACGGTGGATCGCGCCCACCGAGGGATCTGGGCGACGTGGCGAGCGGCCGACGAAACCGACGCGGCGGTTAGGGCCGACGTGGTAGCCGACGCGAGTCGACGCGGCTGCCACGCAGACGGGTGACGCGCGCGGCGCGGAGCCGAGGCGACGCGAACGAGGACGCCGCGCGAAGACGAGGCGGCGCGCCCGACGGGCCATCCACGCGCGCATCGGGCGGTCGAGGCAGACGGACGCCACGCACACGGCGAGGGGAGATGGCGGCGGCGATGGCGTGGGCAAGCACGACGGCGGCGCGGGCACGCCGGAGGCGGAGAAGACGGTGTGGCTTTGCGCAAAACCGCGACGGATCCAAACCGGAGTAGGGGCAAAAGGAAGAGGGCGGCGCGGGGAGTTCGGCGAGACCAAAAACAACGGCGGAGGCTCACCGGAGGCGGCGAACGGCGGCGAAGAGATGCACGGCACGGTGGCGAAGAGACGAGCTCGGGGCGGTGCAGCGCGAATCTCGAAACGAGATAGAGGGACGGAGCGGCGGCTTTATAGACGCGATGCCGAGGAGTCCGGCGGATCTGTTGCTGCGGGCGCGAAAACGCGGCGGCGGTTGCGGCGAACGGGCGGCGGAGTTCGCTCGAGACGACGAGCCGGCCGGCCGACAGGGGCCCACGCGCGTCGTGGCGCGCGAGAGCAGGGACAGGTGGGCCGGAGAACTGGGCAGCGACGCGAGCGGGCCAAAAGGAAAAGAAACGGCCGGGAAGGATTCGCCCGCAAAGGATTTCGAAATAAAAACATTTTTCGAATTATCAAAATCCCAGGAATTGAAATAAAAGCAAATAAATTCAAATAAATATCAAATAAATTCAGAAAAATCTCCAAAAATACAGAAAAATTCCTTGCAGCATAATGAACCCAGAAAATCTAATGTTTGATGTATAGATTAGCCAAATTAAATCCCTTTATAAATAGAAAATTCAAATTAAGCTGAAATTAATTCAAAGAAATTGCAAATGGTGAATTTTGAAATTCAAACATTCTAAAATCCAAATTTTGGAATGTTACAGTAGTCGTACCTATTGTCACATAGAACTTCCTTGATAAGTATGGAATTGTGAACCTTGATAACCCTAGAATAGCATAGACAGTACATGATGTCAATCTGGGTTACTCACACATAGTGTTATGCTTAGCCATGCTTAAATGAACATAAAGCTTGACATAATTAAAAATGTTGGATATGACATCTGAAGGGTATGACCTTTTCTTATGGTTGGTATTTTTGATCAAAAATGAAAATAAAACTATGATTTTGATACGGGCAATTATTGGCAATAGCCGGGTGTACAAGGGACTTGTACGTAGTGTAGGGTGGAGATTATTGCCCGTATCGGATTAAGGACCGAACTACGTGTTCGTTAAACCCAAGAATTTACCGTACAACCACAAGTGCTGGTATGGGGCAGCCTTAAACCAATTAAGTTATCCGGTTTAACTTTGCACATTGGTAGGTCGGAGTAGTACGAGCTTCTTCAAAGGATCGTTGCTCGAAGGGCGCCACACCGAGGTGTTGGGAGTCACGCTTGTCGATATAACGATGTACGCCATACTATGGATATGCTTATTCATTATTGTGCGATGATCAGACAAACATTTACACCATAGTATGGGTTTGACGTCACCGGGCTGGTGCAAAGTTAGCCTAGATAATGTAAAGGTTTCCGTCATGAACATTCTGGCCACTACGCCAAAGGTGCGTGAAATATACGGCAAAAGGAAAAGGTCATGACTTGTGGGTAAAGATATACAACTCTGCAGAGTGTCAAACTTTTCGAAAAGCCATTCCCGCGGTTATGGGAATCTTGGTGCGCCAGCACTAGTTAGATGGTTTTTATTTTCATAAAACTTGGAATTTCTAGCTGGGATTGGTAGGAATGGTTACTCGAAAATTTCTGCTGTGACAGTAGAAATGGTTCTTGGATATGGTCATGATACCCAGGTACATGAGATTTATTTATGCTTACATTCTGTTACTTTCAGTATTAAATTGCTTTTACTTAAATTCCGTTTTGCAATCTACTATTCAGTATTTACATTTCAAATCGGCTTTACATAAACTAACCATACTAGCCTTCCTTTGAAATGGCTTGCATATATCATAGGCTTTGCAAAGTCTTATGAGTACGAAAGTACTCACCCTTGCTTAATTGTTGTTTTTAGGTGAAGAATCGATTAGCTCGATGAAACATATTTGTCGCAGAATCGGAAAGATAGCGATAAAAGTTTTCTAGGATTATGCCTTGTCGGTTGCTCGAGGGATTGGATGGGCACACTACAAGACTTTGCTTCTTTGCTGCTATAAACTCTGAATTGTAAGATTATTGTGTAAATTAGCTTCCGCTTTAATAATATAATGTATGGTTGTGATTCCAATTGTTGTAAATGTGCGTACTAGCTACTGATCATGGGACTAGTACTGTTTGCACATGAGATTTCCATTTTTTCATTTATGTGAAAATGGGGGTCATTACAACACTGGTGGCGCCAGGTTAGTATAGTAAATTGTGATATTTATGATGGTTGAACGAATAGGGGTGTTGTACTAACCGATATGTGTTGATCAGGTTTGGGGTCATGACAACGAATATAGCCGAGGTTTACAACTGGGTCATAAGAGGCCTCCGTCCGCTACCCCTTGTGGCCATCCTAGAAGGCATGTTGCACGGCATTGTTGCCTATTTTTAGAAAAGGCATGCGGAGGCTGTTCTTCATGCCACGACATTGCAAACACCATATTGTTGCTTGATGATGACCTACATGGAGGAACGAATCCATTAAAGCTCAAAGAAGATGTGGTGCGAGCTTCGGGATTAGTGAGTACCACTTTGAAGTGACTCTTGGTGCAAAGGGGATTGGGAACCAATACAAGAATTATTACACACGAGGTTAATCTGGCTAAGGGCCATCGCGTGATGCCCTGCTCAAGCGTAAGAAGCGTAAGAGGACGCTCAACCACCATCGAGAGAGGCTCACTCCTAACTATGCAAATGATGATGACGATGACGATTTCGTGTCACCTCCACCTCGACGCTCAAGCACTTGCACAAAGCAGGTCATTCAAAAACAATGGAAGAGGACGCTCAACCAGACTAGAGGTGGGCTAGCTCCCAACCATACAGATGACGATGACGAAGATGATGACGATTTCGTGTCACCTCCACCTCGACGTTCAAGCACTTCCGCAGCTGGCCGTTCAAGAAACAATGGAAGAGGATGTCCAACCATGACTAGAGGCGGGTTAGCTCCCAACCATACAGATGACGATGATGACGATTTCATATCACCTCCACCTCGACGCTCAAGCGCTACCGCCAGTAGATGACTATCATCTTTGTCAACTGATGAATATGTCCATAGAATGTATCGTATTCTCACTTGTGTTGTATCCCAGTTTTATCAATTCTCTGAGGCATGTATGGACGTATGTTGTACTTCAGTTCTATGAATTCTAAGGTATGTATCTATATTGTATCAATGTCGAGTCATGAGGTAGTTTGAAATTTCAATGTCGATTTTTATTTGTCGTCAGATTTGGCGCACATCAAAAGACGAACAACGAAATTTCATTTTTTTCCCAGAAATAATAAACTGACAAATAATTTTGTGAAGCACTACGTTAATTATGAAATACAAATACAACTAATTTTTCTGAATTAATTGTATCCACTTTGAACTGTACAATTCTACCGCCCGTAGTTGAAAGAAAAATTAAATTTCCTTTCAAATAGTTTTATCAAAAACAATTCGAGCGTCGCGAATGAGGTGCACTCTTGCAATTTTTGGGGTGCAACATACATTTCGCCAATTTAAATATAAATTTGTGTTATTCATAACAAAAAATCATACTTCAATTATCACAGACAAATATAATTTTTTTCCATTTATTGACCCTACGGTTAACTAAACGAATTATCATTAACTGGATTTATTATTTACAAAATTTTCGCGCGAATTCTATCTCTTTCTCTCCCACTCTCTCTCCCGCCCCCTCTCTCTCTCTCTCCCCGTCCCTATTTTTCTCCCTTGCCGAAAATCCCCCTATTTTCGCCGAACCAGTTTGGCGAAAATAGGGTGTCCCGGCTTGTTGCTCCATCAAACGCCTCTTAATTGCGCAACTAGCCTAATTTCGCTCGGGTCTTTTTTTTTCCTCCTCCGCGCGAATGGAACCAGAGCTGGGCGAGGCAGGAAAAAACCCCCCTATTTTCGCCAAATGGTATGGCGAAAATAGGGTTGTCGCCATACCGTTTGGCAACAACCTATTTTCGCCATACCATTTGGCAACAACCTATTTTCGCCATACCATTTGGCAAAAATAGGGTGTCCCGACCAAAAAAACTGTCAGGCACTCCAAATTGCGCATTTAACCTAATTTCGCCAAACCATTTGGCGAAAATATCATTTTCGCCAAACCATTTGGCTATTACCTGATTTTCGCCAAACCATCTGGCGACGACGTATTATTTTTGCAAATTTTTCAAACCGCGTATTAATGCCGCAATTAATTTTACAAAATGTATTATTTAAAAAAAAATTCGCAAACTAGGAGCATCAGCTAGTAACATAAAATAGTTGATGGACGACATCTTAGGCATATTGATCTGATCCTGACTCGTGAAGAGCTGCCCTTCCGTGTGTTATTTGCCACTTGAGACTACTGAGGTATATTTCTCGGTCTCCGTGGTATTGGAATTATCTTCCAAATTTATATGTATCAATACATCTGTTGGCGTCAAAAATTTGATGTAGGTTTTCTAACAGCAGCACACCAGACGAACACCGGGTTCAGAGTGTGCCAGTCGATTTGACCTGTAACCGACAAGGTAAAAAATATAAAATTTACTCAAAAGCCGATCGTAACGATCAATCGGCTTAGACTCAATCAGCTTGAAGCCGATTAAGATCAAAGTAACAGGGTAAGTCTAATTAGCCGATTAAAGCTAATCAGAGAATAAAGGTAGATCAATTCTGAAGAAGGCGATGCGCAACAAAATCAGAACAAAATCAAACCTGGAGGTGTAATTGACGAAGATCAACAATCGGCGATGCGCAACTTTATTTATCAAAATCGATTACAAAGAGAGATCTAAATTACAGAGGCTACTCCTAGTCGATAGGAAAAAGTAGAAAAAGTAAAAGCTGGTTGATTGTATTGTGTTGTTTTTTTTCGCAGCTTGCTCTGGTCCTTTTATACCCTTCGGCCGATCGTGTCCGACTACAACACGTTTCAAGTTTTGATCCAGACGCCTTATCTCGGACAGTTATTTCCTTAAAGATCTTGCCGTTACCAAAATATCTCCAAACCTTTCCAACCTGTCCGTTAATTCCCGCATCTTTCACTTTATTGCCGATTTTGACTAGACTTGCCAAATTTTGGTGCAAACATATGCCCCCCATTTTTGAGAGATGACTTGTCATTTGTCAAAAAATCGTAATTTATTGGCTTTTCCAATCGGCTAACTGTTGAACTTCGCTCAATAACTGCTACTTTATTCGCGCCGTAATTCTCTGACATGTAGGTAGTGCGTTTTAATTACTCGCGCCTTTTGAGATTCACTTCCCGCCGCTTCAAATTTTACCTTGCTATAAAATGTAGTCCCCACTCGGTCATTCCTCACGCGCTCGAGCTCTCTTGCCATTCACAATCGGCTTCTTCCTTCCGCATCTTGTTCTCTCACTGGCACACCAACTCTTTTGACTTCAGTCGGCTTTCACATCAAGATCGGCTGAATGGATCCCTCTCAGGTACTCATCCCAATCCCCAACAGTGTTGATCAATTTTTTCTCGGCCCATTAGGAAACTTAGACGCAGCTACAGTTATTGATGAAGAAGTAACTCGTCTCCCCTTATCGGCTAGACGATATAATATTGAGGGTTTGAGTAAGAGTTTTAGGGCTTGGCCGACTGCACTTAAAGGTTGGAAGAGTTGCTACAATCGAGTAGCAGCCCAGAAAATAGAGTCTTGGGAGAGAATGGGCATCGCAAAATGCATTCTCTTGAGTTTAGCCGATCCAGAGGCCAATGAGCCCTTAGTGGCCACGGCTTGTTATTTCTGGTCAGATTCGTTTAATGCTTTTATGTTTCGCACCGGTATGATCGGCCCAACCTTGCTGGATGTTGCTCAACTCTGCTGCCTGAGACCGGACGGGGAACAAGTATCGGCCTTTAGTGCCAAACCCAAACATAAGCTTATCCGATCAAAAGGCGAAGGCTGTTCTAAGTATATTGCAAATAACAATGAAGTAAATGGATTGGTATCGGACGAAGAACATATTGCTTTCCTTAACCTATGGCTTGATCGGTTTTTGTTCTGTGGTGCTTCATTAGGACCAACCCAAGTATATCAGATAATTGCAGAAGGATTAGTAGAGGGTCGTCGCCTTGCACTTGGAAAAACATTCCACGGAGCAGTATACCAGATGATGCATGTTATTAAGAGTCGGCTTTACACGGGTTTTGCCGACTTCACCGTGGGTAACATAGGAGGTCCCCTATGGTTTATTCAGGTCTGGCTATGTTGCTTCTTTAGCCGACCTTTCGACTTAGAACCTACCGAAGATACAGCTTTCCCAAGAGAAGAAAATCCCGAGAACGCCATTGCTCAATATCAAGCAAGCCGATCTTTTGGCGAACGTTTCATCATGTGTTCCGGTGGCGAGACAAAAATTACAGCAGCTGATTCAAAGAAGTATATGTCCTTTTTCCTTAATTTGAGCGACGCGGATTTGAGCCAGCGAGATTTTTTCAGCTATAGCCAAGTGACCGATTTTCCATGTCCTTCATTCCTTAATCTTGAAGCCGACAGCTCTGCGATGTTTTCGGAGACCCTCTGTTTGTACATAATTTTTATTTCTCCTTGTATTCTTTATGCTGGTCTCTACACAAGGAATCAGACATACCAGCCGTCATATGAATTCTACCATCCATCCATTTATGCAAGACAACTGCGATTGGTCAATTGATTCCAAGTCTTCAGCTTCTTGATCGGCTTGAGCCAAGGGCCAGAGTCCGTAATGCTGTGTCGGCCGAGATTGTTCTTGAAGTGTCCGATGACCTGCAAATCCAATCTTTACCGCACTTTTTCCTGAACACCAGATGAGCAGGAGGCTATACTTCGTGGTGGTCAGTTATTGCAGAAGCTTTGTATCGGTTAAAGTCTCCATCTAACATTGTTAATGAATTCTTCCCAAACCTTCTGGAGCCGACGCTAGCATCTAATGCCGATTCTAGCAGCGAGACCACTTCGACTGGATATACTAACACGAATGTAGATGTCTCTAGCAAGGTATCGGCTTTTAGAGTACGAATTTCCCATTTCGCATTCCATGAAGTTTCTTTTGCATCTAACTTTGCTTCTGTGCAGGACAAGGCGGGAAAGAGAGTGGCTGCGAACCCATCGGGTGACATTAAACCCAAAAAACAGCAACAATCGGCTGCCATTACAGGCTATGCCTCCGGATCTTTGGGAATTCAGAGCCCCTCTTTATCAGACTTGGAAAAACAAAAACAACCCAGTAAGTCTTTTATCGGTTTTCATTTAATTCTCCGATCATTTTTCATCTATGATTGATTTATCCGATAAACTCCTCAGAAAAGAAGCGAAAATACACAAAGGCTGCAGCCAAGAAGACTTCTAAGCCCCAAGAACAGAGCGGTGAGAGTTTGCCACACGCGTCGGCCACTTGAGAGGTAAGAGTTGATCTTTCATAAGTATCTAAGTTTTCCGATGCATTTGGCTTACCCTTTATTATTATTTTTATAGACGACACAATCAACTCAAGCCGCGAAGATCTTAGCCGATCTGCCGAATATTTCTACTGTGCCAATTCCTAAGCCGCAGCTGACCCACCTGCTCCAACCGCTGATCTATCAGAGCTATCAGATCCAACAAACCTGCTAGGATTCTCCTTGGCCGATACCCTGAGATCATGGCCACAGATGATTACGACGCAGAGATCAGAAGGATTCTGGAGGTCTCGAAGGTAGTATCGGCTGTTGTGACCTCCGCCCTTGGCATGAAGGAGAAACTGAACAAGCTATTTGATCTAGTCACAAGGCCACAATCGGAGATCCTGGCCAATAATCAGCCGATCCGCGATGCCATGGCGGCCGTTGAAGCCGACCTACTCCCGGAAGCGATGGCGGCACTCCTGAATGTGTGCCACTTGGATGAAAGGAGGTCTGAGGTTGAGGAGGCCCAAACACGCATAGCGCAGCGCGAAGCTCAAGAAACCGATAAGAAATTTATGGATGAGCTCGTTGTTGATGCCAAGGCGAAAAAACGCAAGTTTGATGCCGATGCGCTGCAGCTAAAGACATCCAAGGAAAACCTTTCCAAGCTTGAGTCGACAAAGAAATTTCTCTTGGAGGAACTAGCCAAGACAGAAAAATTAATCCAAGATGGCCAAAATTCCATTGAGAAAACATGTCGCCATGAAAGAATGTAAACTTCGGATTGCCAAAGCCATCGCAGACGTGACCAAGCAATGGCCAAGGTGAAGCCAAGATGCCGGAAACGCCAAAGACGATGAGCGATTCTTGACGAAGTCCGCATGTGATTGCGAAGGCAATGGTGCTCTGTCGACTCTAAGCGCGACTCTTCCCGGTTCGCATCCGATATTAACTTACTTAGATATAAAACTCATACGCTTTTTCAGAGACACTTGTTTGAACACTTTGTAATTTTGCTATGCTTGTAATCGGCTGTTTAACCGATTTAATTTTACTTTCCTGTAATTTTAGTCTGCAATCCCTTTTAGCCAAATAACGGCATCGTGTTAACTTGGCTTTTTGAACGAAATCTTTAGTCGGCTAGGCTCCAATCCAAACGCTAGGATAGTACTTCTTCAAATACTTCCCGTTAATAGCTTTAGGCAATACATATCCTTCCAACGCTTCTAGTACGTGATTTAATTTCCACCGACTAGCCGGTTAACTTTGTATGGTCCTTCCCACGTAGGTGACCATTTTCCGAATCGGTTATCTTTCGAACCAACAGGTAATATCGTTTTTTATACTAAATCGGCTTGATCGAAAGATTTAGGCACGACCTTTTTATTGTACGCTTTCGCTACCCAGATTTTATTCTTCTTAAGCCGATCAAGCGTAGACAATCGTAATTCTGCCAACTCATCCAAATTGTCAATCATCAAATTGTCATAATCCTGAGCCGACAAACCGTTTTGTTTGGCCACTCGTATAGATTCAATTTTGATTTCAACGGGTAATACGGCTTCTTGACCATACACCAGCTGATAAGGTGAAAGCTTCGTCGCTCCGTGATAAGCTAGCCGATATGCCCAAAGTGATTCCGATAGAGTTGAGTGCCAATTCCTTGGCTTTTCATCGATCTTTCTTTTGATCAGTTTAATCAGCGTTTTGTTGGATGACTCGGCTTGTCCGTTAGCCTGAGCGTAGTATGGGAATGAATTCAATAGTTTAATCCTCAGACTTGTTGCGTAAGTCTGAAACTCATTGGACATGAAAACTGTGCCTTGATCGGTTATAATCTTTTGCGGTATTCCAAACCGATGAACAATATGTTCATTAACAAAGCCGATGGCTTCAACACTGGTTACTTTCTTAAGTGGTATAGCTTCAACCCACTTTGAGAAATAATCGATTCTATGCCAAAATAAACTTGTGGCCTTTACTCGATGTAGGAAATATTTGGCCGATTATATCTATTCCCTAACCTCTAAACGGCCATGGCTTTATAATTGGGTGTAAAGCCGATGCTAGTGCTAATTGTACATTGCCAAATTTCTGGCAAGTTTGACAACCTTTGTAGTATTTAAAACAATCTTCTAGCATTGTCGGCCAAAAGTAACCTTTCCGTCTAAGCATCCATTTCATCTTATGGGCCGATTGATGAGAACCGCAAATGCCTTCATGTACTTCACCCATTGCCACTCGCGCTTCTTCGGCCCCAAGACATCTTAATAGCAATCCTTCCATCGTCCGATAATATAATGTATCGTCCATAACAATGTACTTCAAAGCTTGTTGACTAATTTTGCGTTATGTCGGCTTAGATGGATCGATCAGGTATTTCTTTATCTGCGTCCTCCAATCCGCGACATCCACACACATGACGGCTTTATCTATTAGCTCAGTCACTTGATATCGGTCGAGGTCTTTGTACCCTGATGCCTGTTGAGCCAAGGCATTAGCTCTATCGTTCAACTCTCTAGGGACGTGACCGATAGAAAATGATTTAAACGAGCCGATGATCTCTATGCATTGCTCCAAGTATTTTAGCAGTATCTCATGTCGACATTGGTATTCTCCTTTGATTTGCTGTATAATTAGCATAGAATCCTCGTATGCCTCAACCGTACTTGTTCGATATTTTCAATAATCGCAAACCTTTGAGCAACGCTTCATACTGGCCGATTATTTGAGCATCGCCTATTTAGCTAAAATGCGAACTCGGTTATGCCGCTTAGGCGATATGAGCACTATACCGATTCCATCGCTTTCTCGCATACGCACTCGCCAAAAATAATTGCCAAGGGGCTACGGATACCAAATCAGAGTAGTATCATATCCTCGTTATAAAATCGCTAATACCGCCTTTTTGATTTGGTCGATTCATAAGACAGTCGAACTCAACCAAGGCATACGCCCATTTGCCAAGTCGACTTCGCAGGATTGAGCCGACAACATATATTTTATAACATCGGCTTACAGACACTTTACAAGCCGATGCTAAAATGTAATGTCTTAGCTTTGTACATGAGAAGTATAAAGACAAGCATAATTTTTCAACGAAAGGGTACCTAACTTCAAAGATCAAGAAGGCGCCACTTAAATAAAAGATAACCCTTTCCTTTCCATCAACTTCTTGTGCTAAAACAGACCCAATAGTCTCCTTTTCAAATTGATATATATAACTTGAATGGAATCCCTTTTGTGGCGCTGCCAAACCGAGGATTAGCTAAATATTTCTTAACGCCGTCGAAAGCCTTTTGCCGATCGGCTCCCATACAAATTCTTGGTTATCCTTTAATTTCAATAGTGGGGTAAAAGCGGATCCGTCCGGAGAGATTCGAGATGAACCTTCGGAGATAGTTGATTTTGCCGATCAATTTCCGGAACTCATTTTTGCACGTTGGGGGCATTGTATTGACTATGGCTTTGACCCTTGTTTGATTGACTTCAATCCCCCTCTCATGCACCATAAAACCTAAAATTGCCCAAATTGACACGCCAACGCACATTTGAAAGGATTCATCTTCAAGCCATGCGATCTTATGTTCGAAAACTCTTTCTAGATCACCAAATGTCGCAAGTCATCTGCAGATTTTACCACGACATCATCGATGTATATTTCAATGATGTGGCCGATTAAATCGTGAAAAATTAGATTCATGGCTCGCTGATATGTTGCTCCAGTGTTCTTTAATCCGAAGGTCATAACCGTCCATTTGAATAAACCTATTGCACCGTGACATCCGAAAGTCGCTTTTGGTATATCGCTTCGCCATGAATATCCGATTATATCCGGCATTCCCGCCCGTAAAACTTATGATCTTATTCCCGACGCAGCATCGATAAGCATATCGGCTATAGGCATCGGGTATTCATCTTTTGGTGTCGCTTTGTTCAAATCCCTAAAGTCGACACATACTCGCAGTTTTCCGTTTTTCTTCATAACTGGAATGGTGTTGGAAACCCACTCTGCATATCGACAAGGTCTTATAAATTTAGCCTCCAATAATCGCTCTATTTCTTCTTTTATAATTTTATACAGAGCCGGATTAAAACGCCTAGGGTACTGTTTAAACGGCCGATAACCTTGTTTCATGGGTAGCCGATGTTCAACCAATTGTCGGCATAAACCAGGCATCTCGTAATATTCCCAAGCAAAGCAATCTTTATATTTTCTAAGAATTTCGATTAACTTCACTTTATATTTTACATCTAAATTTGCGCTAACAAAAGTTGGTCTTTTTCTATCACCACTACCTATATCAACTTCTTGAAGCAGATCGATGGACGTAAAGCCTTGACCCAACTTTTCAACCTCTTGAAAGTCTTCTATAGCCTTATAGCTATCCGTTGTTTGCCGATAGCTTTGCATTTTGTCTTGTAATACCTTCACTGTTTTTCTTGTCTCCATCGGCGTAGCACTTCGTTTGCTCGATCAAATGTGCCTGGCTTGACACTGATCGGCATAAGTCCTTGTGAGACCCCGTTCTGATGAACAGGAAACTCCATGTGATTACTGTGCTATTCCCTGGATCAGTAGCTAGCACTCACATGTTTACAACATTCGTATCAAAATCATACACGCAAACATATAGAAGATCTTACATAACTGAAATAATTATACAGAGTTCAGTACAAAATTAAACCATTTTATCAGCGGAAATAAAATCAGCAACCAAAAGGAAACTAAAACTCCAAACAGCCTTGCGGTTGCCCACTAAACCCTCAGGCACTGACTAGGCAACCTAAAAGAGGCTATCGTCAAAACCCCCGAGATCTGCCTGAAAGAACGCGTCGTCCGGTAGATCGCAATCTTCTTCCTCTGAGACAGCAGATGCAAGATTGAGTACATTGGTACTCAGCAAGACTTATATTGGTTCACAGATGCAAATAAATAATTATGCAGGCTGAGCAATGGACAGGCTATGGTTATTTTGCAATTGCATGAAACATTAAAAAGAGTAAGCATAATAGATTGCAACATTGTATTTTAATAAAAGCAATTGAAAGACAGAATGATAAGCAAATATTCCAGATTTTCAACCCAGTCTACCCGACTGCATATAACCCCGGTGTCGATCCTTTGACACAAAACATGGTTGAGAAACAGCTTTCAAAAGCCCAACCCATTTTGAAATCACCAAAACTCTAGCATTGGGAGGATTTTCCCAAGTGCCCATTACATGGCGCGCTAATCGATCAGATTTTTCACTCTGCAGAGGTGTACAACTTTACCCACAAGGAATGATCAACCTCTTTTGCCAAGCCAGTTAACACACTTCCTTCGGTGTGTCGGCAAGGAGATCATACAAAGCTGTTACATTATTTAGATGTGGCTTTACACCAGCCCGGGACGTTAACCCTCGCCCTGAAGACAGAGACACTCACCCAAGCCATGGATCCACCTTATCACACACACACCACGTCTCTGTCCAGGGCAAGGCGTACACCATTGTATTGGTATGTAGAAACCCCACTGCATGCACTGACCGGATCGCTCAGGCAATCTCCCGCCTTCCATAGATGCAAAGCCAAATCTAAACAACTTATTAAGCTAAGACCCGCCCATACAAGCCCTTGTGGTTGCACGGAAACATGGTTCTACAACATCCCATTTGCTCGGTCCTTAATCCGACACGGGCGATACTCCACCCTAGCTACGTGCATATCCTTTTGCAGAATCGGCTAGCGCCAAATAACCACCAGCGTCAAATCATAGTTTTGTTTGAGGGTTTTTAGCAAATTATCGTCAACCAGTTCCCAAAAGATCATATGACGGTTGAAAAGACTGAAAACACCAACGAGAGGCTTAAGCAGGAAATATTATTATGCTAGCGGTTATACCCAAACAGACATTAAGTATGTCTAGCTCAATCTAAGGTTTACAAGGTTCACAAGTCCATACAGATTGAGACAAACCATAATTTACAGGATTAACTACAGTTCTAACCCAAAATAGCACTTTTATGGGGAATTATCCGATGCACTGTATATAAGCAAAAACAACATATAGTAGGTGAATTATCGGGCTCAACGTGATCAAGGAGTTGCTTGCCTTGCAAATCACCGTCAGAATAAAATCTGGATCTGCGAATGCCTTCTTCTTCGATGATGTCGGTCTCTACTGTCGCGAACAAGAAGAAAAAGAGAATATCAAGAAACTCCAAATGGAAAAAGAAAATGATGATAAACAGGTAAACACAATTCGAATCAAACAGGCAACTGCTATTCATGAAATATTTGAATTTAAACATCGAATTATAGATGCTAAAATTATTTTAAATAAAAAGATTGTTTATTTGCTTCTTTGGAAGGAAAACTATGCTCACACAACAACAAAACCAGAGCTCTCTGTCTTTCTCAAACTTTCCAAGAAGATAGCACTTGAAAAACTATATCATCTAGGGTTATAAACCTAACAAGATTGATGTGCATTAACTACAGAAATTAGAGTTTAAGTCTTGAATTAGCTATAGCATACATTAATTATCAAATCTAACAACTTCTTTTAACTTTTAGGGTTTGGATGAAACTTGAAAACTATTGTTGAAAAGGCTTGGTTGAACTCTAGACTTGGCTACAAAACTGGCTAAGAAAAGAGGACTAAATCATATCACTTAAGGTTATTACACTTATGAAAACTAAGTGAACTAAAACTCTAAAACAGAATATTTTTATGGAATCTGGTAGACCAAACTTTGTTTATCATTTATACACTATTCTTCCAAAATTTCTTACTTGGATGAGTTATTTTACACATAGTTGAAAAAGCTTAGTTGTTTTAATCATTCAGCAAAACATAAAAAGTAGACTCATTCCCTTAACTTGTTTTGCATACAAGCCTTAACAAAACATCATTATTTTTCCAGAATCTACTAGAATATACTTTGTGAAGTACTTCTATACCATTTTTATATTTCTTCTCATTCATATAATCCATTTTATCATATGTTGAAAAGGGCTATATGAACACAAAACTAACTTATAACCTTTCAATCTTTCACTTTCATTTATTACTAAACTATTCAACATCTTTTATCCATTTTCTTCCTGACATCAGGGCATGATCTTAAAAACATTTTAAAAGTGAATTTGAGTTATTTTGAACTTGTTCATAGCAAATTACTCTATTTTGGTTATAACTAGTATTGTTTTTCTTAATTGAACAACTATCACAAATACTTTTCCCTAAGTGTTTTCATATGAGCAACTCCCCATAATACATACCTCAATAGAATGAACTTTTAAACATTCAAACTTTAATCTTTTCTTTCATTTACTCAATTTCATTTTTCATGCTTAATATTCATTTTTAAGCAACATGATATATAATAAGGTATCAAAGAAATATTTGGTCTATTTGAAATACTCATAACCCAGGGACTCAACAAAAACTTACTTTTCCTTAATTGGATCCTCCCAAAAATATTTTATTCATATGACCCTATTTACACTTAAGCTTTTCTTTAATTTTTCCTAAAATCATATCTTACTCATCTTCAGAAATTTTTGTATATTCTGAAACTACAGAATATTATACGAATTTAGAAATTAGTTTCACTCAATTTGGCCAGATGATTCAAAAGTTATAAGCATTTGACTTTCAACCGGTTTCTGAAAATCATCCAAAAATCAAACTACGCTTTCGCTACTAGGAAAACGGCTTCCGCCGCGCAACAAAAACGAGTTTAAAACCCCCAGCCTCGCTGACATGTGGGACCCGCCAGTCAGCGACTCAGATCAGAGCATCGCGGCTTCTTTGCTCGCCGGCCGCAGCTCACCACGGCGAATGGCGAAGACCATGGGCACCAGCACACCCGTGCGCACCCATGGGTGGTACCCATTCGCCGGGAGGAGGCCGGGAAGGTGGCCACCACCGTGAGGGTGCGGCGGCGCCATGACCGCGACGACGAAAGCTCAAGTAACGACCAAGACTCCGGCGGTCTAGGGCTGGGTGAGCTACAGTGAGTCTAGGGATTCGAGCTCACCCGCTTGATGGGTCGGAGAAAGCCCTGGACACGCCGCCACCGCGGCGCCGCCGGAGGAAGAAAAGCGGCGATGCAGCGGCGCTACGAGCAAAAAGAAGCCAAAATGGCGAGTGATCAGTAACCCTGGGACACTAAGGACGCTCCGGGTGGAATCGATTCGATGGATTGAGGGAGAACTCACCCGATTCGACGATTCCCCTTTCGGTTCCTCCGCTCAACGAGGAAGACGATGCCTCCCGTGCTCCAGCTCGGCGAAATGGCAAAAGAGACGTGCGGTAGGGCAATGCGACGCAGAGGGATGGCTTAAGGTCGCACGGAGTGATCGATTTCACGCTTTGGGCGCGTAGTCTCGGCTCGGTTCGCCTCTCAGGCCGAGTGCAACCCGAGCTCAGCTCGCCTCCAAATGGCTCACCGGATCAAGTAGGCACAAAGCGAGGAGGAGGTGGCATGCGACGTGGAGGGCGGCGAGCTCACGGACGGGAGCAGTGAGGAATCGACGCTAAGGACGGCGGTGTCGCCGACTCACTTCGCCAGGGGAGAAAAAGGAAAAGGAAATCGCGAATCGAGGTCGACATGTCGGGTCGGGGCCCACGGGCAGCGAGACAGCCTCGCCTCACCGACCAGCATCAACGCTTCAACAGGCCGGGCCCACCACAAATAGATAACGATTTTAATGTGATAAGACAGATCGGGAATTCTCTAGATTTCGCATTGGTTTAAGCTCCAAAAAAATTTCAGATTTTCCCAAACTTTCTAACCAAGACTTACTGAGAGTCAGACGTCTACTGACAAATTTTGAGACAAAAAATCCTCCTGGGAAATTTTTTAAAATTCTGACACTGTACCCTGGTTCTAAACTTTGATTTCGGTTTTTGATTTAATTAGAGGTCATTTTCTAATATTTATTTTTGAAACTTTTTGGAGAGGTTCCAATCCTTATAATTAGACCCCTAAAAAATTTTCAAATCAAAAACATGAGCCATTATTTTATAAAAATTCTGACAATCATTTTCCTTACATTTTGGACCCACTGTATTTGAATTTTTAAAAGGCTTATATCAATTCATTTAATTATGAAAATGTTACCAGTGATGCATCATATCTCCAGGGATTTATATAAATTTTCTTGGCTTTTCTTGACATTAGTTATTTTTTTCTTCCTACTTTTTGATTCACTGTTTTTAGTCACAAAGCAGATACATATTTCATTTAACTTGACCCTAAGTTTATAAAAATTCTAGTTACTGGTCAAACATTATGACCAGCTCAAATAGGACTCATGATAAAATTTCCTAAATTTTATTTTCATCTTTTTACCTTTTTCTTTGCTTTTCCCTTTTTATTTAATCTTTTCCCATAACACAAAATCTAAGGAATTCTAATTGAGCAAATAATACCTAGAATTTCAAAACCACTTATATTAAGATTTAAATTGTTTATTTTCCACTTTTCCAAACTTTCGTGTCGTTATGCATCCACCCCTTACGTAAATCTCACCCCCGAGATTTGACAGGCTAAAAGGAAAAAAAAAGTTTAAAAGAAATCCGGGAATTCTTCCCTAAGGCGATCCTCTCGCTCCCATGTCGCTTCCTCTTCCGAATGATTACTCCATTGCACTTTTAGCATCTTATGGGCTTTATTTCGAGTATGGCGCTCCGCTTCTTCAAGAATTTTCACCGGACGCTCTCGGTAGGTTAAGTCAGGCTGAAGATCAAGATCTTTCAACTGGGTAAGTTCAGTCGGAACACGGAGGCACTTCTTTAGTTGCGACACATGGAAGACGTTATGCACACTGGATAATTGAGTAGGCAACTGCAATCTATATGCCTTCTCTCCCATCTTCTCCAGGATGCAATAAGGTCCAATATACCAAGGAGCGACCTTGCCTCAACTCGAATCGATTTAACTCCACGAAGAGGTGAAACTTTAAGATAAACATAATCGCCAACCTCAAGCTTAAGTCACGCCGACGGTGTTTCAGATAACTTTTTCGGCGAGATTGAGCTTCCCTCAATCGCTTCGATTAAATCCACTTGTTCTTGGGCTTCATTAATCAAATCAGATCAAGAACTGCTTTCACCCACTTCGCACTGTGAAAGTGGTGTTCACATTTTCTTCCATAAAGGGCCTCAAAAGGTGACATCTGCAGACTAGCTTGAAAGCTATTGTTGTAAGAAAACTCGCAAATGCGAGGCACTTCTCCCAATTGTGCTATAAGACAAAGACACAAGCCCGCAACATGTCTTCCAGAGTCTGATTCGTTCTTTCAGTCTGCCCATCAGTATGTGGATGGTAGGCAGAACTAAAGTTCAACTGGGTTCCCAACAACTTGTGCAGCTGTTCCCAGAAATGAGATGTGAACTGTGATCCACGGTCGGACACAATCGTTTTGGGACACCATGCAAGCGCACAATGTTTGAAACATAGAGCTCGCCGGTTTAATCAGAGAATCTCTAGTTTTGACAGGATGAAATGAGCTACCTTTGTCAGCCTGTCGACAATAACCCAAATGGAATCACTCCCCTTCTGGGTTCGAGAAAGACCAGTAATGAAATCCATACTGATATCGTCCCACTTCCATTCGAATTTGCAATGGTCAAGAAGTCCTACCGACGATGTTCACCTTAACTCGCTGACATACATCACACTTTGCACATATTCAATGACATCCTTCTTCATACCGCCACCAATATTCCTTTTAAGATCCTGGTACATCTTGGTACTACCGGGATGAATAGATAATGGTGACTCATGAATTTCTGCAAAAATTAGTTTCTTGATCTCGGGATCATTCGGCACATATATTCGAGTTCCTCTCATGATTATCCCATCAGGGCTTTCCAAGAACTCAGAATTCGTGCCTTCTTTCAATTGATTCCGAATCTCAACAACTACTTCATCTTTATACTGTGCAGCTTTAATTTGACCTTTCAAAGTTGGCTGCAACTGCAGAGTGGCCACATAACCATTCTCAACTAAATTCAGATTGAGTTTTTGAAACTCGTGAACTAACCCAGACTGATTTGAACCCAACATGCAATAAAGCTTGCGGCTAAGAGCATCGGCCACAACATTGGCTTTGCCAGGATGGTAGTGAATGCCGAGATCATAGTCTTTGATTAGCTCTAGCCATCTTCTTTGTCTCGATTCGTGTCCGCCGAGTAAAGAAATACTTGAGGCTCTTGTGGTCAGTGTAGATTTCCGTTCTGTTTCCAATGAGATAGTGCCGCCAGATTTTAAGGGCGTGCACAACTGCAGCTTGCTCTAGATCATGTGTGGGATAATTCTGCTCATGAGGACGGAGTTGTCGAGAAGCATAAGCGACAACCCGACCCTCTTGCATCAACACACAACCCAGGCCGTGAAGCGATGCATCACAGTACACTTCAAAACTCTTATGAATATCTGGCAAGATGAGCACCGGAGCAGATGTTAACTTTTCTTTCAGTTTCTGAAAACTTTCCTCACAACCAGGAGTCCATTCAAATTTCCTTTCCTTTTTCAGGAGCTGAGTTAGCGGTTTAGCAATTTTAGAGAAATTTTCAATAAACCGGCGATAATATCCGGCGAAGCCTAGAAAACTTCGAATCTTTGGCACTGATTGCGGCCTTTCCCAAGCCAATACTGCTTCTACTTTACTTGGGTCGACGGCAACTCCGCCTTCGGACAGAACATGCTCCAGGAAAGCGACTTCTTTCAACCAGAACTCACACTTCTCAAACTTGGCATACAATTTGTTCTCCCGAAGCTTATTAAGGACCAAGTGCAAATGTTGCCTATGCTCTTCCTCGTTTTTGGAATAAATGAGGATGTCATCAATAAAGAACACCACAAATTTATCTAAATACTCCATAAAGACCTTGTTCATCAGGTTCATAAAGCTTGCTAGAGCATTTGTCAGCCCGAACGACATTACGGTATACTCATATAAGCCGTAACGCGTAGTGAGGGCGGTCTTTGGAATGTCTGAGGGTCTGATTTTCAATTGAAAATATCCCAGTTTTAAATCTATCTTGGAGAAGACTTGCGCCATTCAATTGATCAAATGAGATCATCTATCCGGGAAGCGGATACTTATTTTTAATAGTCACTTCATTTAAGGCACGATAGTTCACGCACATACGCAGCTATTGTCCTTTTCTTCACAAAAGAACCGACTCCCAGGCAAAGAACTGGGACAAATGAACCCTTATCAAGTCGTTCTTTAAGTTGCTTTTTCAATTCTACCAATTGTTTGAGGCATCCGATATGGTCGTTTTGATATCGGTGCGCTTCCCGCACCAAATCAATCACAAACTCCATATCGCGATCCGGAGGCACTCCCGGTAATTCAGCAGGAAAGACATCCGGGAATTCACTAATGACTGCCACTTCACTTAAACTAGAAACAGACGCATAATACCAGACTGTCTGAGGTGTTGAAATTTTAGTACTTGAGGTAAATTCTACTTGCACCCCCTCTTGATTTTCAAGGGTTATGGATCGATTAGCACAATCTATGCAACCCTTACTTTTAGCTAACCAATCCATGCCCAGAATCACATCCAAACCAGATGTTTCTATAATGATGAGATCAGCATAAAACATAACCCCATTGATCTCTATGCCAACCCCAGAACAGAAACTAGCAGCTCTAATAGTAGCTCCAGGTGATTGCACAATCATATGAATAGGCAAAAGAGAGACCTCCAAATTATGTTGCTCAGAAAACTTCTTTGAGATGAAAGAATGAGAAGCTCCTGAATCGAATAAAACCAAGGTAGGAATAGATTGCACGAGAAACATACCAAGCACGACATCTGGCGCGTCCTGCGCCTCCTCAGTCGTCACGTGATGAAGACGTCCAACATTACCACCTTGAGTAGGTGGTGGAGCCGATCCTTGTGATTGCCGCTTCACCCCATCTTGTGAGCGGCCCTGAGCTTGAGGTCGTTGTCCAGCCTTCTTCTTAGGACAAGCGTTGGCGTAGTGCCCACGCTCGTTGCAATGAAAGCAAGTGACGTTAGCGGCTCGCTTCAACAACAAGAATCGATCTCGCTTGTTGCCTCGACGGATCGGGCCGCAAAGATCGCCACGAACAAAGCAGGAGTCCGACTCAACTCACCGAGGTCGGGCGCTGACCCTTTGGGCTGATCGGTGGTGGTCGATTTAACATTAGTCGACTGCCACCCTAGTGATCGAGACGATCCAGCTCCAGAAGAACTACGCGCAAGCCACTTGCGCTTTCGGCTTTCTAGCACATTACGGCTACCATGTTCCACCCTCACCGCTTTATCAACGAGGGTCTGGAAGTCATCGATGTCTTGAGCAATCAAAGCCCACTTAATCTCCTCATTTAGGCTTTCCCGAAACCTCTCAATTCTTCTCGCCATCGATACTTCATATGTGGCATATCCGGATAGTCGATTGAGCGATGCAGTACTCCATTACCGCATTGACCCCCGCTTAGGTCCGAAATTCCCGCTTTTCACCTCAATCACACTAGCCGGAATGTGAGTGCGGAAAGCAACCCCGAACTCAGCCATAAGACCACTCGACCTTCAGCAAGACCGCTTGGTAGTTCTCCCACCAAACCGCAAGCGTCCCTTGCAACCGATAGGAGGCATACAAGACTTTCTCCCTATCATCACACTGCAATGGCCAACTTGCTCTCCACAGCTCTCAACCAATCATCAAGATCGAGAGGCTCGGCAAGAGGGGAGAAAATCGTGGTCGTGGTCCTTAGGAACTCACTCAACTTAGACACTTGAGGTGCTCCACCATTTCCCCACGAACCACATTCCGAGGCGCCAGATTCTTGGCTATCTGCTGCAAAGAACAGGGCATTCGCCGCCTTCCTTGCTCGATCATAGCCAAGACTTGCGCCATTGTAGGCGGTCAGGGCAATCGATCCTCCTAATATCCCCGAGCAAAGCGGCGGATCCGAACATCATGACGAGCAGCTCGTGAAGAAGAGGCCCGCGTCGTGGGATGTTGAGGATTTGGTTGGGCGGCGTGGAAACATTTGCTCTAGGATCACGAGCGCCCCGAGCCGCGTCGGCTCCCAAAATTTGACTGAGGGATCTTGTCGACCTCATCCCGCAATTACAACCTTTAGCATACTACGTAAAAGAACACTACTTTAAAATTTATGGCCGCATAATATTTCACATAGCTAACGATACTTCTTAATAGTCGTGAATGATTATCTCATCGAAAACTTCCACTTCAAAGCTAAAATTTATAGAGAAAATCACCACTATTAATTCACACAAAAGAAGCAACTCAAAACTTTATACTACACAACATGCTACACACATACACATAAGTAAATTCATATCTTAATTACCACTAAAACATGTACATACAATTTATTTTCACACATCAGCCAACTCAACCTCCCTGTCATTTGGGTTCATGCTATTAAACACATGTAAATGCACAACTCACATACTATATACTACTGCCCTTTTTCTAGAATTGCCATTTCCTTACTTAGATATTAACCATTTTATCATACCAACATCCAGGAAAGAAACTAAAGCATATTTCTTCACAATATTTTCAAAAGTAGTAAGCAGACACAGAAAGCTGAAATTCCCATCAGCTCTTACTACTTCTTTCTATAATCTTTGCTCCCATTGCCAGCAACCACATATTTGCAGCATAAGCAACACAAGAAGAATTAAAATGCATTCTTTCACACATACACTCAACATATTTGACAACACAGCACCACATTTTCAAATGCTACTACCAACACAACACAAAGTTGAACCCATTTTCTTTAGCATTTCGGCAGCAACTTCCCAGAACCACATCCATTTCATCACAACACAATATAACAAGATTATCAAACATTTTCTCACAAGCACACATACAAAGCATTAATCCAACAGAGAAGGTTCCAAGCATTTTTCTAGCTTCTACACTTAACAGCAAATTTAACACTACCAAAATCAGCAATTTAGCACTTGTTTAGAAGCATACACACTAATTTATCACACAAAGCTTCAACCCACCCTTATATTTTTACAACTTCTACTCCCTGTTACAAATTGAAGCTACTTCACGAGCAATTTTAGCACAACCTTCCAACATTTTTACAAGGTTCTTGCAATATTTATATTACATCAAAATCACATCTTAGCAACTACATTACCACATACTACTAGATTTTTCTACATCTCATTCCACTACTTCATATTCCCACATTCCTAACCACACGTCTCCTTCGGCGATACACCCGTGGAGTGCTAGGGCGGTAGGTGCAAATACTATATGGATTGATGCCCTTGTCATTAATGAGCCTAGGGCAACTCCCAATAGTTGACATCATGGCATTTGCACCCACTCCCGGCGTAGGCACATAGGACATAGGTGGAGGGCGTTGCGCCGGAATCCTCTGAGCCTCACTAGTTAACACCGCGCGTGGTAAGGCACGCCGCCACACACAATGTCACCCGACTCCAAGAATGCCACACGACGCCGAGTCTCAAGCAACTCTTGCGCCAACTTCACGTAATGGCTATCTAACCTATTAGTAAACTCCACCATGACCTTTAAATTGCCATTTCCCACTCCAACGTGATCCCTATACACATTACTCCCTACCAACGGTCTCCTGTAGGTAGTAATGGTGAGGGCTCAAGTCGTAGCACGTGTCAAGTCGCACTATGGCTAGGTATGCCGCCGTTCATAGAAGCGCCTATCGACGACCCACTACCCATATAGCTCCTCTCTCCTCACCGTGAGCCGCCTAGGAGGAATAAACACATGAGCAACAGACTTCTTGGTCACTGTGCTCAAGCACGCTCGAAACCACGATCTCTGCACCCTCAAACTAACAACTCTCGAGTAAGGACTGCAAGACTCCCATCATACCCGAGTGCTCGGGACTCTCGACTGTGGCAAGGAACAAACCGGCCATCTACAAAATACAAGACAAGATAAGCTTATAAACATAATTAGGAAGAGCTAAGGAATTACAAACAAGAAAATTAGCAGTAGGCTAAATTTCATTATTAGTAGTGGATAGAGTTTTGTTTACTTTCAAATTAAGTTTTCACACTTCTAACTAACGACCATTTCTCCCCAAGGTTCCTACAGTCAGTATGGCTCTGATACCATTGCTGTGAGACCCCGTTCTAATGAACAGGAAACTCCATGTGATTACTGTGCTATTCCCTGGATCAGTAGCTAGCACTCACATGTTTACAACATTCGTATCAAAATCATACACGCAAACATATAGAAGATCTTACATAACTGAAATAATTATACAGAGTTCAGTACAAAATTAAACCATTTTATCAGCGAAAATAAAATCAAGAACCAAAAGGAAACTAAAACTCCAAATGCCTTGTGGTTACCTACTAAACCCTCGTGCAATCGAATAGGCAACCTAGAAGAGGCTATCACAAAACCCCGAGAGACACACTCAAAGAACGCTGTCGTCCAGAGATCGCAATCTTCTTCCTCCGAGACAAGAGATGCAAGATTGAGTACATTGGTACTCAAGAAGACTTATATTGGTTCACAGATGCAAATAAATAATTATACAGCCGAGCAATGGACAAAGCTATGGTTATTTTGCAATTGCATGAAACATTAAAAAGAGTAAGCATAATAGATTGCAACATCGCATTTTAATAAAAGCAATTGAAAGATGTAATGATAAGCAAATATTCCAGATTTTCAACCCACCTACCCGATCGCATATAACCCCTTGTCGGTCCTTTGACACAAAACATGGTTGTAAACAATTTCCAAAGCCCAACCCATTTTGAAATCACCAAAACTCTAGCATTGGGAGGATTTTCCCCAAGTGCCCATTATCACGGCGCCGCTAATCGATCGATTTTTCACTCTGCAGAGGTGTACACTTTACCCACAAGGAATGATCAACCTCTTTTGCTGTGCCGCTTAACACACTTCCTTGGTGTGTCGGCAAGGAGATCATACTGAAGTCGTTACATTATTTAGATATGGCTTTACACCACCCGGATGTTAACCTCGCCACGAAGACAGAGACACTCACCCAAGCCGTGGATCCACATTTATCACACACACACCACGCCTCTGGCTCAGGCAAGGCGACACCGCTGCATTGGTATGTAGAAACCCCATGCATGCACTCCGACCGGACTGCTGTGCAATCTCCCGCCTTCCATAGATGCAAAGCCAAATCTAAACAACTTATTAAGCTAAGACCCGCCCATACAAGCCCTTGTGGTTGCACGGAAACATGGTTCTACAACATCCCATTTGCTCGGTCCTTAATCCGACACGGGCGATACTCCACCCTAGCTACGTGCATATCCTTTTGCAGAATCGGCTAGCGCCAAATAACCACCAGCGTCAAATCATAGTTTTGTTTGAGGGTTTTTAGCAAATTATCGCCAACCGCTTCCCAAAAGATCATATGACGTTGAAAAGACCGAAACACCAACGAGAGGCTTAAGCAGAAATATTATTATGCTAGCGGTTATACCCAAACATGACATTAAGTATGTCTAGCTCAATCTAAGGTTTACAAGGTTCACAAGTCCATACAGATTGAGACAAACCATAATTTACAGGATTAACTACAGTTCTAACCCAAAATAGCACTTTTATGGGGAATTATCCGATGCACTGTATATAAGCAAAAACAACATATAGTAGGTGAATTATCGCTCAACGTGATCAAGGAGTTGCTTGCCTTGCAAATCACTGTCAGGAATAAAATCCGGATCTGCAGAACAGTCTTCTTCTTCGATGATGTCGGTCTCTACTCGTCGCGAACAAGAAGAAAAAGAGAATATCAGCAAACTCCAAATGGAAAAAGAAAATGCATGTAAAAACAAAACACAATTCGAATCAAACAGTAAATCGCTATTCATGAAATATTTGAATTTAAACATCGAATTATAGATGCTAAAATTATTTGAAATAAAAAGATTGTTTATTTGCTTCTTTGGAAGGAAAACTATGCTCACGCAACAACAAAACCAGAGCTCTCTGTCTTTCTCAAACTTTCCAAGAAGATAGCACTTGACAAACTATATCATCTAGGGTTATAAACCTAACAAGATTGATGTGCATTAACTACAGAAATTAGAGTTTAAGTCTTGAATTAGCTATAGCATACATTAATTATCAAATCTAACAACTTCTTTTAACTTTTAGGGTTTGGATGAAACTTGAAAACTATTGTTGAAAAGGCTTGGTTGAACTCTAGACTTGGCTACAAAACTGGCTAAGGAAAGAGGACTAAATCATATCACTTAAGGTTATTACACTTATGAAAACTAAGTGAACTAAAACTCTAAAACAGAATATTTTTCTGGAACCTGGTAGACCAAACTTTTGTTATCATTTATACACTATTCTTCCAAAATTTCTTACTTGGATGAGTTATTTTACACATAGTTGAAAAAGCTTAGTTGTTTTAATCATTCAGCAAAACATAAAAAGTAGACTCATTCCCTTAACTTGTTTTGCATACAAGCCTTAACAAAACATCATTATTTTTCCAGAATCTACTATAATATACTTTGTGAAGTACTTCTATACCATTTTTACATTTCTTCTCATTCATATAATCCATTTTATCATATGTTGAAAAGGGCTATATGAACACAAAACTAACTTATAACCTTTCAATCTTTCACTTTCATTTATTACTAAACTATTCAACATCTTTTATCCATTTTCTTCCTGACATCAGGGCATGATCTTAAAAACATTTTAAAAGTGAATTTGAGTTATTTTGAACTTGTTCATAGCGAATTACCTCTATTTTGGTTATAACTAGTATTGTTTTTCTTAATTGAACAACTATCACAAATACTTTTCCCTAAGTGTTTTCATATGAGCAACTCCCCATAATACATACCTCAATAGAATGAACTTTTAAACATTCAAACTTTAATCTTTTCTTTCATTTACTCAATTTCATTTTTCATGCTTAATATTCATTTTTAAGCAACATGATATATAATAAGGTATCAAAGAAATATTTGGTCTATTTGAAATACTCATAACCCAGGGACTCAACAAAAACTTACTTTTCCTTAATTGGATCCTCCCAAAAATATTTTATTCATATGACCCTATTTAGACTTAAGCTTTTCTTTAATTTTTCCTAAAATCATATCTTACTCATCTTCAGAGATTTTTGTATATTCTGAAACTACAGAATATTATACGAATTTAGAAATTAGTTTCACTCAATTTGGCCAGATGATTCAAAAGTTATAAGCATTTGAATTTCAACCGGTTTCTGAAAATCATCCAAAAATCAAACTACGCTTTCGCTACTGGGAAAACGGCTTCCGCCGCACGCCAAAAACGAGTTTAAAACCCCCAGCCTCGCTGACGTGTGGGACCCGCCAGTCAGCGACTCAGATCAGAGCATCGCGGTTCTTTGCTCGCCGCCGGCGGCGGCTCACTCACAAGCGAATGGCCAAGACCATGGGCACCAAAGACACCCGTGCGCACCCATGGGTGGTACCCATTCGCCGGGAGGAGGCCGGGAAGGTGGCCGCCACCGTGAGGGTGCGGCGGCGCCATGACCGCGTCGACGAAAGCTCAACTAACGACCAAGACTCCGGCGGTCTAGGGCTGGGTGAGCTACAGTGAGTCTAGGGGATTCGAGCTCACCTGTCGGATGGGTCGGAGAAAGCCCCAGACACGCTGCCACCGTGCGCCGGCCGGGAGGAAGAAAAGCGGCGGTGCAGCGGCGCTACAAGCAAAAAGAAGCCAAAATGGCGAGTGATCAGTAACCCTGGGACACTAAGGACGCTTCGGGTGGAATCGATTCGATGGATTGAGGGAGAACTCACCCGATTCGACGATTCCCCCCCTTTCGGGTTCCTCCGGCTCAACGAGGAAGACGATGCCTCCCAGGCTCCCAGCTCGGCGAAATGGCAAAAGAGACGTGCGGTAGGGCAATGCGACGCAGAGGGATGGCTTAAGGCTGCACGGGAGTGATCGATTTCCACGTTTTGGGCGCGTAGTCTCGGTCGGTTCGCCTCTGTGCTGAGTGCAACCCGAGCTCAGGCTCGCCTCCGAAATGGCTCAGCCGGGATCAAGTAGGCACAGGCGAGGAGGAGGTGGCCGCGACGTGGAGGGCGGCGAGCTCGGCCGGACGGGAGCAGGTGAGGAATCGACGCGAAGGACGGCGGTGTCGCCGACTCACTTCGGCCAGGGGAGAAAAAAGGAAAAGGAAATCGCGAACTGAGGCTGACATGTCGGGCCGGGGCCCACTGGCAGCGAGACAGCCTCGCCTCAGCTGACCAGCTCGTCAACGCTTCAACAGGGCCGGGCCCACCTGTCAGCGAGATAACGATTTTAATGTGATAAGACAGATCGGGAATTCTCTAGATTTCGCATTGGTTTAAGCTCCAAACAAATTTCAGATTTTCCCAAACTTTTTAACCAAGACTTACTGAGAGTCAGACGTCTACTGAAAAATTTTGAGACAAAAACTCCTTTTGGGCAATTTGTTAAAATTCTGACACTGTACCCTGGTTCTAAACTTTGATTTCGGTTTTTGATTTAATTAGAGGTTCATTTTCTAATATTTATTTTTGAAACTTTTTGGAGAGGTTCCAATCCTTATAATTAGACCCCTGCAAAATTTTCAAATCAACAACATGATCTATTATTTTATAAAAATTCTGACAATCATTTTCCTTACATTTTGGACCCACTGTATTTGAATTTTTAAAAGGCTTATATCAATTCATTTAATTATGAAAATGTTACCAGTGATGCATCATATCTCCAGGGATTTATATAAATTTTCTTGGCTTTTCTTGACATTAGTTATTTTTTTCTTCCTACTTTTTGATTCACTGTTTTTAGTCACAAAGCATATACATATTTCATTTAACTTGACCCTAAGTTTATAAAAATTCTAGTTACTGGTCAAACATTATGACCAGCTCAAATAGGACTCATGATAAAATTTCCTAAATTTTATTTTCATCTTTTTACCTTTTTCTTTGCTTTTCCCTTTTTATTTAATCTTTTCCCATAACACAAAATCTCAGGAATTCGAATTGGAGCAAATAATACCTAGAATTTCAAAACCACTTATATTAAGATTTAAATTGTTTATTTTCCACTGTTCCAAACTTTCAGGTTGTTACAGTCCTGTTTTGCTCACGCAGATGAAATCGCAATCTTCTAATGTTTTTCCCGATATATATCCTGCTTCTTCATGTTGCCAATTTGCGTCAGAACTGGCCATGGCAATGTGAGCCGATGTGTCGCCGTGACAATTTCAACTTCTTCTCTGTTCCATTGGACAAGCGCTTGATGCATAGTTGACGGGATACAGCAGTTGGCATGAATCCAATCTCTTCCAAGCAGAACGCTGTAATTTCGTTTGACGTCAATAACAAAAAATGCGGTCGGCAAAGTCTTACTGTCGACGGTCAGTTCTGTAACCATGACGCCTTTGGCTTCTGTGGGATCGCCTGTGAAGTCGTTTAAAACCATTTTAGTTTTAATCAAGTCTTCATCGGACTTACCCAATTTCTTGCAAGTCGTGTAGGGCATCAAGTTTACTGTGGCTCCGCCGTCTACCAGCATCCTTGATATCGGCTTTCCATTTATATAACCTTTTAGATATAATGGTTTCAAATGCCGATGACCATCTCTCGGTTTTTCGAAGATTGCGTTTTGGACTCCCGAGCAAGATTGGGTAAAAGTTTCTTTAGCCGATTCAGTTTTGATTTTGAATTCGGCTGGCAACGTGAACACCATGTTGATATCCATTGGGGGTGTATCATCCCTAATCATAGGAGAGTCTAGATCGTCTGCGATTCAAAATCTTCTTCACTTGTTCTTTTTCCTCCATTCTTTTTGACAATTTTGACCGGACGAAGCTCATTGAAAGTTTCGTCCCTCTGCTTTCTCTCGTCGGCTTCCTTCCCGAACTCTTGAGTCCTTAGCCTCAAGTCGTCTGCGTTGCAATCGGCTAAGGCCAGACGGACACCATCTAGGCTTAGGCTCTACTGGTTTTCTTATCTTGCCGACGAGATTATCTTGGTCCATGTTTGACCTTCGCGTTTCGGCTTGGTTTGGTTCTTGCTTTGGTCCAGATATCCTTTCGTGAACAGGTCTTCTAAAACCTTCGTTGTAACCTCGAATCGGCCCAGACAGCCTATCTTTAGCCGATTGCCTTGGCCAATCGTCGCGGGGGTAATGCTCCATCGGGCACGTATACGGGGACGGCAGTGCTACTCCCCTTTCCCAACAAAACTGCGAAAAAGGACATCTTTTATGGGCCCTTTCTATATTTTCAGCATGATATAGATTATCCGACCGGCGAGCAGGATATCTTGGTCGGCTATTCATCCTTTCATATTTATCCATCAATTGTGAAAAAGTTGATCCCGGCCTTTTGGCCGATTGCTTTGATGGCGATTTTTCAGCTTTGTACCATTTACCCACCCGAGGATTACCCTTGGGTTTAACGGTCCTCAAATTTTTTCCTTCGTGATCGGCTTCTATTTGTAATGAGCCGATCGTAATTTTCAGCGTTTGACCAGCGTCTAAATTCGGCTGAATATTGACCTGCCGATCCTTCTTTGGCTCATCATGCATTGGCTCCTTTCCTTTAGCCGAACATTGAACCATGTTGATTGGAAATGGATCAGCATCAACTTGCATGGTCGGCTCGTCAGCAAATTTTAGCCGACTGTCCTCAATAGCCGACTGGATCTGTTGACAGAAAATATTGCAGTCATTAGTATTGTGACAAAAAAAATGGTGCCACTTGCAATACCTGCGTTTCTTGATCTCATCAGCCGATGGTATAACATGTCCCTCGGGTAACCGTATTATCTTTTTTTGTAATAACAGATCAAAAATATTATCACATTTTGAAACATCAAAGGCATATTTAACTTCCGACTTATTTCTAGTCGGCTTTAGCCAAGAACAGACTAAGGATTTTTTAGATCCCTTTACCCATTCGGCTATATTTATTTCTGCTTCATCGTCTTCTGAAGAATCACTGGGACAATATTCGACCATATTGACTTTGGCCTTGTCCTTCTCACTATTATTGTTCTTGAATCTTTCTTTAAACGCTTTACTATCAGGGAATCGGCTTTCTTGAGCCGATACACGATGAAGTAAGTGACTTAGGTCAGCGAACTCTTGCCCTCCAAACTTCTCCCTAAGCGGAGGAATCAACCCTTCAAACGCCAAATCAGCAAGTTGATTATCGGGCATAGTGATGCTAAAACATCGATTCCTAGTTTCCCTAAACCTTTTAATGTAATCAGATACCGACACCCAAATTTACGACGACGAGCTTAGATCGAAATCCCGAGCTCCGCATCGCCCAAAAGAAGTATTCGTGAAATCGGCTTTCCAAATCGTTCCATAAGTGGACCGAATTCGGAGGTAAACAGGTAAACCAGGTAAAATCTGCTCCGGACAATGACAATAGGAACAATCTTATTTTTAGTCCATCGGACTAAGCCGCTTCGCCGCATTGAGCGATAAAGCGCCCGATGTGTTCCAACGTTGTAGTTGAATCATCGCCAGAGAATTTCGCAAAGTCTGGTACTCTGAAATTACGAGAGTATGGCATACAATCTATGTAATCAGGATACGGCTTTCTATAGCCGATAACCTTTCCCTTAGGTTGTATGCCGAATTGGTCCCATAAAACAGCGGAAATCTGATCTGCCCAATTTACATTATCGGCCATTGGCATAGCAGGCCCTTGATAATGCTGGTCATAGTTGGCAGCCTGCCCCCCGAGTGCAAGCTCGGGTTGCCAATTATGCTACATCGTCGGCACACGACCATACTGATCATGCCGATTATGCCTGCCTTGAGGTTCCGGCACTGGGACAAACGGTTCTGAGTATGTTACTACCCTATATGGACCTGAGTTTCTAAGCATGGTAGGATCTTGCGAGAATCTCTCGGAGCCGATCGTTTGTGGAACCGATTAGAGAAAGGCATAGAACGGAGCCGACGGCGGCAGATTTATCGATGCGTCTAACTTAGCAGCGTCGGTGTAGGAGTGGTAATGGCTCACCCCACTTGACCGAGGATCTCTAGGCAATATTACGGTCGGCTGAGTAGGCATCATTGTAGGGGGTGAGGTTATAGCCGATGGTTTAGGATCGGCTGTTGAGCTCTGCGTATTTTGTGCTACTGAAAAAACAGGAAAATTCGGCAGAGCTTGTAATGGGTCAAGCAGACTTTCTGACGAGGCTAACTCTTGGGCTATAGATTTAACGCTATTTGCTATCATCGGCTTGAGCGTTGTTACGAGAGCCGATGATTGATTTATTAAGGCGTGGTGCACAGACTGATTAATCATAGCTGATAATTCGGCTTGAGCAGCGATATCGGCTTCGGTTCGTGACACCCGCATCTCCTGTATGCTAACCGCTTGGCGGCGGATTTTTGAGTGACGCCACGTCTAGTTTTCTGATAACAGCTTAACATCATCTCCTCCAACGCAGTCTTCCGAGCCTCTATTTCCTGACGTTGTTCCGCAGTCAAATCGTCCATTGTTGGGACGATTATGGCTTCTGCGTTTAGATCGGATGGTGGAATCGACTTTCCTGATGAAGATATTGGTTCCACCTGGCGTGCCAAGAGTGTGTTGGCGTCAAAAACTTGATGTAGGGTTTCTAACAGCAGCACACCAGACGAACACCGGATTCAGAGCATGCCAGTCGATTTGACCTGTAACCGACAAGGTAAAAAATATAAAATTTACTCAAAAGCCGATCGTAACGATCAATCGGCTTAGACTCAATCAGCTTGAAGCCGATTAAGATCAAAGTAACAGGGTAAGTCTAATTAGCCGATTAAAGCTAATCAGAGGATAAAGGTAGATCAATTCTGAAGAAGGCGATGCGCAACAAAATCAGAACAAAATCAAACCTGAAGATGTAATTGACGAAGATCAACAATCGGCGATGCGCAACTTTATTGATCAAAATCGATTACAAAGAGAGATCTAAATTACAGAGGCTACTCCTAGTCGACAGGAAAAAGTGGAAAAAGTAAAAGCTGGTTGATTGTATTGTGTTGTTTTTTTTCGCAGCTTGCTCTGGTCCTTCTTTTATACCCTTCGGCCGATCGTGTCCGACTACAACACGTTTCAAGTTTTGATCCGTATCGGCCTTATCTCGGACAGTTATTTCCTTAAAGATCTTACCGTTACCAAAATATCTCCAAACCTTTCCAACCTGTCCGTTAATTCCCGCATCTTTGACTTTATTGCCGATTTTGACTAGACTTGCCAAATTTTGGTGCAAATAACATCATATTCATCACCTGAATAATGCGGGTTTGTGTAAGCCTCTTTCCCCTATTCGACCCATCATTGGATGTTGCTTCGGATCGGTGCCCTACAGGCTACAGCTGCACATGGTACCGTCAATACTGTCCCTAGAAGATGAAGACATAATAATCTGACCTTTTCTCCAAATTAAGTTAAATCTTTGATAATTGCACGCCAACTATTACAAATTTACAACACATGATTATTCAAATTCCTGATTCTCTGCCTTTTTTGTAGGGAAAAGTACATTATGTTTGATCAAACTCATTTTTTTTTGGTCTATTTTGACAGGGTCACGTCGGCCCAGAGTACAAAACAGAGCCTGCTGCAGACGCGAAAAAAGAAACTGAAAAACCAAGAGGGTAATTTTGATGTGTTGCTGAGAGTGTAGAAATAGACAACAACAATTTATAGCTCGATAAAAGTAAGATAGTGATGAAGTCAAACGAACATTAGGTTTTGCGGAGCCTACTGGTCCTCTCCCACATTTCCACTAAAGCCAAGGGGCAAGTTCTTTTGAGCTGAACGTACCCTTGGCTTGCTATCACATCATCTATCCTACCCGAAGAGGTGATAAATCCAACGCAAGCATTCTTTAGCGTGCTGCAACTATGTTGATCAGCTAAAGCTAGTGTAGTTGCTACAGTTTCCACATCAAGTCTATTGGAAAGAACGCTTTCGCACATCAGCTTCAGCCTTTCCATGGCATACCGATCCGCTACGACGAGCAGATGCGTGATCATCTCTTTCGTGCTATCTTCATCAAGATCGTCCATGGCAGGCAACGAATCAGTGTACATGAAATGGAGCAGGGCCTTAAAGACAGCCGGCTGCATATCACGGATGACAATGCGGCTCATATTCTTCTCCCTCATCTGCCCGTAGAGCTCGGCCTTGAAGACCGGCGACCGCATCCCAAGCACGAGCTTGTGGGCAGGGAATTCCTCTCCTTCGACCTCAAAAGTCACGTCCGTGCCCTCCTTTGCCTCCAAAAGCTTTGCGAGATGCTCCGAGATGTCCGACGGCGGCACCTCTACCTCGCCGGACGGCCTTGGCTCGGCAACACGTGGCTCCTTGATAACTGTCAGGACGCATTCGATCACGAGACTATCGCCAATATGGTAACCAGCTGATGCCTCCAGCTCGCTCCTTTTCTTGAGTTTGCGAATGCCGTAGTAGATATTTCTCGTTGGATGACAAGAATTGAACAATACTGGATCTCCCCGACGACAGTACGGCGGCGAAGTGCCGTTTATCTGGTGGACTAAGCTGAATCTCATGGATGCCCGCGCCATGGTGTTCTTGCTCATCAGGTGGACAAAGACCGACACGTAGTCCTTGCAGTCGTCGTCGGCTCCGTCGGGATAGAAGAGTACGGACCAGTCGTAGCCGCCGATGGCGAATGTGGCCGAGCGGAGGAAGCGGCCGACGCCGAGGCCACGGTGCAGGCTGTACCCGGAGATCTCGAACACGTGCGTGCCCTGCTCCGTCTCCGCGGCGCATCGAGACATTGTCTTGCTCGCCATCGAAATTAATTTTTCTCGTCGGATCATGCCGCGGGATGGGGTGGTTCTTATCGCCGTTCTTGGATGGTTTCACTTTTCTCAGAGCGTTTTAGGGGAAAGAATCGGAAACGGAGACTTCCCATCTTCATCGAGTCCATGTTGGAGACTGATTCGAGTCCGATTGTGATACGTGCATGCTCCACCGCAATAAAGCAACCGATATGCGCGGTGAAGAGAGTCAATTAATTAGCTAGTTCGTTATACGTACATACGTGTGTAAGTCCGATCAACTAGAGGACACCACACCGTACGCAATGTCTTGTTTGTTCCGTCTCCTTCCGAGCCCTCCGTCCAGGCCGTCGCAGCGGCGCCGCGTGAAGACGGTGCCCACGACGACGACGTCCAAGTGCACCCTGGTGGCGGTGCAAGGGAAGCACGTCTTCGAGATCAGCAGGTACAGCCAGCACAAGGTCTTCCGCGTCAACACGTATATCAGATCAGAAACGTTCACCGTCGGCAGGTTCGACTGGTGCGGTGGTGCCTCCGCTACTACCCCTGCGGGTTCTTGAAGGCCAACTACGTCTCAGTCTACCTCGAGCTCATGAGCACAGGGGCCGTGGCATGGGCGTCCTGCGACCTGAGCTTGGTCAACCAGCGCAACGGCGTGCCGTCGTTGGTGAATCGGATTGCGCCGAGGGTTTACAACGACGACAGTAGACTCGCTCCAAGCACACCCAAGTTCAAGAAGAGGAGGGAGCTGGAAGCGTCGCCGTTCCTTCGGGACGACCGCCTCACGATCGAATGCATCGTCACTGTTTCAGGAGTCAAATTACAGGTGCCTCCGACCTTGCCGGCCGCTAGGATCGATGTGCCGCCGTCGGACCTGTCTAGTGATCTTGGCAAGTTCTTCGAGTCACAGGATGGAGCGGACGTCGGCATCATCGTCGGAGGGGAGACTTTCAGCGCTCATAGGACCGTGCTTGCGCTTAAGTCGCCGGTCTTCAAGGCGGAGCTCTACGGGCAGATGAGGGATTCCCCCTGTGTAACTATACTATCCACGACATGCAACCTGCAGTTTTCAGGGCACTGCTGTATTACGTCTACAATGATTCGCTGCCTACCATGGATGATCTCTACGGGGAAAGCAAAAACGAAATGACCAGGCATTTGCTTGTAGCCGCGGATGGGTATGGTATTGAAAGGTAAAAACTGATTTGTGAAAGCGCCATTTGTAGGAGCCTCGACGCTAAGACAGTGGTTACTACGCTGAATCTAGCAGAGCAGCATCGTTGCAAGAGGCTCCGAGAGGCTTGCTTTAAATTCATCGCTGCTTCTTCCGTAGATCAAAAGAAGCGACGTGGTATTAGAGATTAATAACGAACATGTGCTTCCGCCTTAGCAGATATGTATCTAGAAATTAGAGCAGATTATGCGGTCATCTCTGGTAGCTACTGTACTTCCTACTATATATGCTTGGAGTCGCGACTGTTTGTTCGATTAACATTAATGTTGTTTTTATTAAAAAATACTAATAAAGAACGCGGTATTAGAGATGAGAGCAGTTTTTCTACATGCATGGATAGCTATATGCACCATCTAACGGTCCGAAATGTTCATTGACAATCTTTCCATGACGTATTGTGTACAAGAATACGTACGTGGCCCAACCATACTCAACCAACAACAAGACTAAAATCAGCCGAATGTATTCTCTCGTTCTCTTCCCACCTCTCTCTTCCCTCCCGACAGCAACGAGCGACTGGAGCAGGGGCGGTGAGCGGGACGACCACACCCAGCCCCTACCGGTGCCGGATCCGACCATTCTGACCTCATCGGCGCTATATCCACCTCCTCAAACGACTACTGGTAGCACCGGATACGCCGGATCCGGCCACCTCACCACGCCCCCGACATTCCTCGCCATCCTATTCCGCTCGCGGTCACCATTCTCCTCTGCCCGCCACCGCCATCCTCCTCCGCCCCGCCCAGCCAGTCGTCTCCATCCTCCTCTGCCCATCGTCATCAGTGTTGGTCGGACCCGGTGATGCATCACCCTCTCCCACGCTGTTTTTTAAATTTCAAATTTGTGGCCGGTGTCCTAGAATTCTTGTGATTTCCCATTCTAATTTTCACTATTCATGGGAATATGTACCGAACATGTCATACCCATAAACTGCTCAGGATTTTGGTTTCGAACAGAAATTGTATATCACCTACGTATAATAGCGGAAGAGCGTTGGGTAGGTAAATATGGCCTATGAATTGGAAATAAAAGACCATTGTAGGCCACCGGCTCAAAATTTAAATTACAAACTAACGATTGAAAATCAACCAATAAGAAAGACCTGAGTGTAGCCGTGACCCTATATGCCATCATTGTCGAAAGCAAAAGAAACCAAGCGACGGTCTTCTTCCTCATCCTTTGAATAAATATCCAATAAGCAATGTTGAGTACTATTGTACTCACTAAGACTTGTAGTATATCGTAAAAGTATAGTAAATACAGGCTATCAAGTGAAAAGCTACTAAGTTATTTTTGCATAAAGCGACATTGATCGTGGGTATCAAGTAATTGATTGTAAACAGATCGAATTTGAATGAGCAATTTGACCAATATGTAAATAATAAGTATGAAAACATGAAAGTAACAACTCAAAATTCTCCATGATTATGAGCTTCGAATCATTCCTGTGCTATCTCTTGACATAATATTTGAAACAACTTTTCATGATATTTTCTGTAACGACCCCCATTTTCGCATACATGCAAAAAAGGAAATCTATGTGCATTCCGTACTAGTCCCATGATCAGTAGCTAGTACGCACATACACGACAATTGAAATCACAACCATACAACAAAATTAATAAGCGGAAGCGAATATACAAATAAAACTTACAACTCAGAGATTACAGCAGTAAAAGAAACAAAGTCCTGCAGTGTGCCCATCCGAACCCGCAGGCAACTGACAAGGCATAAACTCTAGAAAGTACACGTCGAAGATAAACCCGCAACCTGCGACGAAAGAGGAACTTCGAAGCTTCGCTAACTTAACCACCTAAAAACAACATATAAGCAAGGGTGAGTACTTTCGTACTCCGCAAGACTTGAGCAAACCTATAATATATGCAGGCCATTTCAAAGGAGGCTACTACAGTTAATTTGCATAAAGCAGAATTGACATTGAGAAATCAAGTTATTTGCAAACGGAATTTGTAAAAGCAAGTTGACTGATATGAAATAAGTAAAGCATAAGTACTACTCACAACCCTTCGTGAGCATCGAATAATCCAGAAATGGAATCCAACAATGTCGATCCTTTGACATGAAACAAAAGCTGATAAACATGTTCCAAACCATACCCATTTTAGAAAATACCAAAACTAACATTGGAATGACTTCACCAAGCGTCCTTGACCATGGACACGGCTAATCGATTAGATTTACACTCTGCAGAGGTATACAACTTTACCCACAAGTCATGATCTTTTCTTTTTGCCGCATGTTCCACGCACCTTTGGCGTGTGGCCAAAATGTTCATGACAAAAACCTTTACATTATCTAGATTAACTTTGCACCAGCACCGGGACGTTAACCCATGCTATGATGGAAGAACTCAGAGCATAGAAATGTTGGAACTTCCCATAGACATGGCGTACACCGTTATATTGGCAAGCGTTGTTCCCAACACCTCAGTGAGGGCACCCCTTCGAGCAACTTTGAAAGGAATGCTCGTACTGCTTTAGCCTACCAATGTGCAAAGTTAAGCTAGATAACTTAATTGGTTTAAGGTTGTCCCATACCAACACTTGTGGTTGCACAGGTTTCTTGGATCAATAGCGTCCCATTGCTCGGTCCTTACTGTGACACGGGTGATACTCCACCCTACACTACGTGCAAATCCCTCTGCACATCCGGCTATTGCCAATAATCACCCGCATTCAAAACCATAGTTTTATTTTGGGTTTTTAATCAAAGTACCCATAACCAACAGCTTCATTTCCAACATTTTCCATTTCTCAGAAACAAATTTTGATCTGATCATCAACCTCATGAAATCGAATATACCCATGATAACATTAATTAATGTCTAAGCTTAATCTAGGTTTGTCAAGGTTCACATGTCCATACTTATCAAGGAGGTTTCATGAGACAACAGGTATAACTACCAGTACCACAAAATAGCAAATTTACAGAAAGTAAACGCATGCATTAAACATTTTAATAAACACAATGCAAATTTAAAAACTGGGATCAAGATGGTCAAAGGAGGGTGCTTGCCTTGCTTAAATATTGCTTACGACGAAGACGAGACCACGGCTGACGGAGGCATCGACGGAGGAAGGGACGTCGAAATCTACACGTCGATCAACTGAAAATAAAGCAAAAGCCAACTTTAATAAGGGCAAAAAGAAAATAGACAGAAAACCAAATAAAAACTTACTGCAGAAAACAGGAATGCTTTATGGTTCGAATTATATGATTTCAAGGTCTCATGATTTAGGGAAACACACATTCATATACTTAATGGCTTTTATGATGAGTAAAACATGGTTTCTTTTATAGATTATCTAATCTTGACTTACGAATTCAAGAGGCTAAAATTATGAATTCTTGTATTTTTAACTTCGAATTATAGATGCTAAAATTATTTAGATTAATAGAATTTAAAAGATTAGTCATTAGGCTCAAAGCTATGAATGAATAGCACTAAATTCTTAATTGACTTTGCATAAAAGCGATTTCAAATATGTTTGATTTGTTAAGCTAGGATACTAGGTTGATTCATGGTTTTTAAGAAGGTTCTGATGATACAAATATATTAACTATGGATTTCATCATTATTGGCAAGTTGCTTATTCATATTATGAAGTTCATGAACCACAAAACTTAGGGTTATTGCACTAGCTGGATTCAGATGAATATTAAGCTATAAACAAAATATTTTTCCAGAATATGATAGTCCATATCCTAAATATCATTTCTGAATTGATCTTCATAATATTAGCATTTAAAAGAGATATTCTACGGGTTGCTAAAAATGCTTAAGTGTTTCATTTATTTAGAAAACATAATATTTAGGGTTATGTTGCTAGACTCTTTTATATACAAACCTTAACGAAATAATATTTTTTTTTCAGAACATAGTAGCATGTACTTTGTAGAGTACTTCTACGCTGTTTTCATAAATCTTTTTGAAGGACCGAGATGGCGAACAGAGGGGGGGTGAATGGTCGCAAATAAAAATTCCCCCAAAATACTCCAACAAAAACCTCGACAAGATCGTTTAAAAGAAATTGTGAAAAACCCGAAAAACTAGACAACTATGTGTACCCCAAGCTTGCATGGATAAGTACCATAAAATATGTGGGGATTTTTGAGTCACAATCCTGGTTGTCTAGTGTCCAAAAGAAAGAGGAATCAATTCAAACTCTTGCTTTTAGAAAGGACATCAATTCAAATCACAAAAGTCACTTTCAGAAAAGCAAAAGCAGGATTTTACAGAACTTGTCCTCAATTTGCACAGGAGGTTGGTGGGTTTCTGTAGCTCACAAAATTTTGAGACTTTTTCTCCCTGTGAGCATTAGAGTCGTGAAGAACTCCACCAAATTTCTCCTCAAAAATCCTTACAGAAAAAACAGGAAAAATCGAAGAACACAGTCTGGTCAAGAACTTCGAGCAGAAAGTTTGGGGCTCGGTTTTCACCTCATGGCGCCCAAACGGTGCAACAAGTGAACTCAAAAATTTTTCTGCAAGTGGATATCAGAGTCCCGCACCTCCTCCAATAAGAATCACTCAAAAAGGATTTTTCTATATTTTTATAAAAATCAAACACTGACTGCTGCGCGAAGAACAAGTTCAGAACAAAGTTGGAACTTGAAAGAAAAGATGTTCTCTACTCAATCCAAGAGTGCAAAAGAGATGTAAAACCATATGAACACACTCAAAACATCCAAGAACAGCAGCATTTAGAAGGAGGAGGCAAATCCAAATTACTTGAAAGTAAATTGCGGGAATGTAATTGCGGAAAGTAAATACTGAATTTAAATTATGTAAAGTAAAGACATAATGTAAATGCATAAAATAAATTCAGAGGTGGATGAATAAAACTTTCATTTCTGGAAGGAGGTTACAAAGCCTCACATTCATGTGGGCAAAGCTCAAATGAGCATCAAAAACCTCAACACCTTCAAGGGAAGGAGGCTACCCCTCCACCCCTATTTATACTACTCTTGGGCCACCTACCACCCTTGGATGAGTCCCTCAACCCTAGAGCACTCATCTAAGGGCTAGGATTAACCCACACACACAGCCATGCAAGGGCTAACCCAAAACCCACACACATACCGGGTTTTCTTGCACGGTTTTCAAAGCATACTACCTAGACCCGCTAACCTATCAACTAGACCTCAATCCGACGGTCCTCATTGATCCACGCGGCATCTAGCTAGCATCATCTCCTTTCCTTGTTTTCTTGACTTGCCCGGACTCCGTCTCCGATCATCTTCCGGCGATCTCCCAACCGTCTGGACCTCCGACGCTCTCGCCTAGTCCCGGTCATCCTTCGTCTCACCATGACCTAGCACCGTCGTCCCCGCAACCATCAAAGACAAGGAAACTCCTCACATAGCAATGCCCACAAAGATGTGCAATAAACCATCCAACTCATCACTACCGCGTCCATACGACCGGTACTGCCACTCCTGGCAGAGACAACTCAAATTGCTTCATTTTGAAAATCAATCCAAATCAAACTCAAACTTGAGCACACCTTGTTCAAATAAAGTTAAATACTCATCACAAACATGGATGGACCTCCACATGGTCCTTCAATCTCCCCCTTGATGAGTATATTGACAAACCATACAAAAGGCATAAATTTGAGTTTGAAGAAAATGAAGAAGAAAGCAATTTTCAGTTGCAAAGTCAAACTTGGTCCAAAGATAGAAATTAGAACCATGACCAAGTTGACGAAGAGGAATTCAGATTTTAGAGTTAAATTTAAGAAAGAGCAAGTTTTCAACAAAAACTCTAAAATCCAACTAAACATGTGAAATGTGATTATGAGATTATGATCCATCAGACAGAAGTAGTAGCATAGTTTTACAAAGATCATAATAACCAAATAAGCATTCACATTTTTATCTTTTTAGTGATGCCTTTTCTACGTTATCTCCCCCTTTTGGCAATATAGGCATTAATTTTTTTTATGTATGCATGAAATGCAATCGAAAGAGCTTTGAAGATTATCCAATTGATCACAATGACAAGATATGACACCAAGCTAGTCAATTTTTAGATTAGACTAGTCTAGGATATGTCCAAGTGCAAATACAAGCTTATTCTAAGGATAGTTTTACAAGCTTAGATTTGAATATTTCATTTTTATCAAGATTTGACAAGTGCAACACTTAGTTTTAGTTTCAAAAATAGAAGAATAGCCACTCTAAGGATCAAAAGGAAAACCTAGAGTTCAACCTACTCAACACGTTGGGGAATCTAGAAGAGCATACAAGGTCCTTCGGGCTCATTTATCACTTAATGCAAATTTTGATTTATCATCATACAAGACATGGCGGGGTGCAAATGTTTGACATTATTTGCATTCTTTACCCACATATGTCTTTGTTTTTAATTTATTTGCATTTTCTTTTGACAACCAATTGACTCAAGCCGTATGCGACCATCTCAAGATGAACTCTTAAGAGGATGGTCTAGGTCAAACACGATGTATTCCAAGTTCATCCCAAGTGCAATGGGAAGCGGTCTTGTGAATACAAGGTGTTGAGTCGAATGTGCACAAGAAGAGTCAATTTTGTTTAATTTTCATTTTTAGCACAACGATTCATGAGCAATTGAAGGACTCTAGCATGGATCAAACTAGTTTCACCCAAGTTGCTATAGGGACTCTAGAGAACTCCTAAATTTCTCAAATTATGGCACAAACCTCTAGAGAAGAAACCTAGCAAGTAAAAGCAACAAGTTTCATCAAGTTTTTCATTTAAGGCTTATTTCATTTTTAAGCTTAGCAAGTTAAATGAACTTGGACATACCTAAGCTAGTGATTTTCTTCAAATGATGTAGCATGGTGTATAGCATGAAGAAGAAATCAATTGCATAATAGACAAAGCTCATAAAATGAAAATGCAGTCTAATGCAATGCATGAACAGATTCCCAAACTCCCCCTCAACAAATGAATCAATTTAAGCTCAAATTTGGTTAAAGTTGAGTTATTATCAAGATTAGGCATAAAGAAAACCCGAATGAACTCAATAATAACGGAAAAAGCAGAATGAGGAGAACAAGTCGAGAAACTGCAAAACTGGATGGCTATAGAGCATAGAAAAGATAGAAGAGACTCACTACGGCTCGGACTCGCTCTTATCTTCCCAGTGGATCGACATAGGAAGTCGACTCTAGATCCCAACTAAGGAGTGCACAGGCACTGCCTACCCAGAGGCCCAATACCGCTAGACTTATAAGACGTGAGGGAACTCAACCTAGAGAGAAGAGAGAACACTAATCACGCATGATAGCAACCTAAAGCACAAGATACGAGGTCAATGCAAGGCATGCCAAGTCTAAGTGAGTGAACTCAACTCAAGAAAACAAGCCCAAAGTCACCCGGAAGAAACACAAAGAAAAGAAAAGTGGAAGAAAACATATAATACATAATATACAAACCAGCTCCCCCTCACGAAAGTCCGTAAGGGCTCACGACTCAAGCTCACTCCTCAAGGCAACAAATCTAGAGCTATGCAAAGGCTTGGTGAAAATATCGCTAATCAAGGTCACTCTCTCGAATGAAGCGCGATATCTCCCTTCTCCACATGGTCTCTAAGGAAGTGATATCTAATATCAATGTGCTTGGTCCGGAATGTTGTCTTGGGTTTTTAGCAATGCAAATAGCTGAAGTGTTGTCACGAAAAGTGGCACACTCTCTATCTCTAACCCATAGTCCGTAAGGTTGATCTCATCCAGAGCACTGCTACAACAATCGGTCAGCAACAACATACTCGGCCTCGGTGGTGGAGGCAACTCCGGATCGCTTCCTAGATGACCAAGAAACAAGAGAAGTGCCAATGTATTGGCAAGTACCAGAAGTGCTCTTCCTATCTATCCTACAGCCAGCAAAGTCGGCATCAGAAAAGGCTCTAAGAGATAGACAAGAAGACGAAGAGTACCAAATACCATAATCAGTGGTAGCACGAAGGTACCTGAAGATGCGCTTGACCGCCTGGCGGTGAGAGGCGCGAGGAGAAGCTTGAATCGAGCGCCAGACACACAAAAAAATGTATGTCCGGCCTCGAAGCAGTTGAGGTACAAGAGGAGCCGATCATGCTCAAACTCCTTTTGATCAGCAGGCTCACCATCCTCATCGGGCTCGAGGACAGCGATGGTGGCCATAGGAGTCATCACCGGCTTCCCATCGACATGTCGAACGCCTCAGAGGTCACGGGTATATTTGCCTTGATGCAAGAAAGTACCCACCGAGTCCGCTTGATTTGGAAGCCAAGAAAGTAGCTCAACTCGCCCATCATACTCATCTCAAACTCAGTGCTCATCACCTCGTAAAACTGAGACACAAGCGAATGAGATGAGCCACCAAAATTATATCGTCCACATAAATCTGGACAAGAAGAAAATGAGACTCATGGTGTCGATGAGCGAGTTTTGTCTACTATGCCCATTTTGAAGTCATGGTGAGAAGATAAGACTTGAGCCTCTCATACCATGCTCGGGGCTGCTTGAGTCCATACAAAGCTTTGGAGAGCTTGTATACATGACTCGAAACTTGGGGTTCTCGAATCTCGGAGGTTGTTTGACATAAACCTCTTCCTCAATATATCCATTGAGGAATGCACTCTTGACATCCATTTGATAGAGCTTGAAGCCCCGGGATGCAGAGAATGCAAGCGGGATCCTAATAGCCTCTAGTCTAGCTACGGGGCAAAGGTCTCCTCAAAGTCAAGACCCTCAACCCGAGAAAAACCACTGCAACTAGCCTAGCCTTGTTGCGAATGACAACCCCATCCTCACTGCTTGTTTTGAACACCCACTTGGTCCCAATGACATTATGACCGATGGGGCTCGACAAGTCGCCATACCTTGTTCCTCTCAAAGTTCTCAAGTTCCTCATGCATAGCATTAATCCACGATTCATCGGATAATGCATGAGAAACATCTTCGGCTCAAAGGAGGCAACGAAGGCGAGTGGAGGCAGAATCGGACAAACTGATTTTGAGCGAGTGACGCTCAAGCAGATCACCAATGATCCGATCGGTGGATGAGCTTCTGATATGACGGGAGGACCGTAAGCGATGGCCTCTACCTCATGCACGTAAGAGGTAGGAGCAGAGCCACTACCAAGGAGAGTCGGAAGACAAGGGTGGTCACTCGAGGTGAAGAAATGGAAACAGGAGGCACCTCGGTATAGAGGAACTGGATCCGTGGAACACCATCATCTCCATCATCCTCATCTTCTACAAAGATGGTCTCGGAGGATAAGAAGAGCTCAAACATCGTGTCTAGCTCTGGGCTAGCCTCATCAAGGTCACATCACGTGTCTCTATGATCCTATGCGCATCAACACCTGGACCCTATAGCTACGAGAAGAAGTCGAGTAACCTAGAAAGATACCATCGAATAGCGAGACTCAAACTTATCTAGGTTACAGGACTTCAAGATAAAACACTTGCAACCGAAAACGCGAAAATGAGACACTCGGGCTTTCGCCCATACCTCAACTCATAAGAAGTGCGATGCAAATGTGCTCTCAAAACACGCGATTAGAAACATGGCAAGCAAGAGCTATAGCCTCACCCAAAACTTCCTAGAGTCTCAGACTCGCCTAGCATCGTCTGGCCATCTCAACTGTGGTCCTGTTCTTCCTTTCCACTACGCCATTCTGTTGAGGAGCGTAGGGAGAAGAGAACGATGCTCTAAACCGGACTCCACACAAAAACTCTCAAAGTAGGAATTCTTGAACTCCGTGCCATTATCACTGCGTATAGCTCGTAATGCACAGGGAGCTCAATAGACAACCTCTTGATCAAACCCACGAAGTGAGAAAAGTCTCATCCTTGAGGCCATGAAGAATACCCAAGAGTATCTAGAAAAATCATCAACGATGACAAGAACATACCACTTCCCTCCCGCCGATCTACTTGGACCAACAGCGTCCATATGTAAAAGCTGTCCGGTGCATCACCATCACTACGGTGGTCGGAGGATGAGAAGCGATAACCATCTTGCCATGTCGGCAAGGAGAGCAAACTAAGTCTTTGACCATCTTGAGTTTGGGCAAACCCGAATGAGATCATGGTCGCTAACTCGGGTCAAATGATCAAAACCAATGTGACCAAGTCTCTTATGCCAGAAGGAGAGATCACGGGACTCAGAAGCAATCAAACATCGAAGAGAGTCTCCGGAAGAAGCGGAAAAATCAGCACGAAAGACTCTCCCAAATCTAGAAATCCATAAACTAACCCTCCCGATGAATCAAGGATTCTACAGCATTACTCTTGAAGCTTACCTCGAAAGAGTCATCGATAAGTGAGAAACAGAGAGCGGATTGTATTGCGACTACTTACTAAGGCAACATCTTTAAGAAAGAAATTTTGGTTAATGCACATGATACCTTTAGCAATGACTCTACTCAAGATGCATCCCCAAAAGTGATTAACTCATCACCGGGGCTCGGACTAGGAAGAGAACCAACGAGAATCTCCGGTCATATGACGAGAACAACCGAGTCAACAATCCAAACATCGCCCTTCCCCATCCGACGAACTGATCAAGACACAAGAGAGAAAGATGACTCAATCTCGGGATAGAGTGAAGACTTAGGAACCCAATCTCAACCATACGACACCGTAGTACCACCACGAAGAAGATCGGACTCGAGTGTCTCTCTGACGCTCAACTCTCACACGATCAGAGCAACTCGGCGAGATAATCTAGGAGTCAAAGCTGGGTTGGCACGCCGTGGTGCAAAAGCCGACCATCCCAATAAGGTGCTGGATCTCCTACCGAGAATACCTCACGCCGATATCTACCTCGATGGGAAAACGAGGAATATCAAGAGGACGGCGGAAAGATCGACTACGAACAGCTCCAGGACTAAAACTCAAGAACTAGCATGAAAACCAAGTCTGGGACGCCCCAAAACAGCGACTCTCTAACTTCTAGAAGCGTGTGTGTCTTAGGAGCACTCAAAGTCCGGGATGACCACGAATACCCCTAAGAGCAAAGACAACACGCTCACGCCGAGTGATCTTGGCGCGTCTGAAGCGTAAATCTACTAGGTGACCATCCTTCTTACGGAAGGTGCATGTGTACCGCCTTGCTAGAGCGAAAGCAATAGGAGTAACACCTTCCGTCAAGTCCTATGGACAACCCCAGTGAGACCTAAACACGGTGGTACTCACTCGGGAGCTACCACAATCTCACCACTCTTGGAGCCGCGACAATGGTGGGAGGATGCGCCGGCGTGCTCCAAGGGATCAAATCCTAGACCTTGATTGAATCTACTAATCTTGGATTGGTCTAGAATAAGATTGAGCTTCTTCTTGCCTCCAACAAACTTCTCGAGAGTGCTCATAAGATCTGGCAATCTCGGAAGAAAGAAGCACAAGAAGAACAGGGGAAGGAGAGGAAGAAGAACCGGAAAGATGAGCTCTCTCAAGACGTGCATTTTTCTCCTCAAAGACGGCCTCAATCTTGAGGGCCTCACAAGAAACGCAAGGAGCATCTCTAATTCTATGGGCTTGGTCTTCTAATTTCTTCCTAAGCTCGACATGGATTTTATCCAAGTCCCCACAATCTCAATTACATCGCAAGCAATATTTTTGTGACTTATCTAGTAAGTCCTTAGCAAGTTTAGCACACTTGACATTCAGGTTTCATTGTCAAGTTTTAATTGCTTACAGCCCTCACATGAGCTGACTGGGTCCTTAGAAGCATGTGATTCAAGTTCATTGTTTCTAGCAGAAAGCTTCCTAAGGTGTTCGCTCATGGCATCAATTTCGGCAAGCAATTTAGGGCAATTAGAGCATGATGGAGTGGAGTGAGCATGAAGAAAACTAGCCTCAACAGGAATAGCATCAACAAAACTAGTGCTAGCATTCTTCAACCTAAGACTATCAAGTTCAACAAGCACACTATCATGTATGGTCCTTAGGTTCTCCAACTCCACAAGAATAGCATCACACAAAGAGCAATCATCAGTGACTCGGGAGGGAGAAGATCTAAGTGAAGCTAACTCCCAGTCAAGGTACCTACTTCCTTCTCAAGCTCCGTACACCTAGCTCTAGCTCTAGCATGAAATTTTCCTAATTTGCGAAAGCTTCGTTGAGTGGTCATAGGAGGGTACCTCGTCCGAGTCATTTGTAGAGCTCGAGTCGCTGATGTCGTTGGTGTCGGCCATGAAGCACATGCCGAGAAGAAGTCGCCGCCTTTCTTCTCTTGCGGATCATCCTCGCCTCGTCGCTCCATGTCTCCGTGTCGGAGAGGTTGATGTCGTCAAGCGCGGCAAGGACGCGGTGGAAGAGCTTCTTGTTCTTGGAGAAGTTGCGGTACTTCTTCTCGTCGTGCCGGTTCACGAACCGGAGGCTTCTTGTTGCGGTTCTTGTCGGTGTAGTCGTTCTTGCCCGAACCGCCAACGTCATTCTTGCCCTTCTCCGCCTTGGGACAGTTCGCCCGAATGTGGTTGGGGCCACCACACTCAAGCGGTGATCATGCCACCTCTCTTCATCTCTCTCACCCTCTTGTATGCATGAGAAAACTTATGAGCGAGAAGAGCAAGCTCATTTTCCGAAATTTTTCCAGTTGGTCATCGCTAGCTCGCAAAGGGCGGAAAGAGAGAAACCAATAGAAGGATCGGAAGAAGAAGATCCAATGGGATCGGTGACCAAAGCCATCGATCGAGATTTCGTCTTCCGAGAGACGACATCGATCTCATGAGTCTTGAGGCGGAATAAAGCCCGTCAAGAGTCGAGTCGATAAGTCGGTGGTGTCCTTGATGGTGGTCACCTTCATCTCCCAAACCCGAAGGTCGAGTGCGGTCAAGAAATGCCGAGCATTGTCCGAGTCGGTATATGCAACCAACTGCTCGAGGTCGCTCAAAATCTTTGTAAACCGACCAAAACACTCGTCGAGACTCTCACCGGTAGCGTTGATCAAACTTGTTGTACTCGCTTGAACTGATCTGCCTCACGTCTTGATTTGAGTAGAGCCCTCATGGTAAGCATCGAGGTTACCCAAATCTCGTGAGCGGAGCGAAGGTGAAAATCCTATCATACTCACATGGCTAAGACCACAGATGAGAATGTTCCTTGCCTTAGCATTCGCCTCAATGTCAACCATATTGATGGCCGTGACATTTTCATCGCCAGGAACCTCATACGGAGTTTCACCTTCGCCATATCGTAGCCACAGGCGTGATGTATGACTCCATCCGGATTTCCAAAAGGAAAATCAACTCCATTAAAGATGGGAGGCTTGGTGGAATATTTGTCCGTCACCATGGCTCTTGAGACCGGTCAAGATCTAGAAAGAGCAGAACCGGCTCTGATACCAATTGAAGGACCGAGATGGCGAACAAAGGGGCGGTGAATGGTCGCAAATAAAAATTCCCCCAAAATACTCCAACAAAAACCTCGACAAGATCGTTTAAAAGGAATTGTGAAAAACCCGAAAAACTAGACAACTATGTGTACCCCAAGCTTGCATGGATAAGTACCATAAAATATGTGGGGATTTTTGAGTCACAATCCTGGTTGTCTAGTGTCCAAAAGAAAGAGGAATCAATTCAAACCCTTGCTTTTAGAAAGGACATCAATTCAAATCACAAAAGTCACTTTCAGAAAAGCAAAAGCAGGATTTCCAGAACTTGTCCTCAATTTGCACAGGAGGTTGGTGGGTTTCTGTAGCTCACAAAATTTTAAGACTTTTTCTCCCTGTGAGCATTAGAGTCGTGAAGAACTCCACCAAATTTCTCCTCAAAAATCCTTACAGAAAAAACAGGAAAAATCGAAGAACACAGTCTGGTCAAGAACTTCGAGCAGAAAGTTTGGGGCTCGGTTTTCACCTCATGGCGCCCAAAGGGTGAAACAAGTGAACTCAAAAATTTTTCTGCAAGTGGATATCAGAGTCCCGCACCTCCTCCAACAAGAATCACTCAAAAAGGATTTTTCTATATTTTTACAAAAATCAAACACTGACTGCTGCGCGAAGAACAAGTTCAGAACAAAGTTGGAACTTGAAAGAAAAGATATTCTCTACTCAATCCAAGAGTGCAAAAGAGATGTAAAACCATATGAACACACTCAAAACATCCAAGAACAGCAGCATTTAGAAGGAGAGGAGGCAAATCCAAATTACTTGAAAGTAAATTGCGGGAATGTAATTGCGGGAAAGTAAATACTGAATTTAAATTGCGTAAAGTAAAGACATAATGTAAATGCGCAAAATAAATTCAGAGGTGGATGAATAAAACTTTCATTTCTGGAAGGTGAGGTTACAAAGCCTCACATTCATGTGGGCAAAGCTCAAATGAGCATCAAAAACCTCAACACCTTCAAGGGAAGGAGGCTACCCCTCCACCCCTATTTATACTACTCTTGGGCCACCTACCACCCTTGGATGAGTCCCTCAACCCTAGAGCACTCATCTAAGGGCTAGGATTAACCCACACACACAGCCATGCAAGGGCTAACCCAAAACCCACACACATACCGGGTTTTCTTGCACGGTTTTCAAAGCATACTACCTAGACCCGCTAACCTATCAACTAGACCTCAATCCGACGGTCCTCATTGATCCACACAGCATCTAGCTAGCATCATCTCCTTTCCTTGTCTTCTTGACTTGCCCAGACTCCGTCTCCGATCATCTTCCGACGATCTCCCAACCGTCTGGACCTCCGACGCTCCTCGCCTAGTCCCGGTCATCCTTCGCCTCACCATGACCTAGCACCGTCGTCCTGCAACCATCAAAGACAAGGAAACTCCTCACATAGCAATGCCCACAAAGATGTGCAATAAACCATCCAACTCATCACTACCGCGTCCATACGACCGGTACTGCCACTCCTGGCAGAGACAACTCAAATTGCTTCATTTTGAAAATCAATCCAAATCAAACTCAAACTTGAGCACACCTTGCTCAAATAAAGTCATATACTCATCACAAACATGGATGGACCTCCACATGGTCCTTCACTTTTCATTTGGATGAGATACTTTACAAGCTTCTGAAAAGGCTTAAGAGATCATTAGGGCCTAACAAGGACTTAAATTCAGATTAGCGCAAACACAAGATATTTTTGTATAATCAGCAAGGGCACTATTTTTCAAGGTTATAGGATTTGGTTTTGCCAAATTGGAAGTTATTTTGAGGAAGTTATGACTATTTGGATTATACAAGCATTGAAATTTCAACTACTAAACATTTATTGTTTTCTATTGTAAACCTTAAATATTTTTACACATCTGGGATCCTTGCGATGTCAGGAGTACAACAAAATTGATTTGGCGATTAATCGAATTCATTTGATCCATATATCAACTATTCAATTTTTCAATACAAGAGAAGCTTCTTATGCTTACTTTTTAATACAACTGAGTTCAATCTTGAACATTTTTGCAGAAATGGAACATTTACAACCTCAGGGACATGTGAGAACAATTTCATGATTTTAGGAACTATAATTTGTATAGCTACTATAGGTTACATAAAAGGGACTTTAAACAAACTTGTTTGAAATAATTTGAACTACGGTGATCATCTAAATTCTGTTACATATTCCAAATCCTTATGGCTTAATTCAAATTTAGAAACTTATTTGATCTTATTTGGACCTTCCTAGCAAAAGATACAAAGGGATGATCAAAATGTGCCAAAAAGGAAAACTAAAATGCAGCTCCTGGGATTTGAAGTCAAGATCTGAGGCTTCCAGAAAAGGCGCACAACCACTGAGCTACAAGTCTTCTCGTGACAAAAAGGGCCAGAGAACTTAATTGAGGTACACTGCACGAGCAACCAAAAATGAAAGAAAAATCACGCATTCATGCGCTAACTGGGTTCGAACTCTGAATCTCAGACTTGAATGCAACGCTGCTAACCAACTCGGCTGGAGATGTTTCGTGGCAAAGTTGACTTACCAACATTTTTGAGGTTTAGTTGCAGTCTCTCTACAGAGCCAAAACAGGGGAGGACTAGGGCTCGCCGGCGACGGCGCTCCGGCGGGTCTCCGGCCGAAGAGATGGCACCGTGAGCATTAGGGTACCACCCCGCACCCGATGGAGGTGTCAATTACCTCCGGCGATAGCCGGAGCAGGCTGCCACCATGGGCCGGAGATGGCGGCAGCAGGGGTTAACCGGAGGCGGTGAAGAAGAGTTCGCCGCAAGGGGAAACCAGTTGGGAGAGCATCAGTAGGGTATCACGCGCTCGATGGAAGCCTCCATTTGATTCGGCAGTGACCGAAACACAGCTTCCACCAGGACAGGGCGGCGGCTATGGCGGAAGCTCACTGGAGAAGAAGAGAGAATAAGTCTCCAGCCGAATCGGTAACGATTTAAGCACTAGAGAGGCTAAAGGATTCCATTTTTGCGGTCGGGTGAGTTGGTGGCTTATCGAGAGCTCCACCGCCAAGAGGCCACCGTTGGGGAAGAAGAACAGTGGCGACGGCAATGGCAGGGAAAACGAAGCTGAACTTGGCAGCGCTCTGAAGGAGATGATCAGGCTGCGGGATTCCTGGAAGGTGCGCAAGGAGACGCAGTGGCCGAACTCTGCACTTGCTCTTCCTCTTTTGGCTTACTGTGACTTAGCTCAACCGATGAAGTTGCTTGGCCTCCTTGCTCTCTCTTTGGACACTCGGTTCACTGGAGTGAGGCTCCTGTGAAGTAGAGAATGAACGCCTGAAGCTTTGATGGGCGACTTGGGGCTTGCTGGCATTTGTTGGAAGGCTCTAGACCGGTGAGGTGTCTCCAAAGAACAGGAAAGGTGATTGCTTCCAATGCTGGACGTGAAAACAGCTATTAACCAGGTTTAAAAATTTCAAAACTTTTTGAACATGGTCTAATGGGAGTGGTTAGATTCCAGTAAAATTTTGGGGTTAAAATACCGCATGGTTAATTAATTAAAATTCTGACACTGTGCACTGCTCAGAATTTTAATTTCGGATTTTGATTTAATTAAAGGTGAAAATTTTTTTATTTATTTTTAAAACTTTTTATAGTCGTTTGGATTTGGTTGAGAATGTCTCTATAAAAATTTCAAGTCAAAATATCAAGTGAATAGTTTATAAAAATTCTGACATTCGGATTTGTAGTTTTTAATTTTTTCTGTTTTTGAATTATTAGAGGGCTTTTCCGATATGATCAATTCCTGATATTTTTACCAGGTGTAAACACTACTCTGAGGGTGCTATGGTAATTTTTATGGATTCAGATAACTTTCTAATATTTTACATTAATACTGACTTGTACTGTTTCTAGTCAAAAGAGGTGTCATTTATTTTATTTATCCTCTTTTCTCTGCATAAAAACTTTACTTGTTGATTTTTCTGGCTTACCAGTATGGTTAGGGTTCCATGGTAATTTTTCCAAAATTTATCTTTTACCATTTTATCTTGTTACCATTATCCATTCTTTTAAATCTATTTGTTTGATTTTCCAGTCAGTACAAAATCCAAAGAAAATTCAAATAAATTCCATTCATGTCAAGAAAATCAGAAACAAGTATATTCAATTTCAAAATATAAATTTTTATATTATTCCATTTTTCGGGATGTTACAAATCTACCCCCCTTACAAAAATCTCGACCCCGAGATTTGGCGAGGCTAGAAGAAGTCCGGGAAATCCTTTCGCAGGTGATCTTCACGTTCCCAAGTTGCTTCGTCTTCTGTGTGGTTGCGCCATTGGACTTTCAGCATTTTGTGGGATTTGTTTCTCGTATGGCGCTCTGCTTCTTCAAGGATGCGTATTGGACGCTCTCGATAAGACAAATCTGGCTGGAGGTTGATGTTCTCTAAATTGGTGAACTCAGTGGGCACGCGAAGACACTTCTTGAGTTGCGATACATGAAAGACATTGTGAACTTCGGATAATTGAGGTGGCAACTCCAGTTTGTATGCCAACTCACCCATCTTCTCGAGAATTTGATACGGTCCAATGTATCGGGGAGCCAACTTTCCACGGATCTGGAAACGACGAACTCCACGGAGCGGCGAGACTTTTAGGTAGACATGATCACCAACTTCGAAGCGGAGTTCACGCCGACGATTATCGGCATAACTCTTTTGTCGAGACTGGGCTTCTTTCAATCGACTTCTGATTACATCCACTTGCTCTTGGGCTTCTTGGATAAGATCTGGGTCGAAGAATTTTCTTTCACCAACCTCAGACCAGAAAAGAGGAGTTCTGCATTTCCTCCCATACAATGCTTCAAATGGCGACATTTGAAGACTGGCTTGAAAGCTGTTGTTATAGGAGAATTCAGCAAATGCAAGACTCTTCTCCCAATTAGTGCTATATGAAAGCACACAGGCTCTGAGCATGTCTTCTAGGATTTGATTTACTCTTTCTGTTTGCCCATCTGTTTGGGGATGATAAGCTGTACTGAAGTTTAGCTTAGTTCCTAACAGACTGTGCAAACTTTCCCAAAAATGAGATGTGAATTGTGATCCACGATTTGACACAATCGTTTTTGGGACTCCGTGCAACCGCACAATGTTACTGATGTACAGCTCAGCAAGCTTATCTCCTGAATATGTAGTTCTGACTGGAATAAAATGTGCTACCTTTGTTAACCGGTCAACAATCACCCAGATAGAATCACTTCCTTTTTGAGTTCTAGGAAGACCGGTAATGAAATCCATACTAATGTCTTCCCATTTCCACATGGGGATTTGCAGGGGCTGAAGGAGACCAGCAGGGCGTTGATGCTCGGCTTTAACTCGCTGACATACATCACACTCGGCAACATAGGCAGCAATTTCCTTTTTCATGCCGGGCCACCAATATTCCTGTTTTAGGTCTCGATACATTTTTGTGCTCCCAGGATGAATAGAAAGAGGAGACTCATGAGCTTCCTTCAAAATTAGCCTCTTGAGTTCAGAATCATCTGGGATATATATACGATTTCCTCGCATAATTACTTCATCTGGACTTTGAGAAAACTCAGATTCAACACCTTCTCTTAACTGCTTCTTAATTTTGGTAATGGTTTCATCCTTGAGCTGAGCGGCTTTCACATGAATTCTGAGAGTTGGTTGCAATTCAAGAGTAGCAACATAGCCTTCTTCAACCAAATCCAAATTGAGTTTTTGGAATTCACTTTGCAGCTCGGACTGATCGGAGATGAAAAGACAATGAAGCTTTCGACTGAGAGCATCGGCTACAACATTAGCCTTACCAGGATGGTAATGAATGCCAAGGTTATAGTCTTTGATCAACTCTAGCCATCTCCTTTGCCTGAGATTTAAATCTGGCTGGGTGAAGAAATACTTCAAACTTTTGTGATCTGTATAGATTTCACACCGATTGCCAATAAGATAATGTCTCCAAATCTTCAGAGCGTGGACAACGGCTGCTAACTCCAAATCATGAGTAGGATAATTTTGCTCATGCGGCCGAAGTTGACGTGAAGCATATGCGATAACCTTCCTTTCTTGCATCAATACACATCCAAGGCTGTGTCGTGATGCGTCGCAATATACCTCAAAGCTCTTATGAATATCGGGAAAAATAAGAATTGGAGCTGTGGTTAATCTTTTCTTAAGCTCTTGGAAACTTGCTTCACATTCTGGGTCCACTCAAATTTCTTTTCCTTTTTATTGATTGAGTCATAGGGCGAGCAATTTTGGAGAAGTTCTCGATAAAGCGCGATAGTATCCCGCTAAACCGAAAAACTTGAACTTTAGGAACCGACTGAGGTGGTTCCCATTCTGTAATAGCTTGGATCTTTCTTGGGTCAACTGCAATTCCACCTTCTGAAAGAACATGCCCAAGAAATGCGACTTCCTTTAACCAGAATTCACACTTCTCGAATTTGGCATAGAGCTTATGCTCACGAAGCTTTCCAAGCACCATACTCAAGTGCTGCACATGGTCTTCTTCAGTTTTGGAATAAATGAGAATGTCATCAATGAACACAACTACGAACTTGTCCAGATACTCCATAAAGACCTTATTCATCAGGCACATAAAACTGGTAGGAGCATTTGTAAGTCCGAATGACATTACGGTGTACTCATACAACCCGTAACGAGTGGTGAAGGCAGTCTTTGGAATGTCCTCTGGTTTCATTTTCAATTGATAATATCCATGTCTCAAATCAATCTTTGAAAATACTTGAGCACCATTCAACTGGTCAAAAAGATCATCAATACGAGGAAGTGGATACTTGTTCTTGATAGTGACCTCATTTAAACCACGATAATCTATGCACATGCGTAGACCACCGTCTTTCTTAGGAACAAATAGCACTGGACTGCCCCATGGGGATGAACTAGGGCGAATAAATCCTTTATCCAATTGATCATTGAGTTGCTTCTTCAATTCAGCCAACTCATCTGGAGGTAAGCGATAAGGTCGCTTAGAGATAGGTGCTGTTCCAGGAACAAGACTAATGACAAATTCCATGTCTCGGTCTGGAGGCATTCCTGGCAGTTCATCTGGAAACACATCAGAATACTCACATACGACTGATACTTGACTCAATTCTGTGACCAAAGAAGAACCAAGTAACGGCTGTTGAGCTGGAGTGCTACTGATTGAAGAAAATAGCACTTGGATCCCATCTGGACTAAGAAGGGATATAGATCGGTTAGCACAATCAATACAACCCTTGTGCTTAGATAACCAATCCATACCAAGAATCACATCTAGTCCTGAGGTCTCAATAACAATGAGGTCAGCATAAAAAGATACTCCATTAATCTTAATGCATACCTCAGAACAGAGTTTCGAGGTTCTCATAGTTGCTCCTGGCGAATAGATTATCATCTTTGTGGGAAGCAAATCAGCTTGAAGTTTATGCTGCTTAATAAATTTGTTGGATATGAAGGAATGTGATGCGCCAGAATCAAACAACACCAATGTAGGTACAGAGTGAACAAGGAATGTCCCTAGTACCACATCAGGTGCATTATGAGCTTCTTCTGCTGTCACATGGTGCAGACGGCCATGATTAACACCTTGTTTTGAAGTAGAAGGTGGCTTAGAGACCTGTGAAATTCCAATCATTTGATCTCTATTTGAGGATTGCTGTTGATAATAAAGCCGATCAAAATTCTTCTTAGGACGAGCATAGGCTTCCTGGTACTGAGTGCGAGAAGATGATCTTGCTTGCCGCGGTGAATGAACTGAGGGCTGTTGAGGGTGAGAAGCTTGCCCTAGGCACTGCTGGGGTTGAGATGCAGCCTGCTGAACATTGGATGGTTGCAATAAACGCTGCTTTGAGGGATGATCATTTATTGACTAACGAGCTATCCATTTACGCTTTCGGCTTTCTATTACTGTTCTCATGCCGAACTCCACCCGGATAGCCTTATCAACCAAGGTTTGGAAATCATGAATATCATGGGCGACTAGCATCCACTTGATTTCTTCATTCAAGTGTTCTCTGAAATGCTCAATTCTTCGAGCTTCATTTGACACTTCAGAAACAACATAGCGAGATAAATGATTGAAGCGGTGTAGATATTCCATCACTGATAAGTTTTCTTGCTTTAACTCCATAAACTCCCGCTTCTTGATCTCAATGATGCTTGCAGGAATGTGAGTCCGGCAAAATGCTTCATTAAATGCTGCCCAAGATATAATTTGACCTTCAGGGAGCATCGCCTGATGGTTCTCCCACCAGACTGCTGCAGCTCCATGTAGCTGGTGAGAAGCATACATGACCTTCTCATAGTCACTGCACTGCGCAATGGCCAGTTTGCTCTCGATAGAATGGAGCCAATCATCAGCGTCGAGAGGTTCTGCTGACGAGGAGAAAGTCGGGGGCTGAGTTTTCAAAAACTCACCCAACTTAGAGTAATGCGGTGTACCACCATTTCCATCCCTAGTTTCGCTAAGGTGGGTGGTATTCTGTACCACTTGCTGGAGCAGGCGTGTGTCAACCTGATGCTCTTGCTCCATCATTGCCAGGACTTGAGCCACAGCTGAGGATTCAGGAGATTGTTCTTCAGGGATAACTTCACTTGGATTTTGAGGAGGTGGAGGTGACTCATGATGAACATTGCGTCGAGATGTTCTGCCAGTTGGATGTTGCGGACTAGGTTGGATTGGAGTTGGAATGCTGCCCCTTTTTGGTCGGGAACTTTGAGCAGCCTCATACTCCAATAACTTTCTTAAGGACCTTGTTTTAGGCATCCTGTAGTCAAGAGGAGATAGATATTTAGGCGAGATTCAGCTAGGTTACTAGGCAACGTTTCGTTCTTTAAAATCTTTCTAATTAGATTTGTCTTTTGCTGATTAAGGGTTATCACGTCGTGAAGTAGTTAACCTAGTGTTAAGTATTCACGAGTGTATCCCGGAAAGCACCACCAAAAAGTTTTCAAGTATACAGAGGTTCTAAATAACTTAGCCTATATATTCCTACTCGACCTATCCACACAAGTCTTCATGGAGCGACATCCATCTCTTCAAGATTATTGACGTAGAAGTCGGAGTCTCCATTTGTCGAGGATTATTTTAAGGAAAGAGAAGTTTGTTTACAAAACAAAATGAATGTATGGGTAAGGGGAGAATCTTAAGAGAGAGGGAAGAATAGCAAAATCTACATTTTGCAAATATGGTAACTTTTGGACATAAGATTTTGAATTTGATTATTCTAATGCTAACGACCATTCTATCTAGGGTTTATCCTATAGTCAGTATAGCTCTGATACCAACTGTAACGACCCCCATTTTCGCATACATGCAAAAATGGAAATCTATGTGCATTCCGTGCTAGTCCCATGATCAGTAGCTAGTACGCACATACACGACAATTGGAATCACAACCATACAACAAAATTAATAAGCGGAAGCGAATATACAAATAAAACTTACAACTCAGAGATTACAGCAGTAAAAGAAACAAAGTCCTGCAGTGTGCCCATCCGAACCCGCAGGCAACTGACAAGGCATAAACTCTAGAAAGTACACCTCGAAGATAAACCCGCAACCTGCGACGAAAGAGGAACTTCGAAGCTTCGCTAACTTAACCACCTAAAAACAACATATAAGCAAGGGTGAGTACTTTCGTACTCCGCAAGACTTGAGCAAACCTATAATATATGCAGGCCATTTCAAAGGAGGCTACTACAGTTAATTTGCATAAGCGAAATTGACATTGAGAAATCAAGTTATTTGCAAACGGAATTTGTAAAAGCAAGTTGACTGATATGAAATAAGTAAAGCATAAGTACTACTCACAACCCTTCGTGAGCATCGAATAATCCAGAAATGGAATCCAACAATGTCGATCCTTTGACATTAAACAAAAACTGATAAACATGTTCCAAACCATACCCATTTTAGAAAATACCAAAACTAACATTGGAATGACTTCACCAAGCGTCCTTGACCATGGACACGGCTAATCGATTAGATTTACACTCTGCAGAGGTATACAACTTTACCCACAAGTCATGACCTTTTCTTTTTGCCGCATGTTTCACGCACCCTTGGCGTGTGGCCAGAATGTTCATGACAAAAACCTTTACATTATCTAGATTAACTTTGCACCAGCACCGGGACGTTAACCCATGCTATGATGGAAGAACTCAGAGCATAGAAATGTTGGAACTTCCCATATACATGGCGTACACCGTTATATCGGCAAGCGTTGTTCCCAACACCTCAGTGAGGGCACCCCTTCGAGCAACCTTGAAAGGAATGCTCGTACTGCTTCAGCCTACCAATGTGCAAAGTTAAGCTAGATAACTTAATTGGTTTAAGGTTGTCCCATACCAACACTTGTGGTTGCACAGTTTCTTGGATCAATAGCGTCCCATTGCTCGGTCCTTCTTGTGACACGGTGATACTCCACCCTACACTACGTGCAAATCCTCTCGCACATCCGGCTATTGCCAATAATCACCCGCATTCAAAACCATAGTTTTATTTTGGGTTTTTAATCAAAGTACCCATAACCAACAGCTTCATTTCCAACATTTTCCATTTCTCAGAAACAAATTTTGATCTGATCATCAACCTCATTAGATCTAGAAGCATGGCTAAGCATGGCTAATTATGAAATCGAATATACCCATGATAACATTAATTAATGTCTAAGCTTAATCTAGGTTTGTCAAGGTTCGCATGTCCATACTTATCAAGGAGGTTTCATGAGACAACAGGTATAACTACCAGTACCACAAAATAGCAAATTTACAGAAAGTAAACGCATGCATTAAACATTTTAATAAACACAATGCAAATTTAAAAACTGGGATCAAGATGGTCAAAGGAGGGTGCTTGCCTTGCTTAAATATTGCTTACGACGAAGACGAGACCACGGCTGACGGAGGCATCGACGGAGGAAGGGACATCAAAATCTACACGTCGATCAACCGAAAATAAAGCAAAAGCCAACTTTAATAAGGGCGAAAAGAAAATAGACAGAAAACCAAATAAAAACTTACTACAGAAAACTGGAATGCTTTAGGGTTCGAATTATATGATTTCAAGGTCTCATGATTTAGGGAAACACACATTCATATACTTAATGGCTTTTATGATGAGTAAAACATGGTTTCTTTTATAGATTATCTAATCTTGACTTACGAATTCAAGAGGCTAAAATTATGAATTCTTGTATTTTTAACTTCGAATTATAGATGCTAAAATTATTTAGATTAATAGAATTTAAAAGATTAGTCATTAGGCTCAAAGCTATGAATGAATAGCACTAAATTCTTAATTGACTTTGCATAAAAGCGATTTCAAATATGTTTGATTTGTTAAGCTAGGATACTAGGTTGATTCATGGTTTTTAAGAAGGTTACGATGATACAAATATATTAACTATGGATTTCATCATTATTGGCAAGTTGCTTATTCATATTATGAAGTTCATGAACCACAAAACTTAGGGTTATTGCACTAGCTGGATTCAGATGAATATTAAGCTATAAACAAAATATTTTTCCAGAATATGATAGTCCATATCCTAAATATCATTTCTGAATTGATCTTCATAATATTAGCATTTAAAAGAGATATTCTACGGGTTGCTAAAAATGCTTAAGTGTTTCATTTATTTAGAAAACATAATATTTAGGGTTATGTTGCTAGACTCTTTTATATACAAACCTTAACGAAATAATTTTTTTTTTTCAGAACATAGTAGCATGTACTTTGTAGAGTACTTCTACGTTGTTTTCATAAATCTTTTCATTTGGATGAGATACTTTACAAGCTTCTGAAAAGGCTTAAGTGATCATTAGGGCCTAACAAGGATTTAAATTCAGATTAGCGCAAACACAAGATATTTTTGTATAATCAGCAAGGGCACTATTTTTCAAGGTTATAGGATTTGGTTTTGCCAAATTGGAAGTTATTTTGAGGAAGTTATGACTATTTGGATTATACAAGCATTGAAATTTCAACTACTAAACATTTATTGTTTTCTATTGTAAACCTTAAATATTTTTACACATCTGGGATCCTTGCGATGTCAGGAGTACAACAAAATTGATTTGGCGATTAATCGAATTCATTTGATCCATATATCAACTATTCAATTTTTCAATACAAGAGAAGCTTCTTATGCTTACTTTTTAATACAACTGAGTTCAATCTTGAACATTTTTGTAGAAATGGAACATTTACAACCTCAAGGACATGTGAGAACAATTTCATGATTTTAGGAACTATAATTTGTATAGCTACTATAGGTTACATAAAAGGGACTTTAAACAAACTTGTTTGAAATAATTTGAACTACGGTGATCATCTAAATTCTGTTACATATTCCAAATCCTTATGGCTTAATTCAAATTTAGAAACTTATTTGATCTTATTTGGACCTTCCTAGCAAAAGATACAAAGGGATGATCAAAATGTGCCAAAAAGGAAAACTAAAATGCAGCTCCTGGGATTTGAAGTCAAGACCCGAGGCTTCAAGAAAAGGCGCACAACCACTGAGCTACAAGTCTTCTCGTGACAAAAAGGGCCAGAGAACTTAATTGAGGTACCTTGCACGAGCAACCAAAAATGAAAGAAAAATCACGCATTCATGCCCTAACTGGGGTTCGAACTCTGAATCTCAGACTTGAATGCAACGCTGCTAACCAACTCGGCTGGAGATGTTTCGTGGCAAAGTTGACTTACCAAAATTTTTGAGGTTCACTTGCAGTCTCTCTACAGAGCCAAAACAGGGGAGGACTAGGGCTCACCGGCGACGGCGCTCCAGTGGGTCTCCGGCCGAAGCGATGGCACCGTGAGCATTAGAGTACCACCCCGCACCCGATGGAGGTGTCAATTACCTCCGGCGATAGCCGGAGCAGGCTGCCACCATGGGCCGGAGATGGCGGCAGCAGGGGTTAACCGGAGGCGGTGAAGAAGAGTTCGCCGCAAGGGGAAACCAGTTGGGAGAGCATCAGTAGGGTATCACACGCTCGATGGAAGCCTCCATTTGATTCGGCAGTGACCGAAACACAGCTTCCACCAGGACAGGGCGGCGGCTATGGCGGAAGCTCACTGGAGAAGAAGAGAGAATAAGTCTCCGGCCGAATCGGTAACGATTTAAGCACTAGAGAGGCTAAAGGATTCCATTTTTGCGGTCGGGTGAGTTGGTGGTTTACTGGAGAGCTCCACCGCCAAGAGGCCACCGTTGGGGAAGAAGAACGATGGCGACGCAGCAATGGCGGGAAAACGGTGAACTTGGCGGCGCTCAAGGAGATGATTAGGTCATGGATTCTGGAAGGTGCGCAAGGAGACGCAGATGGCGAACTCGCACTTGCTCTTCCTCTTTGGCTTCTCGTGACTTAGCTCAACTGATGAAGTTGCTTGGCCTCCTTGCTCTCTCTTTGGACACTCGGTTCACCGGAGTGAGGCTCTGTGAAGTAGAGAATGAACGCTGAAGCTTTGATGGGCGACTTGGGGCTTCTTGGCATTTGTTGGAAGGCTCTAGACCGGTGAGGTGTCTCCAAAGAACAGAAAGGTGATTGCTTCCAGTCTTTGGACGTGAAAACAGCTATTAACCGTGTTTAAAAATTTGAAACTTTTTGACCATGGTCTAATGGGAGTGGTTAGATTCCAGTAAAATTTTGGGGTTAATACTTTTTGACCATGGTCTAATGGGAGTGGTTAATACTTTATATAATTCAAGCAATTAACAAAGATTGATTGTCATCACATTTAATGACTCTTATAAGATTTAGACATCCAACAAAGAATAATCATCAACTTTATTTCATAAACCAAATGTCATACATATATGCATACATCACCATTTATACCAATATCAATTACAACACAAGTAAATACAAATTCAAACATCGAAGGGATAAATTGCTAAGTACAATGAATATCGATTGCTACAAAAAGGAAATACAAATCCTACAAGTGACCAAAAATCTAACCTTTTGAAGATCATCGGCTCTAAACACCTGAAAAATTGTTAGTCACTCATATAATGAAAAGGCCAATAAAGTAAAACTAAAAAGCTAAACTAATTGCCGTCAGATCCTTATGATTAAAGACCGTTCATCGAGATACCAGATTCATCCGAGGCCGAATTGGCACCACTCTCTAGACAGGGGATCATCACTCGGCATAAACAAACCTGTTTTCATCAGGTTTTCATAGCCATACGCAATAGTGCCAAAAATATCCCGTAGTAAAAAGGTGAACCTCATATAGTAAAAGGTGAAACCACTATAGGTAAAAAGGGAAGCCAGCCGAAGTCCCCTCCTCCGGACCAACACTTCCCCGCATCCATTTCCCCTAATACCACTAAAGCTAGCCAGAGTACACACCCAAGCCATCTCCTCTCCAAACACCACAAGGTACCTACACACACAAAGCTCCCAGGAGGCAAGCCACCACAAGCCCCAAGCCAAGCACAACGAGGAGCAAGATCATCAAAAGCAAGAAGTAGGAAGCCAAGAGCAGGGAGGCTCAAGCACCAGGCCACCACACCACCACCAATCTCATCCTCAAGACCGGAACAACTGAGTTCATCCCCAAGACCAACAAGATCAACCAAGCTCCCTCCTTTGCATTGTATTCACCCTAGTAGGTAAATCCATACCATCCATGCAAGTCCAAGAACATAGGACGGATGACAACCATAGTTCTAGGCATAAACTAAAGAACTAGTGAATCAATTAGAGTTTACCCTTGGTCTCAGTAGGATGGCTCAATCGAGGGCGGCGTCGTGCGTGCCCGACAAATTAATTAATATACTCCCTGGCGTACATGTGTTCATTGGGTATCGTTGCAGCACTGCCATCCCAATTATGCCAATGATCATCATCAACCAATTTATCCAACTCACATATGAAAAATCATAACATATTACATACTAGCAGTAAGAAGAAATCAGATAGCAAGTAGAGGGAAGCGTTAGAATACCGCTAGTACTTAGAGGCAACCTCAGGTTGAGATGCATTCGGCAGGCACCTAGCGCGCCCAGTAGCCACCATGTGCTCCCTAGCTCACGAGAACCCTGGATACCATCACGATGCCACAATTCGAAGCACATCTACCACACTCCTCAGCCACCTCATGCAGAACAAATAATGAAATGTAACAACAAGCATTAAATCACTTCAAGTAAGCATCATCACAGGAAAAGGGTGAGGAGACTAGGAGCACTTCTCAGGTAAGTCCAGTAGTGACGAGGAGGCGATGGCCTTGGTAGGGCCGTGGAGAAGGATGGGGCCCCTGTGGTCCAAAGGCCCCTATAGCAACGACCCAGGTGGTTGGAGGAAGGGGAGAGGATCAATAGAAGCATCGGCTCGGCACAAGCCAGAGATAGCGGCAAGGGCATCGGAGACCGAATCAAGGTGGCATGGTCGTGGAGGAGACCAGTGTAGGGCGGCGCCGACGAGGTGGAGTCAACGGAGAGGCTGCAGCGTGAGAGGGGAGGGGACGGTTAGGAGCCGAAAGGGAGATGGCTCGGGGAGGCTGAGAGGGAGCCAGCGACGGGGCCAAGCCGGCAGAGGGGAGGTGTCAGGGAAGCAGGGCGAGGCCACAAGGCGACGGGCTGGCTATGCGAGGGGGCGGGCCAGAGGCCAACAACGTTGGGATTGGCGGTGTGGAGAGCCGGACCAGGAGCCATGGGGGAGAATTGATTGAGTAAGGAGAGGAACGTTGAAGAGATAAGGCAAGAGGAAAAGAAAAAGAAAAGAAGAAAGGAAAGGGGAGGGAAAAAGAAAAGGAGGGAAAGAAGAAAATAGGAAGGATGAGAAAAAAAGGAAATATATATATATATACACACACACGCATTAATAAAATTTTAAATTTCTAATGAATAATTCTTAAATGAACAGATTAATCTCATTAACCAAGTTTTATTGGAAACTTGATTAAATCGGTCGCAATGAATCTTTTTCAAAAATCTTTTAGAAATAAGTTATCAGTTTATTAATCTCCAAATAAATCTAATCTCAAAATTAATTGCAAGATATTCTAAACAAATGACCCAACCAGCAATTTAAAATCCACTATTAAAGAGGTAAACTTCAAAAGATATCCCCTCTGAATAAAATTCTATTAATGTGTGAATCAATAATTAAGAATATTCTTTTCTAAAAAAATCTATATTCACAATACTCGGCAGCAATATAAAAACAAATATGGAAATATAAATAACAAAACGACCACTCTAATAATAATATCAGAATAAAGGTTAACATAAGCAGGTGATTAAATAGAAAATTAAATACTACCAATAACCACCATAACGATTAAAATAGAAAAGCCATACTAGGCTGATACGCCAAATTAAAATAAGCCAAGCTAAAATATGACAAACTAATGCATCCCAAATTAAATAAACAGTCTATCTGTACCAATTTAAATCAAGACAGGAAATAGTTGGATGCCATAAAACATGCAAAAAATCTACTAAAATATAATATTATATAATTTCAAGAATTAAATCAAATCTGACCGGTGATTATTTGCAACAACCGTGCGAGGACGGTTATTTTTGCCAAAATTCAGGCAAGCAATTCCTTAATCACATTTAAATATTTTTAATCAGTCATATTTACTTATATGTGATATCACCAATGCATGTGAAATCAATTTTCAGAAAACAATAAATCGGACGCGGTTAGAAAGTGGTTATGTTGATGAATTGCTGCGGCAGTAGTTGATTATTGATGTGTTGAAATGGCTCATCCAACGAATGGAGCCGGTGTCGTATATATATCAGGGGGTGGAGGGTGCCATGGAGTTGTGCATTGCCTGAGGGGCATTCTACATAGACTACGATATAAGGATAAATTACTACACTCACATAATGAGCCGTATAATTCGTATTAACAATAGTGTATGGAAACGACCAGAAAAGATTGTCCTATGATGGTGTTAGAATCTTCACATTGGGTAATGAATAGATAACTAGGAGTATGATGCTGTGTATGCCGAAAGTCCTAGTGAAGAACACAAAATCAGACCTAGCGTTATATTTAAACACCATGAGATGAGTAAAGCCGTTGTTAGTCAGAGTACAGTGCTACCGTTGTTAGTAGGAGTACAGTGTTACCATTGTTAGTCTGAGTACAACTGTTAGCTGTAAGTCGGCGGGACGGCCTAGGGAAGGTGTCCACGACTCGAGTTAGCAGGGTTGGAGATCTAATACCTGAGTAGCGATAAACATTATGAGTTCTCAACTGAGGTTAGGTTCACTATAGGTAAAGTGGTACAAACCTGCACATGATCAAATCATAAATTCATACATGTCTCCTGGATTGGAGGCTACGAAAGATAAGTGTGCCTCATATACGAGTGCTAATAGAATTTTTGATAATTAAAAACTGGAAACATAGATTTTCCTAATAAAACCCTATTTTCTAAAAAGGATTTGAGGAAGGTATATATGAGATGGATGTGGATGTAGAAAAAAATTCATTTAATGCATCTTGTTATTAATGCTTGCTGAGTACTCTTGTACTCACCATTGCTAAATCCCCCTTTACTTAAAGAATTGCGTCAATGATCAGGTGACCGACTAGGATATGAATCACGATGATTATGCCTATGAGGCATAGGGTGAAGATTGCCAGCATGATTAAGACTATGAGGAGGTGGACTACCAGGAGGGCTATGTTGTTTGGTTAGACTGTACTCTAGCTTTTGTCAATCTCCGGGATAATTAGTATTTATGTGTTATATTTTTGTTGTACTTGAATCGTATGTATAATTATGTTGGACTTGTAGCCCTGCGTGGCAATGTAATATAATAAGCTTCTATTTCTGTCTCTAATTATTGTTTCTACTGCAACACTCTGAACACGGTGTACTAACTGATAAAATGGCTGGTGCGCTTGATATTTTGTTAGCTAATATGCTGAGATTGGTATAATTAACTAAGAGTAATGACGGTGATTCACGTATAGTACAAAAAGCTCAATGCATGAGAGTAAAAAAGGTTAATTGCAAAGTTTAAAACATACTATTTGTAACAACCCAAAATTCAATAAAATCAGAAATGCAATATTAAAAATATCCATATGATTTATTGTCCTGTTTTCTGATTTTTCTTGAAATAAAGAAAATTCTTTTGGCTTTTTCCTATTAAAAGAAATCCAAATTCTCAATATAGCAAAATGGTAAAAGACAAAAGGTAAAAACCTAAAGTCAGTAAAATCCTTAAAAATCTAAGAATCATATTTGTGCCACTTGCTCTGTTCTGGCATTAATAAAATAAAATAAAATACAAAGATAATCATGAGGAGACAAGTGGAAATCTGAACCAAAAGATTTGTTCAGGATTTTTATTACATTAACCAGAGTTGAAATTTTAACCATGCCGACATATTAACCTAACCCAACCCTGGTAAAAATATCAAGAATTTATCTCTTCATTTAGTAATTTTTGAAATTCAAGAACAGTCAATCTTAAAAACTGGAAAATGCAGTGTCAGAATTATTAAAAATAAAATATCAAATATAAAATTTTGAAAATTTTAGTAAAGGTATATAATATTAATAAGAATCTTTAAAAAAAATTCATAAAATAATAAATTTATTTTAGCCCTCAATTAAATGAAAAACAGAATCAGTAAAAACCTTTAACAATGAATTGTCAGATTTTTAAAAATATTTTTACTTATCTCATTTATCTGAAAATTTTACTAGACCATATTATTTACCTTGCCGACCTTTGTAAAAAGTTTTGTAAAATTTTGATCTTATCTTCTAGCCTAAACTTCCGATTTTACCCTGAACTATCCAGAGTTGTCCTGAGATTAAAACCTGTCTCGCCGACAAGTGGGCTCGCCTAGACAATTTGTCTCAACAATGACCACCTTTACTCTCTCGACCGCCCGCCCCACCTGCGCCTTCACCTCTCCGTTTCTTTCCGCTTTTCTCCGTAGCCGCCGTTCTCTCGCCAAAGCTTCACCGCCTCCCGTTTGTCTCTTTCCGCCGCAACTCTTCGTCAGAGATCGCCAAAGACGTCGCCCGGAAGTGCCGCACCCACCTCGCCTCCGTGCTCTCTCGCGCGGAATGGCCGAAATCGCCGCGCAAGCCGCCGCCTTCTCCTCTGTCTACACCTGTGCCAACCGCCTCTTTAGGCTATTTAAACCCGCCAAAGACATCGCCGCTCTTGTACTTCCTCCAGAACCAACAAAACCGAGCCAAACCGCCTCGACACCGTCGACCACCCTCTTCTTCCTCATCTCGGCCAAATACCGAAAGAGGGAAATCTGCTCAATCCAAATATCCGCCAAACCATTGCTCAAATAAATTCACCCTAAGCACCGCACTAGCCCCTACTCTCTTCCCGAGCTTCAATTCTACCTCTTCTTCCCGTGAGCTCCTCCGAGCTCCTCCTTCCGCCACCGCAGCCGCACGGTGAGAGCTCTCCTCCATTACTCATTTTCTTGCCCGAACTCAAAAATGAGATCGCTGTGGTCCTCTGATGCTCTCTGCAGTGTCCCTTTTTCCTCGGGAAGCCTTAGTTCGCCGTGCCGCCGGTGAGCCGTGGGCTTCGCCGCCCCTCTCCGGTGGCAGGCCGCCTCCGGCCATCTTCGGCCGAAGCACCACCTTCCCTAGGATCGCGCAAGTGTGCTGAGCAAGAAAGTGGAACTCATTCCACTTCTCCGGCAGTGCTTCGCCGTCGGCGAGCCGCGCAGCCGTGCTCTCTGCTCGGAGTCACTGACAATCGGACCCACATGTCGGTTGCACGTGCTTTGTCGAGCCACTGACATGAGGGACCCTTTGTCAGTCTCATGCGTCGCGTGAGCTCACGGTCGCACACGTCAGCAGCACCACGCGCACGCATCTCACTGCCACCTGGGCCCGGCATGTCAATGCCTCGGTCCGACGCGGTGCGGAAAGGGAAAGCGTAGTTCTGATCAGAAGGCGTACTTTCCATTTTTAGTATATTTACTAATTTTCTGTATTTACAAAACCGAATGCATACAAACTTAAATATCTTTTGAACTATCCAACCAAATAAAGTGAAATAAATTTCTAAATTCATCTAAAATCATGTAGATTCAGAATATGCAAAAATATTTCAAAATGAATTCTGTTTGAATTTCAGATTTAAATTTAAAAAAGAGTTTGAAATATGTTGTGAATAGAATTTCCGCAATTCAACTTCAAATTGAATGAAACAAATTTTATTAGACTCCATGCTCTGTTAGGAACCTGAATATGCAAAAATACTTAGGGTGTACCATGGAAAATAATTAAAGTATAATATAGGGTAAGAAAGTAGTTCCATAATGGTAATTTAAATAATTTCAAAATTTAGAAATTGAAAATCCAGACTAATGAAACCTGTAAAAATGGTCTCTGAAAATGATAAATGAAAGTGAATTATTCAAGAAACTAAGATTGGCTATTATAAGAACTTAATCAGAAAATATTCAGAAAACTTGTAAATCAATGAACAACAAATATGTTAATTCAAACAGTTGATTTTATTTGATTCTTATGTCTGATCCTTTCGTTTTGTTGGAATTGCCATGTTATTATTATTCGACGTGTAGCACCGATTTAAACACGTGAATTCGACGATCGGGAGTTTGACGTCGAGGATCATCAACAAGGCAAGCACCCCCTTTGATCATGTTGATCCCAGTTTTATAAATGTTTTCATTAAATGTTTTACTGCATACTTTATTTTACTAAAGTCTGCTATATTATGGGTATTGGTAGTTTTACCTGTAGACTTATGGAACTTCCTTGATAAGTATGAAATTATGAACCTTGATAACCATAGAATAGCATGGACATTATTTAATGTCAATTTGGGTTAATCACACTTAGTGACATGCTTAGCCATGCTTAAAGCAAAATAAAATCTTGACATGATTAAAAATGTTGGATATGACAACTTAATGGGTATGACCTTTCTTGGTTGGTATTTTGATCAAAAATGAAAATAAAACTATGATTTTGATGCGGGCAATTATTGGCAATAGCCGGGAGTACAAGGGACTTGTACGTAGTGTAGGGTGGAGACTATTGCCCGTATCGGATTAAGGACCGAACTACGTGTTCGTTAAACCCAAGAATTTATCGTACAACCACAAGTGCTGGTATGGGACAGCTCTAACTTATTAAGTTGCTTAAAACTAGCTTTGCACATTGGTAGGCCGAAGTAGTACGAGCCTCTTCAGTGACTGGTTGCTCGTAGGGGCGCCCACACCGAGGTGTTGGAGGTCACGTTTGCTAATACAACGGTGAATGCCATACTATGGACATGCTTAATCATTATTGTGGAGTGACTGTGCAAACATAAATACCATAGTACGGGTTTGATGTCACCGGGCTGGTGCAAAGTTAGGGTTAAACAATGTAACGGTTTAGTTATGATCTCCTTGCCGACACACCAAAGGAAGTGTGTTACTGGCCTGGCAAAAGAGGTTGATCATTACTTGTGGGTAAAGCTGTACAACTCTGCAGAGTGTCAAACTTTTCGAAAAGCCGTTCCCGCGGTTATGGGAATCTTGGTGCGCCAGCACTAGTTAACTGTTTTTATTTTCATAAAACTCTGGATTTCTACCTGGGACTGGTAGGAATGATTACTTGGAAATTTCTGTTGTGACAGTAGAAATGATTCTTGGAAATGGTTATGATACCCAGGTATTTGATTTTTTTTACTTATGCTTACATTCAGTTACTTTCAGTATTAAGCCGCTTTTACTTAAATTTCGTTTTACAATCTATTATTCTGTATTTATATTTCAATTTAGCTTTATGCAAAACAACCATGAGCCTTTCCTTGAAATGGCCTGCATATATAATAGGTTTTGCAAAAGTCTTGCAAGTACGTAAGTACTCAACTTGCCCGTGTTGATGTTTTTTTTAGGTGAAGAAACAGATTTCCCCGACGACACCTTTTATGACGCAGGATTCGGGGATGTGAACGATGAATTTTACTAGGGTTCTCCTTGTCAGTTGCCTGTGGGGATTTTGGGATAAAAGGCATACTACAAGATGAATGTCTCCACTGTTATGCTTTTACTTTTGGTATTGTAAGAATGTTATGTAATTGCTTCCGCTGTAATAATAAAGTTGTGTATGACTGTGATATCAATTTGTATTTGTGCGTACTAGCCACTGATCATGGGACTAGTACTGTACGCACATGGTATCCATTTTCGATATTAATTTATCGAAAATGGGGGCCTTACACTATTGTCATGAAACAATTAATTACTAACCTTTATTGGTTGCAGTAATTTTACTATGTTGTAAATGATTTTACTGTCACGCCTACTGTAAATTTTTACTATAGTGTATCTGTGATTTTCCTATTTCGATCAGTACCCTTCACTGCAATAAAAATAATCTTGGTACTAATGAGTCAGTGTGTGTATACGAATGAGAATGATTTACTATGGTGCTTTCTATATATTTTAATTATGCGGGCCACCACATAGCTATCACTACTACACGAATATACATCACAATCGGTTCTTTTTATCATCACAATCGGTTCTAATGGCGACACAAAGTCATGAGACAGAGATGAGGCAGAGCTATTACAGTCGGTTCTTACCCAATAGAGATGAGTACGTCATCTCTATCGGTTCTTTACAAGAAGCGATAGAGATGAACCCATCATCTCTATCGGTTCTTTTTTCTTTACAAGAAGCGATAGAGAAGAACCGATAGAGATGACACTCTCATCTCTATCGCTTCTTCTAAAGAACCGATAGAGATGAGGTGATCATTTCTATCGCTTCTTACAAAGAACCGATAGAGATGACGCACTCATCTCTATCGCTTCTTATAAGGAACCGATAGAGATGAGTATGTCATCTCTATCGCTTCTTCTAAAGAACCGATAGAGATGATGTGGTCATCTCTATTGCTCATTAGAAAGAACCGATAGAGATGACCTCCTTATCTCTATCGTTTTCTTCTCAAAACCGATAGAGATGAGGGGGTGTGCTGTTTTCCCATTCACTCTCCAATCAGCACATATTTCACACAGTATTCACATATCACATTTACACAACAATAGCATATATTATGCACATATCACATTCACAGAATACAAACATTTATTACACACATATCACATTTGTTCACAAAATAGAATTCAAACATGCTTCACAGTCAGTACACATGCAATCGCATTCACATATGTAATATTGTTCACATATGGACTATTAAGAGCTTTTAGGATCTGTAAACCTACCCATCTGCGGATAACTTCTATCCAGTATCACTGGCATAAGTGGTCTCGTAACTTGTTGAGTGCAGAGATGTCTAAGCTCTTCTGTGGGATATTGATATACTGCAAAATAGAAACAAGTGCTCTAATTTAAGTTTTGAAATTTCTATGTGAAATGCTAATTGTATTATTATGCATGTATATATACCTTAGGGAAAAGGTCTGAGCCGCCAACCACGATCATCATGTGCTGCATGACGTACAAACTACAGTGGTCGTCGCTACCCTGTTGATGACACTGTGAAGAAAGAAAAAGAAATTAAGAGATGAATAATAGATGTCAGAAAATATTAATTTTATATATGGCAGGCACTTGTACCTTGAAGCGCACATACTCCAGCTTTGAGCCCTTTTGTCATCGTGTTTTCCTCCTTCAGCGACGTAGTTCAAGAAACCCCTATATACATTGGAGAGATGCCGTTGAGTCAAAAAAATTAACGTAGTTAAATATAGAAAGTGTTCGGTAAGAGTAGTGCACTTACTAGTCCAAAGGAGGCTTGATCGCGTAGGCCATCGGTCTCTTCTCAATCGAGTTAAAAGTGTAGACTATGTTGTCACTCGAAACGATCATGAGTAGAACCCAATGGTTGCTTTTTAAATGGTATGCAGCGAAGGAAATAAGTTCACACACGGTTTAAGTGCGTACAAGTAATTGAAGGGTAAAATAGTACTTACTCCTCATGGTATGGTAGTAGAACGAAGTCCTTCGACTCAGCTCTCAATGCCCCCTTGATGTAGCCGGCAACCCATTTCGGTTGAAGCCTAGCCATGGTCGCGGACACAAGCTCAGGGTCGACGAACCCAACTGGTTGTCGATTCATCACGACTCGCTGCCTCATTGCCCTGCAACTCGTGTCGAATATTAAAAACATAATGCAAAATCAGCTTCCAAGATCGTACAATAGAAATATCGATGGCTATCAGTTGGTACAGACGGAACAGATCCTCGAAACTATCTGGGAATGTCCCATCCTCGCAGCGGAAATATCCCTTTCTGTATTTAACATTGAAGTCGACTCGCCGCTCGCTCTCTTTCACTTTGTCAACGTACCATCCATGGAGCTGTCGAGTCCACTTGCCTAGAGGATTCAATTTGCTGGAAGACAGAAGGGGCTTTCCATGTACGTAGGCCTTAAAATCATAAGGCCTCTCTGTGGCCTGTGCCGACTTTCCTTTCTGTGCAGAAGGAGTCTCCGTGGCCGGGGCAGTGGGCTTTTCATGTACCTCAGGGGGCGTTGTGGCCTCAGTGAGCTTTGCCTTTTTAGAAGGAGTCTCCTAGGCCTCCAGTGGTTCTATGGCTGTCGTGCTAGTCCTTTTATGCACCAGCTCTGTACTCTGTGCAGGACTCGTCACGATCGTGGGAGCAGGCGCAGGTACGGTAGGAACCTACGAAGCACGCACATATGTAACTTGTTGCCATACTACTGGAATGGTACAAAAGATGCGGGGGATTTTTTCCTTGACCAGTACGACGCCTGTCGTGGGCCACTTGATGAATGACATCCGCGCTTGCCCGAGAGTGGTGATGTCTTCGTTGGGGGGAACTTGAGCACATGTGATAAGAAGGCGATGTGGACGTAGTCCACCTGGACCCTCATGTATCCCTTCCCCAATGGCTGACCATGCACTGTGTTGGTCTCCTTGCATGGAAATGCAACCCCACGTGCAGCCTCAACAGGAAATTCATCTTCCCGTTAGGGTGAGCTGGCACTTAGTAGGCGCCTGCAAAAAGTGCGCAACTTGAGAGAAAACATATGAAGAGCTACTCTCGTACCTTTAAGTTAGGCAAAATTAATTATTACCTTCAGCTGGGGACCGGACTTATCATTTTTGGAACCACAGCTACTTGGTCGTGCATGTGTTTCTCTCATGGCGAAGGCATCCGCTCGACTGGAGATCATCGCCATCATCTCGGACCTCAGGCGCTCCTCACGTGTCATCATCTCCATCCTCATCTCCACCTCACGTGCCATCATCTCCCCCCTCATCTCATCCTTGATCTCCTCCCTCAGCTGCTCCCTGAGCGTGTCCTTGGGGCGCTTTGCACGTGCCTCCCATGATCTTGATCTGGTACTCCTAGCGTCATCTTGGAAGTAGGACTTCTTTGTATGCCCCGCCCCTGTGGTAAGTACCCGGCCCTTATGGTCTGGCTTCTCGATCGCAGAGGACAGGATGTCATTTGACCCTTGGCTAAGAAAGGTCCCCTGCTTTTTTCTCTGGCTTACCTCCTCCTGCAAGAAGCGGGTATGAATTAGATCTGAAATACAACAAGAAGGGTCGATTGCAATGTACTAAGTTTGATGTCTTACGATGGTGGAGACGACTTGCGCGGTAGCAGGGTTTAGTACTACCAGCTGCCCGTCTGTAGTTTTCTTTGTCCTCGCTAACACCCAGTCACGTGCTCGCTCCTCACATATGTGCGAGTAAGGCATCGCTGTCACGAGTTCGCGCACTCCTCGGTTAGTCGTGCACATTCTTCTTTCTTGCCTTCATAGCCCCCTGAACTGACGTGGTGCGAGTGCGTGTTCTGCCTCCGGGTATCAATGTTCTTCTGCCTCAGCTCCTCCGCCTCGGGCATACTCTTAATCCTCGTGAACTCCTCCCAAACATCAGGAGTCATGAACGGATACCTCTCGAATGGCGTACGGCCTTTCAGTACGTACTCAATGTGCATGAAGACCCTGAAGTGCCTCAGATCCACACCCATCCTCTTCAAGGCGTACCGCCTGGCATTATTTTCATCCTCCTCTTCTATAATCCATTTGCCCTTAATCTCATCCCACAGCCGATTCTTCTACTCGGCACTAACTTCCTTTCTCCAATCCTTAACCATTATGGGAACTCTCTCCCTCGCTAATTGGTCGAGGAATGAGCGATATCGCCCCTTGTACTTAGGAGGACCTGTGCAAACCCCCGTGGCATTGAAGTGGAGAACCTGTGCCGTTCTCCCTGCGACCCCTTTGTTCGGTCCTCGGGCCTTCCTCACCTTACTCCGCCCCTTAATATTTGGAACTTGGCTCGGCTTAATACTTGGAACTTGGCTCGGCCCCTCAAGGGCACCTTCTACTCTGTCTAGCGATGAGCCGATGCTCTCTAATTGCGACATTTTGAGTTTTATTATCTAAGATGGTCATATATTTGACATGAGAGAAAGTAATTCGTAGCTATAATGTGAACTTGACAATAAATCATGTAAAGCAAAAGCTGAACGAATAATTCATAGTATTTAATTGTTCTAGCATACTGAAGTAGAGTAACAGATGAAGGAATGATCTTCAAGAAAAGTCTATCTATTGACATTTACTCCATACATACCAACGATAACTCGTAATCTATACATAATTTTGATCCTAATCCCATTCGAGGATATGTGGTTCGGGCAAGTTCTTAAGCCGTTATACAACTCCAGAGGAAATTTCGACAGCATCTCTCCGCTGTTCTCCAGATACACGTCTCGATAACAGGTCAAGAGGGGTGTGCATCCGGAGAACACCAGGGAGACACCACTAAAATCTACTCTGGAGTTGTACAACAGCTCAGAAACTTGCCCGAACCACATATCCTCGAACTGTCCAAAGAACGTGGATAATTCGAGACTGCTTGCTTATAAATATGCCATTCCAGCATATTTACAAATAAGCACTCTCGAACGGGAGACGTAATATGCTGAAAATAAACACATGTCCAAAAATAATTAATCCATGCTCAGATAGTTAATTGAGGATGTCAACAATTTCCTAGTATTATGCTGAAAATAAATACATATAGGATTGGATTTTGCTCTGAACTTTCAACTGCACACATGCATCCTAGAATATATCTAGATAGAACACCAGCCATTCACAAATTTTTGGCCGACTGAACATGAGAACGTTGAACATATTAGGTGAGAGCTTGAGAGGTGGTTTACCTTTTCTATACTTAATGAGAAGACATCACTTATTGATTGAAGTGTCACCAAGACTGCAAATTAGCACACTGCAAATTAGCAAATTAAAGTGTCACCAAGACTGGAAGCAAAATACTGGTGAGCTTAAGTTGTTTGAAAGTCTTGCATAGAGAAGAAGCTGTTCTTTGTCTTTGTCAGGAGGACTTCTATGTGATTATGCAGCTGATATATTTCCCTTACAGAATAATACCATTTCTTATGTGCAATAAACGTTGGCAATGATATTTTGTATCAATTGGATTATGGTGAATTGAATAATTAGAGCTAATTTTGAATCTTTGATTGAACCAGCAAAAGGCGTAGTTCTCATGAAGCCTACTAGTTTAACTTCCATGGGTGACAAAGCATGAGAGCGTCAAGACCTATCTGCTTTTCTCATGAAGCCTACTAGTTCATGCTAGAAATGTTTGACGTATTCCACAACCCTGAAGTAGATCAAACACATGTTCTAATATGCCAAGTTTCGATGCTAAAATGTTTATGATAGCCACATCAACCTGACATCAAATCATTGGTGTGAAAACATTGAACATTTCTGTGCATTTTTCTTCTAGTGCTGCCAGATAAGAATTATCTATTTATTGTGTTCAGCTATTATTGAATATTTGAATGTTAATTTTCTCTGGATGTCACAATTACAGCGAGCTGTCAAAGTAATGGCCACAGATCTAATTCGTACACGACATCAGATTACAAAGTTCTACAAGCTTACATCTCAGCTTCTAGGAGTGTCTTTAAGAGTTATCATTTCACCGCAGATTCAAGAAAACAAGCCACAACCTTTAATTTCACACTGAACTGGCACAAGAAACCATAATATTTTACCGAGTTAATTGCCAGTGGGGGGATCTTGGTGCGGGAGGCGATGGTGGCGACGGAGCCGGAGGCGTCGGAGCGGGAGGCGACGGAGCTGGAGGCGCTGGAGCGGGAGACGACGCGCGGGAGGCGCCAGAGCGGGAGGAGCTAGGATTTGGAAAATCACGCGCGAGAGCTGGAGGTGCGCGTGAGAGTGAGCTTTGCCGAAATGTTGAAGTGCGTGGGTGAGTTAAGGTGTCAACACTTTTATCTCTATCGGTTCCTCCTCAGAACCGACACAAAAGATAAATCACACTATCTATTTTCAGGAAAAATCGACACAAAAGTATATAAGTACACTATCGGTTTACAAAAAACCTGACACAAACGACTAAATAACTGTGTCAATTTTCTATATGAACCGATACAAAAAGTGAGTTATCTGTGTCGGTTCTCTGTGTAAACCGATACAACTAGATAATTATCTATGTCGGTTTTATATCCGAACAGATACAATTGGAGAGCTCATTTGTGTCGGTTCTCTATGTGAACTGATACAATTACATGTATAAATCTATCAGTTTCTAAGTAAAACCGATACAAATGTAGGTTTTAAGATATTACTATCGGTTCTCAGTAAAAACCGATACAAATTACCGTACATCACTATCGGTTTTGTGAATAAACCGATACAAATATACAAATATATGTAAATATATGGGAAAATGAGGTTAGTAGGCACAAAACGACACTACTGAGAGCACCCACATATACGTAGACTGAAGTATCTCTATCGGTTTTATTTAAAAACCGACACTACTGAGAGCATCCGCAAATACGTAGATTGAAGTATCTCTATCGGTTTTATTTAAAACCGACACTAGTGAGAGCACCCGTATATACGTAGACTGAAACATCTCTATCGGTTTTATTTAAAAACAGACACTACTGAGAGGACCTGCATATGCCTGGACTGAAGATATCTCTATCGGTTTTTTCATAAAGCCGACACAAATAGTTGCCATAGCAACGTATGTTTCTCACCAAAAAAACAAACATCACTATCGGTTTTACAAAAAAAACCGACACAGATGCTGAGATATCACTATCGGTTTTTTAATAAAACCGATACAAATAATAGTATTATTTTTTACAAAAAAAAAGAGAACATCACAAATAAAAGCACCACATGACTATCGGTTTTATAAAAAAAACGACACAAATTGTTAAATATCATTATCGGTTTATTAAAAAAACCGACACAAATTCTCCAATATCACTATTGGTTTTTTAATATGACCAACACAAATGTTGTTCACTGCACTATATGTTTTCCAGATAAACCATGAAGTCTGAATTTGCAGAAATATCTGATAAAAGAGTGAAAATGCCATAACTTTTGCAAACATAGTTGGAATTTTTTGAAATTTTGCAGGAATATACTTTGTGATACTACAAATCTTTTTCAAAAAGGATTTTCGCAAAAAGAGTTAGCATTGAAAAAAGAAGCCCAAATTCACTTTGTAGGCATGATTTTTGTTCGACGAGTAAAAAAGTCAAATCTTTCTCAAATAAAGTCAAGTATTTTGAAAATTTCCAGAAATGATTTGATGTGGAGTGCCTTCTTTTTCTTGCATTAAGTAGATACATACCACAATCCATTGACAAAAATTGTGAAAGTTTCATACGTACACATAACCTTTGCAAACACGAAACTACAGTTATGTACAATACAAATATTTGAAACACAGAGCAACTGATACAATGACATACTCCTTTCATTTACAATACAACCCTTCTTGATGATCTACACACATGTAATTTCTTCCATGTGTGTCGTCGTCGCCGCTAAGACAGGCCCCACCCTCAAATGGACGTATTTCATCGAATTGGTCATATTCTTCTTCATCTATGACATTTTTGACACCAACTATCCACCGCTTGCCATAAAGGACGACGTGCAACCTCGGATTGACCGGATCACACATAGAAGACTTGATTTACTTGCTTCAAAATTATGAATGGGTCATCTTTATAGGCGAGTCCGTTGAGATCCACAAGAATAAAACCTCTCTTGTCGACCTTCACTCCATGTGGAAGTCCCACCCACTTACATCGGAACAATGGAATTTGGTATATTCCGTAATTGAGCTCCCAAATTTCTTCGATCAACCCGTAGTAAGAGTTCATTGCCATTGAGAATCCTCCTTTCGAGTGATGTTCATCGGACAAATCATCTATGCTTACACCACTGTTTTGAACAGTACTCTTCGCATCCTGACTTTCAGTGTAAAAGGTGTATCCATTAATATCGTACCCCTGCCATGTCTGTACAATAAATCTAGGTCCGTCAGCCAACCATTTGACAGTCTCACTAACAGAGACCTCTGCCTTTTGTTTGAACCATGTGAGAAATCTATCGTTGTGTTCTCACATGATGGAAAGTTCATCCATATATGGATTCTCTTCCCGTAATATCAACTTGTGCTGCTCGATGTACCCTACAACTTCTGCGCTATGCTGCAAGACTGTCAGATGCGCTTTGCAATACATATCAAACCGTGGCCTCGTTAGTTTCGACCCAACGGTTCCTTTGCCAGCAAGTCTACCCTCATGGCGAGATAGAGAACACCGATTGCTTGTCTTTTTTCGAGATAGTCCACGCAGAACTCAATAACCTCTTCAGTCCTATAACCTTCAACAATACTACCCTCAGGCTTTGATCAATTCCTTACGTAGGACTTTAATATAGTCATGTACCTCTCGAATGGATACATGTAACGTAGGAATATGGGGCCACATATCTTAATCTCTCTGACAAGGTGAACAACAAGATGGACCATGATGTCGAAGAACGATGGTGGGAAATACATCTCAAGCTGACATAAAGTCTGCACCACCTCACTCTGTAGGTTGTCTAGCATATCAGGGTCAATAACTTTGCACGAGATCGCATTGAAGAAATAACATAGCTTCGTAATTGCAAACCTAACATCCTCTAGTAGAATATTTCTGATTGCAACTGGGAGCATTTGGGTCATCAAGACATGGCAGTTGTGGGGCTTCATGCCCAGCAACTTCATATCATCCATGGACACAAGTTTCTTAATGTTTGCGGAGTAGCCCGATGGAACTTTAATACCTTCGAGACACTTGCAGAGGTCTTCTTTCTCCTTCTTGGATAGCGTGTAGTATGCAGCGGGGATATACGGACTTTTCCATTGTCCTCAATCACTGCAAGCCTGAGCTTGATTCCCATGTAGGCCATGTCGTGACGAGCATTTACACCATCCTTGGTCTTCCCAGGTATGTTCAGCAGGATACCAACCAAATTATCGTAGACATTCTTCTCAACGTGCATGACATCAATACAATGTCGGACATCTAACTCCTTCCAATAAGGTAAGTCCCAAAATATGGACCTCTTCTTCCAAATGATCCTAGAACGAACAGATTTACTGCTCTTTCCATACAGAAGTTCGATATCCTCCATATGTGAATATACTTGCCTTCCACTCATAGGCTGCGGGGCCGAACGAACTTCCCTCTTCTCATCAAATTTATCATCCATTTTACGGTATCGATGACTTCGAGGTAGAAACCTACGGTGACCCATATACACAGTTTTCTTGGAATTCGGCAGCCATAGGCTCTCAGTCTCCTCTTCATAAATAGGACATGCTTTGGCTCCTTTCGTATTGTAGCCCGCCAAATTACCAAGGGCTAGGAAATCATTTATGGTGCAAAATACCATAGCCCGTAGGGTGAAATGCTCTCTTTTTTACGCATCCCACACCATGACCCCTCATTCCACAATTTTACCAAATCCTCGATCAGTGGAGCAAGATACACATCAATATCATTTTTCGGCTGTTTGGGTCCCGAGATTAGTAACGACATCATGATATACTTCCGCTTCATGCACAACCAAGGAGGGAGGTTGTAGATACACAACAGAACTGGCCACGTGCTGTGATGACTGCTCATGTTACCAAACGGATTCATTCCATCGGTACTTAACCCAAATCTTATGTTCCTCATTTTGGCACCAAACTCCTCATGTTTCCAATCGATGTTTCTCTATTGAGCCGAATCAGCAGGGTGTCTCAGTTTGCCATTTTCCTTTCGAGACTCATAATGCCAACACAACAATTTTGCCTCTCTAAGATTTACAAACAACTATTCCAGACGGGGAATGATGGGAAAGTACCACAATACCTTTACTGGTGTACCTTTAGTGACCTCTTCACCGTCGTTGCCCCGGCTCTTACTCTTCTTGTCGTTACGCTTCTCCTTTTATTTGTACTGGGACACACCGCAAACTGGACAAATGTGCAGCTCCTGATGTGCATTACGGTACAAGATGCAATCATTCAAACATGCATGCATCCTTTCTATTTCTATTCCAAATGGACATAGTAGCTTCTTCGCTTCATAAATACTTGTTGGCAACTCGTTTCCTTCCAGAAGCAGATCCGATAGAAGAACTAGAAGTGCATTAAAACTTATATCTGTCCAACGGTATTTTGCCTTCAGTTCAAACAATGCAAGAATCGAACCCAACTTGGTGTATTCTGCTTTGCAACCTATGAACAGCAGTTTGTCATTGTCTTCCATCAAGCTTTTAAACTTTTCAAACTCTCTTTCTGTGTAATTACCCTTCACATCCCGCAACATTTGCTTCAAGTTCTTCTCCTCAAACATATCAAACTGCAACTCGTCATCCGATTCCACCGTATCTTCGTTGCATACCGGAAGGGTACTACCTGTCTCCCCGTGATGGATCCAACACGTGTAATTCCTCATGAAGCCACATCGAATCAGGTGGTCCTCAATTTGAGCTGAGTTGTTAAATCTTCTCATATTAGTGCAATCATTGCAAGGACAATATATGAAGTTTACACCCCTCTTCACCATGTCCTCTTCGGTAATTTTTTTGAACTCCTTAACACCCCTCTGAAATTCAGCACTCACACGACTTTTCTGATACATCCATTCCTTACGGTTCATCTGCAATTAAACTTCACACAATAAATTAAAGAAAAACTGGAGCGACACCTAGCTAGCTATTTGAAATATTGAGACATCGTTTCATTTAATATTACCTTTTCAAAATAGAGGACAAGTCCCAAGATATATAAAATATGTACTCCTGATCGATACCTAGATTCTTCCTTGGTTTAGAGCTTCCAATTCCCTAGATAGGAGACATACATTTTTAAAATCAACAATGATATCAAATTATCTAATTATATAGTGCAGTAGCTTGCAAATCTTTTGACTACAACGAAACAAAACAAGGGTACCAACGATGACTACTAATCTCTAAATAGGTTTGATCCTAATCCCATTCGAGGATATATGGTTCGGACAAGTTCCTAAGCCATTGTACAACTCCAGTAAAAATTTCAGCAGCATCTCCCTGCTATTCTCCATATACATGTCTCGACAACAGGTCAAGAGGGGTGTGTATCTGGAAAATAAGGGAGACGCTACCGAAATCTACTCTGCAGTTGTACAACACAGCTCAGGAACTTACCCGAACAACATATCCTCAAACTTTCCAAAGAACATGGACAATTTGAGACTGCTCGCTTATAAATATGTCATTTCGTTCGGTATATTTATAAACAAGAATCCTCGAATAGGAGACGTAGGTTTTGCAGCCTAAACTCTAACATTCATCATGTGACAGTAATAATAATTCCATATTAACATCATAGCACTACAAATTATAAGATAATTAAATACATGTGTGCTTGTCAAATAAAGGGTGTAAAATCTGATAGGACATACACAATACCAATGCAGTCTAAACTTTCTTCGCGATATATCAAAATTACATAGTGCAAAATTGAAGGGGTTTGAAGGAATGCTCACATTTTGAAGAAAAATACAAACTCTGCAAAATGAGGGAAAATCTACTCAAGTTAGGGCTTCAAATTGACCTACTTAACATCCACTCTTGAGGATTTCAAATTTTCTCTCCCAAGTATTGCTTCCAACCACAGAATATGAGCTATGTTTTCGGGCGGTGGTGGAGAAATCTCCTCTTGAACAATAACAGAGACGAGTTCAGCTCGAATGGTATAAATAACCTAACGGGGCACATCACAATCGTTCTCAATTAAAAAGCCATAGTGATGTGATCATGCACATCACAGTCGGTTCTTACGCGAGAAGCGATAGTGATAAACGTTGTCATCACAATCGGTTCCCACATAAGAAGCGATAGTGATGAGCACGTGCACATCACTATCGGTTCTTATGTGAGAAGCAAAGTGATGTACACATCACTATTGCTTCTCACATAAGAACCGATAGTGATGTGCACGTGCTCATCACTGTCGCTTCTTATGTGGGAACCGATAGTGATGATCATGCACATTACTATCACTTCTCGTATAAGAACTGATTGTGATGTTCACAGTGCTACATCACAATCACTTCTAACCTGAGAACCGATAGCGATTATTATTAATACCCCTCCTAAGTCATCTGTCACAATCGTTTTTTCCAAAAAAGTTAAGAACCGACACAGATGAAGCGATAGTGATGTACCATTCTGTAGTAGTGTATACCGGTTGGTAGTCATTAGACTAATTTTTAATACATGCCTGCATGAATATGCAATAATCAATATTTATATGCAACATGCATGGCTAAAATTCAAAAACGAATAAATTCACCGGAGATATGTGTAGGATGATGTGGGAGATATGTGGCATCCATGTCAATCAAAATCCCTTTTGAATAGGTTTAGTGATCTGGTTTTGATAGTTCAGGGTTGTGCTGTAGATAGTTTTAGAATTGAGGATGGACTAATGCCACAGATCAACTTTTTTCCCCAATAATACTATGTATATGTAACAAAATAGCCTTAATTGTACAGTGTTGATTAATTATAGTAGCAACCTTTTTTATCTTGATTATAGTAGCAACCTTATCAAAAATTGTAGTCGGTTTCTAACTTCTTAGCATGAAAATGAGATTGATCGAGGGTTAATACATCTTAAATGGGATTAATTAGAGGATAAGATCAGAGCTGTCAGCCAGGTTACGAATGGTCTGCCAAGAGTTTTCCACGTTGGCCGACACTTCCAGGCCTCCATTTGTTTTTAAGATGTATGAATTAATAGTGGGAATTATTTTTTATTGAAATTAGTATGAGGAATTACTAATTAATTACACATATTAATATGGCCGGCGCGATACTTGGTTGGTCCGTACGTCGACCATCTATACCCCTTTATAATGTATGTAAACATTTTTTTCTACGTCCACCCCAAATAGTGCATCCAACTAGAGATGGCCCAACATTCGTGCACCCAACGAAACGTCCCTAGAAACTTGCCTCCATCAAAATTAACCTCTCAGATCGTTCCTCAGCTTTACTCACCCATATCCAATGGCCATTGTTTAGTGTGTCTAATCATCCCTGTGGCCCATAACAGACCTCCCTGACCTCCAGCATCATCAAGTAAAAGGAAACAAACGTCCTGGAATCAAGAAAAAGGAAACAAACGTCCTAGAAAAGGAAAAGACCATATATTACATGCTGGAAAAAGGAAACTGGGAGACAGGGCAGCACGGTATTATTTTTTCCGAATTAGGCTCTCTCGGCGATGAATTTGCGATTGTAGCCTCGAGCCGAAAAAATTCAACGTAGAGGTGCTGGAATTTTTTTTCCCACGTCCGAAAAAAATTCAAGTGGTGCCCGTCCATTGAATAATTCTGGGAAAATATGGAAAAATAAACTGCCCTCGCCGACCGCTGGATCCGCAGGGAAAAAAAGATAAAGATTAAACAGCACTCGCCGGCCGCTGGTTCCGCGAGAAAAAATTGAAAAAAATTAAGTAGCACTCACAGACCGCTAGTTCTGTGGATAAAAAATGAAAAAAAAATCAGCGCTCTCTGTGCGCTGAAATTAGGCTCTATGGGGCTAGATCCGTAAAAAAGTCTCGAGAAGGGTCATATTCGGAAAAAAAATACGATCACGAGGCCAAGACAGTAAAAAATTCAAGTTTGGTTTTCTTGCATGCGGATCCTCCCTGTTTATTTCCTTGTTTGATTCGCTCTCCTTACAAATATATAGTACGTACAGTTTTGACCAGGACAGTAAAAAATTCAAGTCTGGTTTCCTTGCATGCGGATCATCCCTGTTTATTTCCTTGTTTGATTTGCTCTCCTTTCAAATATGTAGTACGTACAATATGATCACAAGATAAAGTTGCTGCAGGGGGCAGGTTGTCTCCGACAACAAGGGCAGGGCGGGCGATCGGAGGCAGGGGCAGGGTTTCACCAGTGGCAAGGGGTAGGGCATCTCCGGCTATAGTGTAGGGGGCTCAGGATAGGGAGGGTGACCAGCGACAGGGCATGAGCAACACAGGGCAGGAGATGGGCAGGAGGGCTACCGGTGACTGATAGCAACGCAGGACGGGCGACGGGGCAGGAGGGCAATCGGCAGAACGCAAAACCGGCAGGACTGGCGAGCGGTAGGACCGTAGGAGGCCCAGATCGGGAGATTTTGGGATGGGAATTGGGGGAGATTGGGGAATGCGGTTGGGGATTGGGGGGAGATTGGGGGATTAGAGACGCACGGGACTAGAGAATGCAGCTGGGGGCTTGGGACTTGGGCTATCGGGCACTAGGGTTTGGTTTTGCTATCAGTGGGTCATGGCTAAATGGGTATAACAGGTACAGGTAGAGCATACCCATACTCGTGCCCGTTTACCCCGTGGATGATGAATTGCTCCCAATTCTGTACCCGTGGGCAAAGAAAGACTCCCATATCAGCCTCTATTAGGGTATTTACCTGTAGGTACGCGAGTAATCGGGCACAATTGCCATCCCTAGACTCGACTGATTAGTCAGCCGATTAATCGATGACAGTGACTATACTATCACGAATAGTTTAATCAGAGCAAAATTAAAATAATCGAATGATTAATTGACCGTATATTCAAATTAATCGCCCGTTTTCCGATTAATCACCTTTTCCCAAGTTAACCACGAAAATAGCTTATTTTCATGTACTAAGTATGATAAATTAGTTTATAATATTGTGTCACAGTGTTCATAGTACGTATGTTTTGGATGAAGTATAAACAATGAAATGTAAAATATGTTTTGTATAGTGATAATTTACAATAACTTAGGGTAACTAAAATATTTCTAATTAATTCTAAATGTATATAAATATATTAATAAGAACATATAATCGTCCGTTAAATTCTGATTAATCGTTTAGCGGTACCTCGGCCGTCCATCGAATGTATACCGTTTTTCACAACACTACCTATTGATGTGGTAGCACGAATCTTAAAGTTTTAAGACCTATTTAGTTTACTTCTAATAGTTACGAATGCTTGCCTTACCAAATTTTGACAGTGTTGACCAAATTTAGTACGTTTTTGGTTTGCTACCAAATTTTGGCAAGATAGTAAGTATTTGGTTTGCTACTAAATTTTGGCAAGATTATCTTCTCCCTTGGCTCTTTACTTTATTTTGTTAGTTATGATCTTCGGTTAAAATGGAAAGACCGAAATTCAGGGATTGTTTCTACAATTCATGTGCTCTGATCGGGAGCTTGCCAAAATATATTGGTTCGGTCCCGTTGGCCAGCGCTACAAATAAAGAGGGAGAATCCGGCACTCGAAGATACGAAAGTAAGAAAATCACGAGTTGCTTACTCCCGAAAATCATCCATCTGATCTGGTTTGTAGCGCAAGGCCAACGAAGACTGCATCCATCACCGAGAAAACTCGGTGCCCGATTTCATCATCGCGCTTGTTGCTCCTACCCGAATCAACCACACCGACGAGCCCTAATGGCATCATCTACATCTGTCTCGGGTTAGTTCATCTAACGTTTACTTCGCATTAATGTTTTGTGTGATCATGATTTAGACTATATTATGATGTTCATGTTTAGTTCAACCTAAGTTTTTTATCATTTGGTATCAGAGCCAGATCTAGTCTTTTCTTGATCCCATTAAGCCCGGTATGGATCTTGTTCTTGTCGGATAAAGTGGTTTTGGCTAGGATTAGCATTTCGCACGAGGGGATAAAGTAGATTTGAACCCATCCGAAACCCTAATCTGTTTTCCCCAAATTTATCCCCAAAATCCCAAACTAATCAAGAATTCCTAATGTCTAAGAGGGGGTTTTCGGGGGGCTTATCTTGTTCGGTCGTCGTCATCCTCCCGCCGGTCCGTGCCTTTTGCTCGCGCGTGGTCGCCCCGTGGGAGCGTGGCAGCCTGGTCGCGACCACCTCGTCGGAGCCATGCGTGGCGTCTGTCTCACCGCGCACGCTTGCGCCTTCGTCGCCGTCGATTCGTCGTGCTTCACGCTCGCCGTTCGCTCTCGCTCGATCGCCGCTGCGCTCTTTTCTCGCGGAGACAAAGAGGAAATGCGCTAGGGTTTTCCTCGCACGACGCTTTTGTTCCAGGCCGCGCGGCATCTCAGCCGCCCATTCGCGATTGACGGCCGTCATCTCGCGCGGGCCGTCATCTCGCGTCGTGCACGTGGGCCGCACCGTGCGTGCTGGGCCATGGAGCGATGGGCTGTGCTGCTCGCTGTGCCTCGGGCCGGGCTGCGCATCTGTTTTGGGCCGTGCGGTTGTGTTTTGGCGCGGGCCGCACTGCGCACTGCTGGGCAACATGTTTTGGGCCGGAATTCAGTATTTTAGCCCCTTTTAATTTTATGATTATTCACTCTTATTTAATTTCAGTCATAAGTATTGTTTATTATTATTTCCTGGGTATTAATATTCTGTTTAATTTTGATGTTTAATTTCTAAGTAAATTAATTAATGTAGCACTTAATTTTCACATGATGATTATTTATGGGCATTATCTCTAATTAAAATGGAACCAACGGGAAATTTTAATTAGAGATTATTGTTTAATGTTTAAAATTGGGATTATGCTATGACCATGTTCATATACTGACCAACGTTGTTTATGAATATGTGTTACCCTTAAGATAATTTAGTTCTTTTTCGTTTCTGCTCAACGGTTATGCGAATTTGAACTTTAATGTTTTTTGTCATTAGCAAGTAATTAATCAGACCAACATAGGGTTAATTTCATGCATGACTGTGATGACCCCCATTTTCACATACCTGCAAAAATAGAAATCTAATGTGCATTCCGTACTAGTCCCATGATCAGTAGCTAGTACGCACATACACACCAATTGGAATCACAACCATACAACGAATATTATTAAGCGGAAGCTATTATACAAAGAAAACTTTACAACTCAGAGATATAGCAGCAAAAGAAGTAAAGTCTTGTAGTGTGCCCATCCAAACCCACAGGCAACTGACAAGGCATAATCCCTAGAAAGACTCGGTGAAGAAAATCCCGCAACTTGCGACGAAAGAAACCTTCGAAGCTTCGCTAACTTATCCACCTAAAAACAACATATAAGCAAGGGTGAGTACTTTCGTACTCTGCAAGACTTTGGAAAAACCTATAATATATGCAGGCCATTTCGAAGGAGGCTACTACAGTTAATTTGCATAAAGCAGAATTGACATTGAGAAATCAAGTTATTTGTAAAAGAAATTTGTAAGAGCAAGTTGACTGATATGAAATAAGTAAAGCATAAGTAATACTCACAACCCTTCGTGAATATCGAATAATCCAGAAATGGAATCCAACAATGTCGATCCTTTGACATAAAGCAACAACTGCTAAAACAAGCTCAGACCAAAACCCATTTTAGAAAATACAAAACATTTAACTAGTGCAAGTTCACCAAGTTTCCCATGACCAAGGGGACGGCTAATCGATTAGATTTACACTCTGAAGAGGTGTACAACTTTACCCACAAGTCATGACCTTTTCTTTTTGCCGCATGTTTCACGCACCTTTGGCGTGTGGCCAGAATGTTCATGACGAAAACCATTACATTATCTAAGTTAACTTTGCATCAGCCCAAGACGTTAAGCCCTCGCCATAGAAACAGAAACACACACCCAAGACCTGGATCCATTCACATCACACCGAACACCACATTTATGTTCAAGGCAAGGTGTACACCGTTGCATTGGTATGTAGAAACCCCTACAAGCAGACCTGGAAAGGAATGCCTGTGCAATCTCCCGCCTTCCATAAATGCAAAGTTAAACTAGATAACTTAATTTGTTTAAGGATGTCCCATACCAACACTTGTAGTTGTACGAATTATCTTGGATCATACAACACAAAGTTCGGTCCTTAATCCGACACGGGCGATACTCTACCCTACACTACGTGCAAATCCCTCTGCACCTCCGGCTATTGCCAATAATCGCCCGCATCAAAACCATAGTTTTATTTTGGGTTTTTAATGAAAATACCCATAACCAACAGCTTCATTTCCAACATTTTCCATTTCTCAAGAAACAAATTTTGATCTGATCATCATTCTCATTTGTTCTAAAAGCATGGCTAAGCAAGGATAAAATGTAATCGCATATACCCATGGTGACATTAAGTAATTGTCTAAGCTCAATCTATGGTTATCAAAGGTTCACATGTCCATACTTATCAAGGAGGTTTCATGAGAAAACGGGTATAACTACAAGCACCACAAAATAGCAATTTACAGAAAGTAAACGCATGCATGAAACATTTTAATATACACAATGCAAATTAAATACTGGGATCAAGATGATCAAAGGAGGGTGCTTGCCTTGCTTATTTATTGCTTACGATGAAGATGTGGTCGTAGCTGACGGAGGCGACGACGGAGAAAGGAACGTCGGATTCTACACGTCGATCAATCGGAAAATATAGCAAATAATAAACTTCAATAAGGGCAAAAAGAAAACAGACAGAAAATCAAATAAAGATTCACTGCGGAAAACAGAAACGCTTTAGGGTTGAATTATGATTTTAAGATCTCATGATTTAGGTAAAAACACATTCATATACTTAATGGCGTTATGACAAACAAAATATGGTTTCTTTTATAGATTATCTATTCTTGATTTACGAATTCAAGAGGCTAAAATTATGAATTCTTGTATTTATGATTTTCAATTATAGATGCTAAAATTATTTGGATTAAAAGAATTAAAACACTAATTAAAGGAGTTATGCGAATAGCACTTAATTCTTTAAGTGATTTTGCATAAAAGCGATTTGAATAAGATAGATCTATTAAGCTAGATTACTGGATTTATTTATGGTTTTTAAGAAGGCTATGGTGATATAAACATATTAGCTACAACTTCTTCATTATTACAAGGTTCACTTATTCATATTATGAAGTTCATTAAACATAATATTTAGGGTTATTTAACTAACATGATTTATGTGGAAAGCATGATGAAATATGGTTATTTCTTCGGAATTGGATAGCATATACTTTGAAGAACATATCTAACTTGATTTTATATATTTTAGTGTTTAGACGAGACATCATATTCATTGTTGAAAAAGCTTATATGATATTAAAGGTTACGACGACCATAATACTTAAGGGTATTCAACTAGCAGGATTTAGTTGAAAAGCGTGTTGTAAATAAAATATTTTTCCAAAATATGATAGTACATATCCTAAATATCATTTCTAAACTGATCTTCATAATTTTTGCACTTAGACAAGGTATTCTACGGGTTGATGAAAAAGCTTGAGTGTTTCCATTACTACACGACAAAGGTTCAGTTTTTGGTATAAGATTGCAACTACACCCTATAAGATAATCTACCCATTTTTCAGGTATTAATAGGGTATGACACTAAGAGTGTTTTAAAGTTGAATTCGCAATGATTGGCCTTTATCAAAGATGTTTTTCCATATAAGAGATCATTAGGGTCTATTATGGACTTAGTTCAGATTAGCACAAACACAAGATACTTTTGTATAAACAGCAAGAGTATTATTTTTCAGGTTATTAGGATTTAGTTTTGTCAAATTTGAAATTATCTTGTGAAAGTTATAATTATTTGGATTATACAAGCAGTAATATTCCGACTACTAAACTTTTACTATTTTCCATGGTAAACCTTAAATATTATTATACATCCGGGATCCTTGTGATACTAGGAGTATAAAAAAACTGGTTTGGTGATTATTTGAATTTATTTGATCCATATTTTAACTATCTGATTTTCTATGCACATATATACATTTGCACTTAGGTTATTTCATATTTTTCAAGATAGTTCAAATCAAGTTCATTTCTTAATTATTTTGGCAAATTTTGGTATTCTACTGTCACACTAATATTTATAAATCAATTTTGTCTATTTCACATTTCTTTCATATAAGTTATGCTTATTTGAATTTCTAATGCATTGAATGAAATCTTTAATAGAAAGTAGTACAAACATAAATGAAACTTAAATATTTTTATATATTTGAACTTCTGGAAGCATAAGGATTTCACTAAAATTGGTTCCATTCAATTCCAAGTTTGTTTGCAGAATTTTTGTGTAGAGCATATCTTTAGGCATTTTATTCAAATTTGAATTTCAAATACACCCAGTGAACATTTTCAAAATATTATTGCATATTATGAAATTAACTGATTTTACATGAATATATAAATTTATTTCATTCAATTTGGAGTTATAATGCAAAATCTATAAGCATTTGAATTAACTCGGTTTTCTGAAAATTAAAATGAAATTCGTAAATACGCTTACACAGAAGGGAAAACGCCTTTACCGGTTGAACTCAGGGATTTTGCGCTAGCTGACAAATGGGCCCGTAGCGCAGCGACACTGAACAGAGGAGGCGGCTAGGGCAGCTCGCCGGCGGCGAAGGGGCTCTGCCGAGAGCTCGAGGAGCACCAGGGTGGCAGTGCGCACACGACGGTGGGGTCAGATGGTGGCAGTGATGGCCGGAGTGAGCTACCACTGGAGGCCTGCGGCGGAGGAAGGGGAGGCTCGCTGGAGAAGAAAAAGGAATGAGTCTCCGGCCGAATCGGTAACGGAATAAGCTTCAGTGAGGTCAGAGGATTCCATTTTACTGGTTTGTTGGAACGGGGCTTGGCGAAGCAGCTCTGCCACTGTGCGCCGGAGTTGGAGAAGAAAGGCATTCATGGCGACAGTGAACTGAGTGATGCTTACTGGAATTGAGGACGCGCAAGGGTTTACAGATGCACTAGAAGGATTTAAACGCAATCAATTTTCAAAGATGCTCCCGAATCGCTCGGATGGCTTTCTCCCCTCTTTTTCTAGTTTCTGGCGAAAATGGCGAAGAAGGGAGCTACGGTTGTAGTGCTGGGTTCAGGAAGTGCTCAAGAGAGTAGAGGGCTCATGGTGAAGCTACGCGAGTATTTATAGCCGGCAATGGGTTAGTAAAACAGGGTTTGAACGGATGAGGGGAGTTGCGGCTGTTCTGTTGGCAGTTGACGAGGTGGCGTGAAGGCTCACGCCGGTACAGAGGTGACTTGAGGCTGACCAGGTATGGTGCGGGAGACTGAGGACGAGCATGGCTTTGATCGGCAGAGGTGGCGTGCACCAAATCGGGTGGGGGCAGGCGCAAAGGCTCGGGAGCGCTCGGCTGCGAGGAGAAGAAGAGAGGGAGAAGGAATCTAGCGCTGACAGATGGGACCGGGGCCACCAGGCAATGAGAGAAAACTTTCCCCGTTGTGCGCCAGCAAACGGAGTAACAAAGTGGATGGGCCCACACGTCAGTGGTGCAAGACGAGATAAGGGGATAAGGCTTCAGGACAGATCCATGTTCAGCATTAAAATGGCTATCAAATCGAGTTGAAAAATTGTAAAACTTTTTTACTAAGGTCTCCTGGTAGTTTTCATCGTTCAGTAAAATTTTTGGACCAAAATATCTTATAATTAATTAATTAAAATTCTGACACTGTGCATCAGCCAGAATTTTCATTTCGGATTTTTATTTATTTAAGGGCACAAACGATAGTATTTATTTTTAAAACTTTTATAAAGAGTTATAGTTAGGTTAGGTATGTCTCTGTAAAAATTTGAAGTCAAAATATTTGGTGATTATTTTATAAAAATTCTGACATCACAATTTTTAGTTTTTTGAAGCCTCAAATTTTGAATTTTTAGAAGGTCTAAGTTACATGATAAATTCCTGAAATTTTTACCAGATGTGTATTCTGCTCGGAGGTTGTTATGGTAATTTTTATGGATCCAGATAAGTTTCTAATATTTTACATTAATTCTGACTTACACTGTTTCTAGTCAAAAGAGATGTCACTCATTTCATTTATTTATTTTTGTGTGCATAAAATTTTTACTTGTTGACTTTACTGACTTAACAGCATGGTTAGGGTCCCATGGTAAATTTTCCAAAATTTTACTTTTACCTTTTTAACTTTTTACCTTTATCTATTCTTTAATTCAATTTGTTTGATTTTTCATTCAAAGCATAAATCCAAGGAAATCCAAATAAATTCTAATAATGCCAGGAAAAATCAGAAATAATTATATTCAAATTCAAAATATTAATTTTTTATATTATTGCATTTTTCGGGATGTTACAATGACATTTAGTTTTCTTTCTCTAATGTTTACTGATTAAATTTATCTTGATTCAGCCATGAATAACACTAATGTTGCCTCTTATTTGAACGGCATTGAGCAGCTGACAGGGACAAACTTTTCCTCTTGGAAGGAAAGGATTCAGATTGTTCTTGGTGTCATGGACTTGGATTATGCATTACGAGAGGACGCTCCCATAGCTCCTTCCGCTGATGATGAGAGTTTCACTAAGAAAAAGAAACTCTATGACTTAACAGCGAAAAAGTGGGAGCGGTCTAACTGCATGTCCTTGATGATTATGAAGAGCACCATATCTGTAGGGATAAGGGGAGCGATCCCTGAATCCGATAATGCTAAGCAGTATTTGGCCTTAGTTGAGGAGCAATTCAAGGGCTCTTCAAAAGTTTATGCCAGTACCTTAATCATGAAGATGCTCACCACTAAGTATGATGGCTCTAGTAGCGTACGTGAGCATATCATGATGATGACTGATATGGCTGCCAAACTTAAAGGTATGGACATGACCATTTCTGATGGTTTCTTAGTCCATTTTATTATGATCTCCCTCCCTTCTAAGTATAATGCATTCAAAATTAATTACAATACTCAGAAGGAACAGTGGACCATGAGCGAGTTGATCGGCATGTGTGTCCAGGAGGAGGAGAGGCTTAAGGCCGAAAGGAAGGACCAAGTTTTTCATGTTGGTCATGGCAAAGGAAATTTCAAGGGAATTTAAGTCCAAAAGAAGCTGCATTTCCCGCTAAGATCGAGTCGAGCAAGCCAAAACAAAGGAGAAGGCCCTGTTGCATCTAACTCTACTTGATGGGCCCATTTGTCGCTTCTGAAGAACAGTGGGCACATTCAGAAAGATTGTGTGGGCTTCATGAAGTGGCTTGCCAAGAAGGGTAACGACATAATTTCTACTGTTGATGAAACCCTTTTTACTGATTTTTCCCCTAATACATGGTGGATTGATTCTGGTGCCTCTGTGCATGTTTCCAATTCATTACAGGGATTCCTTTCCGTGAGGACACTAAGAAAGGGGGAGCAAAGTCTTAGAGTTGCTGATGGAAGGGAGGCTGAAGTTGAAGCCGTTGGCACACTACCATTAGTATTAGATAGTGGCTTCACCCTTCAATTAAATAATGTTGTTTATGTTCCCAATATGAGGAGGAACCTTATTTCTGTTTCTCTTTTGGATGATGATGGATACATTTGTACCTTTGGGGATAATAAATGTATTATAAGTTTTAATTCAAATAATATTGGTCTCGCAACTCGTCGAGACAAACTCTATATGCTTTCTCTCTCTGAATTTCCTGTGTCAATGAATGTGTGCGATGTCACCAATAAGCGAAAGAGAAGTATAAGCAATGAGACTTCATCGAAATTGTGGCACTGTCGTTTAGGCCACATTTCGAAGGGAAGAATGAAACGTCTCATTAAGGAAGAGATATTCCATCAATTAGACTTCTCTGACTCAGACCATTGCATTGACTGTATTAAGGGGAAATATGTAAAGCAAATTAAGAAAGGAGCTACACGAAGTACATGAATCTTAGAATTAATCCACATTGATATATGTGGACCTTTTCCTATAACTTCAGTTGATGGGTATGACTCCTTTATTACTTTCACTGATGTTTTTTCCCGTTATGGTTATATTTTCCCCATTCGTGATCGATCTGAATCACTCGATAAGTTTAAAATATTTAAAGCTGAAATAGAAAATTAGCATAATTTAAAAATTAAAGTAGTGAGATCAGATCGTGGAGGAGAATATTATGGGAGACATGCTCCTTATGGACAAATTCCTTGTCCATTTGCTAAGTTTCTTTCAGAAAATGGCATAATAGCCCAATATTCAACACCTGGTGAACCTCAGCAAAATGGAGTAGCTGAAAGACGCAATCGCACCCTTATGGATATGGTGCGTAGCATGATGAGTTACTCCGGTTTACCAGTTGGTTTGTGGATGGAAGCATTAAAGACAGCCGTACATATACTTAATCGGGTTCCCAGTAAATCAGTACCTAAGACACCTTATGAATTATGGATTGGGAGGAAACTGAGCTTAAAATATTTACGTGTGTGGGGTTGTCCTATTGAAGCTAAAATCTTTAATCCATATATTGGGAAATTAGGTCCTAAAACAGTAAGTTGCCATTTTATTGGATATCCTGAAAGATCTAAGGGATATCGATTTTATTGTCCAGATCGTGTCACTAAGTTTGTGGAAACCCGACATGCTGTATTTTTACAGAGTGATGGAATCAGTGGGAGGTCAGAGGTTAGGAAAATAGAACTTGAGGAGATTCGGACTTATGTTCCATTACCGATAATCCAAGAGACTATTCTTCCTGTACCTCATTCAGTTACACCTCCAGTTGTGAATCCTAGAATTGAGCCTCCACCTGAGAATTCTGGGATTAATAATACAGCGTCTAATGATGAGCCTCCATAGCCCCCTGTGATAATTAATGAACCACTAAGAAGATCACAACAGGAAAGAAGGTCTGCCATTCCAAATGATTATGTCGTATACATGAATGAAGATGTAAATGATATTGGGAAAGTAGACGATCCCACCTCATTTAAGGAGGCTATGATGACTAAGGATTCATCCAAGTGGCTTGAGACCATGCAGGATGAAATTAAGTCTATGAGCATTAATGACATCTGGGATCTAGTAGAAATTCCTAACGGAGTCAAAATAGTGGGCTGTAGATGGGTCTACAAAACTAAACATGACTCTAAGGGAAATGTCGAAAGATTCAAGGCAAGACTTGTAGCAAAAGGGTTTACACAAAGAGAGGGGATTGATTATGTTGATACTTTCTCTCCCGTCTCGAAGAAAGATTCACTAAGGATTGTCATAGCGCTTGTCGCTCATTATGATTTAGAGCTACATCAGATGGATGTTATAACTGCATTCCTTAATAGTGACTTGCATGAGAATGTTTACATGGCTCAACTGGAAGGTTTTGTCGTGGAAGGCAAGGAACATATAGGATGTCGACTTAAGAAATCCATCTATGGACTAAAACAAACGTCTGGACAATGGTACCTTAAGTTCGATGAGACCATAAGAAACTTTGGTTTCAAAGAAAATGAAGTGGACAATTGCATATACATTAAGACTAAGGGGAGCAAATTTACTATCTTAGTGCTTTATGTGGATGATATCTTATTGGCTAGCAGCGATAAGGATATGCTATATGAGACCAAGAGATTTCTTTCCGCTAACTTTGACATGAAGGATCTTGGTGATGCCTCTTATGTTTTGGGCATTGAGATTCACCGAGATAGGTTCAAAGGGGTATTAGGCTTATCCCAAAAGGCATACATTGACAGAGTGCTTAAGAGATTTAATATGCATAACTGCTCTGCCACGCCTGCTCCTATTGTTAAGGGCGATAAGTTTGGAATATTCTAATGTCCAAGGAATCAATTAGAAGCTGATCAGATGAAGGGGATTCCTTACGCTTCAGCTGTCGGAAGCATTTGTATGCTCAAGTTTGCACTCGCCCTGATCTAGCATTCGTAACTGGGATGCTTGGCAGATATCAATCTAATCCAGGGTTGCACCACTAGAAAGCCGTTAAGAAAGTCTTGCGTTATATGCAGGGCACTAAGCATTATATGCTCACATATAAGAAGTCTGATACCCTTGAGGTTGTGGGTTATTCAGACGCTGACTTTGCAGGTTGTGTTGATACTAAGAAATCTACATCAGGTTATATCTTCACACTTGCGGGAGGAGCCATTTCGTGGAAAAGCTCCAAACAATCACTTACTACATCATCAACGATGCAAGCTGAGTTTGTGGCATGTTATGAGGCTACTGGGCAGGCTGTATGGCTTAAGAACTTTATTCCGGGATTAAGAGTGGTAGACAACATATCAAAACCATTACTAATATACTGCGATAATTTGGCCGCAGTTTTCTATTCGAGTAACAACAAGTCAAGTGGTGCTGCCAAACACATTGACATTAAGTATCATGTTGTGAAAGATAGAATCCAGGATCAGACTATTGATGTCAAGCATATAAGTACTAAGTCTATGCTTGCGGATCCACTTACTAAAGGCTTACCACCCAGTCTCTTTCGAGAGCATGTTGCCAGCATGGGTTTATTGGAAAGCCTCTAATTCTGGAAATGAGGATCATAAAAACGAAATCAACTCCCGTTAAGAATAAGTAATTATCCTATCAAGACAGAATGGTGCGCTATACATACTGGGGTTGCAACGATACTTAGATTAAATCGTTGTAATACTTTATCTTCGTGTATTGTTTTGTTAAGTATGGACTTATGAAATTAGCCTTCGATCAAGTGGGAGAATGTTAGTTATGATCTTCGGTTAAAATGGAAAGACCGAAATTCAGGGATTGTTTCCACAATTCATGCGCTCTGATCGGGAGCTTGCCAAAATATATTGGTTCGGTCCTGTTGGCCAGCGCTACAAATAAAGAGGGAGAAGCTGGCACTCGAAGATACGAAAGTAAGAAAATCACAAGTTGCTAACTCTCGAAAATCATCCATCCAATCTGGTTTGCAGCGCAAGGCCAACGAAGACTGTATCCATCACCGAGAAAACTCGGTGCCCGATTTCATCATCGCGCTTGCTGCTCCTACCCGAATCAACTACACCGACGAGCCCTAATGACATCATCTACATATGTCCCGGGTTAGTTCATCTAACATTTACTTCCGCATTAATGTTTTGTGTGATCATGATTTAGACTAGATTATGATGTTCATGTTTAGTTCAACCTAAGTTTTTTTATCATATTTTCTCTCCAATCTTTGACCAAAAGATTAATAGTCAATTTGGTGATTAAATTTTGACAATACCAAATTTTGGTAAAACTTAGTGAAGCAAATTTATCATCAAACCAAACAGACCTTAATCACGTTAACTTCTCTCTGAACCCAGTTATCACCTTCCTCGCTTCCATCTGCAAAACAATGATTGATTCACTACGTTAGACCATCCCGTCCATCATCAGCGAATGAAAAACAACGATCTAATTCACGGCAGCTCTGCCGTAACACCAATTAGCGACGACGAGCTCCACTGTGTTGTAGTCGCATGCGGCGTCGTCGTGGCCGTTGACTAACCAACTCTGGCTATAGCCCTACCTTGACGTCGATGACAACGAGGAAACATCGGGGCGCTTCAGTCGCACGCCGGCCCTGGCATTGACTTGCCGAACTCAGCGACAGTGCCGTTGCAATGTTCACAACGGCGAGGAACTCCGGCGAAGCCCCAGGGGCGGCGATCGTACGCTGCGGTGTCCTCTGTGTGTTACCACAGACTCCGGCAGCAGCCCCGCCGCCACGTCGACGATTGCCAGGGACCGAACAGTGCTTCGATCGCACGCCCAGACTGTCTCAACTCTCGAGCATCGTCGAGCAGCCAACTTTCCATTGTGTTGGAACAGAACGCTAAAATATTTTGGGATAATTTTCTCTTTATTACTTCTTGCTCTGTTCTCTTACAAAACTCAAGTCTACCCTTATATTTATACCTAAAACTACAGCCCTATTTAACGGAATAGGATTCTACTTCCTTGTCCTAATCGGACTCCTCATCCTAAACTTTCTTAATACAAACTTTCCTATTACAACATTATTTCTATCAATCACCCCCTTAATCTTGTAACATAATTCTAACTCATTGAGGCAATCGGTCTCAACCACGATTTGCCCAACTCATACTTAACACAGGATAGAGAATACATCTCCTTAATAACCCAAACTCATCTTCGACGGACTTTACTATGGCGGATGACTATGGATGGCGAACGCATCTCCTCAACGTCTCGGACACATCTCCCACGAGCTCAACTTATGACGGAGAACACATCTTCTAAAGTCTCGAACTCGACTCACGATGAATTAGACTTAGCTTGTTGGGTGGACTTGTCGCGCCGTAGAACTCCTCGGTGCCGATGGTCAGCAGAACTCCTCGGCGCTTCACTATTTCTTCCATCATCACTACCAGCACAACTGGGATCACTACTTCCTACATTTTCGGCAGCAACTTCCCAGAACCACAGCCATTCTATCATAAGCACAACATAGCAAGACTATCAACCATTTTTCTCACAAGCACACATACAATTTACTAGTCTAACAAAAGAAGCTTTAAACATCACTTGGTATCTACACTTAACAGGGAGCTTCATGCCACCATTTCCAGCAATTTGACACTTTGTTTAGAAGCATACACCCCAATTTGAACACATAAAGCTTAATTTCACACTTACATTTTTACAAATCTTACTCCTTGTTACAAAATGAGACTACTTTAACTAGTAAATTCAGCACAACCTTCATTATTTACAAGGTTCTTGCAACACTTATATTACATCAAAATCACATCTTAGCAACTGCATTACCACATACTACTAGATTTTTCTACATCCCATTCCACTACTTCATATTCCCACATTCCTAACCACACATCTCCTTCGGCGATACACCCGTGGAGTGCTAGGGCGGTAGGTGCAAATACTATATGGATTGATGCCCTTGTCGTTAATGAGCCTAGGGCAACTCCCAATAGTTGACATCATGGCATTTGCACCCACTCCCGGCGTAGGCACATAGGACATAGGTGGAGGGCGTTGCGCCGCCGGAATCCTCGGAGCCTCACTAGTTAACACCGTGCGTGGTAAGGCACGCCTCGCCACACACAATATCACCCGGGACTCCAAGAATGCCACACGACGCCGAGTCTCAAGCAACTCTTGCGCCAACTTCACGTAATGGCTATCTAACCTATTAGCAAACTCCACCATGACCTTTAAATTGCCATTTCCCACTCCAACGTGATCCCTATACACATTACTCCCTACCAACGGTCTCCCAGGTAGGTAGTAATGGTGAGGGCTCAAGTCAGGTAGCACGTGCCAGAGTCGTACTATGTCTAGGTATGCCGCTTCATTCATAGAAGCGTCTATCGACGACCCACTACCCATATAGCTCCTCTCTCCCTCACTGTGGGCCAGCCTAGGAGGAATAAACACACGAGCAGCGTACTCCTTGGTCACTGGGCTCAAGTACGCCTGGAAAACCACGTATCTCGGGCACCCCTCAAACCGACAGCTCTCGAGTAAGGACTGCAGCACTCCCATCATACCTGAGTGCTCGGGGACTCTCGACTCGTGGCAAGGAACAAACCGGGCCATCTACAAAATACAAGACAAGATAAGCTTATAAACATAATTAGGAAGAGCGAAGAAACTACAAACAAGAAAATTAGCATTAGGCTAAATTCCATTATTAGTAGTGGACAGAGTTTTGTTTACTTCCAAATTAAGTTTTCACACTTCTAACTAGCGACCATTTCTCCCCAAGGTTCCTACAACGGATGGCTCGATACCATTCTTTGTGAGACCACTTACGATGAACAGGAACCTCCATGTGATTACTATGCTATTCCCTGGATCAGTAGCTAGCACTCACATGTTTACAACAATTGGAATCACAATCATACACGCAAACACATAGAAGAACTTACATAACTGAAATAATTATACAGAGGTCGGTACAAATTTAAACCATTTTAACAGCGGAAATAAAAACAGAAACCAAAAGAAAACTAAAACTCCAAACAGCCTTGCGGATGCCCACTAAACCCTCAGGCACTGACTAGGCAACCTAGAAGTGACTATCGTCAAAACCCCCGAGACCTGCCTGAAAGAAAGCGTCGTCTGCGATCGCGATCTTCTTCCTCGAGACAATAGATGCAAGATTGAGTACATTGGTACTCAAAGAAGACTTATATTGGTTCACAGATGCAAATAAATAATTATGCAGGCTGAGCAATGGACAGGCTATGGTTATTTTGCAATTGCATGAAACATTAAAAAGAGTAAGCATAATAGATTGCAACATTGTATTTTAATAAAAGCAATTGAAAGACAGAATGATAAGCAAATATTCCAGATTTTCAACCCAGTCTACCCGACTGCATATAACCCCGGTGTCGATCCTTTGACACAAAAGATGGTTGAGAAACAGTTTCCAAAAGCCCAACCCATTTTGGAAATCACCAAAACTCTAGCATTGGGAGGATTTTCCCCAAGTGCCCATTACCGCGGGCGCGGCTAATCGATCAGATTTTTCACTCTGCAGAGGTGTACAACTTTACCCACAAGGAATGATCAACCTCTTTTGCCAGGCCAGTTAACACACTTCCTTCGGTGTGTCGGCAAGGAGATCATACAAAGCTGTTACATTATTTAGATGTGGCTTTACACCAGCCCGGGACGTTAACCCTCGCCCTGAAGACAGAGACACTCACCCAAGCCATGGATCCACCTTATCACACACACACCACGTCTCTGTCTAGGGCAAGGCGTACACCGTTGCATTGGTATGTAGAAACCCCTACAGACAGACCTGACCGGACTGCCTGTGCAATCTCCCGCCTTCCATAGATGCAAAGCCAAATCTAAACAATTTATTAAGCTAAGACCCGCCCATACAAGCCCTTGTGGTTGCACGGAAACATGGTTCTACAACATCCCATTTGCTCGGTCCTTAATCCGACACGGGCGATACTCCACCCTAGCTACGTGCATATCCTTTTGCATAACCGGCTAGCGCCAAATAATCACCCGCGTCAAACCATAATTTTGTTTAAGGGTTTTTAGCAAATTATCATCAACCAATTCCCAAAAGATTATATGACGGTTGAAAAGACTGAAAACACCAACGAGAGGCTTAAGCAGGAAATATTATTATGCTAGCGGTTATACCCAAACATAACATTAAGCATGTCTAGCTCAATCTAAGGTTTACAAGGTTCACAAGTCCATACAGATTTGGACAAACCATAATTTACAGGATTAACTACAGTTCTAACCCAAAATAGCACTTTTAGGGAGAATTATCCGGATGCACTGTACATAAGCAAAAGCAACATATAGTAGGTGAATTATCAGGCTCAACGTGATCAAGGAGTTGCTTGCCTTGCAAATCACTGTCAGGAATAAAATCTAGATCTGCAGAGCCGTCTTCTCTTCTTCGATGATGTCGGTCTCTACTCGTTGCGAACAAGAAGAAAAAGAGAATATCAGCAAACTCCAAATGGCAAAAAGAAAACAGACAGATAAACAGGTAAACACAATTCGAATCAAACAGGCAACTGCTATTCATGAAATATTTGAATTTAAACATCGAATTATAGATGCTAAAATTATTTAAAATGAAATGATTGTTCATTAGTTACTTTGGAGGATGCAACACTCAAAGAAACAGAGCCCTCTCTGTTTTTCTCAAAAGAACCAAGAAGAGAGCACTTTGAAAAACTATATCATCTAGGGTTATAAACCTAACAAGATTGATGTGCATTAACTACAGAAATTAGAGTTTAAGTCTTGAATTAGCTAGAGCATACTTCAATTATCAAGTCTAACAACTTCTTTTAACTTTTAGGGTTTGGATGAAACTTGAAAACTACTAATGAAAAGGCTTGGTTGAACTCTGGACTTAGCTACAAAACTGGCTAAGGAAACAGGATTAAACCACATCACTTAAGGTTATTACACTCATGGAAACTAAATGAAACAAAGCTATAAAACAGAATATTTTTCTGGAATCTGGTAGAAAAAACATTGGTTATCATTTCTACACTATTCTTCCTAAATTTCTTACTTGAATGAGTTATTTACACATGGTTGAAAAAGCTTGATTGTTTCAATCATTCAGCAAAACATAAAAAGTAGACTCATTCCCTTAACCTGTTTTGCATACAAACCTTAACAAAATATCATTATTTTTCCAGAATCTACTAGAATGAAGTGCTTCTATACCATTTTTACATTTCCTCTCATTCATATAATCCATTTTATCATATGTTGAAAAGGGCTATATGAACACAAAATTAACTTATAACCATTCCATCTTTTCATTTTCATTTATTACTAAACTATTCAACATCTTATATCCATTTTCTTCCTGAAATCAGGGCATGATCTTAAAAACATTTTAAAAGTGAATTTGAGTTATTTTGAACTTGTTCATAGCAAATTACCTCTATTTTGGTTATAACTAGTATTGTTTTTCTTAATTGAACAACTATCACAAATACTTTTCCCTAAATGATTTCATATGAGCAACTCCCCATGATACATACCTCAATAGAATGAACTTTTAAACATTCAAACTTTAATCTTTTCTTTCATTTACTCAATTTCATTTTTCATGCTTAATATTCATTTTTAAGCAACATGATATATAATAAGGTATCAAAGAAATATTTGGTCTATTTGAAATACTCATAACCCAGGGACTCAACAAAACTTACTTTTCCTTAATTGGATCCTCCCAAAAATATTTTATTCATATGACCCTATTTACACTTAAGCTTTTCTTTAATTTTTCCTAAAATCATATCTTACTCATCTTCAGAAATTTTTGTATATTCTGAAACTACAGAATATTATACGAATTTAGAAATTAGTTTCACTCAATTTGGCGGATGATTCAAAAGTTACAAGCATTTGAATATTGGCGGTTTAAAAATCATCCAAAATTGAAAATACGCTTTCGCTCAGAGGAAGCGGTTTCACTTGCCGCCAAAAACCGAGTTCAAACCCGCGCCTCGGCGTGTGTGGGTCCACCGTCGGCGACTCAAAGCAGAGCGGGGACTCTTGCTCGATGTCGTGGTGAAGCGGCCTCGCCATGGCCGAATAAGCGGCATGCATGAGCACTAGCACGTCAAGGCGAACCTAGGAGAGGTGCTTGCTTGCGGAAGAGAAGCGAGCAAGGCGCCAGCGCGAGGGTGCGGCGGCGCCATGACCGCGGCGACAAAGCTCAACTAATGGCTAAAACTCCGGTGATCTAGGGTTCGGCTAGCTACGATGGAGCAAGGGAATTCGAACTCACCGGATAGTCTGGTCGGAGAAAGCTTGCACCGAAGCTGCCACCGTCTTGCCGCCGTGAAGAAGAAGAGCGGCGATCGCGGCGCTGTGAGCAAAATGGAACCAAAGCTGCGCTTGATCGGTGATTCTTAGGCGCTAGAAGCTCAGAGGAGTTGATTCGGAGGATTGGGGAGGAACTCACCCGATTCGACGGTTTCCCCCCTTTCGGGTTCCTCCGGCTCAACGAGGAAGATGACGCCCCTTGAGGCTCTCGGCTCGACAAAATGGAAAGGTGAGGTGTGTGAGGGCACGGCGACGCAAGTGCAAGGCTTAAAGCCAAATGAAGATGATCACAATCGCGGTTTTGGGTGCACTGCATCGGTCGGCTTCGTCTGTACCGAGCGCAACGAACGACACCGCCGCCTCCTCAGTGCGACTCGGCGGAATCAAGTGGGCACGAGCGAGGTGGAGGAGCTCTACTCGCGACATGGAGAGTCGGGCTTGCGCCAGACGGAGCGAGTGGAGCTGGTCGGCGAAGGACGCTGCGTCGACGACTCGGCTCGACCAGGGGAGAGGAAAGGGGAAAGAAATCGCGAACTGAGGCTGACATGTGGGACCGGGCCCACTAGCAGCGAGACAGCCTCGCCTCAGCTGACCAGCGCGTCAACGCTTCAACAGGGCCGGGCCCACTTGTCAGTGAGATAATCGATTTTAATGTGATTTGACTGAACGAGATTTCTCTAGAACTCGGATTTGTTTAAGCTCTAAACAAATTCCAGATTTTTCCAAACTTTTTTACTAAGTCCTAATTAAAGTCACACGTCTACTGGAAAATTTTGAGACAAAAACTCATTTTGGGAAATTTGCTAAAATTCTGACACTGTACCCTGGTTCTAAACTTTGATTTCAGTTTTTGATTTAATTACAGGTTTATTTTCTAATATTTATTTTTGAAACTTTGTGGAGAGGTTCCAATACTTATAAGTGGGCCACTGTAAAATTTTCAAATCAAAAACACGAGCCATTATTTTATAAAAATTCTGACAATCACCTTCCTTACATTTTGGACCCACTGTATTTGAACTTTTAAGAGGCTTATTTCAAATAATTTAATTATAAAAATTTTATCAGTGATGAATCATATCTCCAGGGATTTATATAAATTTTCTTGGCTTTTCTTGACATTGGTTATTTTTCTTTCCACTTTTTGATTCACTGTTTTTAGTCAAAAAGTAGATACATATTTTATTTAACTTACCCCTAAGTTTATAAAAATTCTAGTTACTGGTCAAACATTATGACCAGCTCAAATAGGACTCATGGTAAAATTTCCTAAATTTTATTTTCATCTTTTTACCTTTTTCTTTGCTTTTCCCTTTTTATTTAATCTTTTCCCATAACACAAAATCTAAGGAATTCTAATGGGAGCAAATAATACCTAGGATTTCAAAACCACTTATATTAAGATTTAAACTATTTATTTTCCATTATTCCAAACTTTCAGGTCGTTACATCTCCTCAACCTGTTTGATCCACACGAAGATGGTAGGATCGCTCGCTGGATGAAGACAAACTTCTTCTTCTCTTTACATCCTTTCCGACACACAGAAACACCGACACACAGCCAAACTGCAGGGAGGAACAACTGTGGAAACAAAGCAAGCAGCAACGAAAATTCCCTCCTTCTATGGTGCTTTAAGATCCAAGCGCTGCTTTGCACTAGCACAACTAGCTAAACTAGTAGACCAACATGCATGCACCGTACGTGACTTGCCTTCTTTTTCCTTGCGGCGCCGGCTCCCGAGAGCGCTGCTACTCCTCGAGCGCGATGCTTTTTCCGCTCACGCACGAGTCTACCCGAGGTTGCCCGCGCGCTGCCAGACGCCGTCGCGGCTGCTCGCGCTGGTTGCCCTGCTCCCGACAGGCCCGGCCACGACGCCCGCGATCTTCGTCCAGATGGATCCTTGTCCAGCCCCGACAGATCGATTGCCGATTGCGGCTGCTTCTTGTGCCCTCAATGCCTATATCGTTTAGCGACGGCTTCCTCATGTGCCGCCTCCGGGAGTCTCCTCCTCCCAAAGGCAGCGGGTTGATCCGAAACCTTTAGGCTCTGATACCAATTGTTGGAACAGAACGTCAAAATATTTTAGAACAATTTTCTCTTTATTACTTCTCACTCTTTTCTCTTACAAAACTCAAATCTACCCCTATATTTATACCCAAAGCTACAGCCCTATTTAACGGAATAGGATTCTACTTCCTTGTCCTAATCGGACTCCTCATCCTAAACTTTCTTAATACAAACTTTTCAAACTAAAACTTTCCTATTACAAGATTATTTCTATCACAATGTAGTCCCTAAAAAAAGTTTTTTTTTAAATTAGCCTCCGTCGGATTTTTTTTTTACAAATTTGACCCTAGACGTGCAAACGCCGTGCACGGGGAGCTCAAAATTTGGGTTTGCAGTAGACAGGGAGCACTGCAATGCCATCGACGTGACATCTGGCATTGCAGCACTCCCACTCAGAGAAATGCAATAAAAAGAAAGAAAAAAATGCAATGCAGCCAAGCAAAACCGCAAAATGCAAAAAAAAATGGCCTGCAGCAGTACTGAAGTGCTGTATGCTACAGTACCACTACATGTACTGTAGCACACGGTTTTTTGGTTTTTTTTTTCTCTGGGTGGGGGCTAGTTTTGGAAAAAAAATATTATAATTTTATTAGGTCTTATAAATACATTATAATAGAAAAAAATCGTATGCGCAGCTAGTTCTGAAAAAAATAATTTTGCGAATATTTCTAAAAAGATGCATGGCGGCTAGTTCTGAAAATCGCACGTCTAACCACAGATATTTTGAGGACCCATATTCTATAGGCCATATTCTACTGCGCGGAGGGGGGATATAACACAATATATTTGAGGACTCATATTCTGTGTACCCAATTACCGTCAACAATCCTGCATGTCCAATTATCTTCAATAATTCTGCGGACCGTCAGTAATATTTCTTTTAGATAATATTTTTTTATTTTACTAACGGCCCACAAAAAAATATTACTAACGACAATAATGCCTGCAAAAAATATTATTAATGATCCGCAGAATTATTGACGGTAATTGGACCTGCAGAATTATTGACGATAATTAAGCTCGAAGAATATGGGCCCTCAAATATATTATGTTATATTCTGCCCTGTAGAATATGGCCCACAGAGTATGGGTCCTCAAAATATTTGTGGTAGGACATGTAATTTTCAGAACTAACCACTGTGCGATTTTTTTAGAACTACCCGCAAAATTACAGTTGATGAGTAAGTTAAAGGCTATGGAACAAGGTTAATGAATCATCTAAAGCAACTTGCGCGAGATGCTGATGGGCTCACCCATTTCTTAACTTATGCAGATAATAACGCTGGTTGCTATTTTGAAAAGCAGGTTAGGTTATCTAACCTTGCATTTGTATACTTTGTTTCTTAAAATTAAATTTATTATTTGTTAGTACTGAATACTTCTGAAGGAGAAGTATGACATCCACCTCAACATCACAAAATACATATAAATAATATAGTTCATGAAAACTAAAGAGGTTCCTGCTTTGGTAAGATCTACAGAGATGCTATAGTGTCTTACAAATAGAGAGAGTTAGTAACAAGAAATGACTAAGAGAAATGGTCTATATCTAACAGCTAAACTGCAAACAGATAAATTAAGATATTAAAGCTGTCACCTGATGCAAAGATTGTTAGACAATGTAAGGTGCATAGAAGCGTCTGTGTTGCATTGGTCATCATAGACGGTTCTAGTTTGGAGCCATCTATAATGACCTAAACATCACAAACGGTTCTAAAATGGAACCGTCTGTGATGACCTACACATCACAGACGGTTCTAAAATGGAACCGTCTGTGATGACCTCCACATCACAGACAGTTCCAGGTCATCACAGATGGTTATAAACTAGAATCATATGTGATGTCAATTTTCACAAACAGTTCGAAAACCATTTGTGATGTGCCCTTACATCATTGATACATTGTTACTGATGGTTCGTAAAACCGTATGAGATGACGATTTTCAACCATCTGTGATGAGATTTTCTATAGTAGTGGTACTCGCAAGTCACACAGTAAATGTAGTACTAATGAAGGATTAAAAAGGAAGGCATACTATGGTTAATTTGAGTATAAAGTAACATTTTAAAAACAATAAGTAATTTCCAATGCGTATTGTACATTAAAAACTGAGTTTTAATCAAAATTTCAACACGAGCTCTAACCCCCGGAGTTCAACCCGATTTTTCTAGACGGAATCACTTCCATCTACCAATCATCTTTTTGAAATCACTTTTGGAAAACCAAAGTGAAAGGCTAGCTCGGCATGCCCATAATCATAGGCGCGGCTAATCGATTAGTTTTACACTCTGCAGAGGTTGTACTACTTTACCCACAAGATAATCAACTTAATATGTCAGCATGACATGCTTACTTAGGCATGCGACTAAGTAATTATCACAAGGCCTTTATAATGCGCCATCCCAAGCGGTCATATGCCTCACTAAGGTTCTAGCGCTGATAGGGTTTGAAAGCCCAATTTAGAAGCCCCCTCTTCGCCATGCATCATCCAAATGGCACAACTGACATTGGAACTTTGTAAATTAGTTAACCAAGTTTGTCCCATACCAGAATTGTGTAGTACGGTTACGCTTTACATTCAGCAGCTCACAGACCGATCCTTAATTGACTAGACGAGCTTATCACAAACCCAGAACCATGGTGTCGCCACCTAACAAGCAATTCTCACCTGGTTTAAATCATATTTTCATTTTCTTTTGAATAATATCATCTTTCATAATATTCCATGGTGCACCAATACCAAGGAATAACTTTATTTTTAACATAAATCTTGGTTTGGCATAGATACCCAAAAAGTCCTAAATTCATGTCTAAGTATGTCTAAACCATTTGCTATATAGCACTAGTCAATACTATAATAATGTACCAACTAGTGAGATTTTATTTAAGATGACAATGGCATAAAGATTTCGATGTCAATTAAGGTCATAACAAATGGGAGTAACTAAGTATTAAAATCTAGAATTTAAATTACACTGATAAAAATTATGCATGTAGTAATTTAGATCAAAATATAATTTAAAATTTTGGGATCAATATGATCAAGGGTGTAACTTGTCTTGCACGAAGCACTAGTGCTCAAGATCGTCGACAGCGAATTCTTTCGACTCTCCGAAATCTATACGTGAAGAACATCCCAATTCAAATAAAATCTAAATAAATCCAAATAAAAAAAACTATCATAAATAAGTAATTTAATATTTTATATGAATTTATGAAGAAAAATGAAGTTGATCGGAGTTCGAATGGGCTCTCAGAAAATTTAAATCGAGAAAGAGAGAAAGAAAAGAATTTTTCTGAATTTTGGAATTGTTTTTCTAAGAAGATCGGAATTACGACGACATGATGACGTCAGATCTAGATTTTGTATTTTTGATATTATTATATTTTTTCTTTTTTCTCTCTCTTCTCACGATGGCTTCCTGGCTCGTTCGACCGTGCGTGGGAGGGGCTGGGGCCGGGGCGGTGCCTGCTGGCAATGGTGCACCCAGCGTGCCTGCCAGCGAGGATCCAAGGGCGAGCACTACTCCCGCTGGCCAGTGGGGATGCGCGAGAGCATAGGGGAGACGCCGCTACTTGTGCGCAGAGCCATGCACCATCGCTGCACCAGCACAGGGGCGCCTCGTGTAGGGTCGTTGGCAACAGAGGGCAGCTTGAGCATTGCTACTTTTTCCAGGGCCCGATCACCAAGAAGCTTGCCTTTAAAGGAAAAAATATAATATCAGAAGACAACTGGTTTTATGTTTCAATCACTGTTTGAATACATTGCTATTTTGGATCGCTTGTACGATCATTATGAAGGTTTTTTTGGCAACATTAATTCTCAATGATTTGATGACACCCTAGTGGTAGCTAGCATTATACTCTCCCGAGTCTTGCTATTTAAAAGTGAAGATTTTACTCAAAAATCAGTTTGAGATGAAGGTTTGAAGTGCAAGACGGAGTTTGTTTCTGCGTGGATACTACGACGTTGTTCAATTGTCATAGCTTGATATGAGGAGTTTACTGCAATTTTGAAATGACCCCCATTTTCACATAAAATACGAAAATGAGAATCTCATGTGCATACAGTACTAGTCCCATGATCAGTGGCTAGTACGCACATTTACAATAATTGGAATCACAACCATAGATCATATTATTAAAGCAAAAACAATTTATACAATGTATTTTTACAACTCAGAGTATATAGTAGCAGAGAAGCAAAGTCTTGTAGTGTGCCCATCCGACCCTCAAGCAACTGACAAGGCATAAATCCTTAGAAAGATCGCTTCATTAATATTCCCATCCTGCGATGAAAAGAAATCTTCGGATGTTCGCTATCTTTTCCACCTAAAACAATATAATAAGCAAGGTTGAGTACTTTCGTACTCCGCAAGACTTAAGGTGGTATTTGCAAATGCATAAATGCAGGCCGTGTCAACGAAGGCTTCTACGGTTAATTTTACATGAAGCGAAATTGAATTTGTAAATCAAGTTGTCATTTGCAAACGGAATTTGTATGAGCAAGTTTGACTGATAAGAAATAAGTAAAGCATAAGTAATACTCATAGTCCTTCGTGAGCAACGAATCATCCAAATCCTACTAATCATGACACAATATGGTTTTCGCCAACACGTGGCAAATCAAATAGACCCAAGCATTTTGAAAATAGCAAAACATCTAACATGTGTTAGTTTACCAAGTTTCCCATAACCACGGGCACAACTAATCGATTAGATTTACACTCTGCAGAGATGTACAACTTTACCCACAAGTCATGACCTTTTCTTTTTGCTGCATGTTTCACATACTTTTGGCATGTGGTCAGAATGTTCATGACGAAAACCTTTACATTAACTAGGTTAACTTTGCACCAGCCGGTGACGATAAACCCATACTATGATAGAAGAACTCAAAGCATAAATATGATTAAACTCTCCATAGCATAGCGTACACCGTGGTATTGGTAAGTAGAAACCCCTACAAGCAGACCAAAACGGAATGCCTGTGCTATCTCCCGCCTTCCATAGTGCAAAGTTAACTAAATAACTTAATTGGTTTAAGGTTGTTCCATACCAACACTTGTGGTTGTACGGATTTTCCTTGAATCATGCAACACTATGTTCAGTCCTTAATTCGACATGGGCAATACTTCTCCCTACACTACGTGCAATTTCATCTGCACAACCGTCTATTGCCAATAATCACCCGCATCTAAACCATTGTTTTATTAAGTTTTTCATAAATTACCATTGATCACATTAACCATCATCATATCTCAATAATTCTAATGATCAATTTTCCAATTTGTTTATCCCAAATCTAAAGCATGGCTAAGCATGATTATTAGATCGTATATACCCATGTTGATATTATGTATTGTCTAACCTTATTCTAGGGTTATCAAGGTTCACATATCAATACTTATCAAGGAAGTTTCATGAGACAACAGGTATATCTACCAGTACCATAATATAGCGAATTTACAGAAAATAAGCGCATGCATGAAACAATTTGATAAACAAAAAAAATTAAATACTAGGATCAAAATAATCATAGCGGACAATGTCGACGACGGAGTTAATGACATCGAGTTCTACACGTCGTTTAATGGAAAATATAACAAATAACAAACTTTAATAAGGGCAAAAAGAAGACAGACATAAAACCAAATAAAAAATTGCTATTAAAAACATATGCATATTCTTTTATAGATTATTTATTGTTATTTTATGAATTCAATGTGCTAGAATTATTAGGATTAATAAAATTAAACATTAGTTAACTGTTTCATAAACTCAACTATTCATATAATGCGTTTTTGGTGACCTTAACACTTAAGGTTGTTGCACTAGCAGTATTCAAATAAAAAGTTAGTTGAAATAAGTATATTTTTCTAGATTATGGTAATCCATATCCTAAAGAGCATTTCTAGACTATTATTCACAAAATTTGTATTAAGATGAGATGTTTTACGAACTGCTGAAAAGGCTTAAGTAGTCATAACAGGTTATGTATTAATAGTACTTAATCTTTGATTGATTTGCATACAAATTAGCTTCATGTAAGTTAGATCTGTTGAATTAGGCTACTAGCCTCATTTTCATGGTCTTTGAGAAGGTTATGGTGTTACAAATATCATAATCATTGATTTCTTATTTATTATTAAAGCTCTTTCATTCATATTACGGATTTCAGAAATCATAACACTTAAGGTTATTTTGCTATCAAGATTTATATACAAAGCATGACAAATGAGATTATTTCTTCAGAATATGGTAGTATTTACTTTGGAGATCATTTCTAAGCTAATTATATAAATTTTAGTGTTTATATGAGATATTTTATTTGCTTTTGAAAAAGCATAAATAGTCACAAAGTCGACGATAAAAAGAATCAGATTTCGTTTTAAGTTTGCGACTGCACTATACATGATTATTAACTCATTTTCATGGCATTAGTAGGGTATGATCCTAGAAGTGTTTTAAAACTGGTTTTACATTATTTTGAATTTGGCTGTGATAGTTTATAAGCATATGAACATTAAAAGCTTTTATAAACTTAATTAAAATTAGTTTTTTTTGCCGATTATCATGGTCTTATTTTTTAAGAATATGCTAAGATTAGTTCTGCTACTTAATTTATGAGGTTATATATACATATACTTTAAATCCTCAAATATAGATGTTATAAGGATGCATATTTCAGCTAAAGGTCCTAAGCATAATCTATAACCTACTTTAATGAATTTGCTGATTCATGTCTTTACTCTTCAACATATATATATATATAAGTATATATATATATATATATATATAATATATATATATATATATATATAAGTATATAGGAAAGTGATTCCATACTCCTGGGTGTACGTACTCCCACCTCCAGTATACCACTTAAATGATGTTGTTATACTTTTTTATCCTTTTGAGTATACTCTAATACTCATTATAAGATACTCCAAAGTGAGTTCTATAAAAAATTTCATCATGCTCCACTTTTTATAGTATAATTTATGTATACACTCCTTTTACGTATGGAAAAGAGTATATAGCAAAAATAAAGGGCTTCAATGAAATTTTTCAACTATATCGCATTGGAGTATCTTATAATTATTATTAAACTATGATGAAAGTGATAAAGAAGTATAACATATTCGTTTAAGTGGTATATTAGAGGCAGGAGTATGTACATCTGGGAGTACGAAAAAGACTTCCTAAGTATATATATATATATATATATATATATAAATATATATATATATATATATATATATATTATATATATATATATACTATATATATATATACTATATATATATATATATATATATATATACTTATATATATACTTATATATATATACTTATATATATATATACTTATATATATATATATATATATATATATATATATATATATATATATATATATATATATATATATATATATATATATATATATATATATATATATATATATATATATATATATATATATATATATAGGTATATTCTTTTGTATGGACAAAGCTTGGTCTTTGTGCAAATTAAACTTGTGCATATGTAACGTTTTAGTGTTTTTCACTCAAAAGTATTTTAGTAGTAATAACTTCAGTTTCATGATCCCTCCTGTGACATATGCCTTTGTACATATGTGCAATACTGCTAGTTACTCTATATAAGCATATGCATCTTTTACATTTAGATCATATTCTTTCCATACGATAGACTCAAGTTAAGTCAAATCTTAAATCATTTTTGCCTCTGCAACAGTTCTTCTGTCACTTTTATATAATGAGATCAATTTTAATCATGTTGTGTTTCTTTTGCAGTTTTTAATATTTAATGTATTGAACTTAACCTTTAACCAAAAATGATACAAACAAATTTAAAATTTAAATATTTTTATATATTTGGGTTGCTGGAAGCATAAGGATTTCATTAAAATTAGTTTCATTCAATCTAAGCTCATTTGTACAAATTTTGTATATAGCACATCTCTTCCCTTCTCTTATAATTTAATTTTTTAAAAACCTCACAGAGCTTATTTTCAAAATATTTTTAACCAGAGAGTTCCTTATAATCTTAGAAGCTTGCAAAAATTATTTAATATTTTTAAAAGTCATATTTTTCATATTTGCAATAGAGGCCATATTAAGGTCTAACACAAACTTAAATTCAATCAAATTAAACTGGGGTGTAAAATTAAACATTATTGCATACTCTGAAACTAAATGATTTTAGATGAATTTATAATTTTAGTTTACTAAAATTGAAGTTATAATGTAAAAGATATTAATATGTGAATATGGTTCGTTTTGGGAATTAACTGAATATTCGAAAATATATTTTCTAGTCAGTGAATACGTCTTTTGGCTTTGAATTGGTTCAGCCTTGCGCCACTGGCATGAATAGCCTACTCGGTAGGGACTCAGTGCAGAGTACCTCCTAGGGCTTGCCGGCGTTGCTTCTCCGGTTAGGCTCTAGCGCGGCCGAGGGTAAGATAAGCTGTAGCTCGACGAGACGCACCTGCTGATGTGCTTGATCACGGTCGGCGTTGGCTAGAACACCCTGCAACCGTGAGCTCAGAGGTGGCTCCAATGGCGACACGGCCGAGAAGAAGAAGAAACCGTTTCAATCAAGATTAGTGGATGATTGAGCATATAGAGTTCACGGGGAATCCATTTGCCGCTTACCTTAGTTGGAGGTCAATTGGATCGGGCTACCACTGGCGACCGGATTTGAGGAGGAAGCACCTTGGTGGCAGTGGGTTTCCATGTGAAAGGTTGGCAATATTTTCGAGGGGTTTTGATCGCTGTGGTTTCCCGATGCTATGGATCAAAGCAATTTGGATTTGGTTTAGTGTATCGTCTAGAATTAAATTCTTTCTGGGCTCAGAGCTTTTGCAGCCACGAAGGAATTGGGGAAGAATTAGAATGGTGTGGCTAAGGAATGCGAGAGGAATGTAACATCCCGAAAAATATAATAAAATGAAAATGACTATTTTGGATTTGAATATATTTATTTCTGAGTTTTCTGAGAATTATTGGTTTTATTTGGATTTTCATTGGATTTATGTTTTATATGAAAAGTCCAATAAATAGAATTATTAAATGGGAAATGGTAAGAATGTAAAGAGGTAAAAGTAAAAATGGGAAAAATTACCATGAGACCTTATTCATGCTGGTAAACCAGTAAAACTATCTACTAAAAATCTTAGGTGCTGAAATGTAATTAAATAAAATAATTGGTTGTCTCTTTTTGACTAAAAACAGTGAAGACAGAATTAAATAAAAATAATTGGAACTTATCAGGAACTATAAAACTTACCATGGAACCCTCAGATCAGTATACACATCTGGTAAAAATCTCAGGAATTTATCATGTCGGAAAAGCCTTCTAAAAATTCAAGAGCAGAGGCAAATAAAAACTGAAAATCCTCATGTCAGAAGTTTTATAAAATATTTATTTGATATTTCGGCTTGAAATTTTTATGGAGATATCCATAACCCAAAATGAACTCCTATAAAAATTTTGGTAAATAATTAATATGGTTTACACCTTAAATAGATAGAATTCCGAAATGCAAATCCTGTACAGTGCAGAGTGTCATAATTTTAGTTAATTCATTATAGGGTATTTTAGTCTGCAAATTTTATTGGGGGATAAAAACTTCCAGAGGATGTCAATAAAAAAGTTTCAGAATAATCCACAACGATTTGATAGCTATTTTAATGTTCACATGGAGCTGTCCGGGCTGAAGTTTATCTCCTGACTCGCCTTCCCTCACTGACATATGGGCCCTCTACTGTTCTGGCCCCGTTTGCTGGCAGGGCAACGGGAGACACTCTCGGTCGCTGCGAGTGGACCCGGACCCGGCTGTCAGTTGGCCATCCCGTTTTCCTTTCCTTCTTCGCAGGCGAGCCCCTCTCACACCCGAGTCTTTGCGCCTCTGCGTCTCAGCACCGACCTCGACGCCCGAGCGAGCAACTGCGGCCACGTCTGTCCTGGCCTTTCCCCATGCCATACCTGGTCATGTCCGTGTCGCCCCTTGCAGGTGTGAGGTCTCACGCCACTTCACCGAGCGTGCGCAGAGCTAGCCGCGTTTCTCTCCCGTGTTCAAACACTGTGAAACATCTCGAGCCACCTATAAATACCTGTGTGCCATCAACATTGAGACTCCCTCCACTCCTTATCATCCATTGAACCCAGCATTTCGGCCGTAGCCCTTTCTTCATCGTTTTCGCCGGGAAAACCAGAAAAAGGGGAAAACGGTGAAGTGAGCCAAATCGGCTACAATCTTTCGGATTTCTCAGTTCTTAAGCTTCGTCGCACCTTATAGATCACTGATCAATCCTTACTTTCACTTCTTCTCTCCTGCAGTTCATCTCCTCCGCCGTTCTTCTTCCTTCCGACCGGCGCACGTGGAGAGCCACCTTCGGCCCTTCTCCGCCTCCAATCTCAGGTGAAATGGGTCGCCCTTAGCTCACTTATGCACACATAGTGCTTGTCTGGTAAAATTTTGGCCGGCGGCGAGCTTTAGCTCGCGCAGCCATGGCGGACGCCGCACCCTTGCGGTGGCGACCACCTTCCCGGCCATCCCCCGGCGAATGGGTACCATCCTTAGGATCGCCTTGGCACGTTGATGCTCTCGGAGCTACCCATCCCACCGCGGCGGAACTAGTTCGCCGGCGGCGAGCCCAGAACTGGCGACCTCTGTTTAGTGTCGCTGACCGGAGGGCCCTAGTTGTCAGTCTCGGTAGTTTCACGCGTGCGTGTCAGCTCGGTCGCTGACCAGCGGGGCCAGCTTATCAGTCAGACCGGTTGCGTTCAAACGCCAGCGCGCCAAAAGCCAGAAGGCATTTTCCAAACAGCAAAAGCGTATTTCTGAATTTTGGTTTATTTTCAGAAATCGAGTCACTTTAAATGTCCATAACTTTTGAATTATAGCTCCAAAATTAGTGAAATAAAGTTCTATAATCATGTAAAATCATGTTCTTTCAGAATATGCAAAAATATTTTGAAAACTATCTCTGAGTAATTTTGAAATTCAAATTTTTATAAAAGGGCTAAAGATGTGCTTTATACAAAATTTTTGCAAATAAGCTTAGAAGTTAATGGAACTAATTTTTCTAGGATCTTAATGTTTCCAGGAGCTCAAATATATAAAAACATTTAATTTTCATGTATGTTTTGATTACCTTCTAATTAAGTTTTGCTTTCAATACACTAATAATTCAAATATATATATATAATAGTATAAAGGGAATATGAAAGAAACAAAAATTTAATTCATGAATAATAGAATAACAGTAGAATAATTGATCTTGCCAAAATAACTAAAGATTTGATTTGTTTGGATCTACCATTAGAAATATGGAGTAACCATTGTGCCAAATGCACTCACACATATATATGTATATATATGTGCATTGGAAGTTAAATAATTAGGATATAGGTTAAATGGTTTCAAGTCATGAACAAAACTAGTATCATAACTTAATAAGATTTAGTGCAATCAACCCCTTTATCTTATGTTTTAGGTTTTGTTAGTTTAGATAATTTTAGCATCTATAATTCGAAGTTATAAATATAAGAATTCACAATTTTAGCCTCTTGAATTCGTAAATTAAGAATAAATAATCTATAAGAAAAACCCATGTTGTTCATCACAGAAAGTATTAACGCTTTGAATGCATAATTATTTACTTTGTGAAATCTTAAAAGTTTATAATCTAACCCTCAAAAGATACCCCTGTTTTCTGCAGTTATTCTTTATTTGACTTACTGTCTGTCTTCTTTTTGCCCTTTCTGAATTTGTATTTTTACTATATTTCCGCTCGATTGTCGTGTAGAGTCCGACGTCCTCGAAGAGGAAGACGACGCCGTCGCTGATCCAGATTCGGAGCTAGATAGCGAGTTGCAAGGCAAGCACCTCCTTGAACATGTCGAGCCTAATAATTTACCTATATTATGTTGTTTTTGCTTATGTACGATGCATCCGGATAGTTCTCCCTAAAATGCTAATTTGGGTTGGAACTGTAGTTAGTCTTGTAAATTATGGTTTGTCTCAATCTGTACGAACATGTGAACCTTGTAAACCTTAGTTTGATCTAGACATGCTTAATGTCATTTTGGGTATAACCGCTAGCATAATATACCTGCTTAAGCTGCTTGTTGTTTACTTTCAGTCTTTTCAACAAATGTATGGTCCTCATTTGGAAAATGTTGCTGGTATTTGGTTAAAAACCCAAAATAAAACTATATTTTGACGCGGGCGATTATTGGCAATAGCCGGAGGTGCAAAAGGGATTTGCACGTAATGTAGGGTGGAGTATCGCCCGTGTCGGATTAAGGACCGAGCAATGGGACGCTATAGATCCAAGAATTTCGTGCAACCACGAGGGCTTGTATGGGCGGGTCTTAGCCTATTAAGTTATTTAGATGTGGCTTTGCATCTAAGGAAGGCGGGAGATTGCACAGGTATTCCGGTTTGGTTTGCTTGTAGGTGTTTCTACATACCAATGCAACGGTGTACGCCTTGTCATGAACAGAAATATGGTGTTGGGTATGATAAAAATGGATCCACGACTTGGGTGAGTGTTTCTGTTTTCATGGCGAGGGTCAAACGTCCCGGGCTGGTTCAAAGCCACGTCTAGATAATGTAACGGTTTTGTATGATCTCCTTGCCGACACACCAAAGGAAGTGTGTAAACTGGCCTGGCAAATGAGGTTGATCATTTCTTGTAGGTAAAGTTGTACACCTCTGCAGAGTGTAAATCTAATCGATTAGCCGTGTCCGCGGTCATGGAAACTTGGTGAAGTCATTCCAATGCTAGAATGTTTTGGTATTTTCTGGAGAAAGGGGTTTGAAAAGGGAACCGTTTTGCAACTAGATTTTCATGTCAAAGGACAGACACCGGGGATCTTTGCAGTCGGGTAGACTAGGTTGAAGGACTTGGATATTTGCTTATCACTTTATAATTCAATTGCCTATTTGAAAATGCGAAGATTAAATCTACTATGTCATACTTTTAAATGTTTATGCAACTGCAAAATAACCTTTAACCTGCCTTGATTAGCCTGCATAATTACTTAATTGCATTTGTCAAACACTATAAGTCTTGCTGAGTACCAATGTACTCAATCTTGCATCTCCTGTCTCAGAGGACGAAACCTGCGAAGTGCCGACGACTCTTACGTTCACGCAGGGCACGGGATATTTGACGACGATTTCCCTTAGGTTTGCCAAGTCAGTTGCCTGAGGGTTAGCGGGCAAACCACGTGGCTTTTGATGTTCTTAATTTCCCTTTTTTCGCTGTTGTAAAAATTAAACTGTATAATTATTTCTGCTTGTAATATATGCTTATCAGTTTAATATCTTGTGGTTGTGATATGAATGTTGTAAACATGTGAGTGCTAGCCACTGATCATGGGACTAGTACAGTAATCACATGGAGGTTCCTGTTTTGCTAAAAACGGGGTCTCACAAGGAAGTAGAGGGGAAATGATGCACGACTTCTTGTGAACTCAAGGACGCAATTTATAGCCGAAGAATGATGCAGTCTGCCCTACCTCGGGTAAGAACTCAGCGAGGTAAGTCATGCCACTGCACAGGAGATGGAATGGGCGGTGCAGTGAGAAATGCGGAGGAGGCGGCTGCATGGCGAGTCATTGATGACACGAGAGCCTCGGTGGTACGAGCTACAGGCAGGATGACACGAGCTATAGTAGCACACCAAAGCTTCGGGGCCTCAGCGATCTAAGGAAGAAGAAGAGGAGGGATATGGTTGTTGGGTGGCTCCGCATGTAAGTGAAGGAAGAGGTGAAGCAAAGCGAAATCAGGAACTGGCTGTCGGCTGATCGAGATGTGGTTCATTGAATCGGTTACCTATAAAATCAGAAAATTTTTGAGAATTTTTCTGGCAGATGTTTTGATAATGATTTATGCACTGTAGAAATTTCAGACTAAAATACTCTGTACAGAGTTTGTAAAAATTCTGACAATGTACTGTGCACAGATTTCAGTTTTCTATTTTTAAATTTTCTGGAGATTTATATCTCATTAATAATTTCTCAAACTTTTTTTAAAGTTTCCTTATGGCTATATTAGTCTCCTGTAAAATTTTTAGCTCTATATATTTTATATTTAATTTATAAACATTCTGACATTAGTATTTTCGTATTTTTTAGCTTTTCTATTTTTTAATTTTTAAATTCAACAAATTCATTTGTTATTTCTTAATATTTTTAATGTTGATAGTTTTATCCATTCATAATATAATATAAACAAGTTAGGTCTAACTAATTCAGTATTATTTTTATTGAAATCTGACAAGATTAATGTTGTTAGTCAAGAATCATTAATTGGCTTTCATTTCATACTTAGTTGCTTTGATATGACTTTTAAATTCATAATTGAGGTTCTAGTGATTTCTTGAGATTATCCAGAATTTTATACATTTTATTGTTATAAGATTTTATTATTGTTATTTATCGATTACTTATAAAGATTTTTCCATTAGAGAAAAAATCAAGGAAAATCCAGAAAAATTCTAAAATTTAATTTCTTACTTTATTTTAATTTTCAGGATGTTATAAATTTATACTCTATCGATGGCACTAGAGTGTTTCTTCATCTTGAAAGTTTTACAGGAGAAGTTTCTACCATGTCATGAAATTTCAGTAGGCTGTTTGACGTACGTGATGGATGCACATGCAAGCTGCTCTTTCAATGATCATTGTTTTCCGAATTTTATATTTCAAGTAGAGCATGTCAAAAATCTATGATATGTGTTCTTCGCTATCTATCAAGCACAACAGGTGATGTTTTAGCTTATGCCGTTTGATGATTAAGCATTTATTTTAAGAGGTCAGTTGCACAAACTCAAACTTTATTAGGGTAATGAATTGTTGAAGATACAAATTTCTCCGTCTGCTTTGTTGATAGCTGTGTTTGGACCTACTAGTGGTTTGCTCAATTTTGCTTCACAAGAAGTATTTAGATTAGACTGTTCTAGTCTTTCTTACCCTTTGTGTTTTTCCGAACACAAGTTCAATATGGATTTTGAGTTAAGGGGAGGTTTATTAGAGATAACTCAAATATCCAAATAGGTTTGTTAGAGATATGCTCATTATCCAAATAGGAGTCCCCATCTGGTACAACTCTGACTCTTTTGGCTATATAAGCTACCCTAATGTACATGTAATCTTGAACAGATTAGTGGATTGTCTCTTGCCTTCGTGAGGTTATTTCCACGTTAAATCTTGTCTCCTATTTTGCCGTGCTAACCCTAACAGGGCAAGGATCAAAAGGTCCTAAAAGGTTAAAAAGGTTGTGAGAAAGCAACAATCCTTGGTTCCCTTTTGAGGTTATGCTTAAAGAATTTGTGGTTAGTTTTGCCAAATCTTTTCTCTCTCATCGTGGTTGCTTCAATGTCATTATTTTAGTTCTCTCTATAAGATTCATCTTTGTCGTTTTTAAGACCATGAACACTCGTGCCTTATCTTACAAAACTCTAATCCGATCCGAAACTTCAAGCCAAAAAAGAATGAATTCCTAGCCTGAGATTTTCCCTGATCCCGGTATGGAGCCGTTGAGTCCAGATTACTAGTCAAATGTATTTCGGGAGCGATAGGTTGCTTTTACTATTACAATACTGGCTTCCTAGGGGGCTGCTGTACAAAAAAGGAGTATCATAGTGTAACAAGTGGTATCAGAGCCAAGGCCGGATTAATCAGGTTTGTGAGATGGTCAGTAAAGTGTTAGGTGGCACAAAATGAAGATTGATGTCGACGATGTGAATGAAAAAATTAAGGAGAAAGATAAAGTTGTTATACTGGCATCATCTTTACCACCATTATGAGAGCAATTGGTGATGAATATTTTCATTGGGAAAATCACTCTCAACTTCAACGAGGTAGTTGTATATCTATTAGAGGCGGTCCTTAAAATAGTCATCTAAATTTTTATCTTCGGATGATCAAGTATTGACTACAGTAGGTGTTACAAACAAAAGCAAGAGTTACAGGAAGAAGAAGGGCAAGAGCACCCGCGTATGATAAAAGAATGTCCGAGTTTGAAGCAAATGAAGGGTGCATGCTCAATGACGGTAGCAAAAGATGATTCAGATGTACTTATCGTCAGTCAACTAGGTACTTCTCATGGATTAATATTAGATTCAAGTTGTTGTTTCCATATATGTTCAGCGAGGGAGATATTTGACAAAGGATCTCTATGCGCCGGCACATGAAACTAGTCACTTGACTGATTGCAAGGAGTATGCAATTACTGAGGTGGGAACAGTTACATTAGAGATGTATGATGGAGCACATTTATATTGATGAGAGTTTGGTATGTTTCCAACATGAAGAAGAATATAATATTTGGTATGTTCCCAACATGAAGAAGAATCTAATATCTGTGAAGTCACTTGAACTCAAAGGTTGTGAGGTATACTTTGAGGTGTGGAGTCATGCGAGTTACTTGCAAAGGGTAGGTAATCATGAAAAGTATCTGAAACAATGGAGGATACTGATTGATGGGTAAACCTAAAGAAATGACAAGCAATGGAAGGTTAGAAAATAATCCTGATCAGGAGAAGGAAACTATATCGTCAACGGTAGGTAATCAGATCTCAATTGTAATTATGTGTAGAATTGCAAAGACGGTTGCTAAATCTAACAGACGTAAAGATGAAGGTGTAAGCTATTGGAAGAGGGAGAACGTAGCGGGACCGACCAAGTACTACCAACGAGCAGGTGGAGCTCGGAGATGGTACAAATCTATGGTATAAAGGTTGTAGGAACATGAGTTGTGATTAATCAAACTACATAGAGAAAGAGAACTCAGGTGAAAGGTTCAGGAGACCAAGCCCAAAACACCAATGTACACATTATAGTGATGTGCATAACCCTTATAGTGGGGGCACTACCAAAAGTGAGAAGAAAAAAATATGAAGCCGACTTGAAGAGAGTTCTTGGAGGGATATAACGACTTTAATGGATAAGAGTCAATGTGGGGATGTTAAATATGGTGATTCATATATAATTTTTCTGGAGTTGGAAAGGTATGCTAAATGAATCCTAATAGGAGAGAGATTTTTAATCCTAAAAGGAGTAAGATTTCTATTTGCTTTGGAAAAGAACTAAGGAAGCTTTATAAACCTAGTGGGTGATCATAGAGAATCCAAGTAACCAATAAGTCATAAACCAACTTATCCAAAGTAAAAGATGCACGAGAGTTATCCAAAGTAAAAGATGCACGAGAGAATTAAAGACTAGGTTATTTTTTAGTACTAGATTTTTGTATAGACTAATGATCCAAAGGTTTTAAAAGGTTCGAAAGGTCGTGAGAGAGTAATAATATATTATACTCTTTTGATGTTGTACTTAAAAAATTTACAGTTGGGTTCGCTAAATCTTTTCTCTCGTTGTGGTTACTTCAACGTTGTTATTTTATTTCTCTCTACAAGATTCACCTTTTTCGTTCTTAATACGATATATACTAGTGCTTTATCTCACAAAACACTGATCATCAGATCCCAGGACCTACTGCGCATGAAAAGGATATATATAAGAGTATATAACGAGTAATCGCAGAAAGACTCTGAAAGATTAATACAGATGTTGATGTGTCCGGTTAAAGTACGGATATGGCAAGGCCGTCGAGGTTCGTGCGTCCTGTGACCTGAGGATCGTCGACCTGACCACCGGCGTCTCGACGTCAGTGCAACGGACAGAGCCAAGAGTGTTCGACTGCTACACCATCAGTAGATTTGCTCCCCAGAAGTACTCCAGCCTCATGAAACGGGGCGATCGAGCTCGAAACGTTCGTCCATGGTGGAGCTCTGCAGTCCGACGAAAGAGAAGGACGTGGATCCCATAACTATCAATGACATACAACCTGCTGCTTTCGAGGTTATGCTCTACTTCATCTACACTGATTCTTTGCCTGGCCATGATGGAGGCGACAGCAACGAAATGATATACAACATTCGATTGTGGCTGCGGATCGGTACGGTATTGAGAGGCTAAAGTTGATCTGTGAAAACATGCTTTGTGAGAGCCTTGACGCGGACACAGTGCTAACTTCATTAATTGGCTTTAGCCAATCAACATCATTGCAACGGGCTTAAACATGTTTGCGTCGAATTTATCGCCTCTTCACCAAAGATGTGTTTGGTTCAAGGTACAGGTTGGATGGGACTGTTCTATATCCATCTTTTTCCATTCGTTTGACTGTTTGATTAAATGGATGGGTGGGTAAGGGCAATCAACTCTCAAAAATATTCCTTATAGACGGTGGATGAGCCTCTCATAAAATTAGCTGGATGAACTTATCTAACTTTTATCACACCCATCTCATCCTTCTAAATTTGAACTCTTATCCATTCACCGTCCAACTCTCATTTCTCCGATCAAATAAAAATTTGTCTTATCTATCTCTCATCCCTTCATCGAAACATAAATTTAGATAGCTTTATCCTTGTTAGGATGGACGGCTTTATCACATTCACCATTTGCATGTGAACCAAACGGACGTGAAGTGAAGTACATGCCTGACTCTGACTCATCAAGGCTATTCGGCCGAGGTGTTTTGCACAGGTCCACAGGGATCAACACCAAGCAAATAAACAAGTTCGCTTGGGCCCAACACTGTGCAACTCAGGCCATCATAAGTGGTGGATGGATCGCTCCCTTAGGTTCCCACGTGTGTCTACACAGTGGAGTTCCCTACCGCATGAAACAACACTGATATCACATGGAGCATGGATTTTTTGAAGGCGCACCCAAACTATTTTGGACCGTACATCCTGTTTTATCCGTGAGATTAGATTGAATATGATGACTTATTAATTACCTCCTCATAGGAGGTAATAATAGGTCACCCATGACTACTAAATGATCACTAATGTACTTTTATTTGGACATTTAGTATACAAGGAAAAAACAAACTTGGAACATGCAATTTCTTTTCATGGAGCTGTATTATCAAGATACTAATTAATAATGGAGGATGGGCGTCAGATTGTGCCAGATTTTTTAGACGAGTTAACGTGAACGAATTTTTAAGATGGTTAATATGCTAGAGTTGATGAACTAGTGCTAATTTGTGTGCTTCATGAGAAGTGTTAATGGTACATAGAAAATTGAATGAAGGCACACTAAAATATCAAAGAAATAAGTACGAACAAAAATACATATAGATGAATTTAAGAATTTTCTTTTCATATTGAACCAGCTCAACCAATTATTTAAAGGTACATTAAACTACTGGCCGCATTTTTTTATGTATAAAATCATGTTTTAGATGCGTTTAGCTGTAATGTGTGTAGCTGTAAGTTGTAACGACAGTTTTGTACTAAAAATTACTATCACGGAGTTCTAACTACGAAATACAATTTCTCTTAAAGTTAATAACCAAAAGTTAACATTCCCTCTGTCTAAGTTTATAGGGCAAATTTTTTGAATGGTCTTGTTCATAAATATAGAGCGTGCTTTATGTTCTAATGCAAAAATTAGTGTGATGTTCCCTTTATATCTCTAGTAAAATATCCAGATTTATTTGATATCATATACATGTATGCATTGAATATAGAGCTTAGAGATACTCTCTCCGGTCACAAATAGTTGTCGTTTTCGACATTGACATGGCCCCCAAAACTTTGACCACTAATTTCCATTATAATATATTTAAAAATATAATAAAAATATAATATTATGAAAGTACATTTCGAGATGAATCTACACGTATGATTTTCATACATCCAATCTAAATATTTAAAAAGATATCGATAGCTAAAGTTTCAAAAGTTTGACTACATGTATCCCAAACCAACAAGTTTTTGTAAACCAGAGGGTGTAATAATTAGGAGTAGTCTAATCATTTTAATAACTTATTGATTTATGTGTAAAAAAGTACACAATTTAACTTGGTCGGAGGGAGTATTTCTCTTAAAGGTTATAACCAAAGTTGATAATTCGAGCGACACAAGCTTCATGCATGGATGCATGGCCGCTGCCTTTCAATGGCTAGCTCCACATTAATTTCATCTTATCTTTATATGAAGAAGCATTGTTTCTTAGTTTAGCCAACATTAATTACTTCGTCTTTTTCATGGAGAAGCAACCGATTTCCTCTCAGCAATGAATGGCTAAGATTTAAAGTAGCATCTTACCTCCAAAAAGGACATAGGAGCACCGTAATTAAGGAAATTATGGACAGTTATACTAGTCCATTTATACAGATTTACAGATAGATGATGAATTAATGGGCAAATCTCCAATATTGTGAGATGAGGAAATCAGGAAGTAATTATTAAGACATTACACAGTATCAAATTGATACATGGTTATTAATTGGATGAACCGGGACACCCTAACTCATGCAGTGGCTGGGCTTTATCTCCATGTGGCTGAGTGGTGGGGCCATGCGACATTCGGTTCCACGCGTCAATAGCAATGTGTGAGCTGCTCCATTTGATTAGCATAAATACAGGTCTCCTCTTAGTTTTTCTGTCAAACCTCTACCTCCATCCATAACACCAACTTCATTTCGCTGCATGCAGCCTCCCTCTGGGTGATTTGATCTAAAGGTATGCCTAGACTTTGTCTCCCTTGTATTATATGAATTTGCTTCAGTACTTTTTTTTACAGGCAAAAGTTTACAGATCTTAATATACAATATTTAGCATATGTATAGATAGGGGTAGATTTCGCCCAATGTAGATTAATTGACTTTGACGGAGGCCTTATATATGACCTATCTACTAAAAAAATATTAGTATATCTTCTTCAAATTTGCAATCACATAGAGCATTCTTTGTTCCATGAACTTCATACATTCAACAAAACAAGACGGCGATAAAACATATATTGTAAATAGCTCAAATTTCCGTAGCAATTATTGTCACGTTGTAGGTCACAACATCAGTATGTGCGTTATTCTGTTATATACGATCAGATCTAAGTGAATAGCACGACATATACTGTATGTAGCATTTTCTTCAGTAGTCCTTTTAGAGAGCAAGGTTTTAAATTTTATAGTGATATACTTAGTATTAGGTATGGGTAAATTTGAGGGCTAACTCGATCCTTATCTACTGAGAGGAAGAAGCCGGTTAATTTGATCCAAATCCCAACAAAGCCCAGATAAAAATAATATACTTAATTAGTCAATCTCTTCTAAAACTTCTTATCACATAGAACATTCTTAATTTGTCCCTGTAGGTCGGCAACAATGAAACCTGATGGGCGTATGTATATGTATCAGTACTTCCTAAGTACAAACAGATCCTACCTTAAAAAAAAGTACAAACAGATCTTACCTTCCGAAAAAAAAAGTACTTCAAACTTCATCAAACATTTTTTGTAGGCTAGAGTACTTAAGCAAATTCCCTAGTATATTATATAAATATTTCTCCTTATTTTCTTTGAGACAAAAGGAGCATGTTGCCATACCAATCTAATGTTGTTTGAACGGCAGGCATCTGATACTTCGCATGGAGATTGCAACTACAATTTCGACTTGCACCGCCCCCACGGAGCGCGGCAGGCACTACTTCCATATTGCTGAGTACAGCCTGCATAAGGGACTTGGTGTTGGCCGTTTTATTAGGTCAAAATCCTTCAACATCGGTGGATATGATTGGTCAATCAGGTACTACCCTGATGGAATTAATCGTAACAGTAAACAATACATCTCGGTGTTTTTTGAGCTTATGAGCCCAAATGCCGAGGTGAGGGCATCGATTGGCTTTAGATTAGTTACTCTAGTTCATGCATCAGAATGGAAGTGGACGGTCAAGACAAAATTGCTGAGTTCAGAGAGCATTAGAAGAAGTATCTTTGGCATGGAAAAGTTCATAGAAAGAAGCTTGTTGGAAGGATCAGAGTTTCTAATCTTTGATCGCCTTGTGATTGAGTGTTTCATCATAATTGTGAAAGATCCACAGGTGATGGAACCTGAAGTAGTGTCATCTGAAATGAAATTACCACCCTCAAAGTTGTCAAATGATTTTGGAAAGTTGCTGGAGTCAAAGGAAGGAGCTGATGTCACATTCCTTGTCAAAGGCGAGGCTTTTCCTGCACATAAGATTGTGCTCGCAGCACGGTCCCCAGTCCTTAAGATGGAGCTGTGTGGCCCAATGATGGAGAAAGAGGCATCATGCATAACCTTGGAAGAAATGGAGCCGGATGTTTTTAGGGCTCTTCTCCATTTTATCTACACTGACTCAGTGCCTAATTTGGATGATTTTGATGACAATGATAAGAAAGAGATTCTTCACCATTTACTCGGTGCTGCTGATCGGTATGCAATAGAAAGACTGAAGCTCATATGCGAGAGTATTCTTTGCAAGAGTCTTGATGTAGAGACAGTGGCAACAACACTAGCTCTAGCTGATCAGCATCAGTGCAAAAATCTCAAAGATGCTTGCCTCAAGTTTATGGTCTCTCCAAACAGAATGGATAAGGTGATAGCAAGCCAAGAGTACGAGCGCCTCAAAAGAAAGTGCCCTAATTTAGTAGTAGAAGTTTTGGAGAGTGTATGCAAGTTCCCCAAAATCTAGGGCGCCCATCCAAGTCTAATAATACATATGGCTAGTTTGTAGTCATAAAAACAGCTTTTATATTGTTATAATGGTTTTTATTAAGTCATATGATAGCCTGATGTCAGTTTCAACCATGTTAGACATTCCAAGTTTCCAACTATGTATTGAAGCACATCTGATGTAACTATAGCATGAGATTAGCCATCCTTTCCTTACCCTCTCCATACGAAGGCTGTCATGACTCATGAGTACTTTTTTATTGTTTAAACCTATATTCTTAACTAACATGCAAAGTGAGCTCAGCAGTACAACTGACATCAAGTTATGTGTATACATGGTTTCATAAACCTATATTCACAGGATTAAGGCAGTGTGCAGGTTTCTATTGGCTCACTTTCATGGAATTGTGAGTTACTTCAAAAATACGTCTGCATCAATCAGACAATAATAACAAATAAAAGGGCTGTGTAGTGCTTGAGCATGATGAGCATGAGCAAGCAAGATATTGGCGGAACATCTAATTGTCATTTGTGATTTCATATCATCATGTTATTCGATATATATTCCGTCTAACATTTTACAATAAATACTACTTTAAACCTTGCTGTAATTGTAATCCTATAAATATTATATAGTTTCAACTAATATTGTTAGGACCCAGAAACTAAATTCCTAAACCTCATGTGTATACCATACAAGTCCCATGATCAATGGCTAGTACACACATTCACATCTTTTGTATCACATCTATACACACACAAATAAATAGAGTAGTATAGAATAATAAACATACGAACGCAAACATATACAACCAAGCTTTTGACAAAAAAGTCTGACCGACCTAGTAGTTTGCATAACAAGGAAATCGTAGTGGAATAATAAACGATAAACAAGGTAAAAATTCCAGTAAGTATGCCTCGGCTCACCACAGGCAACCGACTAGAGTCAACCATTAGTAAACGATGTCGTCTTCGCCAAAACCCACGACGGAAAGGTAACCGATCAGGGGAACTCCTTCCTTTTGCTCTGGTAGTTTTAACTAGCAATTGTGAGTACAAAAATATACTCTTGTAAGTCTTTATAGTAAGGTTATATAGTATGCAAGGCTATGTAAAGAGAGATGGCTATCCCCAAGTTTTCTATTTTTATGCAAAGCAAGCTTTTATTTGCAATAATGTGTAATAGATCACAATCGAAAGTTGTAAAAGTAATTGACATTTGATACAAAATAAAAGGTAGGTAACATAAGCATAAATCACAAATAGCTCTCCGTAGCAATGAACAACAAAATTCATATACCCGTGATCAAGATGCAATAAGTGGATACCTTTGCATCCTAACCAAGTTTTGAAAAACATAAGACTAGTCTTCGCAACAAAACTAAGATTTGCTCATAACTAGAGACATGGCAATTCAAATAGATTTTACACCCTACAGAGGTTGTACACAGGATAAGACGTGAGAACTCGGGTGACGATGGTTGGTGGTCGATGCCGTCTTCAATGCACGGGAGAGGGTAGTTGGAGGCAGCGACTTTTTGAGCAAGGGAGGCAAAACAGTGCGCGGCGCTGTCAAAATTTGTGGGTGCTACGGTGCACTCGACAACAGGCTCTAATGACGTGGTGATATGTGGACGATCTTTTTAATTAATTTTAAAATTAAAAACCACCTTCTGAAAATCAGGAAAACCTTTTCTTTAATGGAGAAATTTTTGAAAATTGCTCAGAAATTTTGAAATGCATATTTGAAATTTTTGGGATGTTACAAATATTTACAGTGACAAATTGGAAGAAAGAAATTTTCAACATCTGCATTTGGTTTGTTGTATGTATTAAGTATTTATTAAAAAAAAGGCTGAGAAAACAGGCATCGTTACCAAAGATTCTTGATGTGGAGACTGTGGCATACACTAGCTTTAATTACCATATCCTCACTATTGTGGCTGCAAGTGATGAACTGTTATGTGCACCTCTCCAGACAATTATTCCTTCTACTGTAGCAGTTTTAGAGAGAAAATAATTAGGGTTAAAAAAAGCCCAGCTAGAGTAGTTAAAATAATACTATAGGCTGTATATGAGTAGCTCATCAATTTCTGTATGAATAGTGTTTTGTTTTTTTGTATTTTTTTTTTTGCGATGCAATTGTTTGTTTAGTTAGTTAGCCTACTAGTATTTTATCTAAAAGATTGATTCGGCGTTCATGTACGGGATGTATCCATGTTATCCATGCAATGGTTGCATAATTTGTAATGTCAGTCACTCAATTATATGTCATGACTAATTAGAGCAAGTGAGAATTTGACTGCTGGGAATTTTGGTATCAATCAGTTAATATTGTAACATATCAAAGTTCAGAACATTTTGAATGGCACAGCAGCTAGCAGTTATATATAATATTGTTTCCCTATTACATTTGTAAATAAACGCTTAAGATCATCTATGACTAAATTCCTTTGTTTCTGTTGTTTTTGTTTGTTAGAGTGGGTGCCTCTCCCATAATGTTTCATGTATTTAGAGTTTTAATTTTATGAAAATTAACTTGCCAGTGTTTACAGACGTGTTTTAAAATATTAATGCTTAAATTTTTCTGTGATGACAACCTAATTGGTTAGGTTCTCACGAAAAAATTCTTCAATAACCATAGACCATGCATAATGCAGAGAGCTAGCTTGCAGCAGTAACGGCAAATCTCGCCAAATTCCATACCTTTTTTACTTATGGTGATTACAGAAAATCTTGTTTTTTGATGCTGTTTGCACCAGAATTTGGCAAGTCTAGTCAAAATCGGCAAGAAAGTCAAACCTACGGTAACTAACAGGCGATTTGGAAAGATTTGAAGATATTTGGCAACGGCAAGACACTACTGCGGATCGGGCATGCACAAGCGGTTCGAAACCGCTTTCAGAAGCGGTTTTAGAACCGCTTGTAAACAACCGGGAGTGATACCCCGTCGGGTATCACAAGCGGTTCCCCGAACCGCTTCTGGTTCGACATTTCCACAAGCGGTTCGTGAGGTTCTCTCCAAAAGCGGTTGGTGTTACAAACCGCTTGTGAAGAGGCTCTCTCCACAAGCGGTTGGAGTTACCAAGCGCTTGTGAAGAGTCTGACAGCGTAGCGTTTTGATTATATTCAATATAGAATATGTTTTCAGAGGGGTTTTTGATATAGATTTTGACAATTAAAATAAATAGAACTTCATGAGTTTTTTTGACACACTTAAATATATATATATATATATATTAGTCATGAGTATTCATTCAGATAATTACAGACTAAAAAATGAACAAGTTGATGAACACATGAAATAATAAGCCACTTTTACAAGTTTCAAAGAATAAAAGGGCGAATCTTGAGCTTATTTCTTGCGTGCGTCGCTCTTTGTGCCCTTGGTCGACGTTGATGTCGGTTCACTGTCCTTATTTCAGGACAATCTCTCCAACCATTTGCGTGGAACTCGCCTTTGGTGGATACAATCTAAATCGACAATAAAGCCGATGAGTTGTTCTTGGATTGCTGCAACCCGGTGCGGCGGGATCACGTCTTGCACATCGATGTTGGGCTGACAAAGCGTGAGGTCAATAAATCTCTGGACATGTAATTATTAAAGTGTAAGTACTAAGAAATTGACATGTGCACACTACCTCGGCGTTGGTTGTAGGCACATCACCGTGGGTAATACTTTGCATATAGTGGCACACATAATAGCCACATAGGTTGTTTCCACCCGCCTGTTGTAGAACCTGCGATGAAATTTGAAAAGAACACGATTATTTGGATGAAAAACTGTTACGGCATATTAATATTCTTTAATACGTACTCGAGTGCTTAATTGTACATCAAATTCGTTCTCGAAATCTCCTTGTTGCTTCTTTCGAAACCGTGCGAATGTCCTGTGTGATGCGTTAGTATGAATGGTAATTATCAGAGTTGGAATTAGCAAGGTATTTCAATATATATAATAAGGAAAACTATCGTATATATATGTGCTATATACATTCGGTGTCAATGATAAATTGATATTTTTCACCGAGTCCTTTTGAGTCTTGAACAATGATCCGGCTGCTATCAAGCTTGATGACAAGAAGGATCGATGAAACCTATTCATGTATTGCAACATATATGTAACTAGCTAGTAGTATTATAAATGCCTTGGAAAATATAAGAACGAGAGGTTGTATATATACGTACTCGAAGTTGAAGGGCGAAGTATGTACGGTTTGTAGTCTTTGTCCCAAGAATGCATCGAGAATGTAATCTTCAAGATCCTTTCGGTTGTATCCAAAGGCGAACTTCGTTAACAATCTACGGGTCGATGAAGCCCACGTTGAAGATATTCTCTTTTCTACATCGTTGTATCTCCATTCTACATAGAAAGGTATAAGTTTAATAGTTGCAATTTTATTATGCGAGGAAGCACACAGTAAAGGTATGAGCTTGACACTTACGGGCACCAGCACATGAGAGACACGTTGATGGAGTCGGCATGGTAAATATTGTATAAGTCGTCAAATTCGAGCCATATGGTGCTGTCCCGCGATAAAAATCATCTTCTTTGATACGGAGGAACATCGTTCTTCCTTGAGCGGACTCATCATGTACCATTCGTGAAATTGCGCATCTTGGTTGGCGGATCTTTTATCTCATTTGGGTCAATCGGCTCCGGCCCAACCGAAATTGCCATCGACCTTTGTTGCCATTGGGATATCATCTATTAATCCAAGAGCTGCGGTGTGGGCCGAGTCTGCCTCTTTCATAAACCTCTCGAGGTTCTCGATCTTGGTCTCTCTTCTTCTTCTTTGCCGCGCCGCTTTGACCACGTTTATTCTTACTGTAGCCTTAATTATTATCCGTTCATAGTTGGGCCCGGCACGGCAATGACTTTGCGGCATGTCGCGAAGTGTTCGCCACTTTTGGATCGATTGGTACCTTTGGCTCTACCTTCTTTTTGCGAAGTGTGCAGCCATACGCTTTAGTGACGCGTCACTCTCCTCCTTATTCATATCATATGCCCTCTTTGAAGGTTCCTTTACCTTGGCCGATCGGTGGACTCCGCCTTCTTGGGAGCGGTGGGGAGCCTTCATTCATTATCGAGCTTCTTCCTCGGAGAAGATGGTGGGCGTGGTTTTCCTAGAGGGTTCTTTTTGTTTGAGATCTTTGGTGGTGGAGTAGGGCCTGCGTGGAGCGGGTGGAGACACGAGGAGGCTGCTGGTGGTGGAGTAGGGCTTACGCTCTGTTTTATTGGCGAGGCATTGCATGGCGGTGGCGTTGGAGGAGGCGTGGGTTGCCGTGGTGGAGATGGCGCGTCCATAGCAGTGGAAATATGATGTCCGTTTGCGCAAAGGATGATATTGTGGAGGGCTGTCCAAGCTTGGTCACGTCGTCGCCTCCGGCAATATCGGTGAAGTTCTTCAAATCGCTCGGCACCTCCTCCACCGCGACCTTTGAGTAACCGGGGTATCTCGTTGCGATGGAACATCGGCCCACTCCACCGGATATGCTATGCCGTAAGCCACCTTGATGGAGAGGTTACGGCGCATCAGCGTCACGATTCACATGGCGGCGAACCCTTATGTCATCCACGGGATAGCGGGATAGAAAGGTGTCCGCCGGGGCCCGGTGGGCCAGCGCTACTTCGCCGCGCGGAGGGGCGATCACGGCGTCCGGTGATTGCTCGGACCTAGTCCTTGAAGCTTCTTGAGGGCAATTTGTACTTGTTGCGCAACTATGTCGCCGATGCTAGCACAGGTTGCTCGAGCTCTTGTTCCAATTGGTACACTTTACGTGATTCTCTTGATTTGCTTCTATCTGGCTCTGTGCGTATGTGCATCCTTAGCGAAACCATACTTCCACGGCGTCGGCTTGCCCATACCTCGTGTCCGTCACAGGTGCTCGGGGTTTTCAAGGGCATGTGTTAGCTCGTCATTCTCCTGTCGGCACCAATGTACACTGAGGCGCTCAACGGCTTGTACAATCCTTTGGCGACCTCTTGTACTCTGGTGCCATCACCAAACTGTCGTCATCTGAAAGGCTCCCCATGACCCATGAACCAATTGCGCAGCGCTATTCCCACATAGCGGTAGCGGTGTGGCGTCCTTCGCCATTAATTCTTCTTCCGCTTCTCCCATTTTGGTACGACCTTGATGTAACCACGGTGCCAAGATGGTGGTGGTATTTCTTCATCGTGAATTGGCCTTGTTCTTCCGACTCGCGGCTGGCCCTCGGTGACAACTTGAACTCCTCGAATGCTTCCGTGATCCGCCAACTTAGGAAATTGGTTGAAGTCGGGTCTTTCTCCTTACTGCGTACTTGCGGTGAGAGCGTCTTCAAGCTGAAACATTGTTGCCATCTTCTTCAAAGTAAATTTCTTGGCCTTGTCTTGGACCCTTGAGGAAATGTGAAATTTTCCTTAATATCTTGCCACAAAGAGTCCTTGGTAGCTTGAGGAACTTGGCCCATTTTACGATGCTAATTGGGACGTGATCCCTCACGTGGTAACCGCATAGCGTTGTTATGCGGCCCAATCGCTAAAAGAGGGCAACGGCATCCCTTCGTTGTTAACATCGGTAAACACATGCTTCGTGGGCGGCTTCTTGTTAGGTCCCGATGCTTGGATTGGTTGCTCGATGCACGGGCTTGAAATACATAAACATATGTACAAGCGTGTCGAGTGTATTATATTAATGAATTGCGATTAATTAACATGTCTACGGGATTATATTCTTACGCTGTACCTCATCTGGCGGAACGGTGTTATCGGACTCGGCTCCTCCCGTGTCAATGGCTTCATCATTGCGGCCTCAGCGGCCTCACGAGCCACCATTAGCCCCAGGCAGCGTTACCATCACCTTCGATGGTACCCGGTAGCGATGGAGTCCAACAGGAACTGTTCTCCCTCATCGAAAGTAGGGTCACCACGTCCTGGTTGCACCATCTCTACTAATTCCGCAAAAATGTTGACATAAATATCATATTACTTTGAAACAACCATATTACAGATTACAACACAAGCATATTATTACATAAATTTCTACAGCAAGCATTAAGTACTACGGCGTGTTGGAACTAGCCCAAGGATCAAACACGAACTCGTGGACACAAGAACAAGAAATACACCAAGAACATACACACAGGGACTATGTGTCAAAAGTAAATGTGCAACATTGACCGTGTTTGATCCTTGTGTTGTATAAAACTATAATCGGGGGCAACGCTAGGATCATGTGCCTTTCTATTAGAATAGTAGGTCATATTAGTTAGTCGTTTTGATCGTGATGATTAGATCTATCTGGTAGAACCCTACATGCTAGTTTATGATCTTGAACATATATCGTGCCAATTATCACAAACTAGGAATGTTTCTTTAAACGAAGAATATAGGCAGATAATCTTTGATTGGCTAGGAGCATTTGCTTAATGATATTTGTTATAGAGATTTATATATATACACGTGCATACATAAACACAGTAGGAGCCTCGGCCCATCTTGCGTACGTGTCAAAAAAAGAATGTAACGAGACTGGTGTGTAGTCCTGATTCCATATACGTGTCGACGACATAACATGAAGAGAGTATATATGTAAGTTCATCTGTGTGGTATAAATGGTATCCAACACTTGCATTGGACGATCGCACAAGGCACTTATTTAGTTATTTTACAATGAGAAGAATCAAAGTTTAGCAAGTCACGGTTTACGTGCTTGCCCCGACAAAGTTTTGCAAGAAAGGTAGTCTAAGCGTAAACTTCTAAAGCATGTGACGTGTAAAACTAAGCGAAGTTATATGACCAACCAAGCAGATAAAATTATCAACTGGATTTGTATATGAATTCTACCTAAAATTGATATGCAAAACTAAATAAAAACTAACAATGAAAATTAACATAGATTTGAAATAAAAATTAGATGAAATTAGTAGTTAAATTAATATACAAATCCTAAACTAGAACTGAAATTCAAAATTAAATAAAAAACAACAAAATAATAAAAAGAAAATATGCATTGTTCTGTAATTCCATACTAAGTGAAAAATATACATTTTGGTTTAATTTAGAATTAAAATTTCAAGCAAGCACAGCACTTGTGGGCATTTCACCGAACATGTGGTGGGCAGCCGAACTAGAGAGGAGGGCGGCGCGTGCACTCAAATACCTCGGTCCTCTGGGTGGGCGGCGGTGTGGCGGCGCTTTGGTGGTGGAGTAGGCGTCGGCGGGGTGGTAGAAGGCTTTGGCGGCGGGGTGGAGTGACGGCGGCGACGAGGCAGCTAGCGCCGCGGGTGGGTGGCGTCGGCGAGGTGGTGAGTAGGAGTCGAGAGGTGGTGGAGGAGGCCGGCGGCGTCGACGAGGACGGCGACGCGGGTCAGGACGGAGGCGGCGGCGGCGGCCGAGAGAGACAGGAGTTCTGTGCCGCAGAAGTCGGCCGGGACCTAGAAAATTTCGGTGTGAGAAAAGGCGGGGTGTTTCAAATTTATCTGAGGAGCACTTCTACAAACGGTTCTAATAACCAACGCTTATAGCAAATCTCTACAAGCGGTTTTAGAACCAACCGCTTGTAGAGGGATGACTTCTACAAGCGGTTCGTAGAACGAACCGCTTGTAGAATATCTCTACAAGCGGTTTAGATCAACCCGCTTGTAGAGGATGACTTCTACAAGCGGTTGGTGTTACTAACCGTTTACGAATAGTCCACTCTAGAAGCGGTTCTTTTCTAAAACTGCTTCTGAATGTTGCGTTCTAGAAGCGGTTCTTATTACTAACCGTTTCTGAATGTTGCGCTCTAGAAGTGGTTCTTTTCTCAACCGCTTGATTTAATTTCATAATTTTTAAAGAGTGCTTTTACTTTCTGATTTCATTTCATAATTTTTAAAAATGCTTTTAGCAATTTAGTTTCATTCTATATTTTTGAAAAAACTTTTAGCACTTGATTTCATTTGAAATTTTTAAAAATGCTTTTAGCAATTTAGTTTCATTTTATATTTTTGAAAAACTTTTAGCACTTGATTTCATTTGAATTTTTAAAAATGCTTTTAGCACTTGATTTCATTTGAAATTTTTAAAAAAGCTTTTAGCAATTTAGTTTCATTCTATATTTTTGAAAAACTTTTAGCACTTGATTTCATTTGAATTTTTAAAAGCTTTTAGAACTTTACTTTCATTCCATAATTTTCACAAAATGCTTTGATCACTTTAGTTTCATTCGAATTTTGGCACTTTACATTCATTCCAAATAAACACTTCATCTTGTAAAGACTTACATATACATAGTTCATACGATGAGGTACATCTTAAGTAATGCGTACTTTGTCTTTACAAGTGTTCCTTCATTATGATCGCGACGTATGAAAGGAGTATCCACGTCTGTGTCATTGAAGAGGCTTATGTCGACATCCACAAATAAAGGAGGGATCTCGTCGAGGCGACTATACTCTTCCTCGTCTGCGGACGTCCTCAACTCCAACAATCCTTCGTTTGCCTTGTAGAACCACATGTCGCTTTGGCTTAGTACTACAATCTTTACGCTTGTCCTTATGCTTCTTAGGTTTGCTTGACATGTCCATTACGTAGAAGACTGTCTCACATCGTTCGCGAGGACGAGCGGTTCGCGCCTATAGCCGACTTGCGTGAGGTCCACGATTGTCATACCGTATTTGTCTACCTTCACACGCTTGAAGTCAGTTTGACCCATTGGCACTTAAATAGAGGACCTTCAAAGGTCCATAGTCAAGCTCCATATCTCTTCTATGAAACCATAATATGTATCCACCTTGCTTTTGTTGTCTTGGCGTCTATCGGACACATTGTTTTGGTTGGTGCTCTTGTTATCCTGTGATCCGGTGTAAAATGTGTAACCATTTATCTCGTACCCCTTGAATATCACGATTTCACTAGATGGTCCCGAGCTAAGCGTTGCAACTATTCATTGTCGACCCTTTCAAAAGGATGTACTTTTGTAACCAAGCGCGAAAGAATCCATGTGCTTGATGTTATCCAATCCTCGGACCTCCCGGAAATCGCGCGTAGAATACTCTTGTGCTCAAGGACATACGGGGCCACTATAGTTGATTGTTTCAAAACCGTGAAATGTGCTTGCTTAAATGTAAGAAGATCATTGCATGCAATTGCTTTCCTTCCTAGTGTCCCTTTTCCCGTAGCCTCCCCTCATGGCGTGATATAGGGGCGCCGATCGGGTTTAGATCATTAATGTAATCCACACAAAACTCAATCACCTCCTCTGTCCCATAACCCTCGGCAATGCATCCTACGGGCGAGAACGATTCTGAACATACTTCTTTAGCACACTCATGTACCTCTCGAAGGGAACATGTTGTGTAGATACAGGTCCAAGGATACCTATCTCTTTGACAAGGTGAGCAGTGAGATGAACCATAATATCAAAGAATGCAAGAGGAAAGATCATCTCAAGACTAACCAAACTTTGTACCATGTCAACTGCAGCTTACTTAGTTTATACGGGTCGATGACCTTACGTGAAATCGCGTTGAAAAAGAACACAGACTTTGTGATTGTCCCTCGTACCCACTCGGGCGGTATGCCTCTCACGACCATCGGGAGCAAGCTGTGTCATTAACACAAGGCAGTCATGGGATTTCATGTATGCGATTTTATTCTCTTTCGTGTTTACTGAGTCTCTTTACATTCGAGGAGTATCCGGAAGGACCTTCACTGCTGTTCAGAACTCTATCACGCTTTTTCTCTTCTTTGCTTAGAGTGTAGCTCGCGGGATGTAGGTAATGTTGTCCTTTCTCTCTCTTTTCGGGATGTAGGTCGTTCCTCGGTTCCAAGAGTTTAAGGTCCTTAGAGCTTGCGGTGTATCTTTTGATTTTCCGTACATATCTATGTAGCCTAGCGAGTTCAAGCGGACATTCTTCGTGATGTGCATGAAGTCAAGTGAGTGACGAACCTCCATAACTTCCCAATAAGGCAAGTCCCAAAATATTGACTTCTTCTTCCACATGGGTGCATGACCATCCTCATTACGCACATGTTTGCTTCGGGACCCTTTCCAAATACTACTTTCAAATCCTTTACCATAGCAAACACACGTGGCCCACTACGATCTTGAGGCCTTGCACGAAGGTGCAGTTGCCGTTAAATTTCTGCCTTCCTTCCGCAACGGGTGACTCGTAAGAAGAAACCTACGGTGACTCATGTACACAACCTTGAGAGTTTTTCGTGCGTGCCGTCCGTTTCATCTAAGCACGGATGCGGGCTCTATATCCTTTGATAGTTAGGCGGACGAGTTCTGAGAGCGGTCGATCGTTGATTGTTACAAATAACAATGCACGTGGGTGAAATACTCCCTTTGTACTCATCCCATACCCTTGCACCATCGTCCCACAACGTCACAAGATCTTCAACCAATGGTTTCGGTGAACATCGATGTCATTTTCGGGTTGCTTGGGGCCTTGGATCAACAACGTCATCATGATATACTTTCGCTTCATGCACGACCATGGAGGAATGTTATAGATACATAGTGTAACGGGCGGTGCTATGGCTGCTGCTCAATTCTCGAAAGGATTCATCCCATCGGTACTCAACCCAAACCTTATGTTTCTCACCTCATCTGCGAAGTCAAGATGCGTCCGGTCAACTTTCCTTCACTTGTGAGCCATCTGCGGGTGTCTAAGCATCCGTCGTCCTTACGCTCTTCTTTGTGCCAACGCATCATCCGGGCATGCGCTTTGTTAGCAAACATACGTTTCAATTGGGGATCACGGGAAATACCACAACACTTTAGTGGAGGTCTCTTCTTCTTACGCTCCTATCTATTTCACTGGATCGTCACGCTTCACCTTATACCGTGATTCTCTCACTGCTGGACAAACATCCAAATCGGCATACTCATTACGATCAGGATACAATCATTAGGACATGCGTGTATCTTACGTACTTCCAATCCCAAAGGATGACGACTTGCTTGGCTTCATATGTAGATTTAGGCGAGTGTTATCTTAGGAAGCAACTTCTTTCGAGTGATAACACCTCATTGAATCCTTATCGACACACCATTTCTAGCCTTCCATTGCATGAGTTCGGTGTGAGTGCGCAGCTTTTTGTGTGGCCCGCCTACGTTTGGGTACAAAGGAGTTACGTGGTCCTCTAACATGCTGTTGGAACTTCTCGAATCGTCTTTCATCTGTAGTCTCCCTCTCCGTCACGCGACATCTGGTCTAGCTCATCATCACCAAAGTCACCAAGTGTTTCTTCCACGGAGCGATGTGCGTGTCGTCAGGGATCTTGTTGAATCCATCTTCCTCTTCCTCGTCTTCTTCATCGTCTTCTGGCTAATCACCTCAACCGCCATGGTTGCTCCAACAGGTATAGTTTGGCATGAAACCTCTCATGATCAAGTGGTTCATAACTTGCCATCACTGGGAGTGCTCCTTCTCGTTCTTGCAATCTACACACGGACAACATATGAAGCTGCCCGGAGGCAAGAATGCAACGGCCGCATCGAGAAAAGCCTACACGCCATCAATGAACTCTCTCGAGCGACGGTCCGCATTGTACATCCATTGCCGATTCATCTATACCAAGTTATAATTTCATTAAAAATTATAACAAATTCCGTTAGAAAAATTATAACCTAACTTAAATTTCATAACATTTAAACCCAACAAAAAAACTCCACCTACACGTCATCCAATTAAAGACCTACCTTTCTAATTATTTTGTATCCCTTCCTACCTTTGTAATTATTTTTATCCTTCTACATGTTTTTCTATTTTATTTCATACACCAATAATTACTTCCTTGCAATGTTGTACCTAGATCTCTCCCAATATTGTGATATTTAAGATTCTAAAGCTAACAACCACATAGATCTAAAGCTTCCAATCACCTTTACCTTGTAATGTCATATTTTGAACTAGATCTCCATCTACATCTTCATACAACAATAAAACAAGGCACGGAAAACAAATTTTCGATAATGCTTAAAAGTTCAAGAATTCTCCACATCCATTGAAAAAATAGCAATATCTAGGTGAGAAGGATGTTCACATGATGTTACTAACTTTGAAACACTTAATTTAGAGCTAATCACCTCCAATTAAAAATTTGGACAGCACCTCCCCAAAAACAGCTTGGTCGGCCTTCTCTGTTCGATCGTATTCGTACCTCTGTGGCGCATGGAGGAAGAAGGGTTTAAATGCGCTGCTGGCGGAGGGCTTCGAGCGGTTGGAGACACGAACGCTTACGAAGGTTGCGTTCTAGAAGCGGTTCTTTTCTCAAACCGCTTCGAAAATTCGAAGCGGTTTGAGAAAAGAACCGCTTCTAGAACGCAACCTTCAGAAGAGGTTCGTGTTTCCAACCACTTCTGGAAGCCCTCTCCGGACCGTTGCCAACGAACCGCTTCTGGTGCGAAGATCACAACGGGTTCGCACCAAACCGCTTCTAATAGGCCGGTTGTGATGCCCAGTTCTGTAGTAGTGAGATCTTTGAGGGAAAGATGTCCGAAATAAGGCTGATACGGATCAGGTTTTGTAACGTGTTGTAATAGGACACAATCGGCTGACGGGTATAAAAGAAGGGCCAAAGCAAGTTGCGAGAGGAATCAAACACAATCAAACACACCAGTTTACATTATTTTTTCCTGTCGACTAGGAGTAGCTCTTGTAATTTAGTCTTTGTAATTCGATCTTGATCAATAAAGTTGCGCATCGCCGATTGTTGATCTTCTTCAAATTACGCCCCAGGTTCGATTTATTCTGATTTTGTTGCGCATCACCTTTTTCAGAATCAATCTACCTTTATCCTCTGATTAGCCTTAATCGGCTAGTTAGACTTACCCTTTTATTTCGATTTAATTGGCTTCAAGCTGATTGAGTCTAAGCCAATTGATCTTCACGATCGGCTTTGAGTGAATTTCATATTTTTACCTTGTCGATTCTGAGTCAAATCGTGGCATGCTCGAACAGTGTTAAATGCGGTGTCTTGTTGTCGAAACCCTACTTCAAGTTTTTGACGCCAACACACTCTTGGCACGCCCGGTGGGACCGCAATGTCTTCATCAGGGAAGCCGATTCCGCCGTCCGATCTCAACGCAGAAGCTATAATCGTCCCAACGATGGATGATTTGACGCTAGAACAACGTAGAGAAATCGAAGATCGGAAAACTGCGCTAGAAGAGATGATGCTAAACTGTTATCAGAAGACTAGACGTGGCGTCACTCAAAAAACCGCCCTGCCGACGGTCAATGCCACGGGGATGCGGTGTCACGCAGAACCGATGGCCGATATCTACCTGCTCAAGCCAAATTATCGGCTATGATTAATCAATCTGTACACCATGCTCTAATAAACCAGTCATCGGCTCTTGTCACCACACTTAAGCCAATGATAGCAAATAGTGTTAAAACTATCGTTCAGGAATTGGCCTCGTCCGGAAGTCTGCTTGACCCGTTGCAAGCTCTGCCAAATTACCCTGTTTTTTCAGTAGCACAAAACACGCAGAGCACACTAGCCGATCCTAAACCATCGGCTATGACCTCACCCCCTACCATGATGCCTACTCAACCCACTATCATATTGCCTAGAGATCCTCGGTCAAGTGGGGTAAACCATTACCAGGCTTACACCGACGCTGCCAAGTTGAACGCATCGGCGAACCTACCACCGTCAGCCCCGTTCTATGTTTTTCCACAAACGGTTTCACATCCAATTGAACATGACAGATACCCACAGCGTTATGAATCGGTCCTGCCTAGAAATCCAGGTCCGCATAAGGTGGTGACTTATTCAGAACCTTTTGTTCCAGTACCAGAACCCCAAATTAGACATAATAAGTACGATCAGTATACCCGTTTGCCATCGGCTCAGTCTAATTCGCAACCCGAGTTTGCACTCGGGGGACAAAATGCCAACTACGACCAGCATTATCAAGGGCCTACTATTCCAATGGCCGATAATGCGAACTGGGCCGATCAAATCTCTGCCGTCTTATAACAGCCTCAAAAATTATAAAATAAAGAAAAATGAATTAAAAATCTTTTGTGTGTTATTTCTGAAATTTTTGGTTTTATTGAATATTCTTTTTGCTTTTCCTTAATGCAAGAAAGTGAAATAAAGAATATAATAAATAATGGAAAAAGGTAAAAAGTAGAAATGCCAAGTTAACAAAAATATTCCAAAGTTACAATAAAAATCTGAGTGCTCTCCACAGCTTTTTTAAGTCGGTGGAAGAGCTGGGATAATTAAAATAATATTTAATTAAAGCAAATCATATGCAAGGAAATCAGGATAAAAAGGGTAAAATAATTTGGTAAAAATCTTATGAAGTTATCCTGACCCAAGATATTTACCTTGTCGACATAAAAACAGTGTAAACCTCCAGTAAAAATATCAAGAATTTACTAATTATTTCATAATTTTAAAAATTCAAAAACAGTGAACAAATAAATTGGAAAACAGTAATGTCAGAATTATTAAAACTTAAATATTAACAAATAAAATCTGAAATTTTCACAGAAGGTGTATAATACCATTTCAGACTATCATAAAAAGTTTTGTAAAATATTAACTTCATTTCAACCACAAAGTAAAGGAAAAACCGAAAGGGCATAACAGCAACCGCTGTGTTGTCAGCTTTTTCTAAAAATCTACATGCATCATAAAATGGTGAAAATTTTACAGGAGTCTGCTAATTATGTTTCCAACCTATGGTAAAACTTTTATAAAATTCCAGGTCGGTTTGACCATCAAAACCGCCGTAGAAGCCCCGTTCTGTCCTGAGCCTTCGTCAGAGTTCTTTTCTTGCTCTCGCTGACCGGTGGGCCCGGCCTGTCAGCCAGCCAGTCATGTCGGCACTCGCTGTGTCTTCTTCTTCTCCTCTCCCCGCTCTCTCCCGCGCCGACGCAGCGTCTCGGTTTTTCTCGCACCCGCGCCCAAACCGCCTTCCTCTCCCTATATAAACTCCTCAACTCGCGTCGCAGCCGACCCAGCTAGCTCCCCGTGAAACCATTCCGCCGCTGCTTTGGTCATCTTCTCCGGCGACGGCAAAAACCCAAAAAAGGGGAAAACCGTCGTTTCGCCGCCTCAACCCATTCCACTTCAATTCCTCCGAGCCGAAGCATCCTTGTGACGCCAGGAACCCATCCCGAGCTACGGTTGAAGCTCTTCTTCCCCGCCAAGCCGCCGTACCTTGCTTCTTCCTCCGCGTCGCCGCGCACGGTGAGAAGCCATTTTCGAGCATTCATTCCTTTGAGCAAGTAGCAAAATAGGATCCTCGTGATCCACTGATGCTGTTGGTGGTGATCTTCAAGCTCGGGGAGGTCTCGTTTTGCGAAAACGCCGACTAGCCGTGAGCACCACCACCCCTCGCCGGTGAAACCACCCTTTCCCGGCCACCTCAGCTCGCCGCGCCACCGCCCAAGTGTGTGCACGGGTCCACTGAAGCTCAGGGTGGAATCGATTCCGTCGCTCCGGCGCTAGTTCACCGCCGGTGAGCTCGGATGTGCCGCGCCCTGCTCCGGGTCACCACCAAGCGGGCCCGAGCAGTCAACCTCTTGCGCAGGCCTGGGTCGCTACCAAGTCGGCCCAGCGCAGTGAGCGCAGGCCTTGCAGCGACCAGCAGCGAACGCAGCAGCGTCGGCCAGCGGCGCGTGCGCCGCCGCCCGACCAATGGGCGGCTGTTAGCGTCTCGGTAGCGACTTAGCCCGAAAAGGGAAAGCGCATTTTCTCCGCGAAAACGCACTTTCCATTTTCGGCAGTTTTCTGATTTTCTGAATTTATTCAAAACCTAGATATTCAAATAGCTATAACTTTTGAATCACTTGGCCAAATCTGATGAAATAAATTTCAAAATTAATCTAAAATCAAGTAGATTCAGAATATGTAATAATATTTCAGAATTGAATTTTATTTGAATTTCGAATTTAAATTCAAAGAAAAAGTTAGCAATATGTCATACATGAAAATTCTACAAATGACCTCCAAATTTAGTAAAATAAATTTTGTTAGAATCCTTGTAACCTTAGAAACCAGAATCTGTAAAAATATTTAGGGTTTGTTATAAGAAAATTTTAAGATATTAAATGGGTAGTAAATAATGCAATAATGGTTTAAATAGATTAAATCTTTAAATTGCAAATGAGAACAAATAATGCTTGCAACCATTTCTGAATTTGTTAAGTTATTTTATTTGAATATTTCCATCTGATTTCTTTTTGGCTCTATTGAAATTTGGTATTTGTTATATGTTGCAGTACGACGTGTAGAACCCGACGAACCCGGTACATTCGACGACCAGGAGTTCGAAGTCGAGGATAGTCAACAAGGCAAGTAAACCCCTTTGATCATATTGATCCCAGTTTTATAAATGTTTTCATTAAATGTTTTATTGCAAACTTTATTTTATTAAAGTCTGCTATCTTTCGGGTAATGGTAGTTGTACCAGTAGAATTATGGAACTTCCTTGATAAGTAGAAAATTGTGAACCTTGAAAACCCTAGAATAGCTTAGACAATATTTAATGTCAATCTGGGTTACTCACAGTTAGTGACATGCTTAGCCAAGCTTAAATGAACGTAAAATAGTGACATGATTAAAGACTTTGGTTACGACATTTAAATGGGTATGACCATTTTTGTGGTTGGTATTTTGGTTGGAAAATAAAAATAAAACTATGGTTTATATGCGGGCAATTATTGGCAATAGCCGGTTGTGCATGTCTTGCACGTAGTATAGGGTGGAGATTATTGCCCGTGTCGAGTTGAGGACCGAACTATGGGTTGTTTTCAGGCCAAGAATAATCATACAACCACAAGTGCTGGTATGGGACAGCTCTAACTTATTAAGTTGTTTAAAACTAGCTTTGCACTTGGAAGGCCGGAGTAGTACGAGTTGTTTCTTAATGAATTGCTCGACGGGACATCCACACCGAGGTGATCATGGATTAAACATCTACCAATATAACTGTGTACGCCATACTGTGGGTAGTCCCATCATTTCTATGCTCTGAGTTCTTACGCCACAGAATGGGTTTATCGTCACCGTGTTGGTGCAAAGTTAGGTTTGAATAATGTAACAGTTATATCATGACTCTCTACGGCACACCAAAGGAAGTGTGCAAATATCGATTGCTCAAAGAGTCAGTCATGTCTTGTGGGGAAAGCTGTATACCTCTACAAAGTGTAAAACTAATCGATTAGCCGCGTCCGCGGTCATGGACACTTGGTAAAGTCATCACATAGTTAGCAGTTTTGCTTATTTTCATAAAATGTGGTTTCTACCATGTGTTAGAAATATCCATTGTGTGTCGGTGGAAATTGGTTTTGAATATGGTCGTTATACTCAAGCTTTCGTGAATTATTTATGCTTACATTCTATCGCTTTCAGTATTAAATTGCTTTTACTAAATTTCTATTTTGCAATCTATTATTCTGTATTTACCATTCAAACTGGCTTTATGCAAAATTAACCTTAATAGCCTTTCATTGGAATGACCTGCATGTATTTTAGGATTTGCATAAGTCTTGCGAGTACATAAGTACTCAACTTGCCTATGTTGATGTTTTTAGGTGAAGAATCAGATTTCCCCGATGATTAAATGCGTTGATGCGAGGATACTGGGAATTTAACGATGAATTTATCTAAGGATTTTTCCCTTGTCGGTTCTTGGTGGAACAATGGGTTAAAAGGCATACTACAAGAAGTTGTCTCCAACTATGAGTTTTACTTTTGGTATTGTAAAAATAATATGTAATCTTACTTCATTTGTGTAATAAAGTTTGTGTATGATGTGATATCAATTTGTATTTGTGCGTACTAGCTCTTGATCATGGGACTAATCTTTGTATGCACATGGTATCCATTTTGGTATTTATTATCAAAAATGGGGCCTCTAAGTTAATGTCGAGCCATGCTAACTGTAGGAAACCTTAGGTAGTCTTGGAATAATAAAAACTTAAAACTTGACATTAGGACCCAAACAGACTAAAATATTGAATTAGGACATCTTACCTATCTATTCTTTAGATGCATGAAACTTCTCTTTTGATTATGCGTATACCTGTTAATAACTCTTTTCTGTTTTTAAATTTCTGCTAGAATCTTTTCTTCCAAAAATTGCTTTACTGTCTTACATTTAATCAGGAACGCTAATTCCTTGTTAAATGTGCAGATGGGCGGATACACCCCATGCTATACTTCCACTAATAGGGAGGATTCTGGCATGGCGGGATTTCTTGCTCGTTTGCTAGAGTTCGCCCATTTTCTCGAAAATCCACGATATATAGTATTTCACTTGGCGATTAGTTACGTCTCAGTGGAATACATAGCTAAGTGGACATCCCTACCGAGATGAGGGCAGTGAAGAGTTTTTATCTTTTGAGGTCCGTTCTTCTCTCATGATGGCCATAAATGAAGCCGTCTATATGGCTATTGTCAGTTTACGCCACATTCTACCTGAACTGGCAGTTGCATATAGGAGGATTCCATTCCGGCCACCAGGTGGGGATAATAGCTATATGGATGCCACTGGGTTACAAAATCCATCTCTACGTAACCTAGTGGAATTCATAAATGCCTCGACGATATTGCCGTCGAGCGTGGTGAATCTGAGGAGGCGCGTCGTCGCATAGCATTCCTAGAGAATTCCATTGCCCCCTGTGTTGCCAGAGGCATTGTACCTCGCTCAGTTCTAGGACAAGTCCCTCAGACGCCCGCGCCCGACGACACCCGAGTACCACCCAGGTGTCGCCAGGCGAGGATGTTAGTGATAGGGAGTCGCCCTAGATTGCTGATCATCCAGGTAGACCCTCATAGTTTTCCTCCGCGGCGTCCTCAGAGGCGCGGGGCGTCATTGTCGAGAGATCCCTTTTCCTCCGTGCCGAGAGTTCTAGTCGTAGGGATAGTAATAGTCCATGAGTAGATTAGGTGATGGGTAGAAAATGAGTAGGGCTAGAGAAAGTTTTTGTTTTGCCCTTTTATGTAGTAGCGTCAAAAATAAATGTTATGTTTTGGTTGTGAATATTATAAAGTTGAATAAAGTTCTTGTCTAATATTGTTTTGTGTGCTTCTGGTTCCTACTCGTAAATATTTAACTTTCAGTTAATATTTTTACGATGTTGTGATCCTTAATAATAATAATCAATTCATGAATAATGATTGAATTATGCTTCTAAAAATAATGGTAACAACTGAGATTAAAATTTATCATATCTTATCTGTTAATTCATTAATAATCTTGTTCCAGATGCCTGCCACCCGATCCTTGGATGAGATTCTGGGGAGTGAGGAAACCCCGGAAACTCACCCGCGGCGAGTGACTTCGGCCACTCCAGCCCAGCCTAATCCAGTCCATCCGATGGCAGTCCGAGGATCTTCGTCGCGTCATCCAAGCCGTCGAGATTCTCCGCCCCCACAAGTCCAAGAAGAAGAAGAAGTTCCGGAAGGGCAGTTGCCAAGTCCGCCGACCATGGCTCAGGTGCTTACGATGATAGAACAGGGTCGCCAGACGAATACCCTGTTGCTCCAACAGTTGGTCCAAAACAAGACCAACCTTGGTGCCGCAAGTGCTAGGCCTGGATTTGGTGAATCATCCCATCAGTCTAAGTTGGGAGAATTCCTAAAGACTCAGCCTCAACCTTTTCTTCTTCATCTGATCCCCTGGACGCTGATGATTGGCTACGATCTATTGGAAGAAAGTTGACCATTGCTCAATGCAATGATCATGAGAAGATTCTATATGCATCGTACCAACTCCAGGGAGCCGCTGCAGCTTGGTGGGAAAATTTTCAAGCAGCAAGGCCCCAAGGTCAAGAAATTTCTTGGGATGTTTTCAAGGAAGCCTTCAGGAAGACGCATATTCTTTCGAGCCTGGTGAATTTAAAAAGACGGGAATTCCTTGAACTGCGTCAAGGAAATATGTCTGTGATGGAGTATCTTCACCGTTTTAATTACCTTGCTCGCTATGCGTCGTTAGAAGTTAGTTCAGAAGCCCAAAGAATCGAGCATTTTCGGGACAATCTGAACAATGAAGTCAAGCATCTTCTGGCCATTCACGACTTTCAAACGCTCATGGACAAAGCTATAATAGCTGAGCATAATTCACGGGACCTGATGGAGAGTCGTAAGAGGAAGTGGATGGCGCAGAAAGCCGCCAGTCCGAATTTGCCGAGGCCGCGCGTTGGTCAGCCGACCAATGTTCGACCTCCTCTGCCTCGTCAACACCAGCAGAGGCGTCTAGTTCAGGTTCCTCGGCCCGAGCAGCCCTCAGTTCGTCCCTCGAGCAGCAATGAAGGGAGGACTTCTGGAGTTCAGAATCAAGCAGCTGGTGTGACCTGTTATCATTGTAAAGAGCGTGGGCATTATGCAAATGCCTGCCCTAAAAGAGGTCAAGTGTCAGGGCAGCAGTCGTCGTAGGGAGTCCAGAGACCCCCAAGTCGACCCTCAGGAGCTGGGAATTCTCAAGTTTCCAAGCCTGCGGCAGCTCTTAATCAAAGTGCGAGTAGCGGTCGTCTTCATCATGTGACCGCTGAAGAAGCAAGCGAAGCTCCAGATGTGGTACTGGGTATGTTTCCTGTGCGCTCAGTACCTACATTGGTATTGTTTGATTCTGGAGCATCGCACTCGTTTATTTCTAAGAAATTCACCGATCAGAATAACTTAGAAATTGATCTCCTTTCTGAAAAAATGATAATCTATTCCCCTGGTTCAGTCATGAATTCAATTAAGTTTTGTCCTAGGGTTAGCATTGAAATTAATGGAGTCATGTTTCATGCTGATCTTATCCTTATAGAAACTTTAGGGTTAGAAGTAATCCTTGGTATGGATTGGTTGTCTAAGTTCAAAGGATGCATAGACTTTGCCAATCGATCCATTTCTTTGGTTAGCCCTGAAGGAATTCCAGTTCATTTCTCTTCCATTCAAAGTTCTTCAAATTCTCAAGCTTCTCTTTGTTCAGCCATAGTAAAAGATCTAAGCCAGATTCCAATTGTCTCCGAGTTCCCTGATGTTTTTCCAGAAGAATTGCCAGGCCTGCCTTCAGATAGGGATATAGAGTTTGTCATAAACCTTATTCCTGGAACAGCGCCAATATCCAAGCGTCCTTATCGTATGCCCCCGGATGAGTTAGTCGAACTAAAGAATCAAATTCAAGAGCAGTTAAGAAAAGGCTTTATTCGACCTAGCTCTTCTCCTTGAGGTAGTCTAGTTCTTTTTGTGCCTAAAAAGGACGGTGGAATAAGCATGTGCGTGGACTATCGCGCTTTGAATGATGTCACAATTAAGAACAAATATCCTTTGCCTCGTATCGATGATCTGTTCGATCAATTGACCGGTGCCCAAATCTTTTCAAAAATTGATTTAAGACATGGGTACTATCAATTGAAGATCAGACCAGAAGATATTCCTAAGACCGCTTTTACCACTCGTTACGGTTTATATGAATATACCGTAATGTCTTTCGGACTTACAAATGCTCCTGCTAATTTCATGTGCCTCATGAATAAAGTCTTCATGGAGTATTTGGATAAGTTTGTGATGGTATTCATTGATGATATTCTCGTCTATTCCAAATCCGAAGAAGATCATGCGCAGCATTTGCGCATGGTACTCGAGAAGCTTCGAGAGCATAAGCTTTATGCCAAATTTGAGAAATGCGAATTTTGGTTAAAAGAAATTGCTTTCCTTGGTCATATTCTTTCCAAAGGTGGTATTTCCGTTGATCCCAGTAAAGTTAAAGCTGTTCTAGACTGGGAAGCCCCTCAGTCTGTTCCGAAAGTTTGAAGTTTTCTCGGTTTAGCGGGATATTATCGCCGCTTTATCGAGAACTTTTCTAAAATCGCTCGTCCCTTGACCCAGCTTCTCAAGAAAGAAAAGAAGTTTGAGTGGACACCTGAATGTGAAGAAAGCTTTTAGGAGTTAAAGAAAAGGTTAACAACAGCACCTGTGCTGGTGTTACTCGATGTCCACAAAAGCTTTGATGTCTATTGTGACGCTTCCAAGAATGGGCTTGGGTGTGTGGTTATGCAAGAAGGAAAAGTCGTAGCTTACGCCTCCCGTCAGTTGTGACCCCATGAGCTCAATTATCCGACTCATGATTTGGAATTAGCTGTGGTGGTGCACGCTCTGAAAATTTGGCGTCATTACCTGATTGGAAACAAATGCAGTGTATTCACAGATCATAAGAGTCTGAAATATTTCTTTACCCAGCCTGATTTGAATTTAAGACAACGAAGATGGCTAGAGTTGATAAAAGATTACGACCTTAGCATTCAATACCATCCTGGTAAAGCCAATGTCGTAGCTGATGCTCTGAGTCGAAAACTTCATTGTCTTTCTATTTCATCTTTGACCGATCAATCTGATCTTGTGAAAGAATTCCAAAGGCTTAATCTGGGAGTTGTCGAAAAAGGTTATTTGGCCGCACTAGAGGTGCAACCAACCCTTAAGTCCCAAATTAAAGCTGCTCAGCTCAAAGATGAAGCCATTATCAAAATCCGTGAAGAGTTGAAGCAAGGAAAGGAATCCAAATTTCATGAAAGTTCAAATGAAGTGCTTATGTTCGAGAATCGAATATATGTTCCTGATGATCCGGAATTGAAAGAGTTGATCCTCAAAGAAGCCCATGAGTCTCCCCTCTCGATTCACCCTAGAAGTACAAAGATGTATCAAGACCTCCGACGGGATTATTGGTGGCCCAGTTTGAAAAGAGATGTTGCTGCATATGTCGCAATTTGTGATGTATGCCAGCGTGTCAAAGCCGAGCATCAACGACCCGCTGGACTTCTCCAACCTTTGAAGATTCTAGAGTGAAAATGGGAAGATGTCAGCATGGATTTTATTTCTGGTTTGCCAAGAACCAGGAAAGGGCATAATTCCATATGGGTAATCATTGACCGTTTAATTAAAGTGGCTCACTTTATTCCGGTCAAGACTACTCACTCTGGAGATAAGCTTGCCGAGTTGTATATGGAGAATATTGTCCGTCTTCATGGCGTCCCGAAGACGATTGTTTCTGACCGAGGTTCCCAGTTTACTTCTCATTTCTGGGAAAGTTTGCACCGTCTTCTGGGTACTAAGCTGAATTTCAGCACGGCTTATCATCCTCAGACAGATGGTCAAACGGAAAGGACCAATCAAATTTTGGAAGACATATTAAGAGCCTGTGTGCTATCCTATGGCTTTGATTGGGAGAAAAGTTTGGCTTTTGCTGAATTCTCTTATAATAACAGTTTCCAATCTAGTCTTCAAATGTCGCCTTTTGAAGCGCTGTATGGAAGGAAGTGTCGAACCCCTCTTTTCTGGTCTGAAGTTGGAGAAAGGAAATTCTTGAAGGGAAACGCGGTATGCTACGCTAGCACAAAAAAAAACTACCGCGCAACCAGAAAGCTACTCGCAAGAAGGGGATCATAGATAAGATTACCATTAGACGCGAAGTTGCGGAATCCTTCTGCGTCGATGTAGTGGTTCGTCCTCGCCGCGATCGTTGCGTCGATGTAGTGGATCGTCCTCACCTCGCCGTGGATCGTCCTCCCGCGCGCGATCGCGCAGCAGCGTCACCGCGATGATCCACACGTCCGAGATGGAGCGCCGTGCGTCGTGTGCAAGCACCTAGTCGCTCGGCGAGGCGCGAGAGGAGGAGGCTAGGGTTTCAAGTGAATCAAACCTAAGCCGTGGAAAGCACACTCTGCGCCTCCTCCTCCCCTCCTTATATAGCCACGAGATGAAACCTAAACCAGGGCCCACCAACATGCTAAGCCCACGAGGTTCATTAATTACGGATCAATCCAAATTAATGCATCCCACCCATTAAGTGTGTGACCTGCGGGTTCACATACGTTTGGACATGGATTGGAAAACTCCTTTTCAATCCAATAGTTGGTAGCGGCTTCTTGCAAAGTATGCCAACTCCCAAACATCTTGTGATCAAATCGAGCAGAACCTATCAAAAGAACTCATGTAATAATCCCTTTGCCAAGTATATGAAGATTGATCTCAAGGCGAGAAGCATGTCATCCTTTGATGATTCAATCCATCTCTCGTATCCGTGATATATTAATAAGTTGTGATTGACTCCTCAATCACGGCATGGCCATGCACTTTCTTAATCATATCACACGAGTGGCCTTGTCATATATCTCCATTTCATTGGAGTGGCAAATTCCATCTTCACTGCTCACTTCCCTCTGCACGTTTCATAGTAAACATGAAAGCTACCTTTATAACTATCCGGTTAGGAAGTAGTGTTTGATAGCCCCAAGGAAAACTATTACACATGTAGGGAATATGACAATCTCAGGTCTAAGGATCATACATCTTCTAGGTATGAGATACACGATGACACATAAGAATGAAACATTCTCGCGATGTCCCATAGCGGGTCTATCTAACCCATGTTCTTCAACATGGTCCACAATGTAGAGATGATATCTCCATATCCCATGATCTATGAAGCATGATCATCGATCACTACATGTCTTGATCTATTCATCGTAGTCCTATCGATGATATCCGATCGAGATATTTATCGAATTACATCATTAAGTAAAGAGCTTCACAATCAAGTCACATACTTGTTGATCAATACAATGATATACATTCATTGGACCAATAATCATATTATTATTCATAAACATAGTCATGTTACAATCATCTAAATGATTGCCTCAAGGGCATAACACTAACAATCTCCCACTTGCACTTGAGTCAATCAATTAAGTATCTAATACCAATAGACCTTGTGTGCGCCTCATGCTTAGGTCAGTGGCGGTGGCTTTGTCAGCGGATCGGCCACATTGGCTTCGTATGTACTTTGCATATTCGGCGTCACCTCTATCCACAATCTCGCGAATAAGGTGAAAGCGGCGGAGTATGTGTTTAGACTTTTGATGTGATCTAGGCTCTTTTGCTTGTGCAATGGCACCACTATTATCACAATAGATGTCCATTGGACTAGAGACACTAGCGACCACACCAAGCTCGTGATAAACTTCTTAATCCACACGGCCTCCTTTGCGGCCTCCGAAGCGCAATGTACTCCGCTTCATCGTAGAGTCGGCCACCGTGTTTTGCTTGGAACTCTTCGACTTCTGCTCCTCCATTAAGTGTAAACACAAACCGGATTGCGATCGAAAATCATCTTTGTCGGTTTGGAAGCTTGCATCGGTGTAACCCTTTGCAACGGATCTTCCTCACCTCCAAAAACAAGGAACATACCCTTAGTTCTTCTCAAGTACTTGAGGATATTTTTACGGCTATCAATGACCATCACGAGATCCGCTTGGTATCCGCTCGTGACACTTAGAGCATATGAGACATCCGGGCGTGTACGGATCATGGCATACATAATAGACCCAATAGTGAAGCATATGGAATCTTGCTCATCTGTCTCGCTCATCGGATGTCGAAGGACACCGATTCTTGCGAGGCCGATGCCATGTGACATTGGCATGAAACCTCTCTTGGATTCATGCATATTGAACCTTTTCAATATCTTGTCAATGTCGTTTCTGACTTAATCCAATTAACCTTTTGATCTATCTCTATAGATTTTTATGCCCAAGATATAGCATGCTTCTCCCAAGTCCTTCATTGAGAAACTCCTTTTCAATGAAGTCTTAACATCTTCAAGCATAGGAATGTCATTCCCGATTAATAATATGTCATCCACATACAAAATCGAAAATACAAGTGCGCTCCCACTAGCCTTCTTGTAAACACAAGGCTCTTCTTCATTTTTGATAAAGTCAAAACCTTTGACTACTTCATCAAAGCAGATGTTCCAACTCCTAGATGCTTGCTTTAACCCATAAATGGATCTTTGAAGCTTGCATACCCTTTTAGCATATTTAGGATCAACAAAGCCTTGAGGTTGTATCATGTATACATCCTCGGAAAGATTCCCATTAAGGAAGGCTGTTTTGACATCCATCGCCATATTTCATAATCAAAATATGCGACAATAGCTAAAATGATCCGGACAGACTTGAGCATGGCTACGGTGAGAAAGTTTCATCATAGTCAACTCCTTGAACTTGTTTGAAACCCTTTGCCACCAACCGTGCCTTATAGATCTGAACATTTCCATCTCGTCTATCTTTTCTTGAAAATCCATTTGCACTCAATGGTTTTACACCATCAGTGAATCGACCAAGTTCCAAACTTGATTGTCATGCATGGATTGAATTTGGATCTCATGGCTTCAAGCCATTTTTGAGTTGGGTCCATCATTGCTTCTTCATAAGTCGTGGGCTCATCATTGTCCAACAATAATATGTCATTCCCATATCTAATAGGTACATGGCGTGGCCTCCCGACCTCGTGTGGGTGGAGTCTCTTCCACAGGTTGTACAACACTTTGTACATCTTGTGAAGGTTGAGGTAGCTTGAACATATTCATGTGATTCTCGAACTTCATCAAGATACACATCACTCCTCTGATTTCTTTTGAAAAAAACTCTTTCTCCAAAAGACACCATTTGAGCAACAAAAACTTTGTTCTCGTTTCTTTTGTAAAAGTAATATCCTTTTGTTTCTTTAGGATACCCCACAAAAAGCATTTTTACGATTTAGGTGCGAGTTTATCGATTGTAAGCGTTTTACATAAGCCTCACATCCCCATATCTTGAGAAATGACAACATGGGTCTTCTCCATCCATATCTCATATGGCGTCTTCTCAGCAGATTTTGATGGGACCCTATTCAAAGTGAGCATTTTGTCTCTAGAGCGAAACCCCAAAGGATAATGGCGGATCTGTTTGGTGATCATTGGCCGAACCATATCTAATAAAGTCCGATTCGTCGTTCGGACACACCATTCCATTGAGGCGTTCTGGCGGAGTAAGTTGCGAGCGATTCCACATTGCTTTAAATGATCACCAAACTCTTGGCTCAAGTATTCGCCACCACGATCGGATCGTAAGTGTTTTATTGTTTTGCCAAGTTGATTTTGTACTTCGTTCGAAACTCTTTGAACCTTTCAAAATTTCAGATTTATGCCTCATTAAATAGATATATCCATATCTCTGAAGTCATCGGTAAAAGTTACAAAATCTGAAACCCACCCTAGCGATCGAGCTCATTGGTCCACATACATCTGTATGTACTAGGGCCAATAATTCACTTGCTCTCTCACTAAAACACATGAAAGGGCTTTTGTCATCTTGCCAAGTAAACAAGATTCACATGTTTCAAATGATTCAAAATCAAATGAGGTTAGAAGTCCATCACCATGGAGCTTCTTCATGCGCTTCTCATTTATATGACCTAGCGACAATGCCACAAAAGGTAGGGTTCAAATCATTAGGCGGTGCCTTTTACATTAATATTATAGACGAGTTTTTCTTGAGTTCAGGGCGTACAACCCATCCACCATGGGGCAACGACCATAATACATATCATTCAAAAATATTGAACAAACAAAGTTCTTTATTACAAATCATAACCTTCATGTTCCAAACAAGAAGATGAAATAATGTTTCTACTCAAAGATGGAACAAAATAACAATTATTGAGTTCTAAAACTAATCTCGAAGGCAAATGCAATGGGTATGTACCAGCAGTAAGACCAACAACTCTTGCTTTATTCCCCACGCGAAGATCCACTTCTCCTTTTGCCAAGTCTCTACTCTTTATCACCCACAACGAATTGCAAATGTGAGCAACGAACCGGTATCATATACCCATGAGCTGAGTGAAGAAGTAGCAAGATTAATTTCTATAACATTAATACGAAGTGGAAACCACATTTCCATTCTTCTTATCTGCGGTACTTTTAGCGATTCGTTTCCAATGCCACGATTTCTTGCAATAGAAGCATTGGGTATCGGGTTGAGGCCAACTTTAAGCTTCGAAGCTTAGTTTTGAGGCTCGCGATCTCATCTTGAGCCTTGCCCTTGCCCTTGCCCTTGCTCTTTCCGTTCCCCGACCTTAGCCTTTCTCTTTTTGAAAGCGGTTGTTTTACGAACCATCATCACATGATTGGGTTTTTCTTAATGCTTTCCTCATGACCTTGAGCATCCCATGTAGCTCGGTTAGGCTCTTCTCCATGCTATTCATATGAAAATTCATAATGAATGGCTCAAAGCTCTGAGGTAGAGGCGGAGAATAACATCGTGTGGCCAAACCGAGGCTAAGGGAAACTCAAGTTTTCAATCTCCCAATGTAACCAATCATCTTGATCACATGAGGATGGGAGATTGCTTGACCGACTTACAAGCAAATAAAAGCTTTGAGATACCATACCTCTCAGCTCTTGCTTGATTCCCAAACATGCCCTTCAAGCCCACTATCATATTGTAAGCATCCTGGTCCTCATATTGCTTTTGGAGCTCGAGTCCATTATGACTAGCATGAGACGGTGACCTCTCTGAAGCATTAACATGCTTTTCATATTCAACCCTCAAATTGCGAAAGACATTTTCTATTTAGTTCATCGGAATTGGATTCTCTAGAACATAGTCCTTCTTTTCATGCTTGAGAACAATTCTCGGTTGCGATACCAATCAACAAAATTAGTTCCATTCAGTTTTCCCTTTCCAAAACCGATCTCAAAGCAAAACCGGTGTAGCGGGAGTAGGAGAAGGTGCCATTGAACTACAACAAAAATATGCAAGATTCTAAGCACTATGTTTATGTAAAACTTTTATTAAACTTTTAATTAAAGACACTCCTATTTTATGTCCTTTTATAGACACATAGTGAGTATTCAAGATCCATATTCATTAAACACTAGTGAGCTTTGGCATCACTGCTAGAAATTTAATGACATAGGTAAGCAACACCTTTGCTAATTACATCATATGTAACTCTTGTTTGTTGAGTATGAAAACAAGTAATGAATGCCTCCATCAACTTGACTCATGGCGAGTCAACTCCCCCAAGGGCTCACATGAGGAGGAGCACTTCCGTATTGGGTGCCAATTAAGAAACCTGCCTCATGTGTGTTTTCCTAGACACCAATTGTCTTGTATAGGTTCCTTCATTCTGAAATCAAATCCCAACCACTTATGTCCTCAAGCCCAAAACCGTTTTGATAGCTCGTTTAAATCTGCCATTGTTATGCGTGATGTGTCCAACACATCCCTATCATCTATTGAGATAGCCATTGATATACTACTTTGGCAGTCATATCAATAACGATCTAAATTCTTGATAGGTGCAACAATTGAATAGACAATTTGATTTAAGATTTTTAACTATAAGGATGAACAAAGATTACTATGAACATAGCATCACATGCAATGAGCATAAATAAAATAGCAAGGATAAAACACACATCCACAGAAAATCAAAATAAGCTGTGAAATAGCATGGCCCTTAGCATTAAGATCTCCATCATCATGCTTGGTTGTTCACCTAGCCACCTTGCTTGATTTGTTCACCTAGCCATCGTCTTCATCATTATGGATGCAACTCCTTACAACTTTTGATAATGAATTTTACATGAGGGTTTGAAGCATCACAAGTCGACACGCGAGTCGTTATACAATTTAAATAGCCTTATGGCTTAACACGCCGCAGCCATGTGGAAATTACATGCATCACATACACATAGGCCATACTATTTCACATAATTCCTGCAAAAGCAGTTAAACAAAAGCAACCCTACGACTCAGGTCAGAGGCGGCGCCACAGCAGAATCAGGCGGCGCCACACGGGTCCTCCATTGGCGGTCGTGGCGGGGTCGAGGCGGCGCCTGCTGAGTTCAAGGCGAGCCTGGCGCGATCCTATGGATCGTTTGAAACCACGATGGCGTATCCATATGGGCCTCTAAAAATTTTTCAGAAACCCTGATGGCGTATCCATATGGGCCTCTAAAACGTATCCATATGGGCCTCTAAAAATTTTTTTTAGAGGCATGTCTTCCGCCATGGGAAAACACCCTCAAAATTTCCACGGATCAACCAGATTGACCCAATCCGATCTAATATAATTGGCTTGGTCCCATATGGATCGTTTGAAACCACGATGGCGGTAACCCGGCCGGTAAGAACAGCGTCGTACCATGAGCGGACTCACCCAAATCAATATTGAATCATTTTTGCGCTTACCATGGATCAGCAGTTGACCCAATCCAACTCGATCGATTGGCTTGGTCCCATATGGATACGTTTGAAACCACGATGGCGGTAACCCGGCCGGTAAGGGTAACGTCGTACCATGAGCGGACTCACCTAAATCAAGATTGAGTCGGTTTGCACTTTCCTCAAACCCTAAATCGATCGATCTCATCGATGGTGCCGTCACCAATTCATCACATGAACTGGTGAACATGTAATAGATCCAATCTACTAACCTCACACATCATATGTGCAACATCCGAGATCACAAAACTATACGAGATGGCTCGATACCACTTGAAGGAAAGCGGTATGCTACGCTAGCACAAAAAAAACTACCGCGCAACGAAAGCTACTGCAAGAAGGGGATCATAGATAAGATTACCACTAGGCGCGCGATTGCGGAATCCTTGCAGCGTCGATGTAGTGGTTCGTCCTCGCCGCGATCGTTGCGTCGATGTAGTGGATCGTCCTCGCCTCGCCGTGGATCGTCCTCCCACGCCGCAGCGGCGGCGTCACCGATAGTCCACACGTCCGAGAGATGGAACGCAGCGTGCGTCGTGTGCAAGCACCTAGTCGCTCGGCGAGGCGGCGAGAGGAGGAGGCTAGGGTTTCAAGTGAATCAAACCTAAGCCGTGGAAAGCACACTCTGCCCCTCCTCCTCCCCTCCTTATATAGCCACGAGATGAAACCTAAACCAGGGCCCACCAACATGCTAAGCCCACGAGGTTCATTAATTACGGATCAATCCAAATTAATGCATCCCAACCCATTAAGTGTGTGACCTGCGGGTTCACATACGTTTGGACATGGATTCGGAAAACTCCTTTTCAATCCAATAGTTGGTAGCGGCTTCTTGCAAAGTATGCCAACTCCCAAACATCTTGTGATCAAATCGAGCAGAACCTATCAAAAGAACTCATGTAATAATCCCTTTGCCAAGTATATGAAGATTGATCTCAAGGCGAGAAGCATGTCATCCTTTGATGATTCAATCCATCTCTCGTATCCGTGATATATTAATAAGTTGTGATTGACTCCTCAATCACGGCATGGCAATGCACTTTCTTAATCATATCACACGAGTGGCCTTGTCATATATCTCCATTTCATTGGGTGGCAAATTCCATCTTATTGCTCATTTCCCTCTGCGTTTCATAGTAAACATGAAAGCTACCTTTATAACTATCCGGTTAGGAAGTAGTGTTTGATAGCCCCAAGGAAAACTATTACACATGTAGGGAATATGACAATCTCGGTCTAAGGATCATACATCTTCTAGGTATGAGATACACTGATGACACATAAGAATGAAACATTCTCGCGATGTCCCATAGCGGGTCTATCTAACCCATGTTCTTCAACATGGTCCACAATGTAGAGATGATATCTCCATATCCCATGATCTATGAAGCATGATCATCGATCACTACATGTCTTGATCTATTCATCGTAGTCCTATACGATGATATCCGATCAGAGATATTTATCGAATTACATCATTAAGTAAAGAGCTTCATAATCAAGTCACATACTTGTTGATCAATACAATGATATACATTCATTGGACCAATAATCATATTATTATTCATAAACATAGTCATGTTACAATCATCTAAATGATTGCCTCAAGGGCATAACACTAACAATTCTTCGGCCCAGATCTTATTCAGGAAGCTCAAGAGCAAGTGGATATGATCCGAAGCCGACTGAAAGAAGCTCAGTCTCGTCAGAAGAGTTACGCCGACAATCGTCGTCGTGAACTCAGTTTCGAAGTTGGTGATCATGTCTATCTTAAAGTCTCGCCTCTCCGTGGAGTTCGTCGATTTCAAATCCGTGGGAAGTTGGCTCCTCGATTCATTGGACCATTTCAGATCATTGGAAAGATGGGTGAGATGGCATATCAGTTAGAATTGCCACCTCAACTATCTGACGTTCATAACGTCTTCCATGAATCTCAGCTTACGAAATGCCTTCGTGTTCCCTCTGACCTCGCCAATTTGGAAGGTATAGATCTTCAACCAGACCAATCTTATCGGGAGCATCCAATTTGTATTCTGGAAGAAGCAGAGCGCCAGACGAGAAACAAGACCATCAAGATGTTAAAAATTCAATGGAGCAATCATACCGAAGATGAAGCCACCTGGGAAAGAGAAGATCATCTTCGACAAGAGTTCCCCGATTTCTTTTAGTCATCTCCAAATCTCGGGGACGAGATTTTTGTAAGGGGGTAGATTTGTAACAGCCTCAAAAATTATAAAATAAAGAAAAATGAATTAAAATCTTTTGTGTGTTATTTCTGAAATTTCTGGTTTTATTGAATATTCTTTTGGCTTTTCCTTAATGCAAGAAAGTGAAATAAAGAATATAATAAATGGAAAAAGGTAAAAAGTAAAAATGCCAAGTTAACAAAAATATACCAAAGTTACAATAAAAATCTGAGTGCTCTCCACAGCTTTTTTAAGTCGGTGGAAGAGCTGGGATAATTAAAATAATATTTGATTAAAGCAAATCATGTGCAAGGAAATCAGGATAAAAAGGGTAAAATAATTTGGTAAAAATCTTATGAAGTTATCCTGACCCAAGATATTTACCTTGCCGACATAAAAACAGTGTAAACCTCCAGTAAAATATCAAGAATTTAATAATTATTTCATAATTTTAAAAATTCAAAAACAGTGAACAAATAAATTGGAAAACAGTAATGTCAGAATTATTAAAACTTAAATATTAATAAATAAAATCTGAAATTTTCACAAAAGGTGTATAATACCATTTCAGACTGTCATAAAAAGTTTTGTAAAATATTAACTTCATTTCAATCACAAAGTAAAGGAAAAACCAAAAGGGCATAACAAACATTTGTGTTGTCGACTTTTCTAAAAATCTACATGCATCATAAAATGGTGAAAATTTTACAGGAGTATGCTAATTGTGTTTCCGACCTATGGTAAAACTTTTATAAAATTCCAGGTTGGTTTCACCATCGACCTGGAATTTCGGTTATAAATTTTACAGGAGTCTCGGTTTTTCTCGCACCCGCGCCCAAACTGCCTTCCTCTCCCTATATAAACTCCTCTCCTCGCGTCACAGCCGACCCAGCTAACTCCCTGTGAAACCATTCTGCCGCTGCTTTGGTCATCTTCTCCGGCGACGGCAAAAACCCGAAAAAGGGGAAACGTCGTTTGCGCCTCAACCCATTCCACTTCAATTCCTCCGAGCCGAAGCATCCTTGTGACGCCAGGAACCCATCCCGAGCTGCGGTTGAAGCTCTTCTTCCCCGCCAAGCCGCTGTACCTTGCTTCTTCCTCCGCGTCGCCGCGCACGGTGAGAAGCCATTTTCGAGCATTCATTCCTTTGAGCAAGTAGCAAAATAGGATCCTCGTGATCCACTGATGCTGTTGGTGGTGATCTTCAAGCTCGGGGAGGTCTCGTTTTGCGAAAACGCCGACTAGCCGTGAGCACCGCCGCCCCTCGCCAGTGAAACCACCCTTCCCGGCCACCTCAGCTCGCCGCGCCACCGCCCAAGTGTGCGCGCGGTCCATCAAGCTCGAGGTGGAATCGATTCCGTCGCTCGTGGGGTTCGCCGCCGGTGAGCTCGGATGTGCCGCTACTCGCTAGGGTCACCGCCAAGCGGGCCCGAGCGATCGACCTCTTCGCGCGAACTGCGTCGGCTGCCAAGTCGGCCCGCTTTGTCATTCTGAGCGCGCCTGTAGCTGACCACGCGTGACATCACGCGCAGCATGGCAGCGCCTGACACACGTCGACCATGGCGGCGTCAAAGCAGCCAATGGGCCCGGCTTTGTCGTCTCAACAGCGACTTAGCCCGAAAAGGGAAAGCGCATTTTCTCCGCGAAAGCGCACTTTCTATTTTCGGCAGTTTTCTGATTTTCTGAATTTATTCAAAACCTAGATATTCAAATAGCTATAACTTTTGAATCACTTGGCCAAATCTGATGAAATAAATTTCAAAATTAATCTAAAATCAAGTAGATTCAGAATATGCAATAGTATTTCAGAATTGAATTTTATTTTAATTTCGAATTTAAATTCAAATAAAAAGTTAGCAATATGTCATAAATGAAAATTCTACAAATGACCTCCAAATTTAGTAAAATAAATTTTGTTAGAATCCTTGTAACCTTAGAAACCAGAATCTGTAAAAATATTTAGGGTTTGTTATAAGAAAATTTTAAGTTATTAAATGGGTAGTAAATAATGCAATAATGGTTTAAATAGATTAAATCTTTAAATTGCAAATGAGAACAAATAATGCTTGCAACCATTTCTGAATTTGTGAAGTTATTTTATTTGAATATTTCCATCTGATTTCTTTTTGGCTCTATTGGAATTTGGTATTTGTTATATGTTGCAGTACGACGTGTAGAACCCGACGAACTCGGTACATTCGACGACCAGGAGTTCGAAGTCGAGGATAGTCAACAAGGCAAGTAAACCCCTTTGATCATATTGATCCCAGTTTTATAAATATTCTCATTAAATGTTTTATTGCAAACTTTATTTTATTAAAGTCTGCTATCTTTCGGGTAATGGTAGTTGTACCAGTAGAATTATGGAACTTCCTTGATAAGTAGAAAATTATGAACCTTGAAAACCCTAGAATAGCTTAGACAATATTTAATGTCAATCTGGGTTACTCACAGTTAGTGACATGCTTAGCCAAGCTTAAATGAACGTAAAACTGTGACAAGATTAAAGACTTTGGTTACGACATTTAAATGGGTATGACTATTTTTGTGGTTGGTATTTTGGTTGGAAAATGAAAATAAAACTATGGTTTAGATGCGGGCAATTATTGGCAATAGCCGGTTGTGCATGTCTTGCACGTAGTATAGGGTGGAGATTATTGCTCGTGTCGAGTTAAGGACCGAACTATGGGTTGTTTTCAGGCCAAGAATAATCATACAACCACAAGTGCTGGTATGGGACAGCTCTAACTTATTAAGTTGTTTAAAACTAGCTTTGCACTTGGAAGGCCGAAGTAGTACGAGCTGTTTCTTAATGAATTGCTCGACGGGGCGTCCACACCGAGGTGATCATGGATTAAGCGTCTACCAATATAGCGATTATGCGCCATCTTGTGGGTAGTTCCATCATTTCTATGCTCGAGTTCTTACGCCACGAATGGGTTTATCGTCACCGTCTTTGGTGCAAAGTTAGGTTTGAATAATGTATGATTATATCATGACTCTCTGCGGCACACCAAAGGAAGTGTGCAAATATCGATTGCTCAAAGAGTCAGTCATGTCTTGTGAGGAAAGCTGTATACCTCTGCAGAGTGTAAAACTAATCGATTAGCCACGTCCGCGGTCATGGACACTTGGTAATGTCATCACATAGTTAGCAGTTTTGCTTATTTTCATAAAATGTGGTTTCTACCATGTGTTAGAAATATCCATTGTGTGTCGGTGGAAATTGGTTTTGAATATGGTCGTTATACTCAAGCTTTCGTGAATTATTTATGCTTACATTCTATAAGCTTTCGATATTAAATTGCTTTTACTAAATTTACATTTTGCAATCTATTATTCTCAGATTTACCATTCAAAGCGGCTTTATGCAAAATTAACCTTAATAGCCTTCCATTGGAATGACCTGCATGTATTTTAGGATTTGCATAAGTCTTGCGAGTACATAAGTACTCAACTTGCCCATGTTGATGTTTTTAGGTGAAGAATCGATTTCCCGATGATTAAATGCGTTGATGCGAGACACGGGAATTTAACGATGAATTTATCTAAGGATTTTTCCCTTGTCGAGTTGCTGTGGAACAATGGGTTAAAAGGCATACTACAAGAAGTTGTCTCCACTATGATTTTACTTTTGATATTGTAAAAATAATATGTAATATTACTTCCGCTGTGTAATAAAGTTTGTGTATGACTGTGATATCAATTTGTATTTGTGCGTACTAGCTACTGATCATGGGACTAGTACTGTATGCACATGGTATCCATTTTTGGTATTTATTATCAAAAATGGGGGCCTCACACGTCTTGAGAGATCAATTTGGTATACAGCCGAAAGGGAAGGTTATTGGCTATAGAAAGCCGTATCCTGATTACATAGATTGCATGCCTTACCCTCACAATTTCAAAGTCCCAGGTTTTGCAAAATTCTCTAGTGATGACTCGATTACTACCCTGGAGCGTATCGGACGCTTTATCGCCAATGCGGCGAAGCAGCTTAGTACGATGGATTGAAAATCAGACTGTTCCCATTGTCATTGTCAGGAGCAGCTTTTACTTGGTTCACTTGTCTGCCTCCAAATTCGGTTCATTTATGGAACGATTTGGAAAGCCGATTTCACGAATACTTTTTCTCAGGCAGTTTAGAACTCAGGATATCCGATCTAAGCTCTGTTCGCCAGAAATTTGGGGAATCGGTGACTGATTATATTAAAAGATTTAGAGAGATAAGAAACCGATGCTTTATTGTTACATTACCCGATAACCAACTCGCTGATTTGGCTTTTCAATGGTTAATTCCACCACTTAAAGAGAAGTTTGAAGGACAAGAGTTCACCGATCTAAGTCATATGCTTCATCGTGTGTCGGCTCAGGAAAGCCGATTGCCGGATAATATGGCGTTTAAAGATAGATTTGAAAATGGTAATAATAAAGAATAAGATAAAGCCAAAGGTATTATAGTCGACTATTGTCCGAGTGATTCTTCAGAAGATGATGAAGCAGGAATAAACATTGCCGAATGGATAAAAGGGTCTAAAAAATCCTTAGTCTGTTCTTGGTTTAAGCCGACTAGGAATAAGTCGGGAGTTAAGTATGCCTTTGATGTCTCCAAGTGTGATCGTATTTTCGATTTGTTGTTGCAAGAAAAAATAATACGGTTGCCCGAAGGACACGTCGTACCATCGACTGACGAGATCAAGAAACGCAGGTATTGCAAGTGGCATCATTCTTTTTCTCACAACACTAATGATTGCAATATTTTTCGTCAACAGATCCAGTCGGCTATCAAGGATGGTCGGTTAAAATTCGCTGATGAGCCGACCATACAAGTTGATGTTGATCCATTCCCTATTAACATGGTTCAATATTATTCGAGCAAAGGACAAAAGCCGATCCATGATGAGCCAAAAAGGGATCGGCAAGTTGACATTCAGTCAACTTCAGACGGCAGTCAGACATTGAAGATTACAATCGGTTCATTACAAATAGAAGTCGATCATGAAGGAAAAAATTCAAGGACCATTAAACCCAAGGGAAATCCTCAGGTGGGTAAATGGTATAAAGCAAAAAAATCACCATCAAGACAGCCAACAAAAAAGTCGGAACCGACGTTTTCTCAGTTAATGGAGAAGTATGAAAGAATGAATAATCGACCACGATATCCTACTCGTCGGTTGGACAATCTATATCACACTGAGAACGTAGAGAGAGCGCATAGAAGATGTCCTTTTTGGCAATTTTGTTGGGAAAGGGGAGTAGCATTGCCATCTCCGTATACATGCCCAATGGAGTATTATCTCCAAGATGATTGGCCTAACCGATTGGCTAGAGATAGGCTGTCTAGGCCGATACGAGATCACCATGACAAAATTTACAGAAGACCTGTTCGCGAAAGAATATCTGAACCAAATCAGGTACCAGACCAGGTTGTAACACAAAAGTCTAGTTCTAATCGGGAAGATCTGGCTGGCTATATATGTAAGCCAATAGAACCTAGACCTAGATGGTGCCCACCTGGCCTTAGCCGATCACAGCGCAGATGGTTTCAGAGACAAAGGACTCAAGAGATCAGGGAAGCCGATGCAGAAAAACAGAGGGATGAGACTTTTAATGAACTTCGGCCGATCAAGGTTATCAAGAAGGAATGGAGGAAAAAGAAACAGGTTGAAGAAGATTTTGAGTCAGCGGATGACCTGGATTCTCCTATGATTAGGGATGACACACCGCCGATGGATATCAATATGGTATTCACGTTACCGGCCGAATTCAAAATTAAAACCGAATCGGCCAAAGAAACTTTTGCTCAGACGTGTTCAGGTGTCCAAAATGCGATCTTCGAGAAACCGAGAGATGATCATCGGCATCTAAAACCATTGTATCTGAAAGGTTATATAAACGGCAAGCCGATATCAAGGATGCTGGTGGATGGTGGAGCTACAGTAAATCTGATGCCGTACACCACCTTCAAGAAATTAGGTAAGTCCGATGAAGACTTGATCAAGACTAATATGGTTTTAAACGACTTCACAGGCGATCCCACAGAGGCCAAAGGCATTATGGTCACAGAATTGACTGTTGGCAGTAAAACTTTGCTGACCGTAATTTTTGTTATTGATGCCAAGGGCAATTACAGATTTTTGCTTGGTCGAGATTGGATTCACGCCAATTGCTGCATTTCGTCGACTATGCATCAAGCGCTTGTTCAATGGAATGGAGGGGAAGTTGAGGTTGTTACAGCCGACACATCGGCTCATATCGCCATGGCCAGTTCTAATGCGAATTAGCAACACGAAGAAGTTGGATGCATATATGGGAAAACGCTGGATGATTGTGACTTCATTTACGTGAGTAAGACAGGACTTATGCCGATCAGTGTCAAGCCGGGCACGTTTGATTGGACAAACGAGGTATTACGCCGATGGGGACAAGAAAAACAATGAAGGCTTTACAAAATAAAATGCAAAGCTATCGGCAAATAACAGATAGCTATGAGGCTATAGAAGATTTATAAGAAATTGAAAAGTTGGGTCAAGGCTTCACATCTACTGATCTGCTTGAAGAAGTCGATATAGGTAGTGGTGATAGAAAAAAGACCAACTTTTGTTAGCGCAAAATTAGATGTAAAATACAAAGAAAGATTGATCAAAATCCTTAGAGATTATAAAGATTATTTTGCTTGGGAGTATCACGAGATGCCTGGTTTAAGCCGACGGCTGGTAGAACATCGGTTGCCAATTAAACCAGGATATCGGCCGTTTAAACAGTATCCTAGACGTTTTAATCTGGCCCTGTATAATATTATAAAAGAGCAAATAGAACGACTGTTGGAGGCAAAATTCATTAGGCCTTGCCGATATGCGGAATGGGTTTCCAACATTGTTCCAGTCATGAAGAAAAACGGAAAACTTCGGGTATGCGTCGACTTTAGAGATTTAAATAAAGCCACGCCAAAAGATGAATACCCGATGCCGATAGCCGATATGCTTATCGATGCTGCATCAGGGAATAAAATAATAAGTTTTTTAGATGGAAATACCGGATATAATCAAATATTCATGGCAAAAGCCGATATACCAAAAATAGCCTTCAGGTATCCTGGTGCGATAGGGTTATTCGAGTGGACAGTTATGACTTTCGGTTTGAAGAAAGCTGGGGCAACTTACCAGCGAGCCATGAATCTGATTTTTCATGACTTAATCGGTCATATTGTCGAAATATACATTGATGATGTTGTAGTAAAATCTGCAGATAACTCACGACATTTGGCCGATTTAGAAAAGGTTTTCTAGAACACAAGATCGCATGGCTTGAAGATGAATCATTTCAAATGTGCGTTTGGCGTGTCGGCTGGGTAATTTTTGGGCTTTATGGTACATGTAAGGCCCCCATTTTTGATAAATGAATATCAATAATGGGTACCATGTGCTTTCTGTACTAGTCCCATGATCAGTGGCTAGCACGCACAATTTACAAATTGATATCACAGTCATACACAAACTTTAATATTACAGCGGAAGCAAGTACATAATATTCTTACAATACCAAAAGTGAAAACATATCAGTGGAGACATATTTCTTGTAGTATGCCTTTAACCCAATATCCCCACAGGCAACTGACAAGGAGAACCCTAGTAAAATTCATCGTTCATATCCCCGAATCCTGCGTCATAATATGTATCGTCGAGGAAATCTGTGTCTTCACCTAAAAACATTAACATAGGCAAGTTGAGTACATACGTACTCGCAAGACTTTTGCAAAACCTATTATACATGCAGGCCAATTCAAAGGAAAGGCTTATGGTTGCTTTGCACAAAGCTAATTTGGAATGTAAATACAGAATAATAGATTGCAAAGCGGAATTTAGGTAAAAGCATCTTAATACTGAAAGTAACAGAATATAAGCATAAATAAATCTCATGTACTTGGGTATCATGACCATGTCCATGAATCAACTTCTACCAACACCCGGTAGAATCCAGTTTTATGAAAAGAAAAACAACTAACTAGTGTTGACGCACCAAGATTTTCCCATAACCGCGGGAACGGCTTTTCGAAAAGTTTGACACTCTGCAGAGTTGTACAACTTTACCCACAAGTAATGATCAACCCCTTTTGCCAGGCCAGTAACACACTTCCTTTGGTGTGTCGGCAAGGAGATCATAACATAACCGTTACATTGTTTAACCCTAACTTTGCACCAGCCCGGTGAAGTCAAACCCGTACTATGGTGTAAATGTTTGCACAGTCACTGCACAATAATGATTAAGTATATCCATAGTATGTCATTCACCGTTGTATCAGTAAACATGACTCCCAACACCTCGGTGTGGGCGCCCTTCCGAGCAACCAGTCACTGAAGAAGCTCGTACTACCCCAGCCTACCAATGTGCAAAGTTAGTTTTAAGCAACTTAATAAGTTAAGACTGTCCCATACCAGCACTTGTGGTTTGTACGGTAATTCTTGGGTTTAACGAACATGTAGTTCGGTCCTAAATCCGACACGGGCAATAGTCTCCCCCTACACTACGTACAAGTCCCTTGTACACCCGGCTATTGCCAATAATTGCCCGCATCAAAATCATAGTTTTATTTTTATTTTTGATCAAAATACCAATAACAATGTAGGTCTTACCCATTAAATGTCATATCCAACATTTTTAATAATGTCAAAGTTTTATGTTCATTTAAGCATGGCTAAGCATAACACTATGTGTGAGTAACCCAAATTTGACATCAAGTAGTGTCTAAGTTATTCTAGGGTTAACGAGGTTCACAAATCCATACTTATCAAGGAAGTTCTATAAATTAATAAGTACAACTACCAATACCCATAATATAACAGACTTTTAATAAAAGTAACGTATGCAATAAAACATTTAATGAAAACATTTATAAAACTGGGATCAATATGATCAAAGGGGGTGCTTGCCTTGTTGATTATCTGCGTAGTCGAATTCTTGTTCGTCGTCAACTACTCCGGATTCGTCGGGTTCTACACGTCGTATAATAATAACATAATAAATAAATTTCAATAGAGCCAAAAACAAATCAGATGGAAAAATGCAAATAAAACAATTCCATAAATCAGGAATGGTTACATGGATTACTTTATTTCTATTCCACACTTTAAAGGATTAATTTGTTCATATTAATTTTGATTTACTTATTCACCACTGGCAGTATTTTAATTATTTTCCATGGTACACCCTAAATATTTTTACATAATCAGGTTCCTAACAGAGCATGGAGTCTAACAAAATTTATTTCATTCAGTTTGGAGCTAGATTGTGTAAATTCTATACACATCATAATTCAAATTCTTTCTTTAAATTTAAATCTGAAATTTAAACAAAGTCTATTTCCTCATATTTTTGCATATTCTGAATCTACATGATTTTAGATGAATTTAGAAATTTATTTCATTTCATTTGGTTGGATAGTTCAAAAGATATTCAAGTTTGAATGTGTTCGGTTTTGATAATTCTGAAAATTAGAAAATTTGCTAAAAACGGAAAGTACGTTTTGGTCTTGGTGACGTCGGGACCACTGCTGTCGATCTTGGGCTGCTGCGCGCGCGCGAGACTGACATGTGGAGCCCGCTCGGCAGTGAGCGTGCGGCTGACGACCAAGGCCCGCATGGCAGTGGCTCGACACGCCAGCGTCGATCGGCCTCGTGGACCCGATTGTCGGTGACACGGCGAGAGGGCACGGTTGCGGCTTCGCCGCGCGGCAACCGCCGAAGAAGTGGAATGGGTTCCACTTTCACGCTCAGCATGCTTGCGCGCATCTAGGGATGGTGTCACTTCGGCCGGAGGTGGCCGGAGTTGGCCTGCCACCATGAGGGGGGCGGTGGCGTGGAGCACGAAGAGTACCTGCACTTCGCAATATTCCCCTAGGGATTCCAACGTTGTAAGCCAGAGCCTCAGACCGTGGAAGACAAACCAAAGCGACCACGCTATCGGGACAACAATGAACACTTCTAGAAGGCACAAGAGGAGCTTCGGGCATATCACAAGAAGATGAAGTCAATAGTTGATGAGCGAGACAGACGCGAGAGTGAGGAGCCGAAGATTGCCCCAGAAGACTATTATTGGGTCGATGTGTATGGACCTAATTGGAAGAAGGCCAAGGCCCTGCATCTCACGCAATCAAAAGGGAAGGCATCTATGGATCCTTCCATATAGGGTCTACGACAATAAGTATGATTTTTTTATTTCCAAAAGGCACGCATGTACCTTAGCAGTAGTTTCTATTCATAATTCGTCCATGTCATCGCGCCATGTCTCTTTCATCATTTTCTATGTCATGTTATGTCCACGATGTCATGCCATGTATCCTAATATTTCTATGTCATGCTACGTACTACTCTAATATATGTACGTATGTTTCCTCTAGTCGTTTTGTAAAACATGTTATGTCATCTTCTTCCTTACTAATTTATCTCCGCCTTGTTATTTTCTATTTTCTACTTAAAAATGAAAAACGAGCTAAATACATTAAAATTTCCATTATCAGTCAATGCCATCATTTATATTGACCAATATACGGCATACATTCCACGAAGCTCATTGGTAAGTGTTTTTTATGTTTGTCGTTTTGGTAATTTTGCAAGTCAGCATCACTACCATTCTCAGTTCTCACCGACTATTTTCTATGCTATTCATTGGTCGTTACAAACAAAATTCGAATGTAAAATTTACACTCGCGTTAGTAAAAAAAATATTTCACCGCATATTTTTGCCTGCTGTCATTTTAACCTGTAAATTTCAGTCACTACTCTATTTTAAAAATGAAGTACAAAATAAAAAGGAATTGCAAGTCAGCATCACTACCATTCTCAGTTCTCACCGAACTATTTTCTATGCTATTCATTGGTCATTACAAACAAAATTCGAATGTAAAATTTACACTCGCGTTAGTAAAAAAATATTTCACCGCATATTTTTGCATGCTGTCATTTTAACTTGTAAATTTTAGTCGCTACTCTATTTTAAAAATGAAGTACAAAATAAAAAGGAATTAAAAAACCTAGCCATTTCAAAAAAAAAACATATGCACTCCTCTGTCACCATTTCAAATGGTGACAAAGGTTTGGCGACAGGCCTTTGTTGCCATTGGGAATGGCAACAAAGAGTAGATTGCCACTTGAAATGGCGATAGATAACAGGGAGGTAAATTTGCAATTTTTAAATTCGGTATATTGTTTATGTAATTTTCCATTTTTCAAATATTATTTAAAAATTTCCTTCTTAGACGGCCCTCTGCTACCTTGTATGGGCTTGTTTGCTTCTCTGGCTGGGCCTGCCGTGCGTTTCTGGTCAGATTTGGCAAACAAATGGACCAAACCATGCGCCGCCTTATTTGAGCATCTTCGCTTTGTTTGCATTGTGAAGGTCATTGTGAATTGTGTCCATACTTCCATCTCCACTCATAGTGTATTAAAGTTGTTGTTATTAATTTTGACTGCATCACAATACCAAAAAAAACACTACTGCATGACACGTCACACATGCATGCCCTTAACATCATGTAAACTGTGGCGGACGCACCATTGGAGACTCAATGGAGCTAGCGCATCCGCTTTTACCATGGCGCCCTTGGTACTCATTCTAAGGCTGTCGGCTATTTTTTAGTATCATTCATAGTGTAGGATCGTCAAGTGTAGCTCCTGATATTTTTATCGGAATAACTCATGTTCGGACGTCCGGTTTTTTCGGACGCTTGCAACACTTTCTTCTTACGTCTGCAACATTTTCTTTCTACGCGTGTAATATTTTTCTTTGATAAGAGCAGAAATGTCCGAGCGAAACAAAATGTTGTAGACGTTAAAAAAATATTAATTACACCGATACGTTCGAGAAATAAATAGTGATCGAATATTCGATCCTTAGTAACCTATTTTTATTCTCCGTATGCCGCCACTACATGTAAACACAAATTCGTTTCAAAAGAAAAGAAAAGGCACCAAGTAGAGCTCAATCAACTCGCGCGCGTGGTGCCGCATAGCACGGAGAGATCGAGGACACTTGGTTGCCGCCCCGCTAGCCAGGATATACTTTGGCTACGTCTTCCAATTTCTGCCGTCTCCTTTTCTTCTCCAAAGCGAAGATCGTTTTCTCTGCATGTACACGTAGTGCATGCTTACCAAATAGCTTCTAATGAACCGATTGGACCGGCAACGTACAATTTTCCACTGTATCGGAAAATCGGTCAGTGAACCGTATTAGTTGTTGCTTCGCCGGAAAATTGGAATTCAACTACTACCTACTGCCACTCGTGTTGTACGTATCTACGAATTAATATATAGTCTCTCAAGGCCAGTTCAATTCAGCTGGAAGAGCAACAGACTTATAGTACGCATTCAGAAACATGGAATTTTATTTTGGGGTTCAGTCCAATTAATTCAGCTGGAAGGAAATATACCATGCATAGACTAATAGTATACGTACGTCGGTACGTATTGAGACATTTGCTTGCATGGTACTTGTGATGCATGTGGAAGGCGCAGTACAGCGCGGTCCAAGTCAAGTAGAAAACGTACGTGCACAAGCAAATTAAACACGCATGCATGAATGCCTGTGGAACTTAATTTGGCGCCTTTGATACGTGTGCGCCATCCATACATGCACCGTTTTCTGGAGATAAGGCCGGCCTGTGTGTCACTAGCTTTAGCTAGTATGTATGTTTCCACTATGCCATCCTTACAATATTCAACATGCGTGCGTGCCTTCTCCAACTTGATTTTTTTCCATGTGAATATGGTTATGCACGTACATATTGAAATGTTTATAAGTTATCTGCGTGCCACTGCTGACCATAGAACCAATAGCGATGACCATCGTTATCACTATCTGTTCTGAGGTAAGAACCGATAGTGATGCTATATGTATCACTATCGGTTCTAACATCAGAACCGATAGATATTATGGCCATCACGATCGGTTTTTGAAGTTAGAATCAATCATAATAGTAATACCAAATCCTTTCTCGCGCTTGACCTCTCGGCTTCTCCTCCTGATGCATTCAAATACCAAAAGCCGAGATGTCCACCTCGCGCTTGACCTCTCGGTTTCCCCTCCATTCTATAAAAAAGTTCTCTCCTCGTCTGTGTCGTGTCTTGACCCCCTCCCCCCAATAGGCTCCACGGTGCCTACATCGCCCTCGACGTCCCTAGCTCTCGTGGCACACCCCTAGCTCCACCTCGTCTGTGTCGCCTCTCGGCCTCCTTGGCTCCACAGTGCCCGTGTCGCCACTCCACCACCACCACCCCCCGGCTCCGTTATGCCAAGGTCAGTTACTCGTTGATATACCTACTTGGTAGAACTGTTCATAATCTGATTTTGATCATTTGAATAGTGAATCGCTGACGGTTGTATTGCTGCTGGTTGCACGCTCAATGATGCTCTATTGATGAACTAAAACAATTAAAATAGCGAATGTGGCCTTCAATTATAGAGTTACTTCCTGTTAATGCTAGAAAATATTGCTTTTATTTCACTATCGTTAAGCTTGATCATCATATGCAGTATCTAATTTGATACTCGTTTGATTATTGCTGAATATACTGATTATGATTGCTTAGCTTGCTCTGTTCATAGCCCCTATTTAGTCAATTGTTGATATACTTACTTGATCGAACTATTCATAATCTGATTTTGATTATTTGAATAGCGAATTGCTGCCGGTTGTATGCTCAATGATGCTATAGATCTATTGATAAACTAAAACAATTAAAGTAGCGAATGTGGCCTTGAACTATAAAGTTGCTTTCTATTAATGCTATAAAGTATAGCTTTTATTTCACTGTCTTTGAGCCTGATCATCATATTTAGTATATAGTTTGATACCGGTTTGATTACTGCTGAATATACTGATTATGATTGCTTGACTTGCTCCGTTCATAGCCCCTGTTTAGTCAGTTGTTGATATACCTGCTTTGGCCAAACTATTCATAATCTAATTTTGATCATTTTAATAGTGAAATTGACTTCAAATACTTTATACCTATTAGGGCGAACTGTGCATAATTTAGGAACATAAGAGTTCAAGGCCATATTTGCTTAGTTAATTGTCTAGTTCAATTTTGATTATATAACCCTAGGTGTAGTGGAGGTAAGAGATTAGTCTCTAGCAGCCCTACACCTTGTGGTGAGGAGGCCAAAGGTCTAACCTTTAGCAGCTCAACACCTGAGAGTACTCTATCATACAATTATTCATCATATATTTATTTATATCCCAGTGACTGCAAATTGCACACATATATAAAATAGAGCCTACAAACAAGATAGACGATATGAAAAAGCTGTTGGATGCTAAATGAACTCTTGAGGTGGAGATAGAATAATTGAAGGGAAAGCCTGAGTTAAAAGAAAGATTTATGAGATGAAACAAAAACTGAAAGACATAGATGACAAATCGCAAAATATTGAATCTCTTAACCATGTACTCATCATTAAGGAGCGCATGGCAAATGAAGAGCTAGAAGAAGCCAAAGTGAGCTTATAGAGATAATATAAAGGTTTCCAGTATTTAATTCGATGTGGTAACTGATAATATACCAAGACAAACTATTTTCACAACAAATGATCGCTTTTGTAGGGATTAAGAAATATGACTGAAAGTCAATCAGTTATTAGTGTCAAACAAATGGACAATGTACCAGAGTTGTGAAATTACAAGGAGAATTGAAAAACCTCTATTACAAAAACTATGGCACATATGATGGCAGACATGGAAAAGCCCTAAGGTCTCTCCTTGTTTTGATCTATCAAATAATGTTGTTTCTCAATGTATGCTTGTTGATATTTGTGGTATCGTATCTTCTGAAAGTATTGTCATCTGAAATTATTTTAACTAGTTTATTGTATCATAGTAACTTAACAGGAAATACTCAGAAAAACGTTGGCTATAAAAACGATATCTCTTGTGCCAAGAATTATGTGCCTTATATTGCTTGTGGCAAAGAGCCTTCTACTGGGACGTCAGGGGTGACTGAGGAGAGTTAAGTTAGAGGATTTTGCTATTGATTTCTGCATTAAGGATGTATCTAGAGGAGAGTTACATTAGAGGATTGTGCTTCTGATTTCTGTATTGAGTATGTATCCATAAATTAACACTATCAACAATTTTGTGAATGCGAATATACTATGAATTTATCAATCTATGATTATACTTTGAATGTGAATTTGTCAATGGTGCGTATACTATCAATCTATGAATATACTGTGAATTTGTCAATATGTGAGTATACTATGAATGTGAATATATTGTGAATCTATGAATTCCTGGTGCTATTCCAAGAAAATAGACTAGGATTTATCTCTATTGGTTCCATGCTTAGAACCGATAGAGATGTGTAATCTCTATCAATTTCGAGTGTGGAACCGATAGAGATAATATACGAATCTCTATCGGTTCCACGCTAATAACCGATAGAGATTAGGAGGATGTATCTATCGTTTCTGAGCGTGGAACCGATAGAAATATTACATGAATCTCTATCGATTCCACACTCAGAACAGATAGAGATAATTGGCCTTCTGTGTCGGTTTCGAGCTTGAAACCGACCCAGATGATGATATATCTCTATCAGGCGAAAACCAACCGTCATAGCCGCTCATCATCATTGTCTAAGAACTTTGTATTGCCACCAAAACCAACCCAGATGACAAAAAAGAACCGACCAGATGACCATTTATGTAGTAGTGTGCCAAGCCAATGTATTAGCAAGAGAAGTTGCATACCCGGCCTGCACAACAAAGCATTCCTTGTGAAATTCTATCCAAAATGCGCCTCCATTCGTGACCCCTCCTCCCTCGTTCGCATGTGGCCATCCTCACTTGCTCGTGAGTGATCTCCTATATTCCTCACGTACCACCTCTCCTCTCTAACACTTAAGCTTCCTTCTTCGGTTAGGGTAAGAGTTCACCATGACCCCCTACTATAAAGAGAGAGAAGGGGGCTGGTGGAGCCTCCGACCGTAGGTTTAGAGGAGGGTGGTGGGCAACGACGGTGGGTAGAACCATGACAATGGTGATGGAGTTAGGTTGTTTGGGGCTTGGAGCCTTGGATGAGTGTGAGTGGTTCCAAGAGCTGCTTGGGAGGTGGGCAATAGGGCGGGGGTAGCGGTCTAGGGGGCACCGGAGAAGAAGAAAGAGAAAGGGTTGGCAGCACGGTGATGGCGCTAAAGAAGGATGTAACAATCCTCCTTTTTAGTACAGAATACCAAGAATGATTATCTATGTGCATACAGTACTAGTCCCATATCAGTGTGTAGCACGCATATTACAACAATTGATAACACATCCATACTCGATATTACATATGATAATGATAATTTATACAATAAAGTCTTACAATTCAAAGTAGATTGTAGTGGAAAAATCAAAGGCCATGTGGTATGCCCGTTTAAACCCTCAGGCAACTGACAAGGTATAAACCATAGAAAGTCACACCATCGAATTTCCTTTATCCTACAGTGAAATATGTATCTTCTGGGCCTCTCTTTCTTCTCCATCTAAACCAACAAATTAAGCAAGGTTGAGTATTTTCGTACTCAACAAGACTTAAGGTGTACCACAAAAGTGCAGTAAATGCAAGCTATGTCAAAGGAGGCTTCTACGGTTATTTTGTGTAAAGCAAAGTTGAACATATAAATCAAGTAGTAATCTGCAAACAGAATTTGTAAAAGCAAGTTTGACTGATATGAAAATAACAATTATGTAAACATAAAGTAACAACTCACAGTTGTAAGGTCCCCATTTTCGATAAATTAATATCGAAAATGGATACCATGTGCATACAGTACTAGTCCCATGATCAGTGGCTAGTACGCACAAATACAAATTGATATCACAGTCATACACAACTTTATTATTATAGCGGAAGCAATTACATAACATTCTTACAATACCAAAAGTAAAAGCATAACAGTGGAGACATTCATCTTGTAGTATGCCTTTTATCCCAAAATCCCCACAGGCAACTAACAAGGAGATCCCTAGTAAAATTCATTGTTCACATCCCCGAATCCTGCGTCATAAAAGGTATCGTCGGGGAAATCTGTTTCTTCACCTAAAAACATCAACACGGGCAAGTTGAGTACTTACGTACTCGCAAGACTTTTGCAAAACCTATTATATATGCAGGCTATTTCAAGGAAAAGCTCATGGTTGCTTTGCATAAAGCTAAATTGAAATGTAAATACAGAATAATAGATTGTAAAACGAAGTTTAAGTAAAAGCGGCTTAATACTGAAAGTAACTGAATGTAAGCATAAGTAAAAAAAAATCAAATACCTGGGTATCATAACCATTTCTAAGAATCATTTCTACTGTCACAGCAGAAATTGCCAAGTAATCATTCCTACCAGTCCCAGGTAGAAATCCAGAGTTTTATGAAAATAAAAACAATTAACTAGTGCTGGCGCACCAAGATTCCCATAACCGCGGGAACGGCTTTTCAAAAAGTTTTACACTCTGCAGAGTTGTACAGCTTTACCCACAAGTAATGATCAACCTCTTTTGCCAGGCCAGTAACACACTTCCTTTGGTGTGTCGGCAAGGAGATCATAACAAAATTGTTACATTATTTAACTCTAACTTTGCAGCAGCCCGGTGACATCAAACCCGTACTATGGTATTTATGTTTGCACAGTCACTGCACAATAATGATTAAGCATGTCCATAGTATGGCATTCACCGTTGTATTAGCAAACGTGACTCCCAACACCTCGGTGTGGGCGCCCCTACGAGCAACCAGTCACTGAAGAGGCTCGTACTACTTCGGCCTACCAATGTGCAAAGCTAGTTTTAAGCAACTTAATAAGTTAGAGCTGTCCCATACCAGCACTTGTGGTTGTACGATAAATTCTTGGGTTTAACGAACACGTAGTTCGGTCCTTAATCCGATACGGGCAATAATCTCCACCCTACACTACGTACAAGTCCCTTGTACACTCGGCTATTGCCAATAATTGCCCGCATCAAAATCATAGTTTTATTTTCATTTTTGATCAAAATACCAACCAAGAAAGATCATACCCATTAAGTTGTCATATCCAACATTTTTAATCATGTCAAGATTTTATTTTGCTTTAAGCATGGCTAAGCATGTCACTAAGTGTGATTAACCCAAATTGACATTAAATAATGTCTATGCTATTCTATGGTTATCAAGGTTCACAATTTCATACTTATCAAGGAAGTTCCATAAGTCTACAGGTAAAACTACCAATACCCATAATATAGCGACTTTAGTAAAATAAAGTATGCGATAAAACATTTAATGAAAACATTTATAAAGCGGGATCAATATGATCAAAGGGGTGCTTGCCTTGTTGATGATCTTGACGTCAAACTCACGATCGTCAAACTCACGAGTTTCTTGGTGCTACGTCGAATAATAATAACATGGCAATTTCGACAAAATGAAAGGATCAGACATAAGAACCAAATAAAATCAACTGTTTGAATTAACATATTTGTTGTTCATTGATTTACAAGTTTTATGAACATTTTCTGATTAGGCTCTTATAATAGCCAATCTTAGTTTCTTGAATAATTCACTTTTTTTAATCATTTTCAGAGACCATTTTTACAGGTTTCATTAGTCTGGATTTTCAATTTCTAAATTCTGAAATTATTTAAATTGCTATTATGGAACTACTTTCTTTCCCTACATTATACTTCAATTATTTTCCATGGTACACCCTAATTATTTTCGCATAATCAGGTTCCTAACAGAGCATGGAGTCTAATAAAATTTGTTTCATTCAAGTTGAAGTTGAATTGCAGAAATTCTTTTCACAACATATTTCAAATTCTTTCTTTAATTTAAATCTGAAATTCAAACAGAATTCATTTTTGAAATATTTTTACATATTCCGAATCTACATGATTTTAGATGAATTTAGAAATTTATTTCACTTCATTTGGTTGGATAGTTCAAAAGATATTTAAGTTTGAATGCATTCGGTTTTGTAAATACAGAAAATTAGTAAATATACTAAAAATGGAAAGTACGCCTTTGCAACCGAAGTGCGCTTTCTATTTTCGCACCGCTCTGGACTGAGGCTCTGACGGGCCGGGCCCAATCGCAGTGAAACGCAGTCGCGGGCGGTGACACGCGAGACCGCGCGCGTGACACGTGAGGCCCAGACGGTGGGGCCCGATTAGCGGCGCGACGCAGGCGCGTCGCGGCCGACAAAGGTCCCACTCATCGGTGACCGTGGCGCAGGTCGCGTTTGCGAGGTTCGCCGGCGGCGAAGCACGGCCGGATGGTCGGAATGGGTTCCAGATTCTTGTTCAACATACTCGTGCGCATCTATGGGTGGTTGCGCTTCTGCCGGAGGTGGCCGGAGGCGGCCTGCCACCGGAGAGGGGCGGCGGAGCTCATGGCTCACCGGCGCAATGGCTAAACTACGGCGTTCCGAGGCGAATGGCTACCACAGTGAGCATCAACAAGTCTCTAGGGTTCGGTTTTTGGCTTTAGATCAAGAAAATGGGTAACGGAAGAGGGTTCTCACCTTGCGACGGTGGCGGCGGCGGAAGGAACTCGGCGGGAGAGCTCACCGGTGAAGGAAAGCTCAGACCAGTGGCGGGAAGTGGTTCCTGGTAGCGCAAAGGTGGTTCAGGTGAATTGGTTCGAGGCGAAATGGACTATGGTGGAGCAAAGGTGAATTTTTCCCCTTTCGGGCTTTTGGCCGGAGATGGGGAAGAAGACGGTGGTTAGCGGCGATGAGGCGTTTTGGTGCGGCTTTGCTGGTTCCAGGTGAATGCTCAAGAGTTTGCGAAGTTTTGGCATCGCTTAAATAGACGATGGAGGCGGTTGGTGCAGTGTTTGAACGGGGAGGTGAAGGCGACGGCTCGGACGAGCTCTCTCGGCCGTTCCTCAGAGCGTGAGAGAAAGCATGAAGACCAAGGCAGGTGCGGCGTGTCTGGGCGACGTGCTGGCGTCCTCGGGCAAAGAGTTGCGGCGGGAATGAGACAAAACGGGGAAGGCGGCGAAGCTCTGGCGAGAGAACAGAGAGAAACGCGAGAGAAAACGGGAAGGAACGGGAGAGATGGAGCTGACAGGTGGGGCCAGGCGGTCAGAGAGAGAAAGCAAAGTCGGCAGCAGGGACAGCTGTCCAGGCGGGCCCACATGTCAGCGAGACAAAGGCTGGAGCTGAGGAAAATTCTGGACAGGTCAGGGTAAAACCGGAAATTTAGGTTAAAAGATAAAGTTAGAATTTTACAAAACTTTTTACAGAGGTCGGCAAAGTAAATTTTAAGGTCTGGTAAAATTTTCAGATAAATGTGACAAGTAAATTATTTATTAAAAATCTGACAATGCACTGTTGAAGACTTTAACTGATTCTGTTTTGCATTTATTTGAAGGTTAAAATGAATTTATAATTTTATGAAACTTTTTGAAAAGATTCTTATTAATATTATATACCTTTAATAAAATTTTCAAAATTTTCAAAATTTTATATTTGATATTTTATTTTTAATAATTCTGACACTGCATTTTTCCTCTTTTCTTTTTGACTGTTTTTGAATTTATAAAATTAATAAATGAAGAGATAAATTCTTGATATTTTTACCAGGGTTGGGTTAGGTTAATATGTCGGCATGGTTAAAATTTCAACTCTGGTTAAGGTAATAAAAATCCTGAACAAATCTTTTGGTTCAGATTTCCACTTGTCTCCTCATGATTATCTTTGTATTTTACTTTATTTTATTAATGCCAGGACAGAGCATGTGGCACAAATAAGATTCTTAGATTTTTAAGGATTTTGCTGACTTTAGGTTTTTACCTTTTGTCTTTTACCATTTTACTATATTGAGAATTTGGATTTCTTTTAATAAGAAAAAGCCAAAAGAATTTTCTTTATTTCAAGAAAATCAGAAAACATGACAATAAATCATATGGATATTTTTAATATTGCATTTCTGATTTTATTGAATTTTGGGTTGTTACAACAGTCTTCCATGATTGTGAGTACCGCGTCATCTCACTGCAATTCCCTAGCATATAATCTGAAACAAACACTTTCCAACAAATGACTCTAATTCATTCTTTTTGAAAATAATAAAAAATCTAACTAGTGTCAGTTTACCAAGTCTCCCTTGACCGCGAGCACGACTTTTCAAAAAGATTTAAACTCTGCAGAGGTGTACAACTTTACCCACAAGACATGACCAGCTCTTTTTGCAAAGCTTTTAGCACACTTTGGTGTGCCGCATAGAGTCATGTCATAAACGTCACATTACATAAACCTAACTTTGCACCAGATCTAATGACGCAAACCCATATGTAACATCCCGAAAATGAAAAACAATATATAATAAAATGGAAATGAATATTTTGGATTTGAATATAATTATTTCTGGGTTTTCTTGGTATTATTGGTTTTTATTGGATTTTCTCGGATTTATGTTTTGTATGAAAAGTCCAACAAATAGAATTATCAAATAGAAAATGGTAAGAAGGTAAAGAGATAGAAGTAAAAATAAGAAAAATTTACCATTTGACCATAATCATGCTGGTAAACCAGTAAAAATATCTATTAAAAATCTTTGGTGCTGAAATGGGGTAAATAAAATATCTTAGTCATCTCTTTTTGACTAAAAACAGTAAAGTAAGAATTAATTAAAAATAATCGAAATTTATCAGGAGCCACAAAAATTACCATAGGACTCTCAGAACATTATTTACATCTGGTAAAAATCTCATGAATTTATCATGTAGGAAAAGCCTCTTAACAATTTAAAAAACAGAGACCATTAAAAATTAGAAATTTTCATGTCAGAATTTTTATAAAATATTCGCTTGATATTTTGACTTGAAATTTTTATGGAGATATCCATAAGCCAAACGGAACTCTTATAAAAATTTTGGAAAATTATTTATATGAATTACACCCTTAAATAAATAAAATACCGAAATACAAATCCTGTACAGTCCACAGTGTCAGAATTTTAATTAATTCTTTGTCCGGTATTTTAGTCTGAAAAGTTTACTAGGAGATAAAAACTTGCAGAGGATGTCGTTCAAAAAGTTTCAGAATGATCCAGTGCGATTTGATAGTCATTTTAATGCTAACATGGAGCTATCCCGGCCAGACTTATCCTTTGTCTCGCTTTCCCTCAATGACATGTGGGCCAACCCTTTGACTGTAACGGTTCGCTGGCACGGAACGGGAAAACGCCTCGGTCGCTGCAGGTGGACCCGGACTCGGCTGTCAGTTGGCCATCCCGTTTTCCCTTTCTTCTTCGCAGGCGAGCCCCTCTCACGCCCGAGTCATCGCGCCTCTGCGTCTCAGCGCCGACCTCGACGCCCGAGCGATCAACTGCGGCCACGTCTGTCCTGGCCTTTTTTCCCGTGCCATACCCTATCCATTCCGCGTCATTCCCTACCGGTGAAGCTTCGCGCCACTTCACCGAGCGTGCGCAGAGCTAGCCGCATTTCTCTTCCGTGTTCAAACACTGTGAAACATCTCGAGCCGCCTATAAATACCTGTGTGCCGTCGCCATTGAGACTTCCTCCACTCCTTATCATCCATTGAACCCAGCATCTCGGCCGTAGCCCTTTCTTCATCGTTTTCGTCGGGAAAACCAGAAAGAGGGGAAGTGAGCCATTCGAGCAATCCGGTGAGCATTTTTCAAATCGATTGCGTTTAAAGCATTCTAGTACACTCATGAACCCTTGCGCATCCTCATTTCTAGAAATCATCACTCGAGGCGCATCACCACCGTGCGCGTCTTCTTCCCCACGGCCGGCCATCGGTGACACACCTCCACAGCCCCTCTCGACTTCCCACATCAGGTAAAATGGAGCTCCATCAGCCCCCTGAAGCTCACAATGGAACCGATCAACCCTAAGAGCCTTCCAAAACTCCGGTGTGGCTCGCCGCCATTAGCACCGCCGCACCTCCTCGGTGCCGACCACCTTCCCGGCCATCCCCCGGCGAATGGGTACCACCCCTAGGTGCGCCTTGGCTCACTGATGCTCGAGGTGCTACCCATTCCGCCGCGGCGGCACTGGTTCGCCGGCGGTAGGCCGGAGACCCAATCGCCCTATTTCGGGTCACTTACCGGTGGGTCCAGGTTGTCAGTGGCACGCGGTCTGTCTCCCTTGAGTCGGCTCGGTCGCTGACGAGCGGGGCCCATCCGTCAGTCCCCAGGCCATTTCTGCGAGCGCGTCAACCCGGTCGCTGACAGGTGGGGCCAGCCTGTCGGTCAGACCGAGTTTGCGTTCAAACGCGTGCGCGCCAAAAAGCCGAAAGGCGTTTTCCTTCGGTGAAAACGTATTTTCGAATTTCCATTTTGATTTACAGAAACCGAGCTACTTCATTTGTGCATAACTTTTGATCTATAGCTCCAAATTGAGTGAAATAAACTTCTATATTCTTTTAAAATCAAGCTCTTTCAGAATATGTAAAAACATTTTGAAAACCATCACTAGGTAATTTTGAAATTCAAGTTTGAATAAAGAAGCTAAATAGAAGTTGTATACAAAATTTCTGTAAATAAGCTTAGAAGATTATGAAACTAATTTTTCTAGGATCCTTATGTTTCCAGGAACCCAGATATATAAGAATATTTAATTTTCATGCACGTTTGAATTACTTTCATTTAAGTCTTGTTTTCAATACACTAAGAATTCAAATAGGTATAATAGTATTAAGGGAATATAAAAGAAACAAAAATTTAATTCATGAATAATAGGATGGCAGTAGCATGATTAAATTTGATTAAGTTGTAATTTGGTTTGAGTTAACTTTAAGTTATGTAGTAATTATTGTGCCAAATGCACTCACACAAATATATGCATATATATGTGCATTGGAAGTTAAATAATTAGGATATAGGTTAAAGGGTTTCAAGCCATGAACAAAACTAGTATCGTAACTTAATAAGACTTAGTGCAATCAACCCCCTTTATCTTATGTTTTAAGTTTTATTAGTTTATATAATTTTAGCATCTATAATTCGAAGTTGTAAATATAAGAATTCACAATTTTTAGCCTCTTGAATTCGTAATTTCAGAACAAATAATCTATAAGAAAAACCCATGTTGTTCATCACAGAAAGTATTAACGCAGTGAATGCATAATTAATTACTTTGTGAAATCTTAAAAGTTTATAATCCAGCCCTCAAAAGATACCCCTGTTTCTGCAGTTATTCTTTATTTGACTTACTGTTTGTCTTCTTTTCGCCCTTTCTGAATTTGGATTTTTACTATATTTCCGCTTGATTGTCGTGTAGAGTTCGACGTCCTCGAAGAGGAAGACGACGCCGTCGCTGATCCAGATCCGGAGTTAGACAGCGAGTTGCAAGGCAAGCAACCCCTTGATCATGTCGAGCCTAATAATTTACCTACCTTATGTTGTTTTTGCTTATGTACGATGCATCCGGATAGTTCTCCCTAAAAATGCTAATTTGGGTTGGAACTGTAGTTAGTCCTGTAAATTATGGTTTGCCTCAATCTGTATGAGCATGTGAACCTTGTAAACCTTAGTCGAAAACTAGACATGCTTAATGTCATTTTGGGTATAACCGTTAGCATAATATACCTGCTTAAGCTGTTGGTCGTGTTTTCTTTCTTTTCAACAAATGTATGATCCTCATTTGGGAAAATGTTGCTGGTACTTTGGCTAAAAACCCAAAACTAAAACTATGGTTTTGATGCGGGCGATTATTGGCAATAGCCGGTGGTGCAAAGGGAGTTGCACGTAGTTAGAGTAGAGTATCGCCCGTGTCAGATTAAGGACCGAGCAATGGGACGCTATAGATCCAAGAATTTCGTACAACCACGAGGGCTTGTATGGGTGAGTCTTAGCCTATTAAGTTGTTTAGATGTGGCTTTGCATCTAAGGAAGGCGGGGGATTGCACAGGCATTCCAGTTTGGTTTGCTTGTAGGGGTTTCTACATACCAATGCAGCGGTGTACGCCTTGCCATGAACAGAAATGTGGTGTTGGGTGTGATGAAAAAGGATCCAAGACTTCAGTGAGTGTTTATGTTTCCATGGCGAGGGTCAAACGTCCCGAGCTGGTTCAAAGCTACATCTAGATAATGTAACGACTCTGTATGATCTCCTTGCCGACACACCAAAGGAAGTGTGTAAATTGGCCTGGCAAAAGAGGTTGATCATTCCTTGTGGGTAAAGTTGTACACCTCTGCAGAGTGTAAATCTAATCGATTAGCCGCGTCCACGGTTATGGACACTTGGTGAAGTCATTCCAATGTTAGCATGCTTTGGTATTTTCTGGAAAAATGGGTTTGAAAAGGAAACCGTTTTGCAACTAGTTTTTCGTGTCAAAGGACAGACACCGGGGATCTTTGCAATCGGTTAGACTGGGTTGAAAGACTTGACTAATTACTTGTCACTTCATATTTCAATTGCCTATTTGAAAATGCGATGTTTCAATCTATTATGTCATATCTTTAAATGTTTAAGCAACTGCAAAGTAAATTTTAACCTGCCTTGATTAGCCTGCATAACTAGCTAATTGCATTTGTCAACCACTATAAGTCTTGCTGAGTACCAATGTACTCAATCTTGCATCTGCTGTCTCAGAGGACGAAACCTGCGAGGTGCCAGACGACTGTTACTATCACGCAGGGCACGGAATATTCGATGATGATTTTCCCTAGGTTTGCCAAGTCAGTTCCTGAGGGTTAGCGAGCAAACCACGTGGCTTTTGGAGTTTTAAATTCCCTATTTTCCGCTGTTGTAAAAATTTAACTCTGTATAATTATTTTGGCCTGTAATATATGCTTATCAGTTTAATATCTTGTGGATGTGATATGAATGTTGTAAACATGTGAGTGCTAGCCACTGATCATAGGACTAGTACAGTAATCACATGGAGGTTCCTGTTTGCAAAAACGGGGTCTCACACCATACTATGGTGGCAGAAGATATTTGTATAATAGCTTACGACTAATGGTTTCACATCCCATCATCCCATTTATCCCCATAATATGGCGTACATCGTTGTATCGGTAGGCATTATTTCCAACACCTCGGTGAGGGCACCGCTTCGAGCAAACCTTCTAGGAATACCCGTACAATTCCATCCTTCCAACATGAAAAGTTAAATCTAAGTAACTTATTATGTTAAGGTTGTCCCAGTACTTGTGGTTGTATAGATATTCTTAGATCATACAACACTACGTTCGGTCCTTAATCTGACCCGAGCGATAATCTCCTCCTGCACTACATGTAAATCCCACGCATATCCGGCTATTGCCAATAATCGCCTGTGTCAAACCATAGTTTTAGTTTTACCAAAATGTCAGCAACCTTTAATGTCATATCCAACCTTTTTAAATTATAAAGAACAACACCTTTTTAAATTATAAAGAACAACATGTCTTTCCATTTAACTTACTATTTCGAGAGTATGGCTAAGCATGAATATTAAATAATCACGTATACCCATATTAACATTATGTATTGCCTATCCTTATTCTAGGGTTATCAAGGTTCATAGTTTAATATTTATTAAGGAAGTTCCATGAGATAGAGTTATAGCTACCAGTACCACAATATAGCAATTTACTGAAAATTCAAGCATTAATAAATAGATTTGACAAAACAAAATTAAAACACTCGTATCAATATGATCGAAGGGGGTGGTTGCCTTGCTTTGTTGGTTCAGGAATCGACTCGAAGTCGAAGTCTTCAGTGGTAGCTTTGTGTACATCGATATCCACACGTGATTATCGTTTCATATAACAACAATAAGAAGCAATGACAATAAGAGGCAGAAAGAAGTCAAACAAATTGATATAAAGGTTTTAGTGAAAAAAATATTTTAAATACTGATTTCTTATTATTTATGTTCTTTGGTTTGTGTTATGGATTTAAGGGTTTATATTATATCGGGTTGTGCTTCTAATAGGATTCAGATGCAAAGCATATTATAGTAGAATTATTTTTGCATTATATGGTGGTCTGGTCTTAGGGAGTACTTAATAACTGGTTTTTCATGTATTAACCTTTATTTGTGAAAGTTAATAATGGTTTGGTTTTATGTATATAGAAAATGAAATCTATATGAACTTAATTCAAATTAAATCAAACATTAGATCTTTTTGCAAATTAAGATGGTCTTGATCTCAGGAATGTTTTGAAACTGGTGTGTGTGTGTGTGTGTATATATATCACATGAAAGCATGTGTTGATAAGGGGCTAAGTGCACACTATGACTAATTATAATGGTTTTTAATATATTGGGTGGTTTTAACCTATAGAGCATATGCTAACTAGTTTTACACCTATTATCATTTATTTGAGAAAGATATGTATATGTTGAGTTTTGTACATGGAAGGAAAGGCTATATAGGAACTTTGTTCAAATTAAGCTACGTATTAAATATCTTTCCACGATTGGATGATATGAACCTATAGAATGTTTAAAGTGGTTTCTTTTATATAATTATTTGTAGTATATGATCATATACTATTCACATGAGCCTAAAGTCTTTTATAAGCTTAGTTCAAACTAAATCCAATATAAAACTTTTGCTTAATCAGGAATATTATGATCCTAGTAAGGCTTACGAACTATTTCTCACAATTTTTAGAGATTAATTGCTATAGTTGTTACTATTAGAATTTCTGTGACTAGAATCTAAACTTAAATGGGATACTGATGCAAACTAGGTCAAATACAATTATCTCTTAAAAATTAAATGGTCTTGTCCTATGGATCATTTAAATACAGGTTTTACATGTATTAATACTTATATGTGGGTTTCAACTATATATTATAATCATATTTGTACTGAAACTACGATCATCTACAAAATTATCGATTCTAAAATATTATTGCATAAATAGAAATATTATGGTTCAAAAAGGGTTTAGGAGTTAGTTTTATCAAAATTTGAATTTTCATGGACAAGTTATAGCTATTTTGATTTTCTATGTATTGAATAATGGCCTATTTACAAATTAATTTTAGACAAAGTTAAAATCTAAATATTTTTATAGAAATGAGTTTCTTATATTCTCCGAAACATATTAAAATTTGTTTCATTATTTTTGGAGCTATAGTTTACATACTTCCAATAGTGACCATATTATGGTTTTATTCAAACTTTAATTCAAATAATTCAAACTGGGATTCAAAAATAAATATTTTTACATATTTTGAAACTACATGATTTTATATGAATTTATTTCACTCAATTTTGTCCTAAAATTCACAAGTTAAAAATATTTAAATGATGGCATGTTTGAAATTTCTAGAAAATTATCAAAATACGCTTTCCAACTACGAAGGCATATTGTGCGTTTGAAACGCTCCTGAGCAGGGTTAGCAAAACCGTAAGTTTACCGTGGTTTTCACATCTACCGTCCCGGTTCGAGAACATATACCGCGCGGTAAACCGGCTGGTTTGAAATTCAAAATTAAAAATTTCAAAAAATATAGAAAAATTTATCCTAAAAATTTCTAAAATTAGTATTAATTTCTTTAGGGCCTTTGGTGCTAAAATTTTTTGAAAAAAAGAATTTTAGAGACCTTTTTAAGACGTTTCAAATTGTAGAAAATAGGGGGGAAAAAAGAAAAGCTCGGCCTGTGGGCCGGCCAGCCCGACCGCGGCCGAGTTGGGTTTGTTTGGCCCACGTGAACTCACTTAATTGCTGCTCTTCCTTACTCGCGAACTGAAGATCAATTATTGGCCTCTAGCTTTCCTCACTCGCAGCCCTTCCCGACCAGAGCGACGCCGCCAGCTTCCAACCACCGCGCGCAGCGAAACCTCCGGCGAATCGAGGAAAACCGCGCGGTTTTTGCAGTTTACCGCGGCTCGCGCGAAAATCTCGCAGATCGACGAATTTCGCGAATTTTGGTACGTTCGGAGCGATGAGTATAGCCCATTAGGAGAACTCGTTAAGAAAGCCGAAGCAGAAATCCAAGCTTCTGGTAATTTATTCAATTACTTCACTCGATTTCTTCGGTTTTTTGATCGGTTTTTTTATTAAACCATTCGGTAGCATGTAGATTGATTGATTAAATGCTTAGCCACATGATTGATTGATTAAATGCTTGATTGATTAAATGCTTGGCCAAATGAAATTTGTAATGCTGTCTTTTGTTCAATTGAAGTAGCTCTGACTCTTTGTAATATAGATTGATTGATTAAATGCTATGCATGTTTCTTTTCTGTATGGTGGTGCATACTCTGAGTAGGTGCAGTACTTATGTTTTTGATATGTGGATGAGTTGAACACAATACTATGAGAATTGTCAACTGTGTAGAAAACAGAAATGACAGGTCGATAAAATCAGTTCTTGTTTGTTTGTTCATTTGCCAGAGAGGCCAGTGACCAATGCTGTAGATATTTGTTTGTGTACTTGATAAGACATTTCACACTCAGTGTCGTCCGAACTGTTGAATGTCAATTAAAGGGCATGATGTGATGTGATGTGATGTGATGTGATGTGATGTGATGTGATGTGATGTGATATTGCATTATTATTTGTTTAACTAGGATAATTTGATCATTATGTTGGATGAATGATATTTTTCTTTCATTGAAATTTCCAGTACCATTTTTTTCACATCGTGATGAAATGCACTGTGTGTTCATGATGAAATGCTTATTGTGTTATTTTATTAGATGGCAGATACTGGCATGGTGTGGGAGCATGGCGATAAGATGGGTGCTGGATTTCGATGTAAGTACTGTCTCAAAGAGAAGAAAGGAGGTGGTGCGACCCGATTCAAGCAGCACTTGGCAGGGCGTGGTACGAGTGTCGTCCATTGCACTAAAATTCCTGCGGACGTTCGTGAGTACTTTTAGCGTGAGCTAGACAGAACGAAGGAGAAGAGGAAAGGCAGGAGAGATGAGATGATGAGGAAAGAAGCAGCAACAGCTGGAGATTCTCCACCAAGGCGAAGTGTATACTCAGAGTACACGGGTGATGCTGATGAGGAGGCCTAACTCCAGCATGCTATGGCTGCCCAACATACCAAGAGTCTAATGATAGCAGCTCGAAGACGGACACCGATGGCGATGGCGGCGACAATACCTCTAAACCTGCCACGCACCAATTAGAAGATCCTCAACCCATCGAATTTACATGAGAGTCGCAGTACACTCATGCAACACAGGATAGAGATCATGGCGCTCCTCAATCACAGAGGACCAGTATTAAAGGGAAGGTAAAGGGCGCACGCGCACCACAGGACAGCTTTAGCTCTAGCTCCTATGGCGACCCTGAAATGCCACAGAGGTATAGCTCATATAGCAGCTATGACTACGTCATCCCCGATGCTCATGCACAAACTCCCACACAATGGGTCTATGAGTGGTAGGACCCTGAGTTTTATGCCATGTTGTATCAACAATGGCAAACAACAAGCACATAGACGGGGCAAAGCTGGCACGATTATAAGGCGGAGTTACTAGCTACACGAGGATTGGCCTTGATATCTATCGAGGAATACAATATGCCCAACCAAGTGTACACGCAACAATACTACCCGTAGCCCCGAAGGTAATATTTCATTTGCATGATTCATTTCATTTGCATGTTTCGTTTCATTGCAACTTGATATTATACAAAATGTACATTGCAAGTCAAAATTTTACTGATATTCCGTTCATGTAGGTCGAACATGGTATTTATGTAATAATGGAAGAATGACAAAGCTATGCTAATGCCTATTCCACAATTTCAATTGAAAGGTATTATAATGTAAATAGTGGTGACAAATGAATGGTACTGAAATTGCGAATGCTTTTACTATGTGGTTATTTAAATGCCTATTTTTGCACTTGTGTGATTGTAGTATTGCAATGAAAGATTATTTATTGATACATTATTGCTAAATGCCTAATTTACAACTTCCAATTGTCTAAAATATAGCAAAGGTTATGTCAAATTTTTCCCAAATTTAGGAGAGATCATTTTGGAATTTTTCATATGTTTCACATACCTTATTCATATTTTTTTTTTACTCAATTTTAGCCTTCCCTGTATTTTTACAATTTTTACAACATTTGTTTTGCATTTTTCCCGATTTTCTGGCCTTGGGCGGTTTTCACGAAAAACCGAGCGGTTTTTCGTCAAAAACCGCGGTTTTCGCTGACCGGTTTGACCAGAGTTCAAAATTTTTTAATTTAAAATCCGTTCGGTTTTCCACGGTTTACTGCGAAAATCGGTACCACTGACGTCGCGAAAACAGCTTGCAAGACAAGATTGTTAACCCTGCTCCTGAGCCTTCGCTCTGACTGACAAACCGAGCCAATACATTAGTGTCACTGTAACATCCCAAAATTTGGGTTTTCAAAAATATTTTGTTTAGTTCATCTTTCCAAAAATCCCCGCTGATTTTCTCTCTTTAATAAAGCTTAATCTGAAAATTTCTAATACTAAAATAATTTAAATTGACTAATATAAACTTCAATTAAAATAACTTTAGGTTTATTTGAGTTCATTGTGCTTCAAAGAATTTTCTATAATTTTTTCAGATTTTTCGGAGTTCATTTTCTATTCATTTGGATTTATTTGGAAATTAATTTAAATTAAGCCTCTTGTTAAATCTAATTAAATACTGTAAATTTTTAAATAAAGTTTGGTTAAAAATATTTTATTCAAGCTCCAAATGTCTTAAAATATTTTCTAGAATTGTTTTTAGAATTTTTCTGGTATTTTTATTGCTCTAAACAAATTATTTTAATTTTTGGAATTATTTTAATTCGGAAATAGGCTAAATCGACGTGGCAGCTCCAGACTCGGCCACGTCATCGCCTATCCTCAGCCTTCCGATCCAGATCCGATGCACCACAATGCGCCCGTCACATTCATCGCTCATTATGCGCCTGGTGTTCGATCCGATCCGTTTTCAATCTAAATCCGGTTTTTCTTCGTGTTTCCTTATATGACACGACTCCCTAGCCTATATAACTGTCCTAAGACCCCTCCCACGACCCCTAATCCCCAAAGCACCTCCCAAACCCTAAAAAAACCGCAGCCATGTCTTTCCGGTGCACCGCCATCGCCGGTCGATCTTGGCATCGCGTTCCCCATCATACCGGTGAGATTTTCTGAAATCCGCTCGTGTCATCTCGTGCCATATGGTCAGATCTATCTCTCCACCAAATTTGGTGCAGTTTCATCCGCGGAATCAAAAGTTACGGCCGTTTCAATATCGAATTTCGCCGTCGCCTTCATTTTTGCTAGTTTGACCGTGAAATTTTTTCTGTAGACTCCTCTTGATGTCCTCTACACGGTGCTCACCCTAACTCAAGGTTTTGCAAGCGGGATTTGTGCAGAAAAATCAATCTTCCCCGATCAGACTGCGTACGTACGGCAGAAAACTTCGTCGCGCGTTCCCCGTTGATCCAGAAGTTAAAACTCAGATCCGTTCAAGTCATATTGTGCCAAATGATCCCAGATAGCTCTCTGTAAATTTTGGTTAGGTTTCATCCATTATTTTAATAGTTATGATCGTTTGATCTATTAGCGTTAGCAGCCGTTCATCGGTAGTTTGTGATCTGTCCGTTGGGTTGCCGCCAAATCCGCTTATACCGTTGAGATCGTCTCGCTGCGTTCTACATGGTGCTCACTTCCCCTCTGCTGTTCCATCCTCCGAAAATTTTAATATTCGTTACCGTCGCCTTTTTGCCACCGCTGTGCGTAATGTGCCGCCAACCATTTTGGTTTGTCGTGGCCATGTCATTGTGTCCAGAAGATCAATATCCCCTGTTTTGCCCACCGTTGGAAGTTCATTGATCCTCGGTTGCTGTCAAAGCCATGTTATAGAATCTACCCGATGTCTTTTGGCCTAGTCCTTCGTGTCGGTGCGCATTTCGGTTCGCCATCTTTGGTAACCTTTAATCGCAGAGCCAACCCTACCCTCCTACCCTATGCCAAGTGTATTCATCCTTGAATTGTTTCGCTCAAACCCGGACTTAACCCTTGGTCCAATTTGTCGTTGCGTCACGATATGTGTACCCCGCAGATCTCAAACCAAATTTGAGCCATGTCATGACCTCGCTGCCCTATCTTTCAACCGAGGGTTGCCACCTTATAATCTCATAAGTGTTCCGTTAACGCTTCACCTTCATCGTTAACGTCCCGTCGTTAACGTCCCGCCGTTAATGTCCCGTCGTTAACCTTTCACCGTTAACGTTCCCTCGTTAACGTCCCGCCGTTAACCTTCCGTCGTTAACGTTCCGTCGTTAACGTCCCGCCGTTAACGTTCCGTCGTTAACGTTCCGCTGCTAACGTTTCTTCGTTAACGTTCCGCCGTTAACGCTTCGCTATCATCGCATACGCGCATTCCAGCAAGAGCGTAGCGCGATGTCACTATCCTTTCTATCGTCCTATCGTGATCTAACCCCATTCCTTGTGAGTCTGGCTTTATCTTTCTATCATCTGCAGAGCCGGACCAAAACCTAACTTAAGACCGGTTCGATGGACTGAGTTCATCGTGAGCCACACTACCGGTATTGCGGTTTTCCTCGTTGTGTCCACCGTAGTAAGATATTTGTACTGTCTTACTACATATCGTCATCGCCCTGTTATCGTCAAGTCTCTTCTTTGATGTATGACTGAGCCCCAGATCGGATCGCACTGAATGTCGATTCCATCCGTCCTTGTCTTATCCCTGAAAATCTAATCTGCCATTAACCCAGAATTCATTCGTGGACTTGGTCGATAGATCATTGGCCATATGTCATATCCTGGTGCCATATCTATTCTAATAGTCTATCTTTCTTTTGTTTGACTATGTATTTGTTTAGTCAACAAAATTCAACATTGAGCATCAGTTTAGTTCATCATGAACTAACATATCTTTATGGACCCGATCTATAGATCAAGAGCCCATATGTCAATATCTGTCCAATCGAGTTAATTAATCTCGAAGGATATCTCCTGGAATATACTCCGTCTTTCCCTAATTATCAGTCGTAACCTTCTCGATAAATCTTCTGAAAGCCTGTTCTCTTTCATCCGATCTTCGATCAAATCTAAGTTCCTAAATTCAATCCCTTCCGTTCAGTACCAATCTAATATTAAATTGGAGTTTATTTGAATTGCTTTTGAGTTTTGTTGTATTTGTGCTTCTTTGTCGTTAGGCGTCGTCCGAGAGTTACCCAAGTAGCTAAGGGCGAGGAAGTCAAGCATTCAATTGAAGAGCCAAAGGTTGAGGAAGCCAAAGATCAATTAAAAGAGTAAAGAGCAGTTTATAGCAAGTGCCGGCAAGTTGTGCTTTGATCATATTGAACCTCGATTACAAAACTGCTATATTGTTTTACTTTATTGCATATTATTTGACATGTACAAATGTCTTCAATTAAATTTGGGACTTAGCTATTATACCCCAATTGATCTATACCCTACCTTGCCATTTGTATACCATGATATATTGTCACCCTAGATTGGTTCATTATAGTTGGTTAGTAATAATAATCAACAGGGGATGGTTAGACGGTATTAGTTGCTTAGCCATGCCATGTCATCACATGTACTTTAGTCTTTGATAAATAATCTTGATGTCGGCGTTTCGAGCACCGGCAAGTAAATTTGTAAGTCTAAGGGGCCGCGCGTTCCCACTCCCTGAATGGTTAGACTCAGAAGCCCAAGGTGTATACTGGTTTGGGCCGAAAGTCCCTACTCCAGTTCGTGCGGTGGTATTGTATTGCCTTTAGTGCGGATGGCTACACAATGTTTACAAGCGCGAGCCGAGAGACTTAGCGCAAGAAAACTGATTACTTGTGCATGTGTCTCTCCTTCTCCCCTCCTTCCCCGAGGGTTCCTGCCTTCTTTTATACAGTAGGAAGGGGCAGGTTACATCGAGAGTTGGGGAAGGGCGAGGTGACCTATGCTAAGAGCTTGGTCCTTAGATTACATCGTAGGTCACCGCCGCCTTGCCCACGCTGGGTTGGTAGTCTTGTTGGGCGGAGCGGTTAGCTACTTCGTTGGGAAATGGCGCACCAGCCTTCTGCGAGCCTGACGAGTGTTGACGTTGCTGTGTATAACGTTGGTGCTGCCTCGGGAGGGAGCGTGCTTTACGTGTCGTGCGTGGTAGTCGATGGGATCGGAAGCTTGACTTCGCGATCATTAAACCTTCTTGGGAAGGGCCACCGCTCGTATAGTCGCCGATTGACCCGTCAGGTAGGGCGCGTGGTCGTGGGCGGTGGAGCCGACCGCGGCCCTCGGCGGAGGTTGCCTTGGTTTGATCGGAGTCGGGGGATCCGACCTGCTGTGGAGGTCGGGAGCCCTGCTTGGTCGGGGATGCCTATCCCGATCGGTCGGGAATGGGCGTCTTGTGCGGCCCTGCAGGTGCTTTTGGTCGGTAGCGGGCTTGGAGCGGCTTGCTAGGCTTGAGCTATGCTTGAGGCAACCCGCTCGTCACCCTGGGCCGTTGGGGTACCCCTGGTATGAGTATTCGTTAGTAGCCCCCGAACCCCCGAGCGAGTTCGGCAGATTCGGTTGGGGTTGAGCTTGAATATGAATGGCGACTGGGCCCGATTGGACGGTCCGACCGACTAGGCCAACCGGTTTCCGCCAGGTGTACCCCGACGCATTCGAGGGCTGTCCTGGAACTCGGCCGGGGGCATTCGAACCGCCGGGGGCTTTTAATCGCTTCGTTGCGCACGTCGCGCATGGCTTGGTTCACCTTGCCCGCTCGTCTTCTTGACTGCTTCGGGTTTTGGTGAAGGGCGCTTCGTTTTCCGGCGCTTGCATTTATTCTGGAGACATTCGATCTCCCTCCGTCTGGGTATATAAGGGCGCCGCCGCTTGTTTGAGTGATCGTCCTCCAAACCAGAGTCCTCTTTTGCAATCCTCTAAATAGCTTCGAGGCATCCACTGATCTTCAGCTTTGGTGATGACGACAAGGTGGAGGAAGAAGATCCTCTGGCCGAGCTCTGGGCTGAGCACGACCAGGTGATGGCCGAGCTCACGGAGGAAGAGGAGGCCGTGGCCCGCGACACTGCCGCCGTCGGCGCATTGCTTGGGGTCGTCCGGCTCTTGAGGTGGGCGGCCCTCTGAGGCGATAAGGCGCAGTGCACCGTGGGTAGCCGTCGGTCTTGCGTGGCAGTGGGATTCTGTATTGTCGCTGTTGGTGCGCCGAGGCGGCGCCGACGGACCACGAATTTGTAGCCGTCGGTCTCAAGACCGATCTGACATCGATGCTTAAGATATGATACTTGGTGCAGAAATAGCTCCGCCATATCTTGTAGCCTTGCGTAATGTTTGAATCTGCCGGGCACCTCATGTAACATGGTGTAAAGTTTGAGCCTGTTGGCCTATAATGAAATCTCCATTTTCCTTATGACTGTCTTTGCAATGAGCTTGTTTCGATTATTTTCCAACTTGGCCCTCGAGAATCGGTAATCGGCAGGTGATTGCTTCTTTCTGGGTGCGAGCGGTCGGGCGTGCGAAGGGACGACCGGATGCTTCTTTGTGAGGTTCGGGTGCCCGAGTGCTCGTTTAATGTCGTAGCTAGACCGTGGGACGACCGGATGCCTCTTTGTGAGGTTCGGGTGTCCGAGTGCTCGTTTAACGTCGTAGCTAGACCGTGCCTTGGTCGGTAGGGATGACCGGATGCCTCTTTGTTAGGTTCGGGTGTCCGAGTGCTCGTTTAACGCCGTAGCTAGACCGTGGGACGACCGGATGCCTCTTCGTGAGGTTCGGGTGTCCGAGTGCTCGTTTAACGTCGTAGCTAGACCGTGCTTCGTCGGCAGGGACGACCGGATGCCTCTTCGTGAGGTTCGGGTGTTCGAGTGCTCGTTTAACGTCATAGCTAGACCTTGGGACGACCGGATGCCTCTTCGTGAGGTTCGGGTGTCCGAGTGCTCGTTTAACGTCGTAGCTAGATCGTGCCTTAGTCGGCAGGGACGACCGGATGCCTCTTCATGAGGTTCGGGTGTCCGAGTGCTCGTTTAACGTCGTAGCTAGACCGTGGGACGACCGGATGCCTCTTCGTGAGGTTCGGGTGTCCGAGTGCTCGTTTAACGTTGTAGCTAGACCGTGGGACGACCAGATGCCTCTTCGTGAGGTTCGGGTGTCCGAGTGCTCGTTTAACGTCGTAGCTGGACGTGGCTCGTTTTATGTCGTAGCTGGACGTGGCTCGTTTTACGTCGTAGCTGGACGTGGCTCGTTTTACGTCGTAGCTGGATGTGGGGCATCCATCCCGAGTCCTCGTCCGTGAGGGTAGGCGCGAGAAGTGGCGCCGTCTATCCCACGTGTACCCGTCGCGGTGTGGGACCCGGAGGGGTGGCGGCCAGCGTTTACGCGTTGGTTCGAGCGCCGTGCTCGTGAAGCTAATAACAGGTAGTCCGAGTGGGTCCTGGGAGGTCCCGCCCAAGGGGGACCCTTCCGAGCGGACGGTCCCAGAGTAGGGTGTCCTGGCCCTGCCGTGGGGCGACCCATAAGAAACCTTTCTTTACTCGATCCCGTATCGGACCCTGGGTCGTCCGCCGACCCAGGGCACAGCTGGCTGTCGCCCATCGATGAGCTCCCGGGAGAGTGTGAAGTATGGTCTCGGACACGAGTAGAGGCGATTGGGTCGTCAGCCGACCCAACGGGGGGATCACTGGGGACTCGCCTCGTACCCGTCCTTTGCTCGGTTTTCTGCTGGGGCGGCCTTACGTCCATCTGGTGGGATAGGCCTTTAGAACCCACAGCTTTTGGCTGGGCCCCAGGTGCGAACCATTGAGCTCTTGCCGTTTTGGGGTCGCGGCTGCCCAGTGAGCCTCTTACCTGCAAGCAGGGCAACGTCTGGCCTAAAGCGAGACCGAGAGGTCTAGGACTCGTGGCCCGGGCGGTGTCTTCTGACTCTCTGTCTTGTCGAGATTAAATGCAGTGGAATTGGAAGCCGAGTTACGGCGCCGGCGTGGCGGACGAGTGTCTGTGCGACGCCGCTCGAGGGTTCTTGTTCGGTCGGCGCCGCTTCGTCTTCTATAATCGTCGTTGGGGCGTTCTCGGGTAATTACACGCTCTTGCCTTCCTCATCTTCGACCCTTTGCCTAAGACAAGAAAAAGCAAAAAGAGCTTTCTCCCTTCCTCACCTTTCCGCCGTCTTTTCGCGAGGATGTCGTGGCAGTGCTGCTGCTTTCGGGCCGCGTGCGCTCGGCTTGGTGAAGAAAGGCTTCCTCCTCGCCGCAGGATCTTTCCTTTGAAGGGTGCCGACGGGGCGCCGCCCCTTTCACCGGGGCAGCGAGGTCGTAGTGCTGCTTCGTTCTTGAGCGGCCGACCTGCCACCGCACTGTTCGTTCGAGGCTGCTCTTCCATTACAAAGCGGTACACCATCTCAACCCCAGCGGGGTCCTCCACATCGCCATTTTCATCACGCTTTGTGAGGCCTTCTTGGGGATCGAGCGCCTTTGGCGGCATGTGGAGGTACTTTTCCAAGCAAGGCTCGGAAGGTCAAGCGGCGGATGCTCTGGCGCCCTCGGTGGCTCAGCCCTCGATTTGGGCGGCCGGAGCTCGAGTACCTCGGCGTCAAGCTACCGCCGTCCAACAAGGCGTGGCGTTACGGTGGTTTCACGTTGGAATGTCGGAGCGCGCCCGCCGTTCACCGCCCAGCTTCTGTGGCGGGAACAATGGACTGAAGTGCCGACAAGAAGGAGAAGAAGAAGGTGGCCCTGATCGTGGAGCAGGTCAGGGCTCTAAGGGAGCAGAGGCTCACCAGGGACGCCGTCGTGCGTGCCTTCATGGGGATGCGCGTGCAACCCCTCATGCACAGGCCGCGCCCCCTATTCCGGTATGAGGGGGCGTTCGATAAGATGAGGATGGCGGAGCCCGAGCTCGCCGTGACCGAGATCGAAGCCCGGGTGGTCGCCGTAACGGGCAGAAGCGCTAGTGAGACTGCGGGCGGCCACCCGGAGCCATTCTCGATGGCCCACCCCCCAAATCTGGTAAGTCGGGCGGTCTTCTCCTCGCCTCTCTCTTCCCTTTGCCTTTGGCACCCAGTCTGACCGGTGTTTTCGCATCTTCTAGGGGCTCTCGGGAATGGTCTCCTGGGCGTTGCTCCCGGGGGAGAAGGCGTCGAGGGGCTGCGGCTCGTCGAGGCCCGCCGCAGCTTGACTCCTCCCGCAAGAAGCGGGAGGAGGAGGAAGAAGAAGAAGAAGGAGGCGTGCGGCGAGGGCAGCGTGGTGAGGCGTGTCCGAGACCACCGCTGCGGCGTCCTCCACCGGCGGCCAGAGGAGCGCGGTTACCATACAGTGGGTTCTTTTTTTCGACTCGTCGGCCGGAGGTGGCCCGTGGAGGCCCGCGGAGCGGCTGCGTAAACACCATTCTGAGGGGCCCGAGCGGAGGCGGCCGTGCGGTCGGCGTCGTCGTCACGCCTCAGATTGGCGCCCCTTGTGAGGCGGTTTGGGAAGCGGCGGCGGATCGCCCCTTGGAGGGGGCCGGCAAAGAGGCGTGCTTGCCGCACCGCTCGGCTCGATAAGTACTCCTTTTCCTCGTTTGAACATTGTTGCGCGCAGTTGCGAGCGACTCCTAAGTGCTTGCGGTGTCGCGCGCCTATCTGGTAGGTGACCAGTGGCGCGGTGCGGCGTGCTCGTGGTGGCTCCGCAAAGCGGCGTCGTTCCCACCGTCGGAAGAGTCGCCGCGGCGGCGCGTGCGATCGGTGCCAAAGGCATCAAGCGAGTTAGCGGTGGTAGGCGCAGCGCCGACGGCTGGGCGCGCCGAGGGCGCTTGCCATCGGAGGGACGGGGCCTCACCCGGGCGAGGTCGCGAGGAGCTCCGCCGCCTCCGCGAGCGCCGCCGGGTGGCGCGATCGTCGTTACGGAGGAATCGATGGCGGCGCTACTCGCGAGCTCATTGGCGGAGGCGGTGCCGATCTTCGGAGGCGTCCGACCCGTGCCTCAGGAGGCATCGGTCGAAGCCCCACCAGCGCAGTCGAGGGATTCCGAGGCCCATTTCACCACCCTTGCGTGGGGCCCGGTCGGAGTGGCGTCCCATCGAGCAGGCGACCGAGGGCCCGTTGCCGAGTATGGCCCTTGGGTGGGAACTTTGGGCGGCGGAGGAGGCGAGTGGGTCAGCCCTCGCCAAGGCGCTCGGACGCTTGAAGGTGAGATGGACCAGATCCGGAAGGGTGCGGCTCTCACTCGAATCCTCCGGTAGGGCGTTGGGCGTGATCGCCGAAGTCCGGCCGTTAGCATGGTAAGTTGATCGGAGCCCGGCCTCGCGTACCTTCGATGAATTTGCGCGAGGCCACGGAGGTGTGCATTTCTGACATCTGCGGGCCGCTCAGGGCAGGTCGAGCTCCTCTGGCGCTTGGACGACCCGGTGGTGGCTGCAGTGGAGAATCTGTCAATTTGCGCCTGAAGCTACGCTGGCTCAACAGGCTCGACCATCGGCGAGAGAAGCGGCGGAGCCCGCCAAGAAGGCTGGATCGGACCACGAGTCCCTCTTGAAGAGCGCATGGGGCCAAGTCTCTAAGGATGAGGGTGGCGGAACTCGAGTTCCTCTTCGAACTGTCCGGCGCCAAGGATGTCGCCGTCATCACGCGAGAGGGCCTTCGCCCATGGCGACCCGATCTACAAAGCAGCGGGACCGGCCAGAAAAGACGCCGACCAGAGTGCGTTACGGCGGGAGATCGCTCGGAAGGTGGTTTCCTTGAGGACCTCATACGAGGGGTCGGGGAAGAAACCAAAGAACAGCGGAGTTCTGGCCGTAAGTGTCTCAACTCCTTAGTTAATTTCGCCAGCGACTCATAAGGTGTGCTCATCACGGAGATGTTGTGATCCGTAGAGTGTAGAAGAATTTGAGCGTCGCTATAGGCGGAAGGGCGCCCTAAAGGCTCGTGGC